>OZ024895.1:17506033-18126033 GCA_964017195.1 Siderastrea radians
TACGAAATAGATATCAGAAATGGAAAGAAAATGATGAAATTAGTAAGATTTTTAATTTTGAGGTTACTGACGTTAAAGTGAGACATTTAACGGTAATTTTAATGTTCAAAAAAATACCAAGACTTATAGGGAAAAAAGCTGCTGGGTGGCAAGCTTTGCCACCCAGCATACAAATCTTTTATAATTTTCAACTTTCAAATTGTCCTTAAATCTTGCACTTAAACGTTAGTGGCGTCGAAGTTGAAAATCCTACGAATTTCATGAAGCCCTTTCCATTTCAGCCATCTATTTCGAGTCACGACCATTTATTATGATTGACAAGGTCACGTGACACGGTTATGCAAAGAGCCTATTAAAATCAACTTCTCGCCTCAAATAAACACTCATCTTTCTCCCTTCTCAAGAACTATGATGTATCGATGGTGCAATCCACCAATTGCATCATCATACTAGTGCCAATCCCTTCTCTTCCTAAGCCACCGTTCCTTAACGCGCTAATAAGCTGCAAAACACAGCTGTCGTTTCTCTCCTCTGCGAAATACAGGTTACCCAATGAGAAAACTTACAATCCACCTCGGAAACCGTCCCCCCATAAAACGCCAACACAATATTACCATACACCGCTGCTATACAAAACGCAACTTTTAAAGCAAATCACATTCACAGACGCGTGATATGCTCCTCCATTCACAAATCCTTCCACTCCCACATTTTTACATCCCTCAAAATGTCAATCCTCTTAACAAAACTCCTGCGCTAAAAAAATTTTCACCTTAACCACTAACTAGACAACACAGCCAATTTCGCATTCAATCCTATTAGTTGCTTTACTCAGTTGCCCATGCGTCATACAAGATAAATGCAGAAACCCCAAACTTAACAACCCCTTGCCGTTCATATCTAAAATAATGTAAATTAAAAGACAAGAACACACGTAGGTAACATTCAGCAGACTAATATGCGCATGTGTCTTACATAAGGCAGTACCGCTCTTGAGTACCCGTACCACAAGCTTTACAGCACTTTGTTCGTATGTTAAGCCAACTGACCCCCCCCCCCCAACCAAAAAAAACCGCCCCAATTTATAAACTGGCGGTCGCCATAGCGACGGCCGGTTAAATAATAAATTCCTCGCTTCTCGAGGCGTGAGCTTGGGCTGCCTGTGGTAAATATCTGGCTTTATTGCAACAATAACAACAACAAAAAACGAGAGAAACACAAAACAATCGTCAGATGATAAAATGGAAATGACCAGAGTTCAAGACCTTCATGATACACATAGAACACAACACTTCTACAAGCTCTAAGCTCCTTGCTTATTTTAGTGATCTCATATAATTTAGCGCACAGGCTGCAGTTTTTAAAGATCTGAAACGATGAAACGCTTTATTCAGCTAACTAGCCACTAACGTAGAGGTCTATGTCTGATGACCCGAACGAAGGCGAACAAGATAGTCATTAAACAAAGCGCTTTTCTTCCCGTCTTTATTTTTAACTTGATACATGTTAAGAGTTGGCAGCTGAACTGCGAGCGATGTCTACAATTTGTTTCATTGTTTGAAGCCGGAGTTGTACGGGAAAAGCTTAAATTACACTTAAAAGTCTGTGTCTCCGTTGAGACCGTGCAAGGAAATCAAATTGAATCTTCGAGCTTATTTCTTGAGTAGTCTATTCTTTTCCTCTTTCTCCGCTCAGGGCCGGGACACTTGCGGCAAGGAGGTGGGCCTGTCGGGGCCTGAAATGCGAGCGAGATGGAAGACTTGCGTGATTCAGAGCTATTTTCGCCGGAACGGATTTAACAAGTTTTATACTTTTAAGGTTTTGGCATTTTTGCCACAGAAAGCAACAGCAAAATGTCAAAAATCTCCAAAATTATGTTGGTACTATTGCTTGCTACCATTAGTGCCAAATTGCCGTTTGTACCTGTAAATCGGAAAACTCTAATGCCATTCATTCCCAAGCCAAATGTGATGTCCTTCTCAAACCATTCAGCCAGCGAATGTAAAAGACAAGCGACGCTGCTGGAGAAATACAAACGCTGGGGAAATTTTTATTTTATTTGCTGTACATATACCTCTTCCGTTGTAATATACCTTATAATTAAGGGAACGGGTTCCAGCCAGAGTATCGATGAAAACAAACAGAACGTTTTCTCGGTTGTCGAAAGGTTAAAATGCAAATTGCAAAATAACTGCCAATTTTCGTGCTATGCAATCAAAACCACCTAGCAACATTGGTGACTTCCAATGTCAAGTTTAGGTGTGTCAAGGCTACTTTTGTGTCAAGCTTTAAGAGCAGATGTCTGTAAATATCGACCGGAGGCGTGCAATAAGGAAAATATCAAAATTCTGAAAAAAATTCACAAAGTAGCCCTAGGTGAACTATTAACAGAAATATATTTTTTACTTCGATCCGATAATTGTTTTAGACGTACGGAGGTAATCTTCATTTCGCAGCTCTCGGACCTGGCTTTCAGGGTCTCACACAGTGCATCGCGAAAAGCCCGTTAACAAAATCAAAACAATTTTAACGAGAACAACAAATAACTAATCACATAGAGTAGTTAATTACACACATTTTGAGTGTTCATTTTGTCAATTTGGACTTGAATGGAATATTTGGGAGAATATTCAATATTTATATTATTTTGAGCGATTTCTTGCAATGAAAAATTGACAAAATTGATGGCCTAAAATCATCGACTGGTACATGGCGTACAGTAAAGTATCCTATACCACGTAAAAGAGCATTACTTCTTCTTTCAAAATCCGTTTTCAAAACCATGGGCAACTCAAAAGAAAATTTTTGAGGCCACAAAATACAAGTACTACTTTCGTGTAATTTGAGCGTTCCCGACACGGTAGTCCATGATAAAAACTCAGATAAAACACGACACAAAAACATGTTTGAAAATCCATTGTTTAATAAAAGCAGTTTTCAGGCATCAGTACATGTTAACAAGACTATTTTGCGGGATTTGGTATCGTTTGGGCGAAATAAATAGACGAATTTAACCTGTTTCATCCACCTTAATCTACACGAGTCACGTGAAGTTTGTCAAAGGTCAAGTATTCCGACACGTAAACACAACCAAATCCGAACATTTTACGCTCAGAAATTACTTTCTAACACATAGATCAATCGTTAATACTACATGTTTTTCGTACCTTATTCTGGGCTCCTGGGTAGCGAGGAAATCTAGCAGAACTATCGCGAACGACATCTTCGGCGGTTACTGCGTTACTCTAGATTACAAGGGAAGACCGCTGTCACGTTACCTTCATTATGGGCTCCCCAAAAAATTCTCCACCTTACCCCGAGAATATAATAGATATATCTATATTGAGATTGTGAATCGCCACATTCTTTATTAACCTCAAACACAAAAAATGAGTCATATTATATTATATTTTTTAAGCGCATTCTCTAAACCTTACGCCTATTAACTTCAGTACTGTAAAGTTAAATGGACGAATGCACAAATGCATCAGTTTTTTTCCCAGAAATTAATTTAGGAGTCTGGACTTAAAGGACTTAAAGGAGAGTTTAACCTCACTTTACCCACACTCTGCAATAAAGGAGCGCGAGTGCTGTATTTCCCACTGTGTCACTGATTTTTATAGCGCACAAAGCGCGTAGAGGGAGAACAGGGCTGGGGCGAAGAAAGGAAAAGCCGTTTTTTTTCATGTTGTTTTTTTCCTATGCGCCCTGGCCCGCTCCGGCTGTGGATGCGCTTTCACTGAAAACACACTGGTAAAGAACATGGATTTAAGCTATTTCTCATCAACTGAGTTTATCTTAGAAAATACATTTTAACCTCACTTTACCCACACTCTGCAATAAAGGAGCGCGAGTGCTGTATTTCCCACTGTGTCACTGATTTTTATAGCGCACAAAGCGCGTAGAGGGAGAACAGGGCTGGGGCGAAGAAAGGAAAAGCCGTTTTTTTTCATGTTGTTTTTTTCCTATGCGCCCTGGCCCGCTCCGGCTGTGGATGCGCTTTCACTGAAAACACACTGGTAAAGAACATGGATTTAAGCTATTTCTCATCAACTGAGTTTATCTTAGAAAATACATGTAAAGCGCCCTCACCACTCGTGAATTTTCCATGTTTTACATAGACCGCCCTTGTCATCTGAAATAATCATTTGCGGCGCTTCCCCTACCGCGTCCCTTTCTTTTGCAACTTGCGGGTGTGAAAATCGACTGGATTAACAACAGTGCGTCCACAATGTCCGCCACCTAGTGCAGCAGCATACTGACACGATGCCATTTACAAGATAATTTTGGGCGAATTTACTTTCAAATTATGTAAACTGTTGTCAGGCCCAAAAGTGGTCCTGATGGAAGGCTGGATTGAAGAGTACAAACAATGGACCATTTGCTGAGATACAATTGGTAAACTGAATGCCATTGCAGACCAAGTGCGGCTTCAAGCAGTTCACAGTGATGACTACTGGCAAAAGCAGGATCTTATTTTCCAAGAAAATAAGACCCCCTTGGCAGCCCCTCCAATACCTCGGCCATTCCTATTGTTCGTAGTTATTCCTGTGAGTTCATTATTATTGAACAATAATGAACTCACAGGGATAACTACGAATAACAGCAATGGCGGAGGTGTGGGAGGGGCTGCCAAGGGGGTCTTATTTTCTTGGAAAATAAGACCCGAAGGACGGCTTTTTTTTTCATTCTTATTTTCATTCATTGCTAAAGAAAACACAGGATTTTTTTTTACTCATTGAAAGCAGATCCACCCAAAGGCACCTATTTCTTCGATCGCTTTGAGGTGATGAGATGGCTAACCAACAAGATCTGAGAGCCGGTGATCTAAACATCCCACACTTGAACTTGTACTTTAAGTCCAGACTCCTGAATTAATTTCTTGGAAAAAACTGATGCATTCGTGCATCCATCCATTTAACTTTACAGTACTGAAGTTAATAGGCGTGAGGTTTACACATACGCTTTATTAATAAATGTAACGAAGATCCTCGCAGTTATTAACGCAACTTATGCAGTTGCGAAAAGAAAGCCTGAAAAAATCAGGCTTGCCGGGATTCGAACCCTGACCTCTGCGATACCGGTGTAGCGCTCTAACCAATTGAGCTAACAAGCCAACTGGGAGCTGGTCATTAAATTGGTTCGTAATATACCCGGGAAAGATGAAGATGAAATTATGAATATATGAAATTCATATATTTGAAGTGCGGAGTGGAGAAATAAATGTAACGAAGATCCTCGCAGTTATTAACGCAACTTATGCAGTTGCGAAAACCCTGAAAAAATCAGGCTTGCCGGGATTCGAACCCTGACCTCTGCGATACCGGTGCAGCGCTCTAACCAATTGAGCTAACAAGCCAACTGGGAGCTGGTCATTAAATTGGTTCGTAATATACCCGGGAAAGATGAAGATGAAATTATGAATATATGAAATTCATATATTTGAACTGCGGAGTGGAGAAATAAATGTAACGAAGATCCTCGCAGTTATTAACGCAACTTATGCAGTTGCGAAAAGAAAGCCGGGTATATTACGAACCAATTTAATGACCAGCTCCCAGTTGGCTTGTTAGCTCAATTGGTTAGAGCGCTGCACCGGTATCGCAGAGGTCAGGGTTCGAATCCCGGCAAGCCTGATTTTTTCAGGCTTTCTTTTCGCAACTGCATAAGTTGCGTTAATAACTGCGAGGATCTTCGTTACATTTATTTCTCCACCCCGCAGTTCAAATATATTAATTTCATATATTCATAATTTCATACGCTTTATTGTTGGTTTTGCTGTTTTACTATGCAAAGCACATTGAATACTTATCTAGAGAATGTGCTTAAACATATATAATATAATATGATTTGTACGTATTACGGCATATTTCGAACAAATGTTCATCATCAGAGAGGTAAACTCTGATATGCCTATCTATATATTAACAGAACAAATGTCGGAAAAACATCAAACGCCCCGAGCGGGATTCGAACCCACGACACCCCGATCTCATGGAAGGTGCTCTAACCACTGAGCTACCGAGGAGACACAGTGAAGTAAGTCGAATATTTGCTCCAAAGAAAACAGTGATTACCAGACATTTGCTCCCAGGCCTCTCGGACTGGGAATTACTTCTGGGGGTCGTCGAGACGCATTGTTCATCGGACCCAGATGTTATAGACCATTACAAATGTACGTAATACGGCATATTTCCGACATTTTTTTCTGTTAATAGATAGATAGGCATATCAGAGTTTACCTCTCTGATGATGAACATAATATGATTTATTTATTTATTTTTGAATTTAATAAAGAATGTGGCGATTCACAATCTCAATATAGATATATCTGTTATATTCTCGGGGTAAGGTGGAGAATTTTTCCGGAAGCCCATAATGAAGGTAACGTGACAGCGGTCTCCCCTTGTAATCTACAGTAACGCAATCTCTGCTGCCGTTGACATAATTTTGAAACCGCCGAAGATGTCGTTCGCGATAGTTCTGCTAGATCTCCTCGCTACCCAGAAGCCCAGAATAAGGTACGAAAAACATACAGTATTAACGATTGATCTATGTGTTAGAAAGTAATTTCTGAGAGTAAAATGTTCGGATTTGGTTGTGTTTACGTGTCGGAATACTTGACCTTTGACAAACTTCACGTGACTCGTGTAGATTAAGGTGGATGAAACAGGTTAAATTCGTCTATTTATTTCGCCCAAACGATACCAAATCCCGCAAAATAGTCTTGTTAACATGTACTGATGCCTGAAAACTACTTTTGTTAAACAATGGATGTTCAAACATGTTTTTGTGTCGTGGTTTATCTGAGTTTTTATCATGGACTACCGTGTCGGGAACGCTCAAATTACACGAAAGTAGTACTTGTATTTTGTTGCCTCAAAAATTTTCTTTTGAGTTGCCCATGGTTTTGAAAACGGATTTTGAAAGAAGAAGTAATGCTCTTTTACGTGGTATAGGACACTTTACTGTACGCCATGTACCAGTCGATGATTTTAGGCCATCAATTTTGTCAATTTTTCATTGCAAGAAATCGCTCAAAATAATATAAATATTGAAAATTCTCCCAAATATTCCATTCAAGTCCAAATTGACAAAATGAACACTCAAAATGTGTGCAATTAACTACTCTATGTGATTAGTTATTTGTTGTTCTCGTTAAAATTGTTTTGATTTTGTTAACGGGCTTTTCGCGATGCACTGTGTGAGACCCTGAAAGCCAGGTCCGAGAGCTGCGAAACGAAGATTACCTCTGTACGTCTAAAACAATTATCGGATCGAAGTAAAAAATATATTTCTGTTAATAGTTCACCTAGGGCTACTTTGTGAATTTTTTTCAGAATTTTGATATTTTCCTTATTGCACGCCTCCGGTCGATATTTACAGACATCCGCTCTTAAACCATTAGCTACAGAGTGACGTAAACGCAGGCATTTTGAAGAACCAGCTTTAAAATTGGAATAATGAGACATCTTAGTGAACACGATTTTAAAATACATGTTTCGCTCACTATTTAACACTGGAACATCTTTGTCGAGAAATAACAACTATTTCTCAGAATCACAAAATACAAGCTACATTCCGCAAATCAAGACAACGTACGTTAAACGCATGCCTACGAAGCATTTTTCCTGCATCTTCATCTACAAAAGAGAGGAAGAACCTTTTAGGTGATAAATAACGCGTTCTGGCCAGGAATTATTTACTGCACGCCCTCAGTTCTGTAATGCGTGTAAAAAGAACCATGTTCTCTCCAGTTTTATTTTTTTCTAAAGAAGCCTACACGTGAAAGTTACTGAAAGTTGTAGGCGAGCAGGGGATGTCACTCGCGTGACGTCGTCTTAGTTGTCTTACCTTACGGATTTCTCCTCGCCCGCGTGGAACACGGGAGAGGCCAAGGGGTGTTGAGAATGTTCAGGATTGAAACAATGAATCAAAGAACCAAATATGTTAAGAAAGTCACCGACTTTGGACAAAATACCACAAAAAGCAAGCAGAAAAATTTGGGTTAACTAACCCTTTTTTCGTAAGCCCTCAAGAGCTTCCCTGAGAACAGCAAGATCTTCAATTGCCAAGTCATCCTTCTTAAACCTGTGTTTCAAAATTATTTTCAGTTGGGCGTCGTCGTCCTCCCAAGTCTTGATAATTTGATTCTTTGCTTGATCAAGATTACCGGGCGTCTCCAGCAATTTGGCGGCGATGGGCATGAGATTATAAATGGCTTTCTCTACGCCAAGTAGACTTCTTACGTAACCACAAACATCTGCAAAAATTACAAATGTGAGTGAGCAATAACTGAATGCGCAATTGTGTCAATTGTCCCTTTTGGTTTCGGCGTATCCAATTAAAACGTTTCCCTGTTCAGGCCAATTAAAACAGGAAATTGCCAATCAAATGGTACAATCGACTGTTGTAATGATCTAGCGGGACATTTTGAGGGTTATTTCAGGATCCGTAAAAGGAGGGTGTGCTTTGGTACGACTGCGCAATTCTATTTCTCTTTCTACCTTCATGCGCTGTTTCTGAATCTCATTGACTCTGATGATGACATCCACACTGGATGCCGATTCTGGTCACTGTCATTCAACAACAGTCCTTTTCAAGACTACACTCACTACACTACTTTTCAGGACTACACTTCACCCACTTAGCGATCACGCACACCCTAGCTACTTCTAACATCACACCCGGGTTCAAAGAGTTTACTGTATAACACGTGGTTTTATTATAGCTATCAAACCCACCTGTTTCGCTGAAATGCCTCTCGCTGATGTACCCATTATCTTTTTTGATACTGATTTTCCCACACAAAATCCTGGCATCTTCCGTGTATCTCAGTCGAAGTCTCTCGACTTCTCCAGCGTTCCGCCAAACATGTGACTTAACCGTGATGCAAATACATTCCTGTTGACTGTCATCCAGATTGTAGTACAGTCTTCCTCGAGATGAACAGAAATGTGAAGTTTTTTATTGTTGTAGATGCGGTTTTCTTCCTGCATATCAGTGGAATGTACATGTAGCTCGGTGAATCCTTCCTTTTGGAGTTGCACCAAAGCAGATGACTCATTCTCTTTGTAAGACTGTTGATGATATACTTCTTGGCTCACGAATAGTAGGGCAAGCTCTTCGTGTATTGAATTCTTGTTATGCAGCGCTGATATTGTATAGTTAAATGCCCCCCTGTTTAACCTGGTTACCATTTCTGTGAAAGATTTAGACTTTAGACTGCATAAAATCTCATAGAGCGTGAAATGTTCGATTTCAATGATCACTTCTGCAATTTTGTCATCAAGCAGGGAAAGCTTTGAGGCCTGTGTGATGTCTCTCCAGACGATCTTTCGATCTCGGTCCTCGGTTCCTTCCAAAATAAGAACGTCGTCACACTTGAAATGTTTCATTTCGAAATTGGTTGTCAAAGTTACAGGCTTCTTGAAAAGAAGGCCATTGGGTTGGAGATTAATGACGGGCGCAGCAATCATAACGTCATTTTCAAGATCCTTTTCAACTATTCGACCATAGTGCTTGGCAGGATCCTCCAATGATAAAGTTATAGTCACAGGTTTGTTGACAGCTCCGGGAGGGCACACCAGTTTGACACCCTTCCCAGCAACTTCGCCACCCTCACTGGTAATGATGTTGGATGTGATATACGTGTCCATCCATGGTGATATCCCCTCACTGCTCACCGGCAAGACACCTTTTGGTATAAAAAGAAATTATTTAATCAAGTATTTCATTATTAACACCCACATACCACATTGCCTCTAGCGGCTTACTGAAGCTATTTGCACCGCTTCCTTGCACGTCGTGTATGTCGTTACATAGACTTGTGATTTATTGTTTGCCACAATGATTAAATTTCAAAACATGGAATGGCCCTATCCTTCCTTTTCTCATTCTTTTTAACGCAGTAAAGGGAAATGATCTAAAGGCAGTCAAATCGCGATAAAACTCCATAGAAACAACACTTAGTAACGTTTCACTAACTTCTTATGCTGATTGATGTGTTTGTATGTGTCTATTTCTTCATTGTAAAACTCAGTTCGACTTTTCCATAGACACCCTTACATTACATTTGGGTCTCTTGTGGTGATGAAAGGTAATTTTAATTTCAATTTTATGTTAAGAGCACTATAACTGTACACAATCTTTTACGTTAGCACACCGTGAGCGAATAAATTAACAGAAACATATCTCTTGGTTAGTAACCGTACCCCGACGCATTTCGAAACCTACTGTGGTTAATGTGCACAATAGCTACCTTAGTAGTTTTAGACTGCTCTACTGAGGTGCTTTATGGAGACATATTCTTTAACTTAATGGTCTGGTTTGAATTCGAGGGAGTTCTTTGGAGTTGGCACCAGCCCTTCCTTCATGCCCTGCCCAATTAACAGCAGAATTTAAACCACATAAATTCTGAAGCTTGTCTGGACAGTCAACAGAGAAATAGGCTTCTGTGTCTCGCAATTCCAGCGACGATTGAACTTTTTTGCTTCGGTTTGGGGTTTCCTAGTTTTTAGTACGATTTATCAAGAACTTCAAATACTCTGATTGCT
This sequence comes from Siderastrea radians, assembly GCA_964017195.1. Classification (NCBI taxonomy): domain Eukaryota; kingdom Metazoa; phylum Cnidaria; class Anthozoa; order Scleractinia; family Rhizangiidae; genus Siderastrea; species Siderastrea radians. The sequence goes on from OZ024895.1 coordinate 17,516,590, forward strand.
AAAGAAACTCGCAAGCCTTTAGGATGTTGATGGGTCTTGAGATGGCTTCCCCTTTAATTGTACGGTGTATTGCAACCCTGACACCCGTCAAGGCACTTGGTTTGAATTCCTTTTTCTAGTTTCTAAAAAGGAAGTTCGCGCCCAAAATCCTCCCACGTTCAGAGTATTTTGAAACTTTTGTTGCAGTAAGGTATTGACCAACTTATGCCAGAAAGGCAAAGAAATTCGGGGGTGATCGTGCTCGTTTCAGAGATACACTTTTTGTGTATAGGGAATTGAAAACCGTCGTGTTTCTAGAAGCTTTGGTCATGCAGGACGATATCGGCTTCTTTGCAATCAGCAAGAGAAAAAGTTAAAGAGAGAGCTCTAGATAAAATGGATGTATTGATTTCAACACAAAAAGGTCTATTGCGTAAATTTCGGCAGCTGATGTCATTCCTTGGCGTAGAATTACCCTCACAAAAGGATACTTGTAAGAAATGAACGCACAGATTTGAAGAAAAAATCGATCACGTGTGAGTAGGAAAAGAGAAACCGCAATTAAAGCTTCTCACGTTTAGAAGTTTTTGGTTTTTGGTAAAAATGAAGAGAATCAGTAAAGGAAGTAAACTATTGAAAGACAACTAACATGAAATCTCATACATCAGTGGTGCGAGCGAATTAGTGGCCAAATTTGTTTGCTGAAGAATGGTGACGAAAAAAGATGCCACACAGTTACATCTGGGTTGTCGACGGTGAACAAAACCAACACAATGGTCGCTCTATGCACATGGCTGGTCGACCAACAAGAAATGTATGATTCGGCTAAACGATTTTGTAGGATAATTTTAAAGAGAAGTTATCATTCCACCACCAGAAAGCACAAAAATATGAAGGGGAATATATCTTGAAAACCCACTGGATACAAATGAACTCCTAAGAAATGCCATTGGTTTTGTCTTAAAGTTTGGTTTCGATGAAAGGAAAACCTCAGTATTTAGTAATATAAGCACTGCTGGAACCTCTGATTTGAGTTGGTACCTCAGGTGGATAGCATATGACGTCATACCAGGAGTAAGGTGGTATTTCATTAAAAGTGAGGTGGTATCTCGTGAACGGAAAGTTTGTTTATGCCTCTCGTTTTCGGCGTCGCTTAATCGGGGTCTTGATTGGTTGTTATTAATCAACAAAGGTATTGAATATTGATTGCCTGGTTTTAAGGTGTTACTCGGACTGGTTATACGTATATCATTTGTCATAAAAGGTATCGGGTCAAACAAGGCATCGCATCTGTCTTGTAAACCCTGCAGAAACAACTTATAATGCTTCAGGTGAAGACAGATGGTTTGAAAGTAAGATTTAGGGGCAGCCAGCTGTGGGTTAGTCAAAGCGTTGGATACGGAAAAGAACAAGACCAAGAGGATGAAACCAAACTAGCAACATGGTAAAGATTTCAGAAAAAGAAATAGAGAACTTCAAAAAGACTTTAGTGATATCACGAAAAAATATCCAGATTTGGAGACAATTCACAGATACACGACCGAAAGAAATGAAAAGCGAACCTGAGAGTTGTTGCAACGTCCTGTTCTCTCTATCCAACGTGTGCATGATTTAGAATGTTCCTTTATGATGCGAACAAATTAGTGAAAAAACAGCAAGAAGAAATTCGCACCTTGATGAATCATGTAAAGTTACTAGAAGAGGAAAAGATCAAGATGGTATCTGTTGCAAATGATAAGCTTCATCGTCAACAAGCATTTACGTTGGAAAGCTAATTTTCATCATTCACAACACACAGCCTTTATCAATTTGCTTATTCAATCAAACACATATTCCGGCATTGAATATGTCAAACACTTGTTAAAGCTAATCAAAAACATTGTGCAAGGTACTAAACCTTGTGGTCAGCAATGCTTGTCATGTAAGCTAATCTGTAAGTTTTATCATACGGCAAACAATTCTCAAGGCTAAATGGAGCACTATGATTGGTTATATCTATGACAGTGATGTAATGCAATGTATGTAGTGTAACGTATGCAACGTAGTCAGTAATGTCAGTCGATGTGTGTATGTAAAGATGTTAAAATGACAATAAAAAAAAAAGAAAAAAAAAACTATGATTGGTTAGTTTTTGGTCGGGATTTTACAGTACGGACCATTATCATGGAAACGGTCCTTTTGGATATTTTTTTCCTTGGGCTCCCGCAGAATTCAAACTGCGAAAACGCAAGAAGGTAAAAAATAATAAAGGTTTGGAGCTGGTACAAAACAATGAACGAGGTGAACATGTCTCCGTTTAGAAAAGCGCTTATCTATTAACTTTACCGACTTTTTTGATATAAGCAAAAAAAAAACTGGTCAGCAGTGAATCAAAAAGCATGGCCAGCTTTCTTCAGTGTGTGGTTATTTTTTTTTTCTTTTGTGCGTTTTTTTTTTTCGCACGGCTACAGACTGTAAGCTGCAAAGAGCCGAGTAAATCGGCCAAGTCTTGAAGAATAATCATTGAAATTAACAAAAGAGTACGTTTCTCGCAAGAAAACCTCTCGGCGCAAAAAATGAAAACTGCAAAACAACTAGCAAACGGCTTTCATCGGCAACTGTTAATCGAAAGGAAACGATCACGTTCTTGTGTAACTTAATGGAGGCGATCGCTTCAGTCAGCGCTTTCTCCTATAACAAATGAAAGCTACTAGTACTAAACTAGAAGTGTACCTTGATTCCTCAGCGAGATATTTACTCTTGTAGTGGACATCCTTGAAAATAATTTTAGCTTGTTCGCAAGTCCGCTTTGCAGTAGCTGGCGCTAGAAACAACGCTGTTAGGTGCGACGAAAATTTGCACTCAGCACCCACAAAGTTTTTCATAAAGCCATTGAAGCAAACAATTAACTTGCAGTTTTTGACGAAGAGATATTTTCAGTATCCTTTTTTAAAGTTCGAGAAGTCCTTTGTTCACGTTACAGACTAACACGCTGCCACAATTTCCAATTTGAAGCTGTTTGAGAAGCACGTTTCTGAGTTTTTATCGAGGCGTTTTCATTATTCTTCTTTTTCCCGAGTTGTCTCCGCCCATAACGAGGAAGAATTTTCAAATAAAACTATCTTGTGTTGTAGAGGACAACGAAAAACTGCGCGAGGTCCGTACTGCCACGACCTTGGGCCAATATTCCCCAGTACGGTCCCGAGCAAGTGAAGTTAGTAAGGGACGGACCATTAGAAATACCCAAGGGGGGGGGGGGGGGTGACTTTTACCCCAAAAAAATTCCTGCAAGGGAAACTCGTCTGAAAAAAAATTCCTGCAAGCAGTTATGCCTAAAAAAAAATTCGTGTAACGGAAGTGACATGCATAGCATTAAAGGGCAACGTAAAGAAAAATAAGTTAAAGGAAGAATATTGTAACACTTTACACTTTATTACAACAGCTGTTTGATATTTTTCATACAACAAAACATGTTAAAAAATGGTGATATCTTGCTTTCTGTTCAATCAAAACTACCACACATTTTCCCTGATGTTTAAAATTATCAAAAATTATACTATAAAATATCTCCTTTCTTTCTTGTATATAAATATATTTTAGATAGAAAATTAAGTAAAATAATAACTGTAATATTTTTCAACCATATTAAAATAAGAACGCTTTTTAAAATAGTAAGTCATACAGGACTTTTCTTATCGTCATTTTCTTATATACAATATACTGAAATGCTACACCTTCTGTGATTGGTTGTTACCTAAGATCTACTAGAGTAAAACATTGCGCTCAGTTTTGAAAACATTTGTGAGATATATATTTCGGATGCAGCAAAGGGAAGGCCTTGAAAACCGTTTAGTAGCAGAAGCTGTTTACAAGTATAAAGGAAAACATAATACCAAAACAAACTGTTTTTTTTTTGTGACTTTAAAATTCCCTAAACTGGAGAAAATCTCCGTTGCCATCATTACGAGACGCAAGTGAAGTTGTTGAAAAAAAAAGTTTAAGTGAAAGGGTTTATAACAAGTAAAAACAAAGCAGAAAAGAATAAGCCAAAACTGAAAGTAGCACTGGGGACTTGGAAAATGCCTAAACTGGAACAAGCTTCGACAGGTCAATCGCTACAAGGCAAGTTTGATTTTCTTTTCTGTTAGTTGCATAATATAAATAGATACCATTTTGCCTTGTGCCGATCTTTTCTGTAATTGATCACAAAACATATGTCAAAAGTGTGACGCCTGCAGCATTTTATGCGACGTTTTCAGTGTTCACCAATACCACATTTTGACATCTTCTGTGATCTATTACTAAACAGACACACGACAAAAAGAAAGCTAGTTGTTAATATTATACATGATTCTACAATAACGGTAATGTTATAAATGTGTCACAATCCTCGTCTTTTTTATGACAAAGTTATGACTTAAACTTTAATTAAATGCCGCTTAATCCAGAGAACATATCTGAGAAATGAAGTAATAAAGTAATAATGATATTAATGATAATTCTTGCGTAAATGTTAGATGTGTTGCAAAAAAAAAAAAAGATATGTATCGGTAGGCGAAAAAAAAAATTCGTGCAAAGCTTGTGTCCCAGAAAAAAAATTCCTGCAGACAAGTAGGCCGTAAAAAAAAAATTCCTGCACCGAAAATTTTTACCCCCCCCCCCCCCCTCCGGTTATATCTAATGGTCCATCCCTAAGTGGTTTATTATATGGCATCATTTTTCGTACGAAACAACACTTCCGGTAGTTCATTCAAGTCAATTTCCGGCGCGGTGTCAAGGAAAGAAGCCAGCGATTTTAACTGGCTTTCGAATCAGTTTGATGATCGTTGCTGTCGATCGGCAGAAACTTGCGTGGCTCTTGAATGAAAACTGCCAGGGGGGGGATAGAAGCGAGGCCTGGGACCGAGAAACGATGTTCTCACAACTTGCAAAGCGGTCCAGTCAAAACGTGGACAGCGGTGTTCGTCATAATAAATATTCCGATCGACGATCAACTTATTTGAAATAGTTTTCAAAATTTATGTGTATTTCGTCGGGGAAAAGTAAGCGGTGAGCGGCTAATCTCTCATGGAACTTACTGTCAGTTTCGTACAAGAGAATATTCGATGGAAGCGACATCGATGAAGACGGTTCTGCTTTCGCACTGTCTTGTTTGTTGCAGTAGCGAGTGGATCAGCTGCGAGCTGTACGGCAGTCACGTTTCGCTTGTTTATACTTGGAGACCAGGTTTGCGACAATTGTTTCAAAGTTGAATGCTACAATTAGATAATTCAACGTAAATAAACTTCTCACCGAGAGAAAGCGCTTGAACTATTCAGGATTTTATTTCTTGTACTCCGCGACGCAATTTTGGTCTTTGTCTATCGCTGAACTGATGCATGTGATAAATAAAAATACTGTCAATGTTTCTTTTTACATCTCATTCTGTAACAAATTGATAGCATGAGATGAGACAGTTATGGCTGTACTCAGTTTGCATGTTTTCCTCCAGCGTGGTCTGAACAAATTGCAACGGGAAATGTGCCATAAAACATCGATGGAAATAAATTCAATCAAAACTGCTATAACCTAATGCATGGAAACAATACCTACGCACAAAATACGACTTTTATTATCAATAATCCAGTTATGTGTTAACAAGATCATTTCACAGTTCAGTACTTTGAACCCGATCCCAGTTTTTAACCCAGCTTCAGAAAATTCTATCTGATTCTATACAGTCGATCAGCACAGACTGAATTGATCGAAGCGCTACTGTTCTACTTTGCGACTAAAAGACTCCGAGAGTAAACTTTTGTCTTCATAAGAAGCAAAATGCACGAAAACATGATAAAAGTGTAAAATACGATCAATTCGTCAATTACCTAAACGAAGAGACAAAACCGAATCCGCCGCCTTTGGCCGCCATAATTTTTTCCCTTCAGCGTCCGAGTTCGTTGGAACATGCAACATCTGCGCACGCGTAGGAGGTATATCCGCTGACTAGAACCTCATAGATTGCTTTGCAAGTTGTGAGAACATCGTTTGGATTTCATTTAAGAGAATGTATGGGAAGTTGCTTTCCCCCCCTGGAAAACTGCTCTGCTTCTATTATATGTGTCAGTTTTTCGTCGTCCTGTACAACACAAGAAAGTTTTATTTGAAAATACTTCTTCGTTATGGGCAGAGACAATTCGGGAAAAAGAAGAATAATGAAAAGGCCGCGATAAAACTGGCTCACACACGTGCTTCTCAAACTCTGGAAATTGTGGCAGCGTGTTAGTCATTGTGAACAAAGGAACACTCGAACCTAAAAAAAGACTCTGGAAATTATCTCTCCATCAAATACTGCAAGTTGTTTGCTTCAGTGGCTTTAAAGAGAACTTTGTAGATGCTGAGAGCAAATTTTCGTCGCACCTCACACAGTTGATTTTAGCGCGAGCTACAGCAAGAGCGGACTTGTGAACACGCTAAAATTATTTTCAAGGATGTGCACTACAAGAGCAAAAATCTCGCTGAGGAATCAAGGTACACTGTTAGTTTAATGCATGTACGTGTAGCTTTAATTTGTTCTTGTGGAAAGCGCTGACTGAAGCGATGGCGAATATTAAACTAGACAAGAACGTGATTGTTTGCTTTCGATTTACAGTTGCCGGTGAAAGCCGTTTGCTAGTTGTTTTGCAGTTTTCATTCTTTTTTGCCGTGAGGTTTTCTTGTGAGAAACGTGCTCTTTCGTTAATGCTGAATTTTAATAATTATTGTTTAGGTCTTGGCCGATTTACTCGGGTCTTTACAGCTTACAGTCTATAGCCGTACAAAAAAACAATAAACACACACAGTCACTGAAGAACGTTGGCCCAGTCGGTAAACTTAATAATTGAAGAGCGCTTTTTCTAAGCAGACGTGTTTACCTCGTTCATTTGTTTTGTACCAGCTCCAAACCTTTTCTTTTTTATCGTCTTGCGTTTTCAGTTTGAATTTTGTTGTAGCGTTAGCACGAAAAAAAAAAAATTTCCAGAAAGGACCGTTTCCATGGTAATGGTCCGTACTGTAAAATCCCGACCGAAAACTAACCAATCAGAACACTCGATTTAGACTGAAGAATTGCTTGCCATATAATAATGAGGAATATTGCCTCTCAGTCGTTTTTGTACGGACCTCTCTGCGCTCGGTAAGTACTACCACGACCTCGGGCCAATATTCCCCAACACGGCCCTTGCGCTCAGTTAGTAAGAGGTTAATATTCCAGCGACTCTCATGGCCCTCTTCATGCTTAAACACGAAGTTCCGGTATAATAGGACAAGCCTCTCACCATTTTATAAACTAAATTCGTTTTTGAGACGACATTACGGTGGAGATCGACAAAACAATAGAATAACGTGAAAATCAACTTATTTTCCAGGTTATAAGTGGATTTTCCAGGTTATAAGTGGAACACAAATGATAACGCAAGATAGCGCGCGCATCGCGAAATAAAAATCGAAAAACAAACCATTTTAAAGAAAAATACACAGTTTTAAAGTTTTAGCACTTACATTTTGGGCAATCTGTAAAGGTAAGTTGCTTCAGGGATGAATCACATTGTAATAAAGGTTTTTTCCAGCTATATTACTGAGCAAAAACTAAAATTTTGCCGGCGGTTTTGTGAAGAAAAGTTTTGACGTTTGACCTTGGCTGCGTTGTCATGACAGTTTTTGAACCAATCACAAGCCAGCATTATGAGACGACATTATCGAAAAATAACCTCTCAAACGCAATCAAAAGAGACCAATGGATCGCGATAACACACCTCATTGTACTCTAGAATTGAAAGTTTAAAGCTGTTTCTACCATCTTTATTTCCATTGTGTCTTTTTATCTGCTGTGACCTATTCCAACCTATTCGCCGGGAAGTACGCGCCTGAAACGCTAAATTTCCCGAGTGAGCCTAAAGCGCAGTTCGAAATTGCCGCCATTTTGAGTCATGCACGTAACAAATTCTGTTTTTCACACAAGGTGCACGTGCTTTGTAATTACCATACAGGTTTCGAATACAGTTCGAATGCAATTTTTTTACCTGCTCAAACTACTAGGTTAAAGGTTCTCATACTAGTTTTGTCAGTGGTGAACGAAAACCTTTATAAACCGAATATGAATTCTGTGTTGTTCTTTATGCCAATGACTCTTGTCTCACGTCAATGACTATGTTTCTCACCCGTGTTGACAAGTATTGGAGATGTGCATCCTACCGAGGTTGATTGACAACTGAGCCTGTCAGTGGCCAGCCAAGACCCTTTCATGATATCAAAATTTCTAATTTGAAAGGTACAACTCAGGAAAGCAATGTACCTGCTATTATCCCTGTTTTCACGCATTCAGCGTGCAGTTCTGGATCCGTGGGGACGTATTACGTAACCACATTCCTCTAGTCAGTTATAAGGACTTCAAGACTCGCTTCTCCGTGTTCTGTCTTCGAATGCGACGTTGCGTGCTTCGCTTCGTTTCATTTTGCGTGTGTTCATCGCTGCCCCGTTTCTCTAGTTTTCCATGGCGGAACAGGTTCCTGCTGTCGTCGACAACGCAGCTGTCATTCAAGCTCTTGATGGTCAAGCTCCCCAAGAAGACCAGCCGGTTCAGGCTCAACAAAATGACGCTGTAGCTAACCAAGCTCAGGCTGTCGGTCCCGTTCAGCCCGCAGAACCGGCTGCCGAAATGGTGGGTAGTTTTTTGTTCCCTTTACAGTTTCCCCTTTTATCGTACTAGTTGTTATTACGAGTTCGTTACCGCGCGTGGCTAGGCTTAGGTGTGTTTGTTTCGCTGTTGCACTGGTTTTCGCAGTTTTAGCGTCCTTATACCTCGTGGTATGCTATTTGTAGTTGCTCTTTTTAGCGATTTTGTCTCGTTACATTTTTAGCTTTTGGTTTCTTGCACAACTGTCGCGTTCTTTTAGTTTTCCGTTATAGCGAGTTTCTCTCGCTTACACTTTGTTTTTAGTTTGTCTGGCCGGATTTTTAGCTGTTTTTTGCTAGGCTGTCTCACGGGAATTGTATGTTCTAGTTTTCCAAATTTGCGAGTTTGCCTCGCCGAATCTAGCTGCTCTTGCCAGTTTCTCTCGCCGAATTTTAGCCGTTCTAGAGTTTGTCTCGCCGGATTTAGTGCTTTAGCGAGATTGCTTCGCTAGATTTTGGCGTATTCGCGAGTTTGTCTCGCCGGTGTTACGCTGTTCATGCGGGCGTGTCTCGCTGGCTGTTAGCGTTATAGCGAGTGTGTCTCGCTGAATGTTTGACGGTTATAGCGGGTGTGTCTCGCTGAATGCTAGACGGTTATAGCGGGTGTGTCTCGCTGAATGTTAGACGGTTATAGCGAGTGTGTCTCGCTGTATGTTAGACGGTTTTAGCGAGTGTGTCTCGCTGGTTCTTTCTTTTTAGCGAGTGTGTCTCGCTGGTTGTTAACTTTATAGCGAGTGTGTCTCGCTGGTCGTCAGCGTTATCGCAAGTGTGTCTCGCGGGATGACAGCGTTTTAGCGAGTGTGTCTTGCTGGATGTTTGCGTTGGAGCAAGTGCGCCTCGCTGGTTTTTCGTTATAGCGAGTGTGTCTCGTTGGATGTCAGCGTTATAGCGGGTATGTCTCGCTGGACGTCGGCGTTATAGCGAGTGTGTCTCACCGGATTTTAGCTGTTCGACCGAGTGTGTCTCGCCGAATTTTACCTGTTTTTCGCGAAGGTTTTTTTTTCCCTACCGGATGAAAGCGTTATCGTTATAGCGAGTTTGTTGCTCCGGATCCTAGGTTTTTCTTGCGAGTGTGCCTCGCGGAATTTGTTTGTTCTAGTTCCTTGATTTAGCGACTTTGTTTGTCTCGCCATTTCATTGTTCTGGCCACCTCTATTTAGCTAGTTCGGTCTCGCGGGATCTGTATGTTTTGTGGTTTAGTTTGCGCGTCCGTTTAATCAGGCAGGTTTGTCACCGCGTTTTGCAAGTTGTCATTGTGAATTCCTTCGTGGGTGTGTTTTAGTTTTTCGACTTGCCTTTTTTGTCATGTTGGATTTTCACTGTTTTTCGCGGGATTCATTTATCTACATATATATACTTCTTGTTGTTGTTGTTGCCTGATTTGGGAAATTTATATATAGCGTTGGATTTAAGAGCTTTTACAGCTAGTCTGCTTGTGAGTTTGTCTCGCTGGGTTTTAGGTGTTAAAGCGTATTATTTGCTAAGTCTCGCGTCTTCTGTACGATGAAAATATTCTTTTAGTAATTGCTGTCTGGAATTGTTGTTATTTTAGGATCCGCTACCTTGCAAAAGAAGGTTGAGTCTTTGCAATCAGTTGCCACTAAAAGTTCCGTCAACTCTGTCCTGGACATGGTACGCCAGTTGGCGAGTCGTCCAAGTGCTTTAGTAGACCCATATGCGCTCGTTGCTGCCCTGGAACAGTTAGCGGACGTATCCCGTGAGACAAATCACCCGGAGCGTAGAAGATTTGAGGCCATTTTCAAACAGTGTCGACCCCTTGTCCGAGAGCCTAAGCTTGCAACCGTAGTCATTCAACTGCTTGGGGACAAAGAGGAGAAGCAAGTGGCCGGCCAAATCCACAAGCTATTGAAATCTAGCTCCTTTCTACCATCGGTTTCAAGTCCATACCCTCTGCCAGAGCAGTTCCAGCGCCGTTATGCAGCTCAGTCTAGCCAGCCTCCTACGACTCTTCGGGCTTTTGGAGGAAGGCGTAGAGCCCCAATGCGGGGAAGGTGTTTTCAATGCAGGAAGACAGGACATTTTGTTAGGAATTGTCCTGACTGGAATGGTCGTTAACGTCTTCCTTTTGTCTGTACCAGAGTGTGAAATAAAGATTATTTGTTGCTGACTTGTATTTGTTTTCACGATTTTGTTTGTTATTTGTGCTCATTTTGTTCGTTCGCGTCTCGCCACTTTTCCGGGTGGACTTCTGGCGAAGCTTCCTCGAAGGGGTTATTTAATATCCTTTGTTGCTCTGTCCCTGGGAGGGGTATTTCGGGGTTGCTTCGCTTTGGGGTCTTACCTCTCCCGTTTTGTTTCTTTTCTTTTCTAGAGCTATCCTAAGCGGCTCAAAACCTTCCACTTTTGTCCAGAAGAAGCTGTTTCTTGTCCCATGTCGGTTCGTTGGCGTGATTGGAGGGGTGAGCCCCAAAGCGTAGCAACCCGGACGCCGTCTCCAGTGTTAGTTTCTCAATGTTCAGCTAAAGCCTCTGCAAAAGATGTCCTGTTTAGAGATCCAGAAAGCTTTGTAGCCGGAGAAATTCAGACATGTCGGAGAATGGGAAAAAATTTTGGGTGCTTATTCTAAACAGCAGGAGGTCTTGCATTACATCAGACACAAGGTTAATGTTAAAGAATTCTTCGTCCCATTCCGGGGGGATTTTCAAGGTTCGTTCTATGATTCTGCTACGCCTCCAAAGATGGTATTCGCTAACAATAAGTCTTGCATCGGATTTGAGCGGTTTATTTCCGACACCATCATGCAACGCTTAAGAAATGGCTCCCTTTTTATTTGGGGAAGGGTTGGCTCGGTTTCTCCTCCTCACCTCGTTATGCCCATTACAGTCGAACCATCTAAGCCAAGAATGTGCCATGACGAGCGCTTCTTAAATTTGTGGATAAAGGAGTCACCTTTGAAACTCGATTACATTTCCGACCTCCCTAGGTACGTGGGAAAGTTTCATTTTCAAACGACATTGGATGATAAGAGTGGGTATGACCATGTCGCTCTCTCTGAAGATAGTTACACCTTTTTTGGCCTGGAGTGGCAAGGATGGTATTTTGTTTTCCGTACAATCCCCTTCGGCTGGAAGGCTAGCGCCTACTTGTACCACACAATTGGCCTCGCTGCTACAAGTTACATTAGATCTCTTGGAGTTCCATGCAGCCAGTATATCGACGATAGGCACGTCGGACAGCTTGCAGTTTCCAAAGCGTCACTTGCCGTTTCCCCTACACGGTCTGACTTTGAGCTCGCTGAGGCGGCTGTGTTTATTTGCGCTGCAGTTCTTGTTTCTTTACGTTATTTTCTGGGTCTTTCAAAGTCCACGCTTATCCCTTCTCGCATTGTCAAATTCCTTGGATTTCTAGTCAATTCTGAACTGTGCGCATTTATCTTGCCAGCAGACAAGAAAAAGAAATTCGCAGTATTACGAGAACATGTCTTATCCAACCGGACAGTATCTATTAAAACTCTTCAACGTTTGGCGGGCAAAATTTCGTCTTTCTGTATCGCTGTTCCGGCGGCCCGGCTCTTTGCTAGGGAGACCTATCGTGCTACTGCTGGTTTTCTTAAATCGTCCCGTTTAATCAAAGTTGCTGGTGATCTCAAAAAGGAAATTGAATATTGGCGTTTTCTTGATTCCTGGGAAGGTCATCTTCCATGGCTGCCCGAGTACCACGTTTGCCTCAAGGTCTTTAGTGATACTTCAGACTTTGCAGGGGGTGGTATTATTAGCATCCCTGGAAGTCCGCCTTTCAAGACCCGTGATTATTGGAAGCCGGAAATGCTGCATCTTCCGATTGTAGTCAAAGAAGCTCGTGCTATTGTCAGTGTCTTAAAGGCAGGGAGATCTTTTGTCTGCAACGCGCGTGTGGATGTTCACGTCGATTCGTTGGCCGTCTTACAGTCCTGGCAACGTCAACGTGGAAAGAATAAATTGCTCAACGATACGCTCAGAGAGTTCCACGAAACAGCTCTTGCTTCCAATTCACATCTTTTCTTCCAGTTTGTTCCTTCTCGATCCAACCCTGCTGACGCCCCATCCAGGCAACTTTCCGACAAAGATTGTATGCTTTCTGAGGAGTCCTGGCGACGTGTGGAGCGGCATTTTGGTCCTCACTCTATGGATCTTATGTCTTTGGACTCTAACACACAGGTTGATCTCCAGGGGCGCCCTCTTAAGCATTTTACTCCGTCTTTCACTCCTCAGTCTTCTGGGGTTAATATGTTTGCCCAGTCCATCGCTTGCTCTGAGAATGCTTACGTCTTCCCCCCGTTTACCCTCATTGGTCCAGTGCTAAAGTTCCTGTTTAAGTCGGAAGTTAGCTTTAGTATAGTCGTCCCGCGACTCTCCCCTCTTCCATTTTGGTGGCCAGCGTTATTTGTCCATGCCCAGGAGCATTTTACGCTCGGTAGGAAAGGCGAATCGGGCGTCTTACTTTTTCCGTCCTCCTCTAGAAATTTTAATGTAAAGAAGACCCTCGCAGTTATTAACGCAACTTATGCAGTTGCGAAAAGAAAGCCTGAAAAAATCAGGCTTGCCGGGATTCGGACCCTGACCTCTGCGATACCGGTGCAGCGCTCTAACCAATTGAGCTAACAAGCCAACTGGGAGCTGGTCATTAAATTGGTTCGTAATATACCCTTCATCTTTCCCGGGTATATTACGAACCAATTTAATGACCAGCTCCCAGTTGGCTTGTTAGCTCAATTGGTTAGAGCGCTGCACCGGTATTGCAGAGGTCAGGGTTCGAATCCCGGCAAGCCTGATTTTTTCAGGCTTTCTTTTCGCAACTGCATAAGTTGCGTTAATAACTGCGAGGATCTTCTTTACATTGATTTCTTCATTCCGCAGTTCAAATATATGAATGTCATATATTCATTATTTCATCTTCATCTTTTCCGGGTATATTACGAACCAATTTAATGACCAGCTCCCAGTTGGCTTGTTAGCTCAATTGGTTAGAGCGCTGCACCGGTATCGCAGAGGTCAGGGTTCGAATCCCGGCAAGCCTGATTTTTTCAGGCTTTCTTTTCGCAACTGCATAAGTTGCGTTAATAACTGCGAGGATCTTCTTTACATTGATTTCTTCATTCCGCAGTTCAAATATACGAATTTCATATATTCATAACTTCATCTGGAAATTTTGTTACTCGCCCATTGCAGTGGGATCTACTGGTTTTTAGGGTGTCCAAGTGTGTTTGATACTTTGGTCCTTTTTGCCATATTTAGAATCGTCGGCCCCGGATTTGGAGACCGGCTATCCCTTGCCCGCAGTGTGCGTACCTTAATGATGACACATACAACTTTTGCCAGAGGTGTGGATTCAGGAAAGCAGTTATACCCACTCCAGACTCTTCTTCGTCCATAAGTGTTGATCTCAAGTCCATTAATGACAGACTTGCCGAGCTCAAGCGGGCCAAGTCAGCTAAACCGTACGAAAAGCAGAGAACGTCTCTTCAAAGAGAACTCATGAGTTTTCTTGCAGCTCTACCCATTCCCAAGCTTCTCCCTTCTGCCTCTTCTTCGGACATCTTGAAGTTTCTTATACGGAAAGACAAGTCGGGTCGCACTAAAGTACATCAGACTTCCTGTCCGGAGATAGGCAAGCAAAAGGCTTCTTCTTGTGAATGCCCTTCAAGATTATCTGCTGGAACGGTAGACAGTCTCATCGGAAAGCTTCGCGCTATTTTTACAGAGGCTGGATTGGGTGGGAAATGGGACGATAGGTTGGGGATAAGTAACCCCGTTTCGCAGGGGCACTTCGAAGTAGCAAATCCCTAAGGTCACTGTAATGATCCACCATGTTGGAGTTTGCCCAACCCACATGACTCGCAGTAGATTCTTTTGAAACTCCGAGTAAAGAAGGGGTTATAGAGCAACCACTCCGAGAACTATGCGGAGTCTCGCCCTCAACACTTTTGATAGCATGAAGATATGACTTCAATCTGTTATGAACTGCCGAACCCACAAACGGGTCCTCAAGAACACTATTTCCTCTGGTGGCACGAAATAAATATCCTTTACTAAGCTCAAAATTACGAACGGGGCACACAACCTGGTTATCGCAACGCTTGACTGTAAACGTGTTAACAGAATCTCCACGTAATGTTTTCCCAAATGTATGATTAAATAAAATACCGTATTTTCTCGATTAAACGCCGGGGGCGTTTATTTAAAACTCGGCCTCGTAGACCCGGCGTTTATTCGAACCCGGCGTTTATTTGGAGCCCGGCGTTTATTTATTAAATGCATTTTTCAGCCATCCATTTTTTTAATATCAGTACTGGAGGTTTTTTTGAACCAAGAACCAAATTTCAACAAAAATGTTAAAAAATTGTGAAACAATGTTATGAACTTTGTCTCATCTAAGTGAATCTAGTAAGTTGTTTAAAAAAAACACCACTGAAAGGAACAGTGATCGAACTCTTCTCAACGTTACGTTTCTCCGTGAAACACGGAGGAAGTAACTGCTCGACAGCAAACGTACTGTGCAAGCAATTTAGAACAAGGTGGTGGCGGGCTTCCTGCTCCATCAGTTCTGAGAAAGGCAAAATTATGGAACGATTCAAGGAACTGCTGGAGAAACGCTGGAGAGACCCTCGGGAGATGAACCTTGCTTGATATACAAGCCCGCAGAAAAGTTACCATGATTTAAAAAGATTGACACAATACCTGATGCGTCGTTTGTTTCATCTGTCTTAGTTAGAAGTACTTTTGTAAAAGGTAGTTTGGTGTGAATCAGTCAGTGTATAAATTCAAATATAATGGTAGAAAACGAACTATTATGCAGTTGCGACATATAATCCTGAATTAGTATACCCATCCCGAATAAACGCCGGGACTTCAAATAAACGCCGGAACCCGAATAAACGCCGGGGGCGTTTATTTTAAAGTCGGCCCTGTAGACCCGGCGTTTATTCGGGGTCCGGCGTTAAATCGAGAAAATACGGTACCTGAAGATTGAGGGAAAAACAAAACTTCCCTAGACAAAACCCTTCCAAGATCTGAAGAACGGTCCCCAGAGAAAAAAATCAACAGAGAAAAAGCAAAGATCTCTACTAAGTAAATACAAACAAATGGGAGAAATCTCTGGGGCTCGAAACTTACACACTATATGTTCCGCCAAACGTTGTAACTTATCCAAGAATAAAGGAATTGACTTCTTAGGGCAAACCCTAGCCTGAGCTTGCTCTTCTTTAATCGATCTTAAGTAATTCTTAATTGAAGGGTGCAGCGGTTCTAGCGAACAGCGTTTCAACTGATGCTTCTTCTAGTGTCGTTGCTGCTTACAAAGCATGTAATGATTTGTCCGTTTTTAAAAAGGCTTTCCCTTAGACTTGTTGTGTTAAACTGCTTCTAGATCTAGTAGTTCATTTGTGACCCTACTTGTAGATCTAGTCCATGTAAAATCTTGCTTTGTACGATTAAACTGGTGAAGTTGAGATATTCGGAAGTAATGTTTCTGAGTTTTGGGAGGAGCATTCAGGATCCTATCGGGATGCTCTGTTATTGGGTGTCAACTAGTTGGTCATTTGTGGAGCTACCTAGGGAGTAATCGCCGATAGGCTGATTCTCCCATATCTTATCTTAGTCTGGGCATTGTTTGCGGGTACCCCAGTGAAAATATAATATACCTTCTAAATTAAAACGAACGACTCAAGGAAGCAAAACGTACAAGGAAAAAGTACACATACATACATACATACATAGATACATACATACATAGATACATACATACATAGATACATACATACATAGATACATACATACATACATACATACATACATACATACATACATACATACATACATACATACATACATACATACATACATACATACATACATACATACATACATACATACATACATACCTTCATCTTTCGATTCTTCTCTTGGTATTGCTGAAGTGTCTGGCTTTTCTTTGACATTTCCCACTTTAATTTCAATTTCCATCGGTTTGAGGTCTTGTCTGACATTTTCTGAAAGACGAGTTCAACAACATCACATAATTTTGGTACGTACATACATGTACGACTGGAGAGAGGAAAGGGTTCACCGAAAATGGGATATACATATACCCTTTCTAAGCTGAAACCTTGTGCTTACAAATACTTGTCACTTAACATGGAGCGATTCTATAAAGGAAGGCTTAGGTGTTCAGTGTGTCAATCACAAATCCCAAGGGGCACTGATGAGCGCATATGATTGGTTCACTTGGCAAACCAAAAAGGAAGTTCATGCAACGTGCCTTCTCTTATTACTCCCAAGTTTGGTGAACGATCAATGATGATTAGTATTTACCCTGATGAAACAGGTGAATAATTCTTGAATAATTTCATGAATGGAAATATTTTCTACATTTGCATCCCCGAATTCTTGCAATGAGAACTTTTTAAAGATAAAAAATTCGAGAAACAAAATAGCGGGCACTGCATTTCCGGTCTGGGAAAAATATGAATAAAGACGATGCATGGAAGACGGCGTTTACTAAAAGTATCAAGGAATAGAAAAAAAGGCAGTGTCTAAGTGCCCGGCAGCCGGCGCGGATCTTAAGAGACTATCAAAATACCCGGCAGCCCGAATTCTCGACAAATTTCCAAGCAGAAAGGCTTATTCAAACGTTTTCCAGGTATTGGATATTTGTTTAGAATTGGTAAGTGTTTCAGAATAGTATTTTGGTTTTGTAGTTGACGACTTTTTGCGAGGTTGTGCATCATAAGATCACTGTGTTCGCGACACTTACAATATTTGTGGTTTGATCGCCTAAGGGAACGTGGACATATTAAAAACAAAATCCCTGCTTAACGTCCACTCGATGTTTAGGTCAGACCTTCGTCTCCCCGCCCCCCTTCCTCCTTAACGTCCACATGGAAATTCGCACTCCCATGTTTTTCTAGATTATAGCCGCTACGAATCAATTTATACATGTGGCAAGAGGATGCATTAGTATTGAAGACACTGAATGGCTTAATGATTGAGGAAGATTGAAATTCTGTTGGAAATTTTTAAATTAACCACTGACGCTTTGTTTTGGTTATATCGTATACCCAGAGAGAAGACTTTTGTTGGTTTTGTAAAACCTAGCGAACGCGCATTACTTCTCCGCCGTCTTTATAAGTGACAAACTACGTAGATCACAGCGGCAACGAGTTTGTTCTCATTTTCTACTGTTGTACGTTTTTCTCTTTATGTTCCGTTATCAAGATAAGTAAAATCTGTTTCTTTTAACACGCTCATATTTTGGTTTGTCCTCTAACGTCTAAATCTCGACTCTCCCTGACCCCTCCCTTTTAAAGTCCAGTGGGAATTAAGCGTGGAAGTGAACATGTCGACTGCCCCTGACGAAATGCCCTGCGCGCTAGTTGACATAGAGTGAACTTTAATTTTAAAGAGCTTTCTATCTTTGTATGGAGGTAGTTAGTAATTCGAAGCTATAGTGGTTTTGCGGGGATTAGGGGATTATCTCTTGGCATTGTAACCGGCTACACAGCATCCGTGACGTGGTGGCGTGACAGCTATGTTCAGCTTGCTTAAGCTAAAATCTCGGGTGTCAGTAAAACGCCGACTCGGGGTCGGGGTGTCTTTTTTTTTCAGTTTTGTTTTGCGATTTATTTGCAAATAGATTCCTTTTCGTCGAAAAATTATCTGTTGGAATACAAAGGAAATTTCTTTTAAATAAGTTGTGAAAAAATGGAGCTGTGCATGTGACGTGAGCTTCCTTCGGTTGGTTCATTTTCTAGCAAAAATGGTTGCGTGGCCAATCATGAAGTCTCTTCCGCGGTTTCTCTTTTTAAATACGTTGTTCACAAAAGAGTTGTGCTTTACCTTTAAGAGCGGATGTCTGTAAATATCGACCAAGGGTGGGAATTATAAAAATTTTGAAAGATCCTAAAAAAATTCTGTAGACTTTCCTAGGTATTCTATTGATGAAAGTATAAATTTTAGTTTTATCGGATAAATATTTTGGCGATACGGCGGGTGTCAAGTTTGGGCGCTTCACGGCCTCCGCCAGACCGCTTTTTCAGGGCCCGAGACCGGACTACGAAAAGAGGTCGATTTGAATCTAATTCAAACATCATTCAACCCAGAAAGCTTCTTATCGTATTAAAGGGAATTTAACACACATTTTGAGTGGTCATATACTTGAATTGATTGCGACTAGAATATTTTACAGATTTTTAAATATTTTCAAAATTCTGAGGATTTCACGCGAGCAAAAGGTTGTCTAATTTCGAAGGCCTAAAATCACACTCGGTACCTAGTTTCAAACAGCTAAAGACATTCCACATAAAAAAGCAATCTCTAAGCTTTCAAAATATGGTTTTAAAACTTTGGGCAACACATGAAATGAATTTATGGGAGCGCGAAATTCAGGGAGCACTTGAGTGAAATTTCATCTTTCCGACTTCACAGTTTTGAGGTTCGGCGCGACAAACAAATCAATACTCAAACAAATGTTGCAGCCAAAATACCTTTAATTTAGGAAATCTCAAGTCCCACTGTGATACATACATGCTTCATAGACATTAGGTGTAAAATTTTACACCAACTTTTAGCCGAAAAGAACTCATATCTCGGCTTTGAGGTATTTGAACTTGCCTCGCTAATGTAAACATGTGGGTCAAGTTCTTATCACGACACAGCCAAGTGTTCAATATCTACACCAAATATCTATCCTGTCTAGTATATAGTCCGGTCTACAATATGTTTGTTTGTACCTTGTGTCCTTGTATGTCTTCATTTCCGCAAAAAACTGAGGCAAACTACAGCGAAATCCCCGCGCGCTCGACGTGCCAGGAGTCTCGTGGAAGCGCTATTACGTGAGTCGAGATTGCGTTACATAACATGACACACAGGGAGACCGGTTACTTCAGGATTATTTCTGAGTTGTGAAAAAAATGCCATCTCTAATGTACATGTTGTAGGTATGCCATTGGAATGAGCTGGCAATCTCAAAGTTTCATACTTTGCAGTTTTAACCATCGTAGACTTGTGATCCCCGAACGTGCCAACAGTATTCATTAGCGCTATGTAAATACTGTAACGTGTTCTTGTTTGTTGTTTGTTTTTGTTCCCACATTTGTCCTGATTTCTATCAGATTGTGAAATACACTAATGCGTTGTGCAATACTTTTGCAATACCCTATTACACAAAGCACAAGTAAGAACGTCCGGGTACAGTCTGATCTTGCGCTGGCGGCATCAATCTTGATAGCCCGGTCTCATCGTTCTATAAACAAGCGCTGAAAATAAGTAAGCATCATTGCCAGCTGGTACAAGTCTGCTCGCAAATGTGCGAACAATCTTTAACGTTAGCACACCGTGAGCGAATAAATTAACAGAAACATATCTATTGGCTAGTTACCCCAACGCATTTCGAAGCCTACTGTGGTTAATGTGCACAATAGCTACCTTAGTAGTTTTAGACTGCTCTACTGAGGTGCTTTATGGTGACATATTCTTTATCTTAATGGTCTGGTTTGAATTCGAGGGAGTTCTTCGGAGTTGGCACCAGCCCTTCCTTCATGTCCTGCCCAATTAACAGCAGAATTTAAACCACATAAACTCTTAAAGCTTGTCTGGACAGTCAACAGAGAAATAGGCTTCTGTCAGTCTCGCAATTCCAGCGACGATTGAACTTTTTTGCTTCGGTTTGGGTTTCCTAGTTTTTAGCACGATTTATCAAGAACTTCAAATACTCTGTTTGCTAAAGAAACTCGCAAGCGTTTAGGATATCGATGGATCTTGAGATGGCTTCCCCTTTAATTGCACGGTGTATTGCAACCCTGACACCCGTCAAGGCACTTGGTTTGAAATCCTTTTTCTAGTTTCTAAAAAGGACGTTCGCGCCCAAAATCTTCCCACGTTCAGATTATTTTAAAACTTTTGTTGCAATAAGGTATTGACCAACTTATGCCAGAAAGACAAACAAATTCGGGGGTAATCGTGCTCGTTTCAGAGATACACTTTTTGTGTATAGGAAATTGAAAACCGTCGTGTTTCTAGAAGCTTTGGTCATGCATGACGATATCGGCTTCATTGCAATCAGCAAGAGAAAAAGTTAAAGAGAGAGCTTTAGATAAAATGGATGTATTGATTTCAACACAAAAAGGTCTATTGCGTAAATTTCGGCAGGTGATGTCATTCCTTGGCGTACAATTACCCTCACCAAAGGACACTTGTAAGAAATGAACGCACATATTTCAAGAAAAAATCGATCACGTGTGAGTGGGAAAAGAGAAACAATTAAAGCTTCTCACGTTTAGAAGTTTTTGGTTTTTGGTAAAAATGGAGAGAATCAGTAAAGGAAGTAAACTATTGAAAGAAAACTAACATGAAATCTCATACATCAGTGGTGGGAGCGAATTAGTGGCCAAATTTGTTTTCTGAAGAATGGTGACGAAAAAAGATGCCACACAGTTACATCTGGGTTGTCGACGGTGAACAAAACCAACACAATGGTCGCTCTACGCACATGGCTGGTCGACCAACAAGAAATGTAGGATTCGACTAAACGATTTTGTAGGATAATTTTAAAGAGAAGTCATCATTCCACCACCAGAAAGCACAAAAATATGAAGGGAACATATCTTGAAAACCCACTGGATACAACTGAACTCCTAAGAAATGCCATTGGTTTTGTCTTAAAGTTTGGTTTCGAGGAAAGGAAAACCTCACTATTAGTGATATGAGCACTGCTGGAACCTCTGATTTAAGTTGGTACCTCAGGTGGATAGCATATGACGCCATACCAGGAGTAAGGTGGTATTTCGTTAAAAGTGAGGTGGTATCTCGTGAACGGAAAGTTTGTTTATGCCTCTCGTTTTCGGCGTCGCTTAATCGGCGTCTTGATTGGTTGTTATCAATCAACAAAGGTATTGAATATTGATTGCCTGGTTTTAAGGTGTTACTCGGACTGGTTATACGTATATTATTTGTCATAAAAGGTATCGGGTCAAACAAGGCATCGCATCTGTCTTGTAAACCCTGCAGAAACAAATTGTAATGCTTCAGGTGAAGACAGATGGTTTGAAAGTAAGTTTTAGGGGCAGCCAGCTGTGGGTTAGTCAAAGCGTTGGATACGGAAAAGAACAAGACCAAGATGATGAAACCAAACTAGCAACATGGTAAAGATTTCAGAAAAAAATAGAGAACTTCAAAAAGACTTTAGTGATATCACGAAAAAATATTCAGATTTGGAGAGAATTCACAGATACACGACCGAAAGAAATGAAAAGCGAACCTGAGAGTTGTTGCAACGTCCTGTTCTCTTTATCCGACGTGTGCATGATTTAGAAGGTTCCTTTATGATGCGAACAGATTAGTGAAAAAACAGCAAGATGAAATTCGCACCTTGATGAATCATGTCAAGTTACTGGAAGAGGAAAAGATCAAGATGGTATCTGTTGCAAATGATAAGCTTCATCGTCAACAAGCATTTACGTTGGAAAGCTAATTTTTATCATTCACAACACACAGCCTTTATCAATTTGCTTATTCAAGCAAACACATATTCCGGCATTGAATATGTCAAACACTTGTCAAAGCTAATCAAAAACATTGTGCAAGGTACTAAACCTTGTGGTCAGCAACACTAGTCATGTAAGCTAACCTGTAAGTTTTATCATACGGCAAACAATTCTCAAGACTAAATGGATCACTATGATTGGTTAGTTTTTGGTCGGGATTTTACAGTACGGACCATTATCATGGAAACGGTCCTTTTGGATATGTTTTCCTCGGGTTCCTGCAGAATTCAAACTGCGAAAACGCAAGAAGGCAAAAAAAAAAAAAGTAAACGTTTGGAGCTGGTACAAAACAATGAACGAGGTGAACATGTCTCTGTTTAGAAAAGCGCTTATCAATTAACTTTACCGACTTTTTTGATATAAGCCAAAAAAAAAAACTGGTCAGCAGTGAATCAAAAAGCATGGCCAGCTTTCTTCAGTGTGTGGTTGTTTTTTTTTTTTTTGTGCGTTTTTTTTTTTTCGCACAGCTACAGACTGTAAGCTGCAAAGAGCCGAGTAAATCGGCCAAGTCTTGAAGAATAATCATTGAAATTAACAAAAGAGTACGTTTCTCGCAAGAAAATCTCTCGGCAAAAAAAAAATGAAGACTGCAAAACAACTAGCAAACGGCTTTCATCGGCAACTGTTAATCGAAAGGAAACGATCACGTTTTTGTGCAGCTTAATGGAGGCGATCGCTTCAGTTAGCGCTTTCTCCTAAAACAAATGAAAGCTACTAGTACTAAACTAGAAGTGTACCTTGATTCCTCAGCGAGATATTTGCTCTTGTAGTGAACGTCCTTGAAAATAATTTTAGCTTGTTTGCAAGTCCGCTTTGCTGTAGCTGGCGCTAGAAACAACGCTGTTATGTGCGACGAAAATTTGCACTCAGCATCCACAAAGTTTTTCAGTAAGCTATTGAAGCAAACAATTAGCTTGCAGTTTTTGACGAAGAGATATTTTCAGTATGCTTTTTTAAAGTTCAAGAGTTCCTTTGTTCACGTTACAGACTTACACGCTGCCACAATTTCCAATTTGAAGCTGTTTGAGAAGCACGTTTCTGAGTTTTTATCGAGGTGTTTTCATTATTCTTTTTTTTCCCGAGGTGTCTCCGCCCATAACGAGGAAGAATTTTCGAATAAAACTATCTTGTGTTGTAGAGGACAAAGAAAACCTGACATATATAACAGAAGCAGAGCAGGTTTTGTTCAAGAGCCACGCACGTTTTTGTCGATGTACAGCAAAATCATCAAGCTGTTTTCGAAAGCCAGTTAAAGTCGCTGGCTTCTTTCCTTGACATGGCGCCGGAAATTGACTTGAGTCGGTGAACTACCGAAAGTGTTGTTTCGTACGAAAAATGGTGCCATATAACAAACTACTTACTAACTTTACTTGCGCAGGACCGTACTGAGGAATATTGCCTCTCAGTCGTTTTTGTACGGACCTCTCTGCGCTCGGTAAGTACTACCACGACCTCGGGCCAATATTCCCCAATACGGCCCTTGCGCTCAGTTAGAAAGAGAATAATATTCCAGCGAATCCCATGGCCCTCTTCATGCTTAAACACGAAGTTCCGGTATAATAGGACAAGCCTCTCACCATTTTATAAACTAAATTCGTTTCTGAGACGACATTACGGTGGGATCGACAAAACAATAGAATAACGTGAAAATCAACTTATTTTCCAGGCTATAAGTGGAATACAAATGATAACGCAAGATAGCGCGCGCATCGCGAAATAAAAATCGAAAAACAAACCATTTTAAAGAAAAATACACAGTTTTAAAGTTTTAGCACTGACATTTTGGGCAATCTGTCAAGGTAAGTTGCTTGCAGGGATGAAGCAACATTGTAATGAAGGTTTTTTCAGCTATATTACCGAGCAAAAACAAAAATTTTGCCGGCGGTTTTGTGAAGAAAAGTTTTGACGTTTGACCTTGGCTGCGTTGTCATGACAGTTTTTGAACCAATCACAACCCAGCATTATGAGACGACATTATCGGAAAATAACCTCTCAAACGCAATCAAAAGAGACCAATGGATCGCGATAACACACCTCATTGTACTGTAGAATTGAAAGATTAAAACAAACGGCGGACGAAATAATAAAGCTATTTCTACTCTCTTTATTTCCATTGTGTCCTTTTTGTGTTTTTTTTATCTACTGTGACCTATTCCAACCTATTCGCCGAGAATTACGCGCCTGAAACGCTAAATTTCCCGAGTGAGCCTAAAGCGCAGTTCGAAATTGCCGCCATTTTGAGACATGCACGTAACAAATTCTGTTTTTCACACAAGGTGCACGTGCTTTGTAATTACCATACAGGTTTCGAATACAGTTCGAATGCAATTTTTTTACCTGCTCAAACTACTAGGTTAAAGGTTCTCATACTAGTTTTGTCAGTGGTGAACGAAAACCTTTATAAACCGAATATGAATTCTGTGTTGTTCTTTATGCCAATGACTCTTGTCTCACGTCAATGACTATGTTTCTCACCCGTGTTGACAAGTATTGGAGATGTGCATCCTACCGAGGTTGATTGACAACTGAGCCTGTCAGTGGCCAGCCAAGACCCTTTCATGATATCAAAATTTCTAATTTAAAAGGTACAACTCAGAGAAGCAATATACCTGCTGGCTTAACTGAAAACTCTTACTTGAAAAAGTTGTCATTTTACCTTATAGCAGCACCCTGTGAGCTTGGGCCACTCGCCATGTTACAGTGTTCGCCGTTGAAATGCTCAAGACAAATAATCCTGTTCTGCGGTTAAAACTCCTCCAACCAGCTTATTTTACTTGCGTTGCGGTGCTGACTTAAAAATAATTTTCGTTTGATTCCTACACTGAATGATGGTGAGATAACATGGCAAATACTGAAGGACTTAAGGTCGGCACACGCGAAGGGACTAGCCGCAGGGACTTGCTGCAGCTACTAGTCCCCTGTAGTGTTAACACGATTTGATTAGTTGCTGGAACAATTCGCTTGAATAGTTTACACGCGGAGACCAGTTAACAGCAAACCAGCAAAATTTAGGGCGCTTTTACTAAAATGTGCTGAAACGTGAAGAGAAAAAAAGGAGTGGACCTCAACCGTAAAACCGAATTTAGCAAATTAACCGCAAAACATTAAAATACATCGCCTCAATAAAACCGGACTCTGTTCATCTATAAGTCTACGGGTGCTTGTCATTTGCAATTTCGAGAGCTTTTTTTCTCCAGTGTCCTACTAGATTGCTGATACGGCGACTGTTTGATTAAGACCCCCAATACAGACATGTACAAGAATTATTCTCCAGGCCAACTGGAAAGATCCGATAAAATATTTTCATTTAGTCGCAGGGACTTGTCCCACGAATAGTTCATACGAAGAGACCAAGAATAGATTGTGGAACAAGTCCCCGGGACTTGTCCCACGAATTCAAACCAGTTTGAATTCGTGGGACTAGTCGCAGAGACCAAAATTTGGTCCCTGGGACAACATGTTTTGACTTACCCTACATGGGTAGTTCACATGAAGGGACTTGGTCCCCGGGACTAGTCGCAGAGACTAGTCCCCCTAGTTTGTGCCGACCTTTAATGCCTCTGTTAGTTAAAGCTGGACGGTAAGACTCTCTTAAGTCATAAATAAACTTTGTAACAACTGGCTGATCTTGAACTGATTTTCATCTAGATCAATTCTTGCCCAGGTGTTGCTGAGGTGTCTAGTTTTTCGCTGATGTTTGCCAACTTTATTTCAATTTCTATCGGTTTAAGGTTTTGTCTGACGTCTTTTAATGGAAAAGTTGTCATTAATCTTAGTACAAGTACGTTTTAATGCCGGGCATTTATCTAAATAGTCACAGCTTAGGAGTTCAACATCATGACATGACTCAAGGAAGCAAAACGTACAACGAAAAGGTACAGACATACATACATACATACATACCCTACCTAAACAGAAACCTTGTGCTCAGAAATACATGTCATTCAAGCTAAGATGTAAGTTAAATCCCAGGGGCACCCATGGATTGTACAGCTTGCCATGTGATGAAGACTGCTGCGTCCTTTACAAATCGCTTTAATTCAGAAATATTGCAATAGTGGCTCTCAAATGACTTCTGTTCGACTCCTACACTGAACGATGATGACACGAATAATATGGTAAATAAGGGCTTGACACTTTTAAGTTGAAGTGGGATCCTTAAATTCTATTGAGTCATAAAGAAACTGTGTGACAAGTGGCCGGTAATCGTGAACTGACCTTCATCTTTCAATTCCTCTCCTGGTATTGCGAAGGTGTCTAGCTTTTTGCTGATGTTTTCCATTCCAATTTCCATCCGTCCAAGGTCCTCTCTTAATTTTTCTAAGAATAAAGTTGTCATTAATGTAAGTGCAAGCACTTCTAGTAGCCAGACCGTTAAACCACATAATATACCTTCTAAATTAAAAGGGAAACTCAGGGAAGCAAAGGGTTAAATGAAATAGCAATGCATGCACTGGAGTGTGTCTGAAAGTTTGGTTTTGATGGAAGGAAAACGCTAGTGAACAAAGTTACAATTCCCAACAGAGTAACTGTTTTCAGTACAGTTATAATTAAAAAATTAATTAACAACTTTGAAAACCTTGAACTTCCAGATGTTTAAGGATCTCCCTCAAGAATTGGTGACAAGAAGACGTGCACAAATGGATACCTTCAAAAAGGCTAGACGAAACAATATTCCCGTATCCTTTAGCAAATCACAACCGGACAAACTATACGTAAGAGGTAAACTTCGGCCAGTTGGCCGGGTGCTGGACATCTAATGGAGCAAACTCCTCGTAAACCCTTTCTTTGTCCTTTTAGTCTTTGCTCTTTACCACCCTTGAGCTAAAACTTTTTTTTTTTCTTTCGCCACTTTCAACAATGATATTGTAGAATTTTGCGAGCGGAGAGAGCTGCTGAAGAACACCGCAAAACCAAAAGCTCACTCTTAAACTAATTGCGTGTTTAACCTTCCTTAATTGTTGATTGTCTTTGTTCTGTATGTTAACTTTTTTTTCCTTGCTTCCAACGTTTTTTTGCTCGTACGCTATGTGTAGCTTAAGTTTTTATTTATATTCCATTTGCAATTTTTTTGTTATTTATTTATTTATTTTTTCTGCAGCAACGTTAATTTTGTCTTTCAATGGTTTATATGTTAATGTCAAACCATGAATCTTAAAATAGCATCGCTTAACGTCAGGGGAATAGGAAATAACGCTAAAAGAAAAGAGGTGTTTAATTGGCTGAGATCAAAAAATTTTTTCGGTATACATGCTGCAAGAAGTCGATTGTTCCGCTAACACAACAGACATATGGACTTGTGAATGGGGTTACAAAGCGCTGTTCAGTTGCTGCGCGAGTAACAAAGCAGGGGTTAGTATTCTCTTCAACAATAACTTTAATCTAAACATTTTTAAAATTCTCCAAGACCCAGATGGTCGATTTATTATATGCGATATCGAAGCAGATGGAAAAATGTTGACCTTGGCCAACATCTACGCTCCTAATGACGACGATCCCGATTTCTTTCACTCTTTTTTTGATCATCTTTCCGATTTTAAATGCGACGAAGTCATAATTGGAGGTGATTTTAATTTAGTGCTAGATATTGAAAAAGATAAAAAGAATGGTATAGCCAGAACACACCAAAATGCTCTAAAAGTAGTACAAGATGCGATGGAAGATCTTGAATTATGTGAAATCTGGAGAACATTTAATCCGGATGCCAAAAGGTTTACCTGGCGACAGAGACAGGCAGAAATTCAATGTAGACTTGATTTCTTCTTGGTAAGCCAAACTACGCTTTGCAACTGCTCCGATGCGGATATCTTTCCAGGATTCAAAACGGACCACTCTATGATAACACTCAACCTATCTTTACATTCAAACCCAAGGGGGAATGGTTTCTGGAAACTAAATACGTCCCTCCTAAACGATACAACCTTTGTGGAGAAAATAAAAGAAACGATACAAGAAACGGCTACTGAATACAAAAATGATGAACTCGTCAATCCTAGGCTTCTGTGGGAGATGATGAAATTAAAAGTGCGTCAACAATCAATCGCTTATTCGGCATCTATAAAAAGAGCGAAAAAAAGAAAAGAGGACGAATTAGAAAAAGAAATTTCAAATTTAGAGAAACAGATCGATAGTGCAACCGGCCCTGATCCCCTGAACCAAAATACAAATGAGAGAATGAAGGCCCTAAAAGAGGAACTTGAAAAAATTATTGAACATCGAACCAAAAGAGCCATTCTTCGGTCAAAGTCAAAGTGGTATAACGAAGGCGAAAAGAACACAAAATACTTCCTCAGCCTGGAAAAGAGACGCTTTAAACAAGGAACGATAAGCCAATTAAAACTGGACGATAATACTCTTGTCACTTCAGACAAGGAAATTTTATCAGAATGTGAATCCTTTTACAAAAATCTCTATGCTTCGAAAATAGAAAAACCCTCTCAATCCAATTTTTTCCAGCAAGAAAACGAAACTTCCTTAAGCTTTATGGATCAACAGGCTTGCGACGCTATCTTAACCGAAAAAGAATGCGCGGAAGCCTTAAAATGTATGGATTTAGAAAAAACACCTGGCACCGACGGTCTTCCAGCTGAATTTTATAAATTATTCTGGAATGACATTTTTACTTATTTACTCTCTGCCCTCAACTTTGCCTTCAAGTCCGGCTGCCTATCCATTTCTCAAAGGCGCGGAATCATTAAACTTATTCCAAAAAAAGACACAGAACCCTTTTTTATTAAAAACTGGCGTCCTATAACTCTGCTCAACACGGATTACAAAATCGCAGCAAAGGCCATTGCAAACCGTCTAAAGTCCGTAATTCCAAAACTTATAAATAATGATCAGACAGGCTTTATAAAAGGAAGGTTCATTGGTGAAAACATACGACTTATTGATGGCATCATCCAATACGCTGCACAACATAATGTCCCAGGTCTCCTGCTTTTTATAGATTTTGAAAAAGCCTTCGAATCACTTGAATGGTCTTTCATCCTTGATACTTTGCGTTTCTTCGGCTTTGGTCCGTCAATTATTAAGTGGATCAAGACCTTTTACTGCAAAATTGAAAGCTGTATTCTTAATAATGGCTGGTCAAGTAACTTCTTCCAGCCTCAAAGAGGTGTTAGGCAGGGCTGTCCCCTTTCGCCATATTTATTTATTCTGGCAGCGGAGATGTTGGCCAAGACAATCCGGAGTAACAGGAGAATAAAAGGTATCTATGTAGATAAAAACGAAGTTAAGATAAGCCAATACGCGGATGATACCACTCTTATCTTAGACGGGTCAAGGGAGTCCCTTGTCGCAGCCCTACAAACTTTAGAAGATTTCAGCAAGATCTCCGGCCTCAGGCTCAATGATAGTAAAACGGAAGCTCTTTGGATCGGCTCTAAGACTGGGCAAGAAAAACTCTATTTACCAGGAAAGGATTTAAAATGGCCAAAATGCAAGGTAAAAGCACTTGGTCTATGGCTGTCAACCGAGCCAGACCTGGCGATGATATTAAATTATAAAGAAAAAACTGAAAAAATTAGAAAGCTATTAAGTTGCTGGCAATACCGTAAGCTTTCGCTGCTAGGAAAAATCACCTTAGTTAAGACACTGGCCGCATCACAGTTGGTTTATCTATTAGCGCCGCTGCATTCTAACCACCATGCTATAAAAGAAATAAATGACATATTCTACCATTTCCTATGGAATGGCAAAGGTGACAAAATAAAGAGAAAAGTTATGATCAACGATCCCAGAAATGGAGGTCTGAAAATGATTGATCTCTGCTCCTTTAACAAATATCTCAAAACAACTTGGGTAAAAAAGTACTTGGACACGACCAACAAGGGAAAATGGAAACTCCTCTTCGATTTCGAACTCAAGAACTATGGCTGTGAAAATCTCTTCCGGGGTAACCTTAACGTTAATGACACAAAGAAAATGATAAAGGTCACGGATCCCTTCCTTAAGGAAATATTAGAATACTGGGCCGAAACCAATTTTGAGCGCCAAGTAACTTCTGAAATCAATTTTCGCGAACAGAGTTTATGGTTCAACTCTTTAATAAGGGTTGATAACAAGCCAATTTTTTTTAAGGATTGGCTTGAAAAAGGTATAACAAAAGTTAAACACCTTCAAAGGACGGAAAACAAAGGATTTCTGTCACTTAATACTCTTGCGTCAAAGTATGACATAAAATTACGTCCTCTTAGTTTCTATGGCTTATTATCAGCTGTAAAGTCCCTTCGAAAAACCGCTACCGGAGCTGCTGAGATTAGAGGAGGCAACTCTGAAACGCTCTGCGATAAGATTATAAAAAGTCAAAGACCAGGCCCGATAATTTACAAAAAGCTAATCAGTACAAAAGGTCTAACCCCGAGCAACAGCCAAAACAAATGGTTTCAGGATTGCAATTTTTTAGATGAAAAAACTACTTTCAACTGGGAACAAGCGTACCTCATGGCTCCAAGTTGTACTAAAAGCACCAAACTGATCGAGTTCCAGTTTAAACTTTTGCATAGATGCATACCAACTAACACGTTCCTTTTTAAAATAGGAAGAAAGGAAAACGAAAATTGCACTTTTTGTCACAGTGCCTCAGAGTCATTAATCCACCTTTTTTGGTCATGTCACGTGACATCCTTCTTTTGGAAAAGGGTGACTGACTGGCTTCAGGACAACCTCTCGATAACAGGCGAATTCACTTTATTGAATACAACAGCTTTGGGCCTGAAGCCGGATCCTCATTCTAAATATTCACTTCAATTAAACTATATCTTGCTGCTAGCGCGGTATCATATATGGCAAGCCAGATTAGAGGAAACCTCACCAAATTTCACATCTTTTCTACGTCTTGTTAAATCAAGATATGTATTAGAGACAAAAGCGGGTGACACAAAAAAATGGATTCCTTTTGCAGAATGTTTATAAAGAGCTTATCTCCTGTCCCCCTGACTGAAGGACTGTTATGCTCATATATAGAAAATATTGTTTAAGTATATTTTGTATATGTATGTAACTATGGCAAACCCAAATAACTTTCAAAATGTTACTTCCCCTCCCCTCGACTGACTAACTCTTTGTAATTTTGTAATGCGCCTAAACCATTGTAATTAGGATCACTTACTTTTTACTCTGCTGTATTGTTTAGTTATGTGCTTTAGTGTTTATACTGTATGTGTTGTTTTCTTTTTTGTGCTTGCAAGTAATTAATTTTAAAAAAAATAAAAAATAAAATAAATTAAAAAAAAAAAAAACAAACAAACACATGTGCAGGGGTAGTCATGCGATATGGAGCTGGTATCATCAGTTCCACCAAATGTGAATTGGAGGGTATAGACAGAAAGACAGGAAAACTGATGAATGTTTCGGACATGTTCCATCCTGGTAGAGATGTGGATCGTCTCTATATACCTAGAGAAGTGGGTGGACGTGGAAGATAGAAGATAGATTATGTGAAGGCAGAGGAAAGACAGGAAAGAGGTCTTGCTTGTTACAGGAGCAGAAGCAGCAGGAGCACGGAGCCAATGTTAGCAGCAGTAAGGTAAGAGCAGATGATAACAACTGAAGAATTAGAAAGCCCCAAACTGTCCATGATAAGGAAGAAAACTGAAAGAATTGTCAAATGGAGAAATATGACACTACAACGCAAAATTCTAAGGCAGGGAGGTTAGGGATAAATCTTCCTGGGATTGGATGCGAAAAGGAGACATTAAAATAGAAACTGAAGGTCTGATTACCACAGCTCAAGAACAAACACCGATAACAAATTCAATAAAGGCGCATATTGATAAGCAAGATGTCTGGCCGCTGTGTAGAATGTGCGGAAGAAAAGAGGAGCGAGTTTTACAGCGGTCAAACACAAAAAGCTACGTCTCTTCTGGTCTGTCAGAGCCTTGAAGTTTGAACCAGTTCAAACGTTTACGAACGCAAACTTCGTATGAAAATGATGCATAACATGTCCCGGCAAACCGAATTTCACGCCGGCAAAACTAGTGCATGACAGTACGTCGTTTTGAACATATAGTCAACGTAAAAAGCTTACGTTTTCAGAAACGGTGTTAAGGTTTGCAGTTTCGACATTTGTCTGTATTTTGCTTTGTAAAATTATGGCGGGAACTGCACACGCCTCGTGCGTTTGACCGTTGTGGAGGAGACAGTAGGTCCATCGACAGCGTATTCCATATATTGGCTCCGCTGTATCTAAACGATTCCTGGTACTTGGATGTTCTTGCCAGGGGCAGGCGGAGCAGATCTCTGTGTCGCGTGTTATATGAGTGATAATAATCACGCGAGCGGCTAAATTCATTGAGTAATTTGCTTAAGCTCCCTGTTAATGATGATGACGAACGGTTATATCCTCGAGCGAGTTACAATACCTCTTTGCTTCAAAAAATGGCAGGCGAAAAGTGCGAGCATTTTACGGTCCATTTTAAACTTTATGACGCAGAAACTATAGCCTTTTGCAGGCGTTCCGATAGTGGAGCGCAAGCAAAAAACAAAGCGAGCGCGAGCAAAAGAGCGGGAAAAAAAGAGGGGAGACTGGGGAAGAAGGAAGAGGTTTCCTCGCCTTCTTCCCCAGTCTCCCCTAGTTTTTTCCCGCTTTTTCGCTTGCTTTATTTTTCGCTCGCGCTGCACTATCTGAACGCCTGGAACAGGTTACAGAGAGTATTGAACAGATATATATCACCTTTTTATCAACCACTCTGTTGTTTTCCAGAGCAAACGTGTAGACCATTTTGATTCACCCGCGTGGACAACGCGCGTTTTCCAAAACCGGAACGAGAGACTTGGAAGAAGTCTAATACTCACCGACTGCATCTGGAAATCGTTGAGTTATAATTTGAATGGCGTCATTACGTTGTATCTTCCCCAGTGCCTCAATAACATCGATTAAAGTCAAGTCAGGTGTCCTCTGTACCAGCAACTGCAACACCTCCTTTGTAGGACTTTTTCTTTCCGCTGTCGACCCGTCATCAAATTCTCGATACACATGTGGCGGGATTTTCAGGTGATGCGCCAGTTGACACCAATTTTGAGCAAATGAAACATAATCGATATTGAGTTTATCTTCAACCGTTTGGAAGAGTTCTGATCCAGGTATCACAGCATCCTTAATTAAGACTTCATCTGTATAAAAAATATGTAATGAATGTTCATCTTACAGTTAATCAGGTGTTAGTGGAGGGTATTTCAGAGTGGAAGGCAAAATCAATCGTGCACTATGGAGCAGGTTCGTTACCTAGAACGTGAATTTGGGTGAAGAAGTAAACATTCCAAGTGCCCGACTAAGCTAGGAAACATTGTTGCAAGAGATTTTTCCTCAGTGGATAAAATGGAAAACTTACGTTTCCGAAGTAAAATTTGCGTCCGGGAAGCAACAGTGTTTATGACTTGATTAAAAAATATTTTCTAGTTTTCAAGGGAAGCAAACTTAGATTCCGCGACATATGGTTCTCAGGATCACGTGGATAAACTGTGAAACATTTGTTTCCACAACAACGTTTCAGCAACAACGTTTAAAATTCGAAAGCTGAATTTCGCGATTCAAAGAAACCATCAACAGAATTAAAGTGTATTTAAATTCGCGGTTTTGTCAGGCCAGAAAAATATATTTCCAAGGACAGAAAATGACAATTTTAAATCAGAACCAAAACCAACAAGCCCATGACTCACAACATTTAAAATTCATGTATTGTTTTCTTATATAATATGTATTAAATTTCGCATGTTTAATTTTCGAGCTCTCTTCTTTCGCGAGTATAAATTTTTCAGAACGCGAAAATGGCAAAATTGAATACGCGCGAAAATTAGTAACAAAGGGGATGTATTGTCTTTTTTTTTACAAAGGGGCTGGAGTCCACGACTCATCTAACCTTAAAACAGTAAAATGGCTGACAAAATAAAATAGAAGTTACTTGCCCATTGCCCAATGAGCTTACCTTCTAATTTCTGATCTCGTAGAATATTAAGCAAGTCTTTCCTGTTCATTAACTCCAGTACATCCTTCAGTATTTTTAGGGTCATTTGTGGATGAGTGACTTCCAAATACTCAAACAGTCGGTAGGTTGGGCTTTGCGTTGAACCTCTTTCAAGCTGCTTTAATGCTTTTCTGGGGACTCCTAGCCTTAGCGCCAAGTTGCTCCAGTTTCCCAAGACCATTGACTGTTCATCCAGAGCTAGGGCTATGTCGTCCAAAAGACTAACCCGAGAGGCTACCACGTTTGGAGACGTTATTACTTCTTTGACCATCTCAGAGTCAACGCAGCCAGCTGAAAAGATTTTTACTTTTATTAAAATATTGCTAACGACGTTTCAAGCGAACGAATGCATTATTACGAGTAAAGCGACATTAAACAGAAACTCGTACGAAGGAAATAAAAACGACAACGGTATATTTTCTTGCATCACGGTTAAGTTAGAGGTAGCACCTACCCCGCTTCAGCATTGGCAAAATCTGTTTTCAAACTATTGTGATTACCTTGGTTGACTCATCCATTTTTTGAACCAGCGTAAAACCCTGATTATTGAATGAGCAGACTTGCTGGGCTGTCTAAAAATACCAGTGCTAACTAGCCTTTTCTGCTTCAACGGTCATCTAGTCCGGTAGCCCAAGGTTTCTCAGTAAAATCTGTTAACCAGGTTCATCAGTATTACACTTATCATCTCAGAATTTTTAGAGCCTAGTTTTAACTAGGTTTTAAAAAACCTAGTAATCCTGGTTATTTAGAAAACCAGTATTGACCATAATACTTTAAAACTTTGGTCCATTAAAACAGATTCTGGGTTCGGTTGTTCGAAAGCTGATTAAAACTAGTCAGCATTAAATATGAAACCAGGGTTCCTACAGAACCTGCAAATTTAAGTTTCAAAACAGTCAGTAGCAAAGAGAAGACGAAACCGAATTCTTGGGAATCGTCATTGTAAGGTTAAAGAACAACCTATCCCAAGGTAAACACTACCACTGCCTTCCCTGACCTCAACCCCCCCTTTGTCCCCCCCCCCCCACACACACACACACACACTTACCCCGCTTTTCCCTCCTTAATTGTGAATACTCACTATACACTAACATAAATTATGACCTCGCTAGACCTAGAAACTTCTGATAGACCTA
This sequence comes from Siderastrea radians, assembly GCA_964017195.1. NCBI lineage: Eukaryota > Metazoa > Cnidaria > Anthozoa > Scleractinia > Rhizangiidae > Siderastrea > Siderastrea radians. Next base: position 17,551,875 of record OZ024895.1, read on the forward strand.
CACACTCGTATTGACACCTATTTCATTTCTTATTCGAACCATTACTAAGTCGGAATGGAATTACCATTATTAAAACATCGACCCGGTATGTTCATTTGGAAGTTTGTCTTTGACTTTGACTTCTACGAGTTTATGCATAATTACCTTTAGTCGTTAGTAAACGAACTAGGTCGTTCCTCTTGATTTCTGATAATGCTTGTTTTAGTTGCTGAATGGTCAGGTCTGGTTGCGTGACCTCAAGATAATCAAAGAGTCGTATGGTTGGGCTCAAGTCACTGTACTGCTCCAGGTGAGTGATAACATTAGCGTCAACTTTCAGCTCCAGGGACAAGTGTTTCCAGTTCGCTATCAGCCTCATTTCTCTGTCCAAGCATAACGCCAACTGTTGTATGAAGTCCGGATTCTTTCTTAAAACGTCGGCCAACAAAGGACCTTGTTTAACTATCAAACAAACATTAGAATGAGATCGAATTCATTTACTCCATGCCCAATGCAAGAGTGCGGGGAGAAGAAGACCAAGAAGAGCAAGAAAACGTCCCCCCCCCCCCCCGAAGTCGAAAGCCCAAACACCCCTCTCATCAAAATGTCACTATACAGTTTTAAATCAATTCGCAATTGTAACATTTCGCTCGCGTATCCGGGTTTAAAATAAACACGTGGGAGCAACCGGCAGACCAAACCCCACACCAAAGAAATTTATTGTCACAGTGAAAATGGAATGAATTGTCCCAACTTGAGAACTGACTTTTAGAATTAAAACCCGTATGCGTGAAAAATGGTGAGAAGTAAATAACATATTTCCTGAAATGACTATCAAGAAGAGGAAAGTATTCTCTTTACATTTTACCAAACATAGCAAGTTGAAGAATTATGCAAACCGTAAGCAAGGACAGAATTTTGTCATTGTTTATAATGTTTCTGATTTTAAGTCAAAAAACCTTCTTTCATGCCTTGTTATATAAAGATTCTCCAGACGGCAGGGGCACCCATCGGTTCGTTTCGGGGAATATCTGTTCTGAAGGCCTAAAATCGCCTGAGATATTCGAATTCAGTTGCAGCGAAAGCTAGAGATTTCTTTGGTGAAACATTACCACGGACTTTCGTAACAAGAAGACTTATTAGTTCCTATTGTTTTCACAGGGAACAAATATATCGTTTAGAGAGCAAGTTAAGGTTAGCTAGCATTTTCGGAGAGCCATCAGCAGCTCAGAAATTCGGCGGATAGGATTCTGTTTCCTAAAATTTTCTGCGGCCTAAATTTTCAGCTTAGAACGCCGAACAGATCAATCTATATTAGCTTTCACAAATATGCCTTTAAAAAGTTCTGAAACAATCTAAGAAAGCTGAAAATGATATTTCAGGTATTTTGCTAAAAAGTTATCGTTGGGTGCCCCTGAGACGGCTAATTTATTAGTTATTAGTTAATAAGGAGAACTTGTATTATATAATTGGTGATTATAAAAGGCCACTGAAGTGAATATCAGTGCCTGCAGTCTGAGCTCTAGGTCCTCTAAATTAATTAAATATGGTATCATTTGTATCAGTCGTATCAGTGGTATCATTTGTATCATTACTAATACTGTAAAACATCACATACAATGATGAATGCATTCGCCAGCAGTTAGTGCTATTCAACTAAAAGTTAAGAACTTTTTCGGGTTCAGTAAGCTGGCTAAGTTGGCTATAAGATGCAGCGAGAAAAATTGGAAGCATTGTGGCGGAAATCTATTTCCGCTCTGTGGTCGAGAGTTCAAGCCATTAATAAATCAGCGAAATCAATTTTTTCAAGGACGGTTTTGATATCTTTTACTGTACTGCTGTGAAAAAAGCTTAATTTTTGTCATCTTATCAAATATGTTTGATTTCACGAGCTTTATGTTGCAAACCCTATTCAGTGGCATCAAACTAAACAATACGCCGCCGCATCATCTTGAGGGTCAGATAGCTACGCAGGATTTACAAACACAAAACTATTTGCATCCTGATTCCGTTGAATTAGCACTGTTTTTACTATCCATAACTCTAGAACCAAGTTACTTACTTGTGGAATGTTTTTCTTCGTGAGCTGCCATCAAAAATCTCTCCAATATCGGTTTGCCTTGCTTGACCTGAAGTTTTCTTTTCTAAAGCGACGCTCGAGGTTAGCAACTGTCTACGTACTCGCTACCATGGGCTTTCTGAGTATCATACAATCCGTTACAACACAACCATTTAAAAAAAAGCTCGTATAGTTACGATAAAAGCACAATATTTGGCAAAGTCCGTTAAGACACGACCAGATAGTAACCCAATCCCTTGACAAAGGACAATATGTTGTTGTTACGCCTCAGTCGAGGGGATGTAAATGACGCTAAGCTTTTGTAGTATTCATGTATACTATCTTGGTGGGCAGGGGGGGGGGGTGCTAAAGGTCAGGGTGGTTCTGCTTTCTTACTGATGTGGATGCAATAAGGCATGACAACGGAAAGTACTAGTAACATCGACCTGTTCCTCGAGAAACATGTCACTCTGGAATTAATGAATATCTGGATGTACGAAATGGTATAGATTGCTATTGAGCGGATGGCCGCCCATCCCCCTACCCCAAGTAGGGTGAGTGCAATGGCCGCTCCCAAACGGGTCCAGCGGGAGGTACGTCACGCAACGACACTGGAGGATGATGATGGACTCTATGTTAGCACACCTGCCGGGGGATCAAACTCCGCTCCCTATACACACATTACAGGACAAACATATACGAGGCAGGGAAGGACGAAGCTGACCATGACTCGTCCCCAGTCGTCTTCATGACGCGCGCGGCATGTGAGCGCGAGGTGTGACGCCCGCGGTACGTGAGCGCGAGTCACCCCTTGTTATCACACCTCGCTATCACGCCTCGCGCTCCCGTGCCGCGCGAGTCATGAGAACGACTGGGGAAAAATGCGGCAGGCACTAACATAAACTCCAGAAGAGTCCCATGGGCGGGAGGGAACTCCGGGACTGATACACCACTGCCAAGTTCCGCCCGCACTTAGGAGAACGACACAAGCTACGACACATACTCAAACAAACAAGCACCAGCAGGGAAGAGCCCCGGGAGCCATTCCGTGGACAGGCTCCTCTCACTCACTTTTTCGGGCATACAACCGACGTAGTCAATCGATAAAAATCAAGCGTTTTGTTACCAACTGATAACTGCCTGGATTGACAACAAGAAATGGGTGAAGATAGATAAATCTTTTAGGTGATCGACTTCTCAAGATTTTATCGATTTCTAACGGATGACCTTTGGGGCGCAGGGATAGTGCAGTAGTGAGAGCCACTCACCTCCCACCAATGTAGCCCGGATTCGATTCCCGAACTCGGTGACATATGTGGGTTGAGTTTGTTGTTGGTTCTCGTCCTTGCTCCGAGGGTCTTTCTCTGGTACTTCCGTTTTCCCCTCTCCTCAAAAACCAACATTTCCAATCTAGAGGGCCATCCTAATTAACCTATAGAGTTGGCTTGGTGCTACGTATACCGTCTCTAAACATTGCAGCTTATTATTTATTGTTGTTATTTGGCGTTTTAAGGTGGCTGCACCCGGTTTTTCACTAACCATACCTACTCTCTTTGAATAGGAAATACAAATTTTTATGAGAGCGTTTTCGAGATATAATTGAAGTTTTTAGCTGCTGCTAACAAACAAATCATAAACAATTCTTTTCGCGTTCACATTATTGGAAATCGGATGAACGATTTCTTTCATCAATTCCTGCTGGAAAGCTGAAATCTCTAGAAACAATTTAAGGCCAAAGTTTTCTTTCCATGGTCAGGTTAAATGTCAGTTTGAGGAACGCGAAAAGAATTGCTTATAATTCACTTGTTACCAGGAGCTAAAACCTTCAATCAATTATTTCTCGAAAACGCTCTCATAAGAATGTTTAAAACCGGTACAACTGAAGACAATTATATGAACTACAAGTAATATAAATAGCTTTAAAAACGAATGTCTGGATTTCCAACAAATTAAGGAAAAGTAAAAATAGCAATGACGTCACAGTGTTGCTATGGCTACGTCGATCTCGAAAAAACCCCACTTTTTTAAACTTCAATCTATATCCTACAAATAGGTACAACTCGATTTCCTGTTTCGTTTGAGACATCTTTGTATTTCGTGTTCAAAGGGAGTAGGTATGGTTAGTCAAAAACCGGGTCTAGCCACCTTAAGCGTACTAGTACGCGAGAACCAAACAGAGTAAAAGTTTTTGAAAAGAGCAAGCGAATTCCGATTTTCACGAGGAAAGGGAATCCTATCTGAACGAGACAAACGGGAAAGTTGGTATGACTGTGACAACACTCTATTCAACGTTGTTTTTTACTATTGATTAAATATTAGACATAACACAAAAAATGTAAAACAAAGGCGGTACGCCGTTTTCACCGGTAGACTATTCCTAGGTTTACAAAAGTAAACAGTTGTATGTATGACACCTTTGTTACCTTCAAGTACTCTTATAGGTGTCAGTTTGGTTTCAAAACTACCACAACATAGAAAAAAGCGGTGCGTACAAACCTGTATCAAGCCTGAATCGAGTTCGCGATCTCAGTCATGTATTTAAAAATAATAGCATTTCACCAATAAATAACACTTGTCTTCTCTTAATTACGTTAACGTTAATGCTATATCGTGCATAGAAGTGCTATTTAATCGAACTCAGGGGGAAAAAGGGATTTTTATCGATTGACCATCTCGGGATATATGGTAGTCCGGCTGACTGGTCAAAATATGTCAGCGAGAATTGCAGCTATTTTCGGTGCTCCTGGGTCATCTTGGGAAATTTAGTGAAACAGTCGGATTTTCTTTAAATGTTTATGAATAATTGGAACTTTCGTTAAAGCTCCCGGTTTGTCCATACAATAAAACGAACTTTGCAAGCTACAGTAACTGGACATTTTATGTAAAATGTTGCTTCCGCTCCCTCATCTTTTCGCCACCATCAAATATCCTCTTCAGTACGTGTTCATTCAAGACCCGAATGCCCCAGCGGATAATTTTATAGACTAAATTATCCGCTTTTCAAAATAAACCAAACCCCTTAGAGCTCTCGCCGCTAGTCTCAGCACGTTTACAAAGTGCGTTGGCTTACTGAATAAAAGATTAAATTCTTTTCCAATGGAAAAGCTTCTTCCTTCCGATCGGATTCTTTATCTCTGTCTGTCATTGAAAACCAGCAAAATTGTTTCGGATATTTATTAAAATGATCTCTTCGACGTACGTTATCATCGATCCCGAGTTCGATGGAGTACGTTCCCCGAATTCGATTTCAGCTAGACAAGTTCTCCAACCCTAACACTTAACCGAAACCAAGAGAGGATGAAGGGAGAGAGCAAATCCCGCATACATGGGCCTATTCCGATGAAAATATATTTGAAATCTATTTTTGGTTCTGTGACCTACTGCGTGGTTATTTTAAGGACGACACCTCATTTCTGAGAAATTTTGACCACCGAGGCCAAGAATGTGTTCGAACAACGAGAAGAATAATAAGACATCACGTCTTTGATCCACATTCGACGCACTTAAAAACTTTAAAACGGTAAAAACACTGTTAAAATTGCGGAATATATTTCGCTCTTCGTCAGCAATTTTAACAGTGTTTTTACCGTTTTAAAGTTTTTAAGTGCGTCGAATGTGGATCAAAGACGTGATGTCTTATTATTCTTCTCGACACCTCATTGGTCAGTTAGAAAGACGTCATGTAATTTTAGAATGTGACATGGGAACAACAGATAAAAATAACCTTCGCAGCATGGGTGCGAACTAATAATAGATTACAAATAATTATCACGGGGCACGGGGATTCACTTTCTTATAATTACTTCATCCACTCTTGCCTGTAATAAAATATTTAAAAAAATTTTTCAGGTGCCACTTGTCTCCCAGTTCTCAAAAGAGACCTGAATTCAGAAAATCAGCTATGAGATTACTGTTACATTTTTATTTTACGTTTTGTTTGTCCTGCTCGAGACACTCTGCCCCAGTTTAGATGTTTACGTCCTTGAGCAAGAAGATTAAAAGGAACAAACGGAAAGAAGTCCGCAGTGTGCGTTTTAACATTCTGTTTTTCCACGTGCCATATGAATCGGATTGGTACGGGGTAATAAAAAATGGGCTGATAGTTGCAGCCAGAGACCACTTTTTTTAATGTTGACGTGCGTTCTCGTTGTTAGTTGGTTTAATGTTAAGCGGAAACGACTTTCGTCGGCACACAAATAAGATTAAGGTGGCTCCAAGTAGTTTTTTGGGGGTCACACTTCCGTTTTTGAATGCGCTTATACATATTCTTCCTTTAGCTCAATGAATCTGAATTTCATACCAGATGTTAGGCTTGGGTAAAAGTTTTGGATGGTACCCTCTTTATGCTAATCGGCGTTTCCATAGCAACGGTAAAAAATATGGCGAAAAACAGTTTTTCCTAAATATTTTTCGATTTTGGGGCTATCCGCAACAAGCGAATAAATGCGCTATAATCTACACAGTGTAGCTCACCAAATGGGGAAATCTCAAACAAGTTAAACTGTTCGATTTTTAATAAATCGCTCGAACATTTTTAACATGTGTTTTTTCATGTTTAAAACATTAGCGGTAAAAACATTCCATAGGTCTCACAAATTATCATTAAATTATCACAGACCGTTTTTACAGACTTGCAGTATTACTCCCTGCAAATAGTTCTGACTAGCTCTTCGGCAAGGAAGGGATCGAGCTTTTTCATTCAAATGCAGTTTTGCTTAAGTGAATGCAACTTAAGCACAGGAACTGCAAAATATATATAAAACTTAACCATTACTTCCGAAACAAAAACTCACCAGACTTAACCCCATGACACTACTTGACATTAGTAGCCACACCAGTCATCGGGTTTTCTAGTACTGATCTTTTTTATTTAGAGGTTCCGTTTTTGACAAAATTTCCATCTTTTTCCTCAGTGTGTCCTTTGTGCTTTTATGCTGTTCTCCTAAAACGTCTCTTTGGATTTCAAGCGCATTTTCAAGCTCGTCTAAAGCCTCTTTGAATTCTTTTTTAATCACCAGAAGATCACTGAGATCAACATGCGAGCGAGCAGTGTCCTCATGAACCCCCAGCAGCTTAATTCGTAAGTCTAGGGCTTGTCTGCTGTATATTACAGCCAGCTCAACGTACTCAGACTCTGACGTTCCAATCGCGAGGGCCTTGTACGAGCTAGCCATGTATCGCAGGATTGAAGCGGTCCAGGGGTGGTCACCAAGCTGGACTCTGTAGACTGGCAAAGTTTCTTCTTTCCAGATGTCGATGGCTTTTTTATGGTCACCACACTCTCGATAGGTATCTAAAGACAAAAAAAAGGTAGAAGTATTAACGACATTTGGCTTTTAGGTTTTGGCAGTTCAATATTACGGTGTTTGCCGCACTAGTATGCTTCCACCAACCAATGAAATAGCAGTTTAACCATAAAACATTCACTGATCTGCCCTGCGCACGACTGAGGAAAGCAGCACCGGTTCATAAGCATACAGCATGGGCTTCCAGCATTGATTTGAACTCAAGATCCGATAAATTGCATCAACGTGAAACAGATACCACCATCTTTTCGACGGATGATTGAACAAAGTTTAGCTTTTCATTGGTTTCCTAGCAAAAGCTGTCACCATAGCAACGTTAATGGACAGCCCCTCATTTAAAATATTGTCGACTATCTCAAAATCTAGTCAGACAATTTATGACGAAACTTGAAGCATTTGAACTACTCAACTTCCACTCTGAACAAGGGTTTTATTATTCTTGCTTCTAGCCCATTTTAATGCCATTCACCTGCGATGAATATCTCTGATTGTGTGCAGTCGTGCAGAGCCATAAAATATACACAAATTAATTCAAATATTGTAACAGTTATTCAAACAGCCATGGCGCAGAAATCGAGATTTTGCGCGGAAAAGATTCGTAAAATGAGGAAGGCCAACAATCCTCTCGATTCCACGACACGGTTGCTTTTTTTAATCTAATTTTGCAAACAAGTTCTAAGTTCTGACTAGATTTCGAGATAGTCGAGATTATTCAAAATGAGGGACTGTCCATTACCGTTGCTATGGTGACAGCTGTTGCTAGGAAACAAATGAAAAATAAACTTTGGTGTGGTATCAAGGAAATCGAAGTTTGTCTTCTATGCGAAATTTTGATTTCAAAAGATGCAGTCCAAGGTCAAAAAAACTGTCGCGAGCCTCCTTAATGATTACCTCTTCAAGATGGACATCTCTCTTGGACAGACATATCTTTAACAAAAACACCACTCTTACATTCCAAATTAAGACGGACATTTCCTAGACACCTTTCCAAGAGAGACAATTTTCTAAGACAGGCACCTCTCTTAAATGAACACCTCTCTAAGATGGACACCTCTATAAGACGGACACTTCTCTAAGGTGGACACCTCTCTAAGGTGGACACCTCTCTAAGATAGACACCTCTCTAAGACAGACACCTGTTTACAATGGACACCTCTCTAAGATGGACACCCCTCTAGGATGGACACCTAACTATGGCGCACACCACTCTAAAGAGGACACTTTTCTCTTTCAAACAGATACCTTTCTACGGCAGATAGCTCAGTAAGGTCGACGCCTCCATAGACAAAAACCAGACCGAGGTTGTTCCTTTCAGAGAGAGTGAACTAGTACCTGTACCAGTGAAAAGGAAACTAATGGAATATCAACTGCTGTAATCATAGTTAAGTTCAAATACCCACTTCCAAGATCACAGTATCCAGCAGCCGCATATAGTGAAAACCCAAGGTTCTTCCTCATATCAATTACTTTTTGAATTAGTTTGCGTCCTTTTGCTTCTTCACCCTACAAGCCAAAAAACATCTCAGAATCAACATCTCAGAAAGCAACATATCGTAATTGTGGTGCGGTAGGTTAAGTGGTTGGTTGGTTTGGGACCTCTTCGCAGGAAGGACGAAAAGACAGGTTGCATTATAGCACCCTCTGCCTTCCAAGCGTTTAGTTGGACTGGCTAATCGTTGAGAAAACTGAAACAAAGTTACTGAAAGGGTGAGCGACTGTAAATGCGTGATTGACCAAACTACCCCAACCAAGGAAAACAGTGAACACGAATATACAGTTGCTTTAAGGAACGAAAAGCCGAGAAACTCGGGTACATCATAATAAGCTGCTAATCTCCCCGATCAACGACACTGGAACGGACAATGCTTGCTTTTTGTTCTAAATCGTAATGCATACCGACGTATAAATTTATTTCAAGCTAAAAATCAGTTCACTGCCTTTTAAATAAGAGCAACGTGTTACCTGAAGTGAATAACACAACCCGAGTTTGCAGAGTGTGTTAGCATGCGTCTCGCACTTCTGTTGTTCCTCTGACAGTGTCATACGGATGTCATACGCTTGCTGAAACATCTCTAAAGTATCTCGGTCACCCCTGCGATGAGCCACATCACAGAGACGACGGAAACCGAGTGAATTTAGACTGTCTGCTAGTCGTTTCTGATCACCCGAATCCTCTGCAATGTCACGGCACTTCTGGTACAGTTTAGTACACTCTGCGGGCGGAGATAAGACTTTAGCTAAGAAATCCATGACCTCAGCACTGTTGGCCACATCCACGCCAAATTCCTGCTCATCTACGCTGCTTTTGCCCTGCAGGCAATTCTTAAACGCTTCCATGATGTTTGCTTTCTTATTTCTAAACGTTGATATGGCTTTTTCTGACTCTTTGCTGATGAACTGTTTACTTAAGCATTGGAGCACTTCGAGGAAATGGTGGTTAAACTTGTACTGTGCTTCTTCACCTACAGCCTCCATCTTCAAAAGCTTTCTCTCGGCCCTGCAGTACTCTCGAACCAAAGGATGCAAGATGACCTTTCCATTGTTCATTTTCTGAAGTAGAGAGCACTTCACCATCTCCGTTTTAACTGTCTCTGCCTCCAATTTGTCATAAAAAAGAAACGCTATGTCCTCGCCAGAAAACGCGGTTGGAAAAACCGAGACTCGGACAAGGTTTCCTATTACGTTTTCGGTAGATTTGGAAAGGAATCGACCCAGTTCCTTATAAACCTGTTCCGCATTGGTCTTCAGGAGTCGTATGGGATTGTCTCTAAGTTCTTGAATTAAAACTGCGGGGTTGAAGCCGTCCTTGAGTAAGCACGCACAGTGAACAAGAAACAGTGGTATCCCACCACAGAGCTCGCTGAGTTTCTTGGCGAGCTCTTCAGAGTTCGCAATTGACTCCTGAAGTAATCTTAGCAGTAATCGGGCAGACGAGTTAGAGTCCAAAGGGTAGAGAGAAACTCTGTGTACTCTTGGTGATGTTAGGCCAACACCTTCTCGACTAGTGAGAATCAGTTGAAGCCTTGGTGCATATTTCAATAAATATTCCGCAAAGTCATCAAATTCCTTTCCCTGTATCTCTTCTGTGTTGTCCAGTACAACAACCGTGTCTTCCCGGAGTTCTTTCAACCTGCGCTTGGCTATCGATACAAGATCGTGCCTTTCCGACAAATGCCGACCGCTCAAACGACGAAGGAGCTCGCTGCAGACATCTCTGAGCTTGTCTTGCTTCTCAATGAAAATAACTGACTTCTTACTCTGTTTATTCTGTAGAAAAACCTGACAGACACGAATTGCAACTTGAGTCTTCCCCATTCCCGGAAGAGAAACAATAATGATCATGCGCAGAGGATCTGGGACCTGAGTGAGTTTTTGAATGATTTCATTCACAACATCTTGTCTCCCTATGAAGGGCGCTGTTAGGCAGGGAAGATTTCCAGCTTCACTGGAGCCTGGTAAAGTTGATGGTCCTGGGGTGAAAAAGAATGGAGACACCTGTTAGGAGGAGCGGTTAGATTATAGTCTGAAATAGAGTCGTCCCTTCTGGTTTCTTTCTTCCAAGAGGAGACGGCTGAAATTCAGTCTAGTAAAATTAAAGAATAAGTGTTGCATGAACAGTTACAATTTCCCAGAATCAAAAATGGGGCAAGATTAATCGCCAAATAAAATAATCTTGGGAATGGGAAGGCAAGGGTGTGCTTCGGGCTAGCTTTAAAACTTCGGCAGCTCTCAGGTTCGCTTTCTAACCTTTCTTTTCAACTTCTACCCCCCTCACGGCATTTAAGACATTAAAGCTACAATCAAGGCAATTATCTTAACACACCTTGCCGTCTTCTACCCCTTCCCTATTTGCAATGTTGAAAGAGTAAAAAATTTGGTATTTGCTTCGTGATATCGCGGAATTTTTTTTCAACATTGAATGGGGAGAGGGCTAGTCGCCTACAAGACGTCAACTGTCTCAAAAACTTGTGCCCTGGCTTGTAGTCAACAAGCTCTTTATTTGCCGATGGCATAGTTCGAAGTGTCCCCTCAACGAACTACGCCGATGTTTGGGAGTAAAACGTGTGCCGATGGGTGAAGAAAATGCTCCTTTTCGTGAAACCTGCTTGCAGTCATTCATTCAAGATCAAGACGTTGTACCATAACAATGTAAGTTTTGACTTTGCATGTTGTGCAAATACACTCTTTTTTTAATATAAGAACGTCAATTTCTTAGCTGACGCTGAACCGAAACCGAATGTTCCAGGATCCTGATGTTCTTATTTTTTTGGGCGATTTGAGCCTGAAACGTTCTTAACAATGTTCTTAAGACTAATTGTATAGTATTTCAGCAAATCATAGCTCTCAATGAAAGAAAGAACAAATAGGTCAAGTTCTACCAATTCCCTAAACGTTGTACGTGTTTCAGGTGTTTGCTTTATTAAAATTCTAGCATTTGAAGCTCAAATAGGCTGTAAATTACTCTGACCAAATTATTACACTGTAGTTTATTCTCGCATATCTTATTGTACAAATATGAAGACAACGTAAAGGCGTTCTTAACAAAATCTCAGCCTGTGTATGTTCTTAGCATGTTCTTAAAATTTTGGCCAATCCCAGCCTCGACGTTCTTATAAAAAAGGTTCTTATATAAAAAAGAGTGTAAGCGTGACTCCTCAGGAAGAAAATTTATGCAGTAGCCAGACACGCTGAATACAAAACAGTCAGAGCACGGCAATTGAAACCAACGGCAGGGGGCCAAAGGCTTCGATAGTTCGTTTTATTATATTATTTAGCTCAAGCAACTCGAAATGATAGAGGTTTATCTTTTCTTATCCGCGGACATAAAAAGAAATAAAACTCACAAAGATCGGCAATCATTTAAAAGAGGCTGATAGGAAGTATTATATGCTGATTAATCCGGATACAAACAGTTCGCGGAATATTAAGTGTCACAAATGTGAATTCTAGGAATCAAGCACACGTATAAAATTTGTTCAGTAATCTGTACCGTGGGTACAAAAATTAAAGGAAATGTCATATGTTACTTCGATCCTTGATTGTAAAACCTTAATATTTCAAGTCAATGGTTCTGCCAGACCTGCTTCTGCTAAGTGATCGATGTGTGCCCAATGGATCATGTCCAATCATGAGCGGGCACCGACTAACATTGCTGAGTTATAGCACTAAATCTCACCTAGTTCCTTGACTTTATCGGCAAGCCTGATATTCCCAATGTCTTCCAGTAGTGATACCAAGTACGACACGTCGTCTGGCCCGATTTTACCTCTTATTCGTAGGAAGTTTAAAAACTCTCTTTGGTTCTTAATGGAGTCAAGTCTTCCTTTCAGCAAGTCGTCTTCGCACAGAAATTTCATCTTGTCTAACTGGTCTTCCGTTATTTCGTCGGCTATTTCGAGTAACAAACGATTAAACTCTGCGTTCTTTTGGCCAGTTGTTCCTGTAGACCGCTCCATGACTGATGATCGGTCAACAACTCACCGAGCGTGGAGATCATAAACCGATGTCACGGCTTTTACGTGACGTCAATAATGGGGTCATTCATCATGCACAACATCGTTGTTTTCCTCTAACAAACTGAATCGAAAATAATAGCAGATAGTTCTTCATGTAGTGATACATGGGATGCACTTGTGGGTTACAAGTGTACAATCTAATCTCTCTGCCTTAATGTTAATCTTAGTTCTAATCGCAGGTTTATTAATTCCAAAATATGAACGACAGCGTCCACAGCGGGAAGAAACTTCACACTTGAAATTGAATGTCAAACAACCGTCCTTCCTCAATATTTCTAGGCTGCCGAATAAAACGGCGTCTCAATAGTTCTTCAAGTTCTTCGTCTCTCTGAGGAGGACATAATTAAAGTTTCACAATACGCTTTCTACAAGTGGCGCGTGTTAAGCTTACAAATGATTCCCCACTTGTAGTTTGCACTTGTAGTTTTCAAGTTGGATTTGTAAAAATACAAGTCGGACTCCTGTAAAAGTTTTATTGAATTGGAAAAGTGCCACATTCTACAGGTGTAACACTACACCTGTGATTACAAGTCGGAGACTTGTAACAAGGACTTGTAACGATGTCTATTGAACTCATTTTTGCGTGCGTTTGTAGAAACAAGTGTCCAGCTTGTAGACTACAAGTGTAAAAGTTTTATTAAATTGACCCCAGGACGTAATCTTAGTGCAAGATGTGCAAGATCGCTCGTTAATGTTCTGTTACTTTCACAGGTAAGACCTCTACATTCACGAAGAGACGCATTATAAAATGGCTTGTGTCGGACTGTATGTCACACGGCGATCTTTTTTTAACAGTTCGAAGGCGCTTTCCCTTAGAAATAAAACATTTACACTTGCAATTTACAAGCTGGACCCTTGTTTTTACCAGCTCAAACAAAAACAAGTTCAATAAACATCGCTACAAGTCCATTTTACAAGCCTCCGACCTAGGCTTCTTTAGTGATCAGCTGCAATTGATTGGCTTCAGCTCACTCGACGCAGATCTTGCCCGGCAGCCTAAACGCTTTCGGTCCATCTTTAAGCTCAAGAATAAAATGCAGACTTTCCCTGAAACGATGAGCTCGGGCGATGGCAATCAGCAGGGTCCTCGTGCATCAACGCCTCAACAGATCGCCGAGCTGTTTAACTCTTATTTTGTGTCGGTCTTCACTGCCCCCTCAGAGGTCCACACTTCGTCAGCACCTTTTGCGCCCTCACACCCCACTTTAAATGAGCTAGAGATCCCGGTGGATTTCGTTTTGACATCTCTCAAACAGCTTGATGTAAACAGAGCAACTGGATCCGACGGAATTCCAGCGCGCTTGCTGAAGGAAACCGCTGACCAGATCGCACCGTCCTTGACCTTGTTATTTAACAAATCCCTGCGGCTCAGAATTTTTCCGGGGGACTGGAATCTCGCAAATATTGTACCCATTTTCAAGAAAGGCAATAGAGACTTTGTGGAGAATTATCGCCCTATTTCTCTTCTCCCTGTCATCTCCAAAGTTCTCTTACGTTGTGTTCTCGCAGGTCTACGGGATCACGTATCCCACCTCATCAGTCGCGAGCAGCATGGTTTTCTAGCCGGTAGATCTTGTGTGACTCAGCTCACTAGTGTCTTACACTACATTGGCGGTCAACTCGATGCTGGTGAACAAATAGACGTTATATATCTCGACATAGTAGATCACGCCAAGTTACTTAGAAGGTTGCACCAATACGGCATTACTGGCAAACTTCACGACTGGTTCCGTTAATACTTACAGGGTCGCAAGCAACAGGTTACAGTTCTCGGAGCCACTTCCCGAGAACTGCCGGTTATATCCGGGGTACCACAAGGGTCCCTATTAAGGCTAATAATGTTTCTGCTGTTTGTGGATGATCTCCCAAACACTGTTAAGACATCGAGAGTTGCCTGTTACGCTGATGATACCAAGATCTTCAAGAGCATCGATTCTACTACAGACTGTATTGCCCTGCGATCTGATCTTAACGATCTCGTCAGTTGGTCTGAATCATCTGGGCTCATATTTAATCAATCAAAGTGTAAATACCAGCGCATCACGCGTAAAAGAACCACACAGCACTCTTATACTATCGATGAAACGCCTTTGGAATCCTGCGATACAGAGAAAGACCCTGGTGTGTGGGTATCAAGCAACCTTACCTCGGACAAACAAGTGGGCAAGAACGTCATGCTAGCCCACATATAAGGCACTAATAACCTTACAATCCTATATGAATATATACACCAACTGATTAAAGCACCTACCTCCACTAACACACACTTTCCTTCACTTGTACTCACTTTCCTTCATTTGTACTCACTTTCCTTCCTTTGTACTCACTTTCCTTCACTTGTACTCACTTACCTTTACATTAGTGCCTTATATGTGGGCTAGCATGACGTTCTTGGCCTATATGTGGGCTAGCATGACGTTCTGGCCCATATAATTGAACAGTGTGCGAAAGCTAATAAACTCCTTGGCTTTGTGCGCCGAGCTTCTAGGTACATCCCAAGCACCCAAACGCGTCGCACTTTGTATCTTTCTATCGTCCGATGCCACCTCGGTTATGCAACCCAAGTATGGTCGCCACAGTCAATTGGCCTACTAAAGCGAGTTGAGAACGTGCAGCGCCGTGCAACAAAACTAATTTTGAAGCTTCCCTTCCGTTGCGATGTAACCTATAAGACCCGCCACCAACTAACAAATCTGTTACCCATCTCATACTGCAACGAATTTTTGGATATAGTGTTATTCTATAAAGCTGTAAACAACCTAGTTTTCGTAGATTGTAAAGCTCTGCCTGTAACTAGACGATTAGCGAGATCTACCAGGTCATCGAGCAGCAATGCTATTACTTATATTCCTAACCAAAGTAGAACTGTTGCTTATCAACGCTCATTTTTCATACCCGCGTGCCGTACATGGAATGGTCTGCCCGCTGAGTTACGCACAAATCACATTTCTCTAGCTTCTTTTAAATGTTTACTCCAATACTCCAGCAGGGCTCTAGATCTGTACGACGCTGACGACATCAGAACCTGGAGAACAATCTTTCCCAAGTGCAACACAGCAAAGACTCTCCTGCGCCCGCCGTCTTGCTGCTTTTAGCAATTTGAACTTCCTTCTTTTAGTCATTAGTTATATATTTTATTATTTCATTATATATTATCTATTAGTTGCTTTAGTTATTAGTTATATATTTTATTATTTTATTATATATTTTAACGCGGGATCCACTGTAATTGGTTAGGCTGTAGTGGTCTCCCTGCCTAATAATTTTATGTATATGTGTTGTTTTCTTGTTAGGCGAAGCTAAATTTAAAAAGAATTAAAAAAAGGTGCTCTACACTTGTAAAATAAGGTAGACATCCAATTTAATAAAACTTTTATACCAATCCTTCTTGGTTTTTTTAACAGGGTCCAGCTAGTAAATCACAAGTGCAAATTACAAGTGGCAAGTGCCATAGATTAAAGCAGAAAGATTGGATTTTACACTTAGCCTGTAACCTACAAGTGCATTCCAGCGGAGCTTACAATTGTAAGGCTACAATTTTAATTTACTCTTGTATCTGACTCGCGCTACACGTGAGTTCCAGTGAATTTTTGTATTTACAAATTGGACTCTACACGTGCAAATAACATGTGTGAAAACTACAAGTGTAGGTTTTTTGTCTTTATGTTTATTAAATTGACCCCAGTTTTCAACCGCAATTTTTTAAGCCGATCAGAAAATAAGAGCCTTGTAACTTCTGCGGCGTTCGGGGACGCTGCCACTATTTTGCTTATTGTGTTATATTGAACTTCTAGTGAAACTATATTTTTAAAACGAAAATTACAACAAAAAGGGAGGGGGGGGGGGACAAAAAAGGATTACGCTCTCCCTGTAATAAGACGTCGAGTGAGTGGGAACAGAAACTGTACTGAGGATAAAATTAGGGGATTATACCCTCGGTGTACGAACCTGACAATAAACCGCTTATTATAAATTGCGTGGAAACGCAGTTTAAGGATACAGGCAATACAGTGCAATATTTCATCATTTTTATTCTGCAATCAGTGATTTCGCTTTGACATTCATGGCTAACAATTTTTATTTTAAATACCATTTACGCGGCCAAAGGAAAAAAAAATGAACGTTTTCTCACCCTGAAGATGACTTAATTAGTCGAAAACGTCCGTTTTTTTCTTTTGATTTTTTAGCCTTGTAAAAGGTATTTTAAATATTAAGCGAATATTATGGACAATTTTAATATTGCATCAAAACATCAAACTCAAACGTTTTAACGTTTGAGTTGCGTTTAAGAAAGTCATACACTCACAAATTTAAGCTTCATTTCATTCATATGCAAATATGGTGCTTGGCTTTCCAATAATGTCGGTGGCCAGGAGCGTACTGTTCTCCATCTACATTTTCTATATGAGAGCTTATTATGTAATACATCTGCATTATTTATTGTCATCGTGACGCACGTCACCTCTTATAAAAAGTACACTAACTATACGGTAAAAATTCTCACTGCTATATAATTTATTTATTTTTTTGTTTTTGTGTGTGTGTGCTTTTTTTTTTTTTTTTTTTTTTGAAGGGGCTGCCCGGTAGCATGTACGTATCTGTGTGACCAACAAACAGAGCGGTTTTTAATGGGGTCTCGCCAAAACCTACGTAATTACTCTAACCAATCACAACAGATACCAACAACTCAACGAACCAATCAAAATTCGGAGCAAATGCACGTAATTAGCCGGCAAGCGCGCGAAAACGCGTGCGAGCTAGTTATTTGTTTTGGTTTTACGTCTTATTGGTAAGCCCGCATCGTTTGGAGTGTACTAGCTTCTATGGCATGAATCTACTACTACCAGCCGGATGGAATATTCGCTGGTATCACTTTATAAGCCCCAGTAAAAGACTTAAAGAGAGAAAACGCGGAGTGAACTGATGTGTTGGAACACAATGTGATGGTAAAAAAAGGTACTGATGCTGTTATTTAAAGTGGAAGTGCACTTAGCTAACACAGCTAGTTCACAAGCACTCCACTAAAATAATCATCAACAAATCATCAAATTAAGCAAGGTTAAAAGCCCAACTGGCGGGAGGCAAACCAGTTGGCTACTTAAAAAGCGTGGCCGAGGAGTTGAACTCGGGAATACCGAGAAACAAATCCATCTAGTGATCGGAGCGGGACTCGACCACTCGGCCACGCTGCCTCCCCATAACTGGGAAGAGACTACGGCTAATGTTACACTAGAGCAAACTTCACCGGATTCACGACGAAACCGGTGACTTTTGGCATCGGATTCATTTTCGCGTTTACACACAAGAGGACGAATCCGGTGCCAAAAATCACCGGATTCGTAAAGTTGAATACGACAAAAAAGTAAGTACTTTGAATCCGAATACTTTTGATTCCGGAATCTTTTGTTGTGTAAACGGGTTTTTCAGTGAATCCGAGGACTTTCTACAGTTTTTATGGCCTTCGCGTCTAGATATCCTACATTTTATTAGCAAGTTTTTCCCGACATAAGAACTAATAGTACCATAGAAACTGATTTCGTCTATATTAGTATGCTGGGTGGAAAAACTGGATCACATGCCGCTTTCGAGGCAGATTTTCTCCCACTTTTTGCTATAATTATAAAACTTGACGTGAATTTTTATAAGCTCTTCTCTCTAGGTATAAAGTTGGTTTATCAGGTAAAACTCCTTAAATGCAGAATATAACCATGGATTATTTTTAGTGTTTTGTTTTTATATATAAAAGTGAACCCTCCATTTTCTGTATTCTGTCTACCAGGTAAAAAAAGCATAAGGACAGAGGGACTGGGAGGTACTAACTTTGGCCCCCTACTACAAAGACTAAGGTTTGTGCAAAGAGTCTATAATACAGTAGAACAAAAATTCTACCTCTTTAATACAGACTCCTCCATGACACAGAAAATTTTTCGGAAAAAGGGAATACTTTAAAAGGTAGTCCTATTTTCTCGGTTTTACCAGAATTATCGGAAAATCACAGTCATACTTTGTCTAGTGCCATGCTCCTTGTTCAATCGAGTGACGGTGACTGGGTGAATACGCAATTTGTCTCTGAAAAAATATACTGTTCCATGTGGTGGAAAATTCTCACTGGTTTTTTTTCTACAAATAGAAAGCGCTCCTCCCTTTCGGTTTCGTTTATGGAAAAATTGCACTGTTCCATCTGGCAGAAACTTTTCACCGGTTTTTCCGTACAAATGGAAATCACTCTATATTAAACAGATTTGACAGTAATTGGCAATTGTCTGTCCCCAGATCTCTCTTGACCAGCCGGAAGAGAGGACTGGTAACCTAGGATTTTTAACTGTGAGGAATGTGGTAAGCAACATGAGCGTATCTCTAAAAAAATAATAATAAAATAAACAAACAAATAAACAAAAACGCTAAGCAGCGACCAAAATTTCTTGGACTGTAACGGTTATAATACCTGAAAGTTTTTTATATGCAAGTCAAGACAAGAAACTTAAATTTTAATTTGTAAAATAATTCGTTACCCAGAATTTGCCTTCCACTTGTGAAAAAGAGAAGAGAAGTGATTTAACTGATACACACACTATTCTGGCTTCAGTCATAGTTTGACATTCCTGGGTGATCAAACTTACAAACAAATTAGTTCTTCGGTTGCGGCTCCTCAATGGACAAACGTTTCATCAGCAAGAAACTCCTCGTGTGTAGCTTCTTTGTGCCTGCCAAGCCTTTCAAGGACATGCCTAATCTCTTTGTGTGTACGTATGGTCTCCTGGTGATTGCCTAGAACCTTGCACTGAATGATGAGTGGACTTCTTAGTGCGCTCAGAGCTTCATTCAGCCCTCCTTGGAGTGCTAACACCTGTCACAGTGAAACAACGTAACGAATGTTTAGTATTTTAAAGATTTGAATCGAGTCTCGAAAACTATGCGTCAGTTTCAACTACACCTTACTTTACACTTTTATTGTTCGACTTAAAGTGGAGAAACTTTGATTGAAATTCCAAATTTTGCATCCTATTTCAAATTCTTGTTTGGAAGTTTGAACAATTCGTTCAAACTTTACGCGTGCACTGTTGGAGACTCCATTCAAAATACTGCATGGACACACGTGACGTAGATTGACTGTGCTGTAAAAAATGAAGCATCTCTTGTATAGGGGCAATTCTTCAGTAGGATAAAATCTTTTATGTTCGCTTTCTTACAGTCGCACAGTGGACAGCCCAGTTCTTCTGGGCAGCCAGGAAGTCACAGTATTGTAGCCGAAGTACAGTGAAATCCGGTTAACATGCAGGACCACCCACTAGCCAAAAAATGTTGGTTATAAATGTATTTCACGAGTTTTTGATTGAGGTTGATTGATTGTTTGATTGTTCCATGACAGTTTCTTGTTTGTTTATCACGTCACTTTCAGTTACTCATTTTACTGACTGGTGCTCACTGATCACCAGGACCATACTTTTTGGCTCCGAATAAAGGCCTAGTGAAACTGAGTTATCGAAATTCGTATGTTGCATTTCAGTGGTGTCAGATGTAAACCAAGCCCTAGAAACCCCGGAGATTACTCAATTAAGTCTCGTACGGGGAGGTTCTGCTCCAATTTCAAAACCCTTACCCTTATACTAATTCTTGTCGAAAGGGTACTTCTTTCAAATATTTAGAACAAACTTTGCACCGTTTTCATACTCCAAAATTAAAATAAACCAGAAACGTTCCGCTATATTTGGTGCCAATGATCCAACGATTTGAAAACAAATGATGTAACGTTCTACGACAAGCACCAATCCACCCAAAACGTCACCTTTTCAGACGTGAAGAAAGTCATCAGGGCGAAAGAAACGCCCAACGAAATAAACCTGGAATAAACAGACTTGAAACCACGTGCCGAGAGTGGCGTGACAATTTCTGCACATGCGCAATTGCCCATCTTGTCGTGTCGAAATGTTCAAAATTGTGTAACTTGGGAAGAACATAATTTCGCTTCCGCTCGGTAAATTTCTTTTTTTTTTGCATGTTAACTCTTATATGCCCAAAGAGGTTTTCAAGCGAGATTCAAGCGAGATTCAAGCGAGATTCAAGCGAGTTTGCACTATTACATTCCGATGTAGAAAGCGTCTCAAATATGGAAACCCCCTTTCAGATAAGAAGTCCCCAAATCACGACCTCCTTGGGCGGCACATACCCGTATAGGTCTTGTGAGGGAGTTCCCGTATCCCCCCTCCCCCCGATGTAGTATCTTCGGCAAACTTTTCAGGGCTTTTTGCCGGGAATCCCGAACCTTCGAGTTTGGACCCGAGTTGGAGTTGGAGTTGGAGTTAGAATCGGGGTCTTTTCCAATGGTGATAACAATAGGGTGACAGGCCTACACAATTCCTATCCTCATGTAATAACCAGTTCACAGTTTGGCTCGAACGAGTATGTCTTTTAGGGATCTGCCCCTTTCATATGAGACCATAGGGGGATCTTAAAATACCTTGTTAAGCAAAGGTTGTTGCTGAATTAAATGCCAGTTTTGCATAAGCATTTGCTTTAAATTAGGCACTGATGGACGATATTGTGGGACGAAAGGCTAAATTCGCGTGTTTTGTTTACGCCTTTGTTGAAGGGCAAGTTTTCTGCCCTCAAAGTTAATCTCAGCGAGGATTGTTAAATCAGAGTTTCGAGGTACCCTCTTTCCTTGAGATGTGTTTTAAAGTTTGAAACTGCAGTTTTGAACGTAGTTTCTGAGGCGTTTGTCCAGAGAAGCCTAAGTGCTTTGCCTTCAATGAAACCCTTGTTGACCCCTGGTGGGTGGGAACTAGAGAAATGTGTGTACTGAAAAGTTTCAGCTGGTTTGAAATGCATTTTTATGTCTAATATGGACTCGTTAGGGAATCTTTCGCCTTTGTAGACACTTGTGTCGAGGAATGTAGTATCTGTGTCAGATACTTCAGCCGTAGACTTGACGGTGGGGTGGTGGCTATTTGCTTGGCCCATGAATTGCGTGACCTCGTCTTTGTTTGTATTCCAGATCGAGAATATATCATTAATATACCTTTTCCAGACGAGTGGTTTTACAACGCTACGCTGTAGGATTTGTGATTGTACCGTCCTCATAAAAATGTTGGCAAAAGCGACTGTTTCCATGTTGGATTCAAATTTGCCCCCAAAATTATATGCCTCTTCGCTTGCATATGTCACCTTATGCTCATCGTACGTGTGAACAACGTTGTGCTTATTCTTGTTTTTATCTTATGTTTGCGTCGTAGGTGAAAAGAAGCCCAATTCCATTATTGACCGTATGTACAGCAGTAGGCTATGCTTTTCTTTTAAAATTTCAATTAGTACATGTCACCTCTTTTGTAGTTTTTGCAACAAAAGTTAAACGCTTATGGCAATAACAAGATGGAATGTTGCAACTGGTAATAAACGGAAACTATAAAGCAATGAAATGTAATGTTATTTAAGTGAAATGTAGGCACGAAATAAAGAAGAAAAAAGAAGAAAGGAATACACTGATAAGCCCAATTTGTAATTCATTCATCTGTTACCTATAGGCACACCAGAATTAAGGGAACACTTCTCCTTTTCCCCAGGTTGTCCCGTGATGGAGGTTCCGTTGTGGTGCATGTACTGTTAGAGGACGGCTTGTTGATTAATAAAAGTTTGCATTTTTCATGCACTGAATAGCTGGGTAACACTGATTTCAAGTTACTTTTTAGCTGTGATTTTGAACAAGAGTCGGTCAGTACTTCACGCCATCGCAAGGGCGTCGGCGGATAACGAATTCTAAGAGGTGTTTTTTCAAGGTATTTTGTCATTTGCTGTTTCGTGCTTTAGATTGGTGAAATGCATGAAAATGAACTTCCAAAAAATCGTCAGTCCGCGTGCATGGCTAGCGCCAGTCCCCAAACCTTGAGTTTAAAATGCGTCCTTCACTACAAATACATTCATCGATTTCAGACACAATTGAACTAACTTCTATCGGTTATTATCGATTATCGATTTCATCGGGCTTTATATCAGGTTTCGCAGCGTCTCTTTTGCTCTTTTTCACGGTCATTTACAGATAATTGTGAAAATTTCATTGAATTTGCAACTCGAACTCGAACTCGAACTCGGGTCCAAACTCGAAGGTTCTTCATTCCCAAGGAACCCCATCGTGATCGTTTTGGAGGCGTAACTAAAATCTATTTTCACACCTCAAAGGTACCGCAATTCTGACAAGAAGTTGCTTTTCCTGTCATTTTTTATCGGCTCCTATACCAGGGAAATTATACAACGGTGGCACCAAACTATGAATTTAGAGCCCTAAAATGTACAACGTTTAGCCGCGGCCCCGACGCCCCGTCACTTATATATAGAAGAGTTTCCTCGGGTGGAAGACTATTTTTCTGAAATCATTTAGAAAAAGCAGAAATAAAAAAAATGTAATTTTGCCATAGGGCGACAGAGAGATCCTTAATCCACCCATGTTTACTATGTAATAAAAGAAAAAAAGAGCTGTAAAAATGAACTATAAAATGACAAAAAGTGTCCTCCGCTTCCTTCACATGAATCCCTGGGGAGAGATTAGAAGAGCACGCCTCAATGGAACGTCATTTCCGGTCGGAAGTTGCCGCATTGCCCGATCCTACGATTTTAGCGACAATGTTCGAATTCTTCTCCGGCTGGACCGCATTACAAGCGAGATAGCAAGATTTGTGCGTCCAAAATCCGGAAAGGCATTTTAAGTTGACCGTATCGCGCAATTTGCCAGACTTATGTTTCACTACAGTGAAATGAAAATACCTTTTGCATTTTTATGAGCTCCTACTGTTGGGTGAGCTTACGTTTTGGCGCGAGATTTCGAGCGAACAAGGAATGGCGTCGGATGAAGGAAGAGTTAAAGTCGCTGTGTCAGTTAGAGGGTTGAGCGAGAAAGAACGCGGAGATAGCGAGGAACGTGTCGTATGGACACAAGGCAATGAAGTCAGAGTGCTTAATCCCGAAACTCGAAAAGAAAAGGTGTTCAAATTTGATTACACGGTGAGTTAAACTTAACGCGAAATTGACTCTGTTTGGTAGCACATTTTTGAATTCGATAGTCAGCTTGTATTGACCGCTCGCTGAGAAATGCATGTTCCTGTTTTAATTTTTGCCCGGAATCCTTGCCCTTGAAAGAGAGAAATCGAGTTTTGAGTCATTACACTGATAAGCCATTTTATCGAATAATTATTCTTTTGCTATTGTTATGTTTTGTCTCCTAGTTTTCTGGCGAGACGACAGAAGATCCGAATAGCTTTGAGACCAACGTGAAGGTAACAAATGTGTAAAAGCTTTTAAGCTTGCAAAATGTTGGATCTCAGACAGAAAAATAACACAAGATCACTCTGGCTTGCACAATAATGTTCACTGTCACCATTTGCTTTATTTCTTTAGTGGAAGCTCGCCTACAAGTAAATTTAGTTAAGACTTATCTAATTACGGCATTTACTTAGTATAGGACATGCGATAGAGACGAACTGCCATAAAAACGCGATCATATCGCTCGCCGCAAAACGTTAAAATTGAAAACCGTTAGAGTAATATGGATTGGCGTTTTGGTAAAGTCTTGAATTAAAGATTTTACTGATATATTAACATTTCTCATTAATTTGCAACTCGCTCGATCGAAAGGTGGTTACCGGATACAGACGTGTTCCTGCAGATTTACCGGATGTTTCACATTGTTATTTGTTATTTCACGGAGAAGTGAGATTTTTCCAACGCTTCATCACGTCGGGAGAGTTTACATCAGATATTTTATAATATATTTAAAAACTACAGGGTCAGTCAGGATCGTATTTCTCGTTCTTTTTTTTAAATTATTATTCGCACGCCTTTTAATTTCAGTGCTAATATACTTTGGTCGATGTAATAACATCATTTCTGTCGTATTTTTGCAATCTTTTAATCAGCGTAATTGAATTTAACGTTCAGGTTAATCTTTTAAGAGCCTGAGGGATTGCCTTTGCTCTCTTTCCTATAAATTTGCATAGATTTTGAAAGTTCAGGGTATACTTGCTGTTATCTGACAGCTTTGAATGTTTAGGGTCATTTTGATGTCACAGTCAATTTGCATAGCAATTTAACTCAAGAGGGTGCAAATTTGCCTAAGAAATTTTCACATTACAATTTGCAATTAGCCCTTTCAATATTTGCCAGACAAGGAGGAATAAAACTACCTCAGATCGCTAAAACTACCTCAGATAATATGGGAAAGGTGGGAAAAACTAGCAAGAAAAATAAAAAATACAAAGACATTTTTAGGTACATTATATCTAGTGTAGTTTTAAGTTAGATGCCTGTCTTCAGTAACCATGCCAGTTATTGAACCTGGTACATGTAAAATTAAAAATAGGGTTGATTTTCAGATATATTTGGCTGTAAAGAAACATCTGATCTCAAAAAGTATACGTTATTTGTCAAAGTGGTAAAAGGCCATATTTACATTAAGGCCATTCCCTTTCCCATTTCCTGACTGACCCAATTTTTTCAAAACCCCAAGAAAGAGATTTTGATTTTATTGCTTACTCCCTTTTGCATGGGTATTTCCATTATTATGCTTTGTATATATTTTAGGGCTGATTTAAACGGCACAAGTTTTGTTTACAGCTGTCGTATGTGACTTTTGTAGCAGGCGCTGCTTGCGTCAAGCAAAGATCATATACAACTCATCATTCTAACATTTTGATTGTGGCTACAACTGTCATACATGTAGGGTTTGAAAAAATGCTTCAAAATCCAACGACATTTTTCGTGTTTTGTGCAACTGTCGTGAAGATGTAGACAACATGGTTCGTGTTGCAGTCATTATGTGAGCAAGTCACATATATATACTACAGTTTTAAGCAAAAATCGTGCCATCTAAATTGGCCCTTAAAATGACTCTGGCATTTAAATCAACCCTTGTAATGACATCTTCTCAGTAAACACATTTTGGAGTGATAGCAACTTGTTACAAAAATAATGTAGTCATGGGGAAGACATAATCCAGGCTTGCTTGGAAATTATTTGTTTATTTATTAATTTGTCGATGCTTCTTTTCTTGATCTTTCCTTCTTTTTTTTATCCAACCGACCAATCCCCTTTCACAAGAGAGGGGGTGATGGGAAATGAAACATTTTATGGGGATGGCCTATTTTTCTCAAGTTAAGTCACCTCTCTGAAGTTAATTTTCTCATTTTTATATTTTAAGTACTTTATTGACCCAAAATTTTCCCCTACCTTGTGACTCTTCATGGCTGTACTCTAAGAAAATTCACAGGGAGCCCACTGAAAGCTGGGGTGTCCAGCACTTCACTGTTATGCAAAAAGTAGGTTTTTCTAGTCGCCCAAAGACAAAAGTTGGTAGCCTGAGGTCCCTGGGCACTGCTAGAGGACAGCCCTGTCTTAGATTCCACAGTAACAGTAATATAAAGAGAGAGACAATTGCAGGATTGCAGATACAGTTGCTATGTTTACTTGTAAAGAATCCTGTTTCCATATGATAGCAAACATATGCACAACAAGGCAATAACAAGGAATTGACCAACATAACTTAATTAAGTGATACATTTCAGTGTTATCATCTGTGGTCATTTGCAATCATATGGAAATCAGTCTATATAGCTGTAACTGCAGAGGAGTAGAGGCAATCCTACTTTAGATCACTGTTTGATCATCCTGACACTATAAGATTACTTGCTAACTGTAATTATTATATCTACCCTTTTTTACGTAGGTTTTGGAGAATGTTGGCCAGTTTGTACTTTCGTCATGTTTTGGTGGTTATAATACTTGTGTGTTTAGCTATGGGGCATGTGGCAGTGGAAAAACCCACATTATGTATGGAACAGACAAAAGCCAAGGCCTTACTTCATGGATTTGTGAAAATCTTTTCAAAAAAGCTTCCTGTTATGATGATGACACATCCTTCAGAGCTGAAATTAGGTTAGTTGCAAATGTTTGAATGCCTGTATAATATTATTTTAAGTACTGTACATGCACCCTTTCAAGCTTAAAAGCCAGTGTCAGCAGTCACATATTTAACAACTTAACAATAATTATTGTCACTACTACTGCTTTTTGCTGCAACAGTAATTTTTGCAGCAATCATAATTGTGTGACGGGCAAAGGGAAACACTGATATCAACTTTGCTAGAAACCCTGTCTTCAATTTCAATTTGAATGGCTTTGTTTTTCAGTTTCCTTGAAATACACAAAGAATTTGTGAAGGATTTGCTTGGGAGAAGACGAAATTGGCAGGACTCCTTACGAGGTTAACTATTTTATATTATTATTTATTACTAGTAGAGCTTATTCTAATAGTCATCAAAGAGGCCTAGTGAAGTGCTGGAAATGTTGGCAACCCTGCAATGGACAAGTAAAATGTGGGTAACCCTGTGGTTGACTAGCAAAATGCGGGTTATCCTGTGTTTGTCTAAAAAATGTGGGTAATTCCACACTGGACTACAGCAAAAATGTGAGTAACCTTCCAATGGACTGACAAAATGTGGGTAACCCTAATGGGCAATTGAACTATGGCTAACATTAACTCCTTAAGCCCCAAGATCATTATAAAAATTCTCCTTACTAGTGTCCATAGATTCTATTGATTACTACTTGGGAGAACTTGTTTAAACATCAAGACAATTCATCTTTGGTGATCACTTGCTAAATTCTCAAGACCTATATGTGTTATAATGCATTGATATGATGAGGAGAAATTTGATGCTGATCACTATTGGGACTTGAAGGGTTAAACTAAACTAGCACAGACTAGCAAAGTTTGGGTCATCCCTGTAATATTGGACTAGTGAAATTTGGGTAATCCTGCGGTGGACTTGCAGAAATTATGCCGGTACTATGACGCACAAGTAAAATGCAGGGAAGCCTGTGATCGGTTAGCAAAGTGCAGTTAAAGTGTACCTAATCCCAAAATATTTTTTTCACTAATATAACTCTTTGCACCTGTTCGAAAAGCAGTGCGCCTTTTTTTTATGAAATTCGCCTCAGTCTTGACTTTTTCTAGGCTGTAAAAGTTACGAAATCTAGCCATCATCTGTTACATGACTGAGCTAGTGAGGGGTATGGGTCCATTCCTGATTTGACATCACAAACTGATTTACATCTCCTTAAGTCTTTGTAGACATGCATGCAAAGCAGTTCGTGATGTCAAATCAGGAATAGACCCATGCCCCTTCTGACTCGGTCGTGCGACAAATGATGCTTAGTTGTTCGTAAGTTTTGAAGCCCCATAAAAAAGTCAAAAACTGCAAATAATGGCGAAATGTTTTTAAAACAGGTGCAAAGTTTTATATTAGCGTAAAAAATATTTTGGGGTTAGGTGCACTTTAACTCCGCAGCGGAGTTGCATCCCATCCAGGAGGGTAGTGGTAATGTTTCTAATTAATTCTTGCTACATAAGCCAGTCCAAACTAAGTGCCAGTAGAGATGAACCTCATTTTGTCCATTAGCTTAGCAGATTTTTCCTTCCACCTGCTCAGCAAATCTGCAGTTGACATTAATTTTTGCTCAACCGTGTCAATGATTGGTTTAGCTAAGTTATTGTTTTTTGTTTTTGTGTTGTAGTCCGTGAACATCGTGAACTTGGTGTGTATGTTGACAAGTTGACTAAACACATTGTTACAGATGTCAGTGAAGTGTTTGGATTAATTGGTAAAGGAAAGAAAAATAGGTGAGTTGAAATCACCTCGTTGTAACTTGACATAGTACAGTTATAATTTGGCATTCTTAAAGGAACTATGTCACGGTATTTTCATTCATTTTTCTGATCCTACAAAACTATTTTCTCATTGAAGGAAACCTGAAAATAATAGTTTCCTAAGGTAGAAAAACACCAAAGAAGTAAAAATAAACCGAAACTAAACAAAGATGGCTAAGACTGAGGGAGATTAAGACGGATTACGAATGACAAACTTGACAAACCAATTTTTCAAGATCAGTTATCCGTGACGTCGCTCCTTTAATTTTGACTTTGGTATAAATAATCTTAGATCTCATAGTAATGAGTTTTCGTTTATCCCTTTCTCCTCAGGTCGATATGTTCAAGAGCTTCTGATTCATTTTCTAGTAGTTCACATACAATTTTTACCATCCGATTTACACAGGTAAGCATTAAATAAGTTACATGAATAATCTGGAGTGACTATTAATAAATTATTTGCATGCATTTTGAATGCTTCGACAAAGCTTTTAAAGGATGGCAATTCTAATTTATGCTTATCATTTAGCATTGAACTGAAAAAGGTTATTAGTTTTTGGTGACAAGTGACAAATGAGTAGTAGCAGCAATTGGGTGTCTAGAGAGGGAATCATACATGTATAACGTAGTAAGTGACTGAAGGGTAATCTTGAGTTTGTACCTTATTAGGAGTTGCTGCCAATTTGTGGTTTGGTGCTCCTAAGTATGTTATGATAAATCTAAAAAGACAACTGTGAGGGTTATCAGGGTATGGGTATTGAACCAAAATAATAATAATAATAATAAAAATAATAATAATAACAATAATATTATATGAACTACTGGTCAGCTTATTTTTATCTGAAAAATACAACAGTCGCTGTAAGTTGACATTGTAATATGAGTCTTTTAACAATGTCAACTTACTTGGTGTGTCAGTGTGTCATTGAGTAATTTGGGATGTTGTGTTCATGGAGTGCTGGATTGACCTCACCTCTGAGGCACAGCTGCTCTTGCTTAGAGAAATTTAGTTCTCAAATTGGAACTTTCCTTATGACAAAATTAATTCTTTAAAATCTTGTATGTTGCAAGAAACAGTTTCTGTCAACTTACATTTGACTGGTAATATATCTCTTGGATGTAAAAAAATGAATTTAAGCCATGCCACAAAATTAGATTCTACCGGTACATCCTTTTAAGCATTCCTTCAAATTTTTTGAAGCCCATTTTATACAGGAAGGCCCTTTGATACAGGAAACCAAAAAAAAAAAAAAAAAGGTTCAAGATTATAGGAGTTACAGAAAGGCCAAAAGAAATTGGGTTTCTATTAAAAAAAGTCCTCCTTATTAATGACTATCTGTTTAAAGACACATAAGTTAATTTGAACAAAAGGTCCCTATAATTTTGTCAGCTTTTTCAAGCTTTCATCCATTTTTTTATCTCACTTATGTTGTTCCATCGTCAATCCTGTTGTGACGCCATGTTAAATTTGATGGATGGCAAGGTTAGCAAACAACTAACAATGTCATGGTAAAATGGGACACGAGGCTTAAGGCATATGCTTCAATAACAAATTTGTTGTTAGAGCATTTCAATAATTAATATGTAATGCATAGTTATAAGTCAACTAGAAAAATCTAACAAAATGTCTAATTCCCAAAATAATGGTAAAACAAACCCAGCAGGGAGAATGAAGTAGCTTACCTTGTAAGTAACTGATAATAATAATGATAAAGAGTATTATTGTTTGTCTCACGATGTGGTCATGGTATTTTGACTGCTTTCTGCTGGTCTTTGTCAGGTGATAAGGTCAACTGGTTATGTCACCCTGCATGTTGCAATGGTCGTGATTGTGATTGGCGGATATAGCTCCTCATTGCAAGGCAAACAATAATACCCTTTATTATTACTAGCTCATCATCTGTTGTGCATGCATGAATGAATCCTAGTCTTCGTAAATGATAAACAACTAAGATTCATGTACTGTGGTGCTCAGATAATCTGTAAAGGATAAAAAAGGATAAAGTCGCACGCGGGCCAAGGAGGCCCACACGGCTGGAGATTATCCCAGTTTCTGTAGCATGAAGCAACTGAGAGTATTGCTACTCCCCCCTGGATGGGATGCCAGTCCATCGCAGGGTTACCCCCAGCAGTATGTCCCCGTACCCATTTATACACCTGGGTGGAGAGAGACAATGTGGGGTATAAAGTATCTTGTCTGAGGAAACAACACGATGGCAGAGACTGGGCGGTGGACCACCAACCTTCAGATCTGAAGTCCGACGCACTAACCACTACACCACTGCGCCCCCACGATAATCTGTACCAAGAGCTTTTTAGAGTGTTGTGTACTTTCGAGTGTCTTCTAATAGACGCCCCTCTAAAGCAGACACTCAATCAACATCCCAGCCATGTGCAAACACCACATTTGCAACCTCCCATGAGCAAATATCTCTCCCCAGTAGATACATTCAAGAATGCAGTTCTACTTAAAGGCACTGTTACATTAAGCAATCTTTTTTTGCAACTTGTCTTGCAATTTTGTTGTGATACAAGTTGCAGGAAAAATTGCGTCTCATAACTATGTAGGTTGTCATCCAGGTTCAATACTGTCACAGTGATAGGGACTCCATTTGCAATAAATGGTTCAAGCGTTTCGAATGGACCATCATCCCTGCTCATGGTCCTGTATATACAGGGTGTGTGGGTTATGTTGGACAGTCCTCTAAATTGAACTGAACTTAGCACATCCAACAGGAATAAGCCAGCATATTCATTCTTGCCACTTCAGGGATGTTGCCACGTATACATATCCCAGCAAATAAGGACATAGGTGAACCATTCACTCAAAGGTTTTTTTTTTATTTAATGAAGTCTCCACCCTCAACAACAGCCAGAAAATTATATCCATGATTGGCTGTTTAGAGGTTAGACTGTTCTATTTTTAGCCTGCGTGCAGACATCTTCTATTAGGCTATTCTATTTTATGTCATGATTTATCCCTGGGAGAAATAAAAATCTGTAAACCCAGATTTTAACAATGTGAACAGTGTTGGAAGCTAAATTTTGACTGCACTTACCTTATGGGCAATATCACCAAAAAATTCAAAATTTGTACTCACCCTGGTAGATTTAACACTCACCTAGGCGAATGAGCAAGTGCTAATTTCCATCCCTCTTTGAATTTCATTTAGGCTCGGCTTGAAGATGGCTTGCCATCTGAAATTGTAAGCGTGATCCAACTTGTGGATTTGGCAGGAAGCAAGAGCATTCATGATCAGGTGAGAAACGCTGTTGTTTGTTTTTCTGTTTGTGTGTTTTTCTTTCATTTCAAATAATTTCGGTTGGAGGGCTTCTCTGAATTAAAGTACCAACTATATGAGTTTTTGGTCAAAAGAATTCAACGCTTGTTGAATGCTTGTTGAACTAACATTCTACGTGTTTAATACTTATTTATTTTATCCATTTATTTATTTATTTTTTATTTATTTCATGCTTTTATTTGCTTATTTATCTATTTATTTATTTGGTATTGCTTTAATGCAGGTAAATTTCTAAATTTTCCTATGCCAGTAACTGACTCTCTTCTCGTATGAAATCCTAGAAAAGTCAACCTTCAGGCAAAATAAGTAAAAAGATAATTATTAAAAGAATAACATAGATCAGTGCTTAACAAACAAAATTGGCAGTGTGTGCAAAAGCTAAACCACAAGTTTGGAGCAGTAATCATTTCACTGTTTTTTTTACTGATTAATGAACAACCTTGTTCCCAGGTCTCTTCTCTTGTAGCTTCAAGGGACAGGAAGAGATGAGATCCTGGGAACTAGTTTGATTAACAGAATAAATCTCCTTTCAGTACTCAGGGCTGCATATAATTTTTCTCTCTTGAATGGACATATGTCCGACCAAGTTCCCATTTTGGTCGGACAAAACAAGAATGTGGTCGGACGTTTTTTTGTAATTATTGTTATTTTTAAGTGGAAGTCTTTTTTAAATAACTATGTTTTATCACTATTTACTTATTATTTGGTAAACGAATTTGTCCGGACATAATGTCCGACCAAAGTTAAGATTTCGTCGGACATCGGCCGATTTTAGTCGCACATTATCCGATGACCGACAGTTATTTGCAGCTCTGGTACTGAAGGTTTATTGAATTAAGAACCAAATTTCAACAAAAACTTAAAAAAATGTGAAACAATGTCACTAACTTTGTCCTATTTCAGTGAATCTGGTAAGTCATCTAGCAAAATATGTTACTGATAGGAACAGTTATTGAGCTCTTCTCAACGTTACATTTCTCCGTGATAGAAGGTGGAAGTGTATCGGCAACTGCTAGACAGCAAACGTACTGTGCAAGCAATTTGCAACAAGGTGGTGTCGAGGTTCCTGTTCCATGAGTTCTGAGAAAGGAAAAATTATGGAACGATTCAAGGAATCGCTGGAGAAACACTGAAGAAACCTTCGAGATGATTCTCGCTTGATGGACAAGCCCACAGAAAAGTTACCATGATTTAAAAGAGATTGACACGATATCTGATGCGCCGTTTGTCTTGTCGTTCTGTTTTAGTTAAAAGTGCAATTGTAAATGGTAGTTTAGGCTTGAATATCAGTGGATAAATTCAATTAAAATGGTAGAAAGAGAACTGGAATGCAGTTAACGACACGTAATCCTGATTCAATATAACCATCTCGAATAAACGCGGGGACCCCGAATTATTTAAAACTCGACCCTGCATACCCGGCGTTTATTCGGGGTCCGGTGTTTAATCGAGAAAATACGGTATTTTGATAAATGATTTTGCATAGCTCTGGATTAATTAGCATATGTTGTCTTTTATAGTGCACTGACAGCTGTTCCACTTCCGATGTTGACAAATCTCTGATGGCATTAGAGAGAGTGATGTCCGCACTTGCAAGCCGCTGCTCAGACTCTGCAACTCCTAGCCCTACTGTACCATATAAGGATTC
This sequence comes from Siderastrea radians, assembly GCA_964017195.1. Lineage (NCBI taxonomy): Eukaryota > Metazoa > Cnidaria > Anthozoa > Scleractinia > Rhizangiidae > Siderastrea > Siderastrea radians. The sequence continues at coordinate 17,585,376 of OZ024895.1, forward strand.
TGTAAGTAAAGCTGATACGGTCGAACCTGTTTACACTGCCCTCTATTAAGTGGTCAGTTATCAAAGTGCCAAAAATCGCCCCCCTTATCTGCAGCAAATTGGCCTCTTAAGTGGACTTTGTCACCTTTTACTCAAGGACAGGGCTGTCAATGAAGACCGGGGACCGGGGATTTTCCCCAGCTACAACAACTCTGAGCACCTGTAAAATTAATGGTTATGGTGATTTTTAACGGTTTATTCCGTGCCCGCTATCTCAAACTGAAGGTCGTTTCTCCTGGTTAATGATCTTCACTTATTTGCTATTGACTATCTCAAGCTCCGGTTAAATAGTGTCATTGCCTCAAAGCTTTTTCGAACTGGGAAGGGAGGGGAGGGAGGGGAGGGAGGGGAGGGAGGGGAGGGTGCATGGGGCCTGCCTCCACGCTCCCTTATTTCTGACGGTTGAGAGATCTGGAAGTGAATTACGGTAGTCGGAAATAAAGTGTTCTGAGGGCACGATTGTAGTGTATTTAACTTAATAACGTATGAACAGTGTATAAGCTCCGAACGACGATAAACACGTGGTCAAAACTCGACCGACGAAGAAACCTGATCACGTGCCAACTTGACTAGTCCCAGGACTCCACAACGATGGAGAGGCTGAGGTGTTTACATGTGACTTTCGGGACTATTTAGTGGGAGATATTTTTTTATTCTACGCCAGTCAGTCTTCTACGTAGCTGCTTTTCCTTTGCTTGGTTTATTTTTGGTGGGGAATACGTTCCCACATTTTTTTTAGCCACAAATAAGGTGTGGTTCCCGTTTTTTTTTTGTATTTGGCTTGGCACGTTGTTCAAGCTTTTCGGGCTTTAGCTCCTATGAGAAGTTACTCTGTTTATTACATGTCGAGATTTTTTTATTAGTGTTTTTTTAAACCATCGGATGACTAACTACTAGCGCTTGTAATCTTCAGATAACTGTCTGCCTGTTCCTCAATAAACTATTACTGTGAATGCTCGTGTTAATTAGCGTAGTCAGAGTTCACCTTTTCTGGATTGTTGATGGTTTTTTAAGGATGCTGCCTCCTAATACAGATGTATTTTTGCAAAGGTTATGACTATGGGGAAAAAGTAAATCTTAGCAAGGGTTATTGAAATCCAAAAAGAAAACTGTGGGGAACCGCGCATTTTTAGAGATAATTAAGCAAACATAATTCTAAAAAAGCGTTAAAATACAAAGAATGTATGGCAATTTCTTTCCAAATTTAAGCTCAATCTGAAAAATGCGTGGTTACCCCAGTTTTCTTTTTGGACTCTAATAGCCCTTGCTAATATCTGCGTTTTCCACATAGTCATAAACCACGCAAAAATATTGTTGTACGTGCATTAGTGGGCAAATTCCTTAAGAAACCCGAATATCCCGAGATGCGCAGAACGTATGCGCAGTAACAAAAGGAGGCACCATCCTTAATCTAACAGACATGCTGAACGTTTTTCATTGTAGGCTCTGACATGGATTTTAAAGGACTGTCTAGGTGGAAATTGTCGAACCATCATGTTAGCGGCAGTGTCACCCTCCTCATCGTCTCACAACGAGACGCTCAACACCTTAAGATTTGCAAATCAAGCAAAAAATATAGTGAACAAACCTAAAGTGAATGAGGTAGGTTTTGGCTTCAGAAAAATCAAATGATGAAACAAAACATGGGGAAGTACTTCTCAATAGTTTTCATTCCATTGCTCACACTATAGGCCGACTTTAATGGTCACACTTAAGAATTTTGACTCCAAACTTAGAACCAACTTGTGCAGCATAATAAACAGTACTGCTCAATAGCTTTCATTTGAATGGTCACACTTGGGGATTTCATCCGCAGACTCAAAAGTCAGAACCACCTTTCACAGCATAATAAACAGCACCACAGGAAAGTACTGCTCAGTAGCTTTCCATTGATTGGTCACACTTAAGACTCAAAAGTTAGAACCACCTTGTACAGCATAACAAATAACACCACAGGAAAGTACTGCTCAGTAGCTTTCATTTGAATGATCACACTTTAGGATTTCATCCACAGACTCAAAATTTAGAACCACCTTGTATAGCGTAGTAAACAGCACCACAGGAAAGTACTGCTCAGTAGCTTTCAGTTGAATGTCACACTTTAGGATTTCTTTAGGATTTCTCGATAATTGAGCAAAATCGGCCAATCAAACTTTTGCGGGAAACATAAGATGTTTTTGCGAGTAAAAGACAAGGCATGGTCGGTGAGCCAGGTACAACAACTAAGGAAAGCGAAAATCTCCCAGAATAAAAATATAATTTTGTCCTAAAAAAACAAAGCAAAACAAAAAGAAAACGCTGCGCGAAAATACCTAAATTATAATTGAGGTGCTACTTGCCTCGGTTTGAAATCGAGGCCAGAAGTGGTAACCGAATATGATCGTCCACGTTTACTCACAATCCTTGCTTTTATTTTTAGGATGAAAATGTAAAGTTAATAAAAGAACTCAAGTTTGAAATACAAAGCCTCAAAGAGAAAATAAAGGTAATGGGGGGAATTTCTCGTGTGTTAAGTGTATTATTTTCTGGTTGCGATTCATAAATCACGTTCACCCTTTCACTCCCAAAAGAGCCTACCATCAACCTTCTAGACAAATCCCAAGTTTCATTTTGTTAAATACTTAAATATAAATAGTACCGTGTGAAAGTACTGCTGAAGAGGTTTCATTTGAATGGTCACACTGTAGGATTTCATTCACAGACTCAAAAGTTAGAAGCACCTTAATGTCTCTTTAGAAGTGAAAGGGTTAAACGAAATAGGCCATCGCGATACTTAGTTTATTTAAAAAAATTAAAAATTAATAGTTGAAAAACATTTCAATCAAGGAAGGAACAAATCGTTTAAGAAAGCAATTTTCTAATGTATTATGTTATGCAGGATTTCGTCTTATATTTAGTTGCTAATTGCGTGGTAGTTAAATTTTGAGCGGTGCTCTGTATCCACGGAAAAGATACAGTTTTGAAAGATAAAGGGTCGTTAAATTTGAAGTTAAAAGTCAATTTAGTTATTAGGTTAAAAGATACCGGAGTTAAAAGTCAATTTACTTATTAACTGAAAGTAACAATGGAAGTTATTTGCTAAATATTAAATTTTAAAACCCACTAAAAAGACAACACCTTTCATCAGGTAAGTTATTTTTTTCTGTGTACTTTTTTCGCCTCTTTGCGCGCGCGCTTCCACAAATCGACCTTGATTGCTCAATCGAATATGCTTCCCCTCGACCTCCTTTCTTGAAATGGAAATAATAAACTTTTAAAAGAATGTTCACCGACAATTTAGAAGCAATAGCAAGCTGCGGAACCAAATTGGCTGCAGCAGTTTGTTCGTATTTGATTCAACCTTATTTATGCAAAGAAACAGTTCCAATCGCAGTTAGACAATAGAGTGAAAAAGTTCTTTCTCTGCGATCGCGGAGTCGTGCGGTGAAGTCATAACCAATCGCTCGCTTTCAAACTGTGTTTCTTGTGGCGATCCTTTGAAACTTATCAGTTGGTGGAATTTTGTTGACGAATGTCTGGAGCCGCTGCATTTTTTTTCAGTGTCCTCTTACGAGGATTCATTTCACCAGCTGCTTAAATGCGCAGGTGTCCAATCGTCTTATTTTGTGTTTTTTTTTCTCAAAACAATCACAATCGACTCTTTTGCGAGAGCTTTTGAAGCGCGTGGAGTGAGTTTTCGAAAATCAAGCGGGATTTTTTGAGTAATTACTATCGAAAACCTAAGCTGCAAACGATGATTTTGAGATCGTAAACCGTTTGCCTTATGTTCCGGTTTTTGTACGCTCCGAGACTGAAGGTAAAGTAATTAATGCAAAATCTTGTCCGTGTCATCGATGTTTGCTCTATTGTAGTTTATTAGGGAATTTGTGGACTTAAGACAGGCTCTTTTGCAAATTTCACGCTTTTATCTAATTCAAGCCTCTCTTTTGTTCCTCCTAAACGGATCTCCGTGCCGTTCAGGAGTTTGTTTTGACCTGATCGCTCAAATTTACATGTACTTTCATTTGTTTTGTTTACCGTTTGCTCAATGCCGTTTCTACTTAAACTCGGCTCGAGATAACGTAAACAAAATTGGCGTGCGATGCATGCTCTCGACCGCCGTAATTTATTAACTTTGATGTTTTTCTTTCACTTTAATTGCGACTATTTTGAGCTGCTCACCACCGAAATTTAGTGATAGAGTTGGTCACGTGACTTATCTCGTCATCTTGCCCCATTATCGCATAACCTCATTTTGACGGCATAATTTAAATATCAAGTCGTTGACGCTGTTTTCACATCCTTTTAATCCACTGAGTCGAGCTGTACACCGCGTTAAAATTCCAAAGAGAGCATAATCGACCGCTTTGGCCAAATATCGCCCACAGCAATGAGATTTGTTCGAATTTTAGCTTCCGCAGTTTTTCCACAGGTATATTAATCAAATGTTAGAACTGTAGTTAGTTGCACTCTGTTAGATTATGGTTGAATATTCCAGGTAAGCTTGCAAATGGCAAAAATGGACAAGTAAGGATTTTTATTTTTGATTTTGTTGTTTAGGCTTTTTTGCCGTGATAACCCGAATGACTGAACTCAATATTTTAGTTCATTATTTTGTAAAATAGCGTTCTTATCCTTAGTTACACGAAAAAGGAAATTGAAATGTAGTGCCTCCTAAATGCCTTGATGCCTCGTGTTGTTGAAGATAATATTTTTACCATCGGTTTCTTGCTTTTCAGAGTGGCAATGCCCCTAATTCTCTAGAAGTCGACAAAGCAGAGAGAAAACTCCAAGAAAATGAAGACCTTATGAAACGGCTGACGGGGATATGGGAGGATAAATGGAGTAAAACTCAAAAACTCATCGAGGTAAAGTTATAGTTAAAAGGTTTGTTTTTTCGCCGCTTGCTTTTTATATCTATTGTCATGTACCCGTTTTTTGTGAATTGCGGTTCTCTGCGCTCGCGCAATGGGTTGAAAGCTGTTTAATAAAGCAAGAGAGAGGTTTATAATACGTGTAATTATTGATGAACAGCAGAAAAAATCTTCGACTTTTTGTCGTTTTTTTTGGTGCGATGTTAGTGGTAAAAGGGGAATTGAACTGTATCGATAACTGTAATTTTCAGTTTTTGAAGGCAAATTAAAGATCACGGTTAGGATCATGTCACCAAGTAAAGAGCACTTTTTTCTTTGTGAATGCGAAGCAGACATGTAATTTGTATTGATGGATCAAAACATTACTTTGCCGGAGGCTAAAAGTCAACGCCGTAAAGATAAAGCCAATTTTCTTTGCACGTTCCTAGTACTTGGATTTGAAACACGATTTTCAGCGTGATTGAATTCGAAATACACCCTGTTCTATGGTTTTATTTTATTTTTTGACAGCTACACTGTAAATCCTTTGACAGCTTTTCGTTTTGGTTTTCGTGCTCGCGTACCTTTTTTTGAATTTAGGTTTATGCCATTCTTTGATATTTAAGTTTAATATGTCACACTTTCACAATTTACGAACAGACGATATTTTTAGCAATCTTATGTAGGTTTGGTTTTGAGAGTTCCCCCGTCTATCAGTCTTAAATTTCGTTTTATGTTATATTAATGTAAGGTTAAATTACCTCTTACTAACTGTATAAAAAAAAATCGTCTTGAAACGAGAGATTTCTTATACGAACCTCATTTGAGGATAGTTTTGATAGTGCCGTCGTGTACCGTTCTTAAATTTTCATTTATGTTATATTTATGTAAGTTTAAATACATCGAACAAACAAACTTTTCTCAATATGAACCAGAACTTTGATGTAATATTTTTTGGTTTTTCTTTTTTATCAGCTTTTGTCCAAGTACACTGAAAAACTATAAACCTAGATGGACGTTTCATTAACGCATTTTATATCGTGTAGTTCATTTTGTAGACCATTTAGTCGGAGCGATTATTCAGGATTCAAACGCCTTTACGACACATAAAGCGTTTGATGAACTTTTGAATTTCCCTTCTGAATTAGCAGATTAGAGTAAAGTAGCTGTTATATTTTAATTGCCTCGATGAAGAGCCCACCATGTTTTCTTCCTTTTTTGTGTGTTTTTGTCAATCCATTACCGTAATTCGAATTGTTATCTTTTTGAGGTCACGTTTTTTCTCTTTGCCTGAAGAGATTTACTATAAATATGTATTCGTATCTTAAAACTTGTCCGATAGTGCGGATAAGGTGAAAATAATGAATGTTCATAGCGCGTCACTGACTAACGTTTTTTGTTCTTTCGGCTCGTGTCGTCAAGTACCTCGGCTTTCACGCTCCAAAACCGTTAGCTCTTTTTAGGTACGCACAGAGTATGTATTGGCCAAACTTTAAAATTGACTTCCTTCATAAAATTACGACTAGCCTTTGCTCCCTTTATGTGCCGTAAAGAGCTCAAGTGCCTCCAAATATATCTAAAAACATACGCGTTTATTTTAAGCCCATTTTCTACTAATGCTTAGCTTTAAGTGGAGCGTTCAAGATTCAATAACAAAATTTCGTTATTAAACTTGCGGAGGCTGTTTCTATGCCGCAAAAGTTACAAACTCGATGCCCATTTCTATGACTACATTCAAATTTTGAATATTACCGCAAGTACGGCACTCAAGTTCTAAGTTCACCGAATCGTTTAACCTATTCATTCACAACTGCTCATTTTCAAAATGAGAAGATTCTGTAATATCATTTTGCAAAATATTAAAACACGAGTAGCACTTCAGGAGCGTAAAGCTCAAGAGCTTTTATTTGGGCAGTCAGAACTACCTCAGTTGTACAGCAAATAAACCGCACCAAAGGAAAGTCCTGCTCAGCAGCGTTCGCTTGAAGAGTCACACTTAAGGAATTCGTCCACAAACTCGAGAGTTAGAACCACCTTTTCCAGCATGATAAAAAGCACCACAGGAAAGTACTGCTCAGTAGCTTTCATTTGAATGATCACACTTTAGGATTTTATCCACAGACTCAAGAGTTAGAACCACCTTGTACAGCATAATAAACAGTACCACAGGAAAGTACTGCTCAGTAGCTTTCATTTGAATGGTCACACTTCAGGAGCTTATCCACAGACTCAAAATTAGAACCAACTTGTACAGTGTAATAAACAACACCACAGGAAAGTACTGCTCAGTAGCTTTCGTTTCAACGGTCACACTTTAGGATTTCATCCTCAGACTCAAAAGTTAGAACCACCTTGTACAGTGTAATAAACAATACCACAAGAAATATACTGCTCATTTGCTTTCGTTTAAGTTATCGCACCTATTTTTAACGGGATTTTTCATCAGCAAACTCGAAAGTTAGAACCACATTAAAAAATCAAGGTTTGTCGGTTTTAGTATTAAAACTAAACATAGTAGAATGGCCCCTTCTGTAATCGTTTACTTTGAAGAGGAAACGCTATTTCGAACAATGTTTTAAGGGTCTGCGTTTGATAAGAGATCATTTTCTTCGCTGATTATGCTTGTCTTTAAGGGTTTTTTGGTTTGCGTGTCAAATTTTCGCCTTGCGTGCTGCTTACAATGTGATAGGTTGTATTTTAATATGTTTTTGACTCGTCAGATAAGATTTCTGTTAATGTTTTCTTTAGCGAGCTTTTTCATCTGCCGCCATGTACACATTACACAATAAGATGATGATTAAACATGGAAGAAGAAAAATTGATATTGAAAGATGATTACAGTTACTGAAAACATAACGTGCACCTGCTTGAGTTGTGAAAGTTAAAATGGAGGCGGAATATAAATGCATGTTCCTCCGGTCTGCCTCGCGAGATCTTGCAAGTCTCTTGTTGAACCCGCGGGATTATCATTACTCGCGGGATCCTCTTCAGAGGTCTTCTCCTTTCGGGATTTTTCTTGCCGCTTGATTTTCGTGGTTCGCAACTCAAACGCCTGTATGAAATTGCATATTGAAACATATCTGTTGTGGTTCCAATTTTATTTTGGTTTAAAAATTTTCAAACCAGTTTAATTTCCTTTGTCGCAGATTCATTACCATAATCTACGACAAAGGAGAATAAAAATTAAACTGGTTTGAAAATTTTCAAACCAAAGAAAATTTTGAACCACAACATATCTATCTAAAATTTTAGTTGTTTTCAAGTATTCTTTGCAGCTGCGTCGGTGTTTTTTGTAATAAGATAAAACCTGGCCTGCAGAAAATTACAGCTAACATAAAGGAAGACGTAAGAAAAAGGGGAAGAAAGAAATATAACTTGCGTGAAAACAAAAAGCAAAAGTTGTTTGTTCCGTATCAAAGATCTTGTCAAACAAAGCGAAAGTTAATTTCCTCAAATGTAAGTAGAAGGCAATTATTTTATTAAGTATTGCCGTCATTTAGGCAAATAGCGCTTTGAGGCTTAATTTGGGCTAACATATTTCACGTCAAAATAATAAGGGGACGCTATTGTAATGCCGTAATTTAAAATGACAGCGATTGACTTCTACTGTAACAAATTAGGATTGTAAAATACACAGGAAAGAACGAGCACGTTTGAGAAGAAAATTCTGTCAATAAATTGCGTCAAACGAAACAGCATTTTAGCATTTCTAAAAAAAAAAAATAATGCATTGACATTCGGGCAGTTGACGAGAAAAATAGGTTGAGGGATATTGCTTTAACGTACCTTGAAATTCTCCGAATTTGCCTAAAAAGAAATATATATCGCTAGTGGGGAGAATTTGTCTTTTTGATGCTGGGAAATGAAAGTTCCAAGTTGCTGCTTCAAGTAGCATTTAGTCTTCAGCTGTGGTAAGAGTTGCGAGGCTGAAAAATCCATAGTACCGGACCGTAAAATGGGGTGGGGGCTCAAAAACTGTTGTGGCATAATTCAGGTAAAATGTCTTCAAGTATTGCATGCTTATATGTATCAGTGTTTTCAACACAGTGAAATGGTTGCTTGAAATAATGCCGCTTTGCTACTAGTTGCCCTAGCAAGGAAGCTAACCAGGCAAAGAGAATTCACTTGATTGTAATAATCAATCACTGTTATAAAAACCATTTCACTCCCAAGAGTGCCTTAAATCAAAATTCAAGACAAATCCCAAATTTCATTTTGTAAAGTACTCAAATACAAATAGTACCATGTAAAAGTACTGCTGAAGAGGAGTCATTTGAATGGTCACACCATAGGATTTCAACCACAGACTCGGAAGTTAGAACCACCTTAATGTCTCCATAACTGACTCTGGGAGTGAAAGGGTTAAACCCTCTTGCTTCTGTGGTTTTTCAGGAACGCGCGCTTGCTGTTACAGAGCTGGGCTCAGCGCTCAAGTTTGAAACAGATGAGCCTCATTTTGTCAGCCTCGGGGGAGGACGGCTTAGTATTGGCGTCACTCTCTGTCCGATTAAACGAGGTAGGTTAGAAAAGGAGTAGCGCATGTAAAGACGATCGTTCGTAAACCTAAAGGATTTGTGTTTTTGTGGACCCTCTTTGTAGACGTAAACCAGGCTTCAACTGCATGTAAGCTTCTTTTTTTGCTGACAAAAATCAGAAATGAAGAAAAGAAAACGAGTTTACAATAAAATGAATGAGGGAGAAGCAAAAGAAAAAAAGGCCTGATCATAGGTTAAGCGACCCACATGCTTTTTCACCGCGAAAAAGACATAAGGCAGTGAACCAATAAGTTCCCCTCGGATGTTTGTGTCGCCCTTGTTTAGTTACAATAAGTTTAAATCAATTGGGAACTAATGGTACTTGAATCATTGTATGGCTGTGTCATTTTTCTTTTTACTTGTTCTCTGTTCGGCCTATTTACCATGTGATTGCGCTTGTCAAAGTTGCTGATGTCGCTACATATCCTCATTATATGCACATAATTTGTGTACAAATTGTGCTTAATTTATGTAAACGACGACAGTAAGCGTTAGCGATAGAAGACACTGAGACACGTTTGGGTAACAGGTTGGACTGAATTTCGTAAGTGCAAACAAGATAACTCGAAACACAAGGAGAAAACGTTGCACGATGTTAACCCATTAAACCCCAGTGGTGATCAGCATCCAATTTCTCCTGGTGGTGTTAACGCTTAATCAATGAGAGAGGTCATGAGAATTAAAAATATGATTACTCAAGGTCAATTCTCTTGATATTTTGACAACTTTTCCTCACTACTCCTTTAACATATGTATGGGGACAAGAAAGGAGAGTTTGTATTTTGATATTGGGGATCAAAAAGGTTTAAACTACTGTAGGAAACAGGGAAAGCTACTCGTGGGTCGAAACTACGAGAAGAAGGGTTCGAATTATCGATGTTCTAGTGTTACTTATGCAGTGAATGCTATCACTTTTTTTCAGGAAAAACCGTAATCGGTGTTTCAACAGACACATCCAAACCCGACATTCAACTGAGGGGAAAAGGCATCGAACCGTACGTTTGTATAAATGATTTTTCCATCTACCTGCTTGAAAACATATTGACAGGGACACGTTTTATTTATATTATAGCGTTTATAGTTACTTGAGTTATATATTGTTATAATGTTCTTTCAAAAACGTCCCCAGATAGTTTGTATTAAGCTAACTCAATCTACTAGCTAGTCCGTACATAAGCCCCGACGCCTGCGAGACCCTCCCCCTCCCCCACCCCCAAGAGAGTTTGCTCGCAGGATAAGTGATAAAAATGTGGATTTATCACCCGAATGAAATTTCACAAGATGACGTTTTAAGCACTAACCCTTCGTCAGAGCGAATCGTTAAGGGCTGACGCTCGATACCTCAGCTTTTGAATGTGTTTACGGTGGGTAATTTACCTTATCAACCCAGTTGATAAATCCAAATTTTAGCGTCTCACTTCCTCACCGACGCAGCACCGAAGCTTCTTTAGAAACTAATCCTTTTTATTCACATTACCTTAACATTAATATTTATTTTCTCATAGCGAGCATTGTACGGTAGAGTACAATGGCGACGCCGTGGTTCTTTATCCCAAAGCTGCTCTGTGTTCTGTGGATGGCATTCCAGTTTCGGAGCCGACCAAGTTGCCGCAAGGTATTCATCAGAGTTCTTTTTTTTTTTTTGCATTAGAGTTCTGTTAACGCTTCTTTTATGGGGAGCAGGGATGGCGCAGTGGTGAGAGCGCTCGCCTCCCACCAATGTGGCCCGGGTTCGACTCCCGGTCCCGGTGTCATATGTGGGTTGAGTTTGTTGTTGGTTCTCGTCCTTGCTCCGAGAGGTTTTTCTCCGGGTGCTCCGGTTTTCCCCTCTCCTCAAAAACCAACACATCCAAATTCCAATTCGATCTTGGAGGTGTCCCCAATTAGCATTCTTTGCTAGATACCGTTGACACCTAAATAAGGTGATTTATTTTATTTTTAATTTTTTTTATTATTTATTACTTTTTTTGTGGTATTTACTACTATAAAACCTTCAAGTTAAAAAGTATAGAGATTTTTCCAAAATTTTTATTTGAGAAAGCATCAGCACTACAGAAAAGTATTTTTACTAAGGATTTAATTTACACACCCACTCGAAACACTGACCACATTACTAAAAAGTGCAACTTTTAATATCCAAGGACAAAAGCGAACGAAAATTACACCTTCCCCTACCCCCGGGGAGTTGTCTATCGCGCAACAGGTAACCACCTTCCCTACCCTGGAGCCTTGTATGTTTCGTATTCATATTAGCCGTAAATAATGCAGTCTTGCGTAAATATTATTTGCCCTCATGCATCATGTGCATATAGTGCTTAACTTAATCACGCTAATCTTGCAAAACGGAAAGACTGGATTTCTACATAAGCTCACAGATTTGTCTGGTCCGATGACAAAGATTGCGCTCGTAAGTTGAAATTTAAAATTACTTTTCTCGGCTCAGTTATTATTCTAAAAGAACCGTTCGTTCATTCCTCGGTAGTATATTTATTTACTTGAGTTTGAAACCATCGCGCGCCAATTTCACGGCAATTTGCAAAAATACTGTCGTCTTAACTCACAATGCAATTTGTGAACATAGTATCCGGCTTTACAAGTAAACTATCAATGACAAGGCAAGCTCTAGTTATCAAGAAAATACGCCTAATTCAATGCGAGTTATTGTATAATCTCGCTATTTTGATCAACGTCTGTTGAATTAATGTCGAACTGGTTGAAATCCTGCCGATTTGATTTTCGTATATTTCCGTTGCAGTTTCTCTTTTCCCAGATTTGTTTTCGTTGTCTCAATTTTTTAGATTCCATGTTGGGTTCCTTTCCTGTGAAGTCGCGGGAACTCGCTATTTTTTTTTTATCAGTTGACAACAAGAATGCTTCAAATCATTAACTTAACTGGTGTAGTAGAGGCATATAGCCTAGGTGATAGAGTTCTGGTGTAGGAATGTGAAACAGCAACGCGGGTTTTTGAGTTTTTCTCAATTATTCAGCAGTGGTAGGTTCGTTTAATTGCGTCTCTCCAGATTGTCAAATTTTAACTTTCGAAACCACTTCTCACTAGCTCACACTCGAGTTTCAAACTGTCGGTTGGTTTCGTGGTGAAAATGAAATGTTTTGTTGTGTGGCATTGGTGATTTTACTTTTCTGTTTCGAATATTGTGGTTGTTACCCTATATAACTGATTACGAGGCATTTTTGCGTGTCTATCGTTTCCTCGTCAGGCCATGACCATGTTTTTCTGTATAAATAAATAACTGTTTATTAATCACCATTGCAGTTTAAAAACTGAATTACAGGGATAAAATACAAGCTTAAAACTTAACACTACAATAATAGTACTATAACACTACTAACATACTAACACTAGTATAATAATACTATAATAATATACGCTATTGGATACAGGATTTACTAATCAACAATATTATAAACCAATTACAAGAGATGTTGTATATTCATGTATCGTTTCTTAGTGTCGGTGTAGTAACTCGTTATAGATGTTTACCGATCATAAACTTACGTTGCCTGCGCTCACTTGTTTCAACCAATGTAAAGCTTTTAGTGTAGTAAACGTTCTCTCTAATCCTTACCTTTTTCCAAATTAAGAATTTTACTCTTCGACAAAACTGGTTTAAAAATTACCACGTGATTTCGTCCACGGAGTAAAATGCTAGAACCACCTTGTACAAAGTAAAAAACGATATAAAAGTTTAGTCCTAGAGAGGTGAAAGTAAAAAACGCTCTAACAGTCGCGATCGGTGAGAACCATTCAATTACAGACAGTTGAATGTTTACACTTATGCCATTTGGGTAGTTTTGGACATTTTTGGTCACGCAATTATTTAGAAGGTTCTGTCATGTTCTCTGTAAGATTGCGTGTTCGCTCAAATCACAATATTTATTAACTCCTTCTCTTGTAGATTAAATCCTCGAGTCCTGTAGTAATTCTAAGTAATAACTTGCGGATTATCAAATCTTTAATTGCTACCATTCAAATGTGTTCAGTGTCTCGGTACAAGGTGGTTCGAAGTTTTGAGTCTTTTTTTTTTTTTTTTTTTTTTCTTTTTTATTATACAGGGTGGCCCATTCAGCACAGTGGCTGGTCTCCAGAGGGGCCCTGCTAAATACAATATCTAAAAATATAAAATATCTAATTGTTTAAAATAGTTATAAAAATAGAGTTAAAAGCTAATGTTTAGTAATTAAAATAGTTATATAAAAAGAGTTTAAAAACTAAAACGAATTACAAGCATGAACTGGTATATAAAAAAGATAAATATCGTAAATTAGGTGCTATGAAAAAAAGTGGGCTTTAACAAGATTTTTAAAAGAGGAGAGAGATGCAGCTTGTTGGATTTTTAAAGGTAGTGAGTTAAAAAGGGCTGAGCCAGAAAATCTAAAAGTACGCTTGCCAAGGCTAAGCTTGGGTTTAGGTAGATGGAGGTCAGCCTTCCTTCGAGTGTTGTAGCCATGTACATTGTAGTTCCTAATGAAATAGTTACTTAAATACTGAGGAACTAAGTTATGCAGACATTTATAAACTAAAACACATTTGTGTATTTTACGGTTTGTTTCTAAGTCAGCCCACCCTAAAACATTAAAAGTATCTCTAGAAGAGTCACGCTTAAGAATGATACGGGCAGCACGGTTTTGCAGCCGCTGTAGACTTTTGCTGGAGCCAACAGACAGTTCACCCCAAGCAGTGTCAGTATAACTTAAGATTGGGTCAATAAGGGTATTGTAGACACACTTTGCTGCTTTAAGAGTGAGGCAAGATCGTATCCGTGCAAGAAGTCCCAGACGCTTATTAACTTTGTTACAAGTAGTGTCTATATGCTCTTTCCAGTGAAGCTGTTCATCGAGCATAGTCCCAAGGTAATTGAACTTTGTCACTCTCTCTATGTCCTTGCCTTGAATCTGCAGGACAAAGTCTGAGGTGGTTTGCAGCAATTGTCTTGTTCCAAAGAGTAACCCTTTGGTTTTGCTCTGATTTAGTATTAGCTTACTGTCCACCAACCACTGCTCAACACGGTTGAGGTCTTCTTGTAAATTTTCCCTAATGTTGTTGACCTCAGATCCAGAATAATAGATAACAGTGTCATCCGCATACATGCTAATCGACGAGTGAAGTAAACATTGAGGCAAATCGTTTATGTGTATCACAAATAATAGAGGCCCCAACAAGGAACCCTGAGGAACACCGTAGTCGAGAGGAAGGCTAGATGATAACTCCTTTCCATATTGAACTCGCTGCGAGCGAGTGGTGAGATAGTTTCTGAACCAGCGGAGACTGTGTCCTCTAACTCCATAGTGCTCTAGCTTGTGAAGGAGACATTTGTGATCAACAAGATCGAAAGCCTTTTTTAAGTCAATAAAGGCAGCGCCAGTCAACTGTTGTTTGTCCATGTGTTCTAAAATATGATCGACCAAGTGGACGACGCCGTTTCGGTAGAATGCTTCTTACGGAAGCCGGATTGATATAGCGATAGAACTTTGTTAACCTCAAAAAATGCTAACAGTTGAACTTGGACCGCTCGTTCCATGATCTTGGAAACGAGGGGGAGAACTGAAATCGGACGATAGTTGTTCTCGTCAACCTTTTTCCCTGCCTTAAAGATGGGAGTTACTTTAGCCTCCTTCCACTGAGATGGTATTTCGCCAGACGAAATTGTGAGGTTTATGAGATAAGTGATTGGCTTGGCTATTACAGAGGATGCATCTTTGAGGAGTTTTGCGGGGATTTTGTCAAGCCCGGTAGCTTTGGATGATTTTAACTTTGACAGCTCGTGGCGCACGAAACTATCACTAACTTCTTGCAGAGCAAAGTCATTGTTAACTCTGGGGGCTAAAATTCTAGGCAAGGCAGGGTCTTTGAAGACACTGCATAGATTCTTTGCAATTGATGTAAAGAACTTGTGAAAGTTCGTTGCCGACATTGTTTCTGATCCTCCGGGCGCAGATTTCTTTTGTTTTGGTAAGATCTTGGATGAAGTCTTAAAAGTGTTATCATTTAAATGAAAGCTACTGAGCAGTACTTTTCTGTGGTGCTGGTTATTGTGCTGTAAAAGGTGGTTCTAAGTTTTTGAGTCTTTGGATGAATTCCTAAAGTGTGGTCATTTAAATGAAAGCTACTGAGCAGTACTTTCCTGTGGTATACCCTTTATTATGCTGTGCAAGGTGGTTCTCAGTTTTGAGTCCGTGGGTGAACTGCCGAAATGTGACTATTCAAACTAAACCCACTAAGCAGTACTTTCCTGTGGTGCTGTTTATTATGTTGTACAAGGTGGTTCTAACTTTTGAGTCTATGGATGACATCCTAAAGTGTGACCATTCAAATGAAAGCTATTGAGCAGTACTTTCCTGTGGTACTGTTTATTATGCTGTACAAGGTGGTTCTAACTTTTGAGTCTGTGGATGAAATCCTAAAGTGTGACCATTCAAATGAAAGCTACTGAGCAGTGCTTTCCTGTGGTGCTGTTTATTGTGCTGTACAAGGTGGTTCTAACTTTGGATTCTGGATAAAATTCTTAAGTGTGACCATTAAAGTCGGCAGATTTGTATTAGTATAGGAAATCGCACGACCTTGAGTACACTTAGTGATTAATGGGGACGAGTAATGTTTTGAAAGTTCTCAAAATTACACGAGCCTTGAGGCGAGTGTAATTTGAGAACTTTCAAAACATTTTGAGTATCCATTAATCAATAATTGTACGAAAAGGTCGTGCGATTGTTTATTTATAGTGCACTCAACAAAATTGAAGAAACGGATTCGTTGTAGTGAAGATCTCGTCGCGCGCGCGTCTTTCTGGCTTCTTCACGCACTGGTGAGCATGTTTCACAATAAAGAACTCTTTATTTCGTAAAGGAAAACCATTTACATTCCAAAGTATAATCTACTCAACTCAGAAATGTTAGGATTTGACAACTAAAGAGCGAATAGAAAACTGCATTTTGAAAGAAACATAATAGGTACTCAAACAGAGTACAATTTGGGATTAATTGTACTCTTCTCGTCCAATCAGAAACGAGTAATTTTGTTGAGTGTACTGTAAAGAAAAAAAATGGAGGCAAAGGTTTTGGTTAACGGATTAAATATTTTGTTTTTTAGGGTGTATGATTTGCCTGGGAAAATCGAATTACTTTCGGTTTAACCATCCGAGAGAAGCGAAGAGGATAAAGGAGTCTAACCCGGGCAACCGTTTCTCTATAGTTCCCGATCAGTACTATCCAGGTATGGACAATTGCAAGTCGTTATGAGCACCTTCGCACGGGCGCGAGAGGGGGTGGGGCGGAGCGCGGGCGCGGGGGGGGGGGGGGGGGGCGAAGTGGTGCAGTGGTTAGTGCGTTGAACTTCAGATCTGAAGGTCGGTGGTTTCACGCCCAGTTCCTGCCATCGTGTGTCCCTTACAACGGTTTTTGACAAAGGAAATTCGTTTTACGCTTAGGGTCAACGTAAACGATTCAAACTGGGTGCTTTGAAAACAGACACCTTATGGGAGTGGACCAACGCTACCGCCAAATTAGAAAAACAGATGAACATAGATTGGTTACACCGTTTTAATTTCTTTAGGTGAGTTTCCTAGGGAAGATTTACCTTTTGTATATCAGGAGGGTGGTATTATTTTGTAGAAAAAGACATTTCAATATCCAGCGATCCTAAACAGGTTCTTTTCAATCAAACCCTACTGAACCAAACAGATTTGAAGAGCAAAGACAATACGTATAGACTCCGATATTTTGGCTCGTCTTCTGTAGAAATCTTCGTCCAAAATTTCCCGAATCGAAACAAAGTTTACGTTTTAGATATCAAATACTTTACGTTAACCTAAATGGATCGAAACAAGAAGGCCCAAGCCTGGAAAAAATTGTCTCACTGAGATCTTGTAGCGATGCGGTATTTTTGTGGTCACACACATTAAAAATCCGTTTAAAGGTTCTCTTGCCCTGCGCTTGGGTCGCCTCAAGAGGGTTTTTCGGTTAACAAGTACAAAATGTTGTGTTACCGAACGAATATTTTAGTCGATTTGGTGTTTTTGGCGATTACCCTTTAGGAGATGGGATATGCTTTCATCTAGGACGGGTTATAACTGTAATGAGTTTTGGGGGAGGGTTGGGTGAAACTGGTGGGCATATAGCCTGTTGGGCTTATAAGCGGGGAAGAACAGGGTTCTATCCAGGGTATTTGAGGGGTAGAAGCTTCGCCCGTAAAATGCCCAGCTTTCCCCAAAACTATCTCAAAGTTGTGTCTCAAAATGCACCAGATTGCATCTCAGCGCATATTCATTTCAAAAAATTTCCAGGGGGGCATGCCCCCGGAACCCCCTAGGAAGCTCTTGGCTTTCGGCCACTCGGGACTTCTCCCCCAAACGATAAATCCTAGCTAGAACCCTGGTTTAGAAGGAGGAAGAAAAACGTATGTCCGCTCGGCACGCAAAGGGTAACAGAGTTTTTTTGCACAACTTTAAATTTTTCCCAGATGTGGAACTCGCCATTGAACAGTACAAGAAAGACAAGCAAGAGAGAGAGAGACTCCAGAAAGAAAACGAACGTTTGCTGTCTCTGGAACACGAGTACAAGGAAGCTGTGGAGCGAATCGAATTTGAAAAAACACAACTGGAGGAGGAACGCAGACAGCTGCAAGAAATGGAACACCAACACAAAGAAGCCGTGGACAGCTTTGAAGAAGAAATCGCCGTGCAGATCAAAGAACTGGAAAGGCAAAGAGAAGAATTGCGGCACTTCGAAGAAGAGAAAGAAAAGCTGATGATGCTTCAGGAGAAATACGAGGAGAACGTAAGGAAGCAAGAACAGGAACGCACAAGCAAAGAGAAGAGGTTTGTGAGCAAGTTGTACTTGACATCATACTATTTGTACAGTGGAACCCGATATAACGAACAAAGTACTTTGTTGAGGGATTAGGGACATGTGTTCGTTCTTGAGTTTCGTTTACCCCGTTATAACGCATATGTGGGAAAACGACGAAAATTATCGTTTTATCGGGGTTTTGCTAATAATTATTCTGCCGTAAATATTAAATAGTGTTATGTTGCACCTCGCGCGGTATTTATTTTATTATTTATTTATTTTTTATTGATTGATTGATTGATTTTTTTTTTGAGATGAGCCCTTGCTCATATGCACACGTGACCTCAGTACGTCGTGTGACTGGCACGCGTGCCCTTATTATAGAGTCGAACCGAAGGTCTGTTGACAAAGTTTTGGAAAAGTCTGGCAATCGTCGTTAAAATGGGCTAAAGATATTGAATCTTTATGGGAAAAGATGGCATGTCGAGCATGGTTTAGTGTCAGATGAAGTTCTTGTAAGAATCGTGATATTCAAAGACAATCGTACTGCAATTGTCTTCCTCGTGTGAAGAGGTAAATTACATCTTACGTAACAATATTGTCATTGTATTGCAGGAGGCAGGAGGAATATGAGAAATTAAAAGCCATGAAAGCGAAGCTGGAGGGAGAAGAAGGAACAGAAAAAGAAAGAGTTGCCATCGAGGAGTTAAGACAGCAGCTCGCGCTTCAGGAACTGAGCAGTCTGGAAGAAGAATTACTTACGTACGAGCGGCAGCAACTTGATAACGAGCTTATCGAAGAAGAAAGAAAGAAACTCGAACAAATGAAAGAAAGACAAAGCGTAGTCATAAAGCAGTTGGAAGATGAACTCAATGCGCAAATAAAGATGTTGAAAGAAGAGCGAGAGAAAGAGAATTCTAAGATTCAACAGGAGAAAGAACGGATCCAGTTACTGGAGCAGCAACATCAAGAAGCACTGAAGCAGATTGAGCTCGAGAGGAAACGGCTCGATGAGGAACGCGAAGAGGAGAAGAGGAGGCTTCAGGAGGAACGGGAGCGATTGAACCAGCTAGAACAAGAACGGTTAGAAATGTTGGAGAACGCTGCTAGAGAGCAGGAACAAGAAAAACAACTGATCGAAACCGAGAAGCAAAGACTTTTTGAACTCGAAGAACAGCACACCCAGGCAATGAAGGAGATCGAAGACGCTATGATCTCGAAGCACGATAAAATGGAACGCGAGCGCCAAATCGAGTTCGAATTTTTCGAAACGGAGCAACTGTTGTTAGAGGAGTTAGAACAGAAGCAACGTGAAGCTGCAGTACAGCTTGAGAGAGAAAGAGAAATTATTCGGAAACAGCTTGAAAATGAAAGGGACGAGGAGAAAAGGAAACGCGAACGAGAACAAAGACGATTTCAAGAGCTTCAAGTGCAACAACAGGAGACGCTTCGGCAGGCTGAAGAAGAAAGACGCAGGCTCCAAGCGGAGCTTAAGAGCCAAAGAGAGCAGATGGCAAAAGAGAAGTCACGTTTGGTGAACCTCGAGAAAGAGTATAAAAAACTCAGAGGCAATGGCGAGGTTCAACCGCTTCTGTCTGCGCTGAACTTGCAGGATGTGTCGCAGCTTGGCAAGGGCTGCTCGCTACAGGAGAGGAAACAGCGCTTGGAAGAAGAGAAGAGGCGTTTGGTAGAGCTCAAGAGAGAAGCAGAAAATCTGTGGCACGCTAAACAGCAGGAAAGTAGTGAAAGCGGGAGTAGTGGAGACGAGAGAGCCAAAGATAAGACAGCACAAAAACTGCAGCAGGAGAAAGAGAGAAGAGTGGAGCTGGAGCGAAAGTTAGCCGAGTTGCAACAGCAGAAAAACAACACAGCTACAGAAGAGGATGGAGAAAAGGTCAAAGAACTTGAAAATGCGCTGGAAATGGAGCGCAGAAGAAGACAGGAAATGGAAAAAATGCTCTCTGAGAAACAGAAACAAGAAGAATTGGAGAAAGTTGCAGCGGCTGAAAAAGCTCGTAAGGAGATGATGACGGAAAGGGCTATACAGGAAAGACTTTCACCTAAGGTAAAAATTAATGCGATTTGTAGGTCCCAATATCAGCATGCATTTTCTCCTTTCTGTTCTTTACTTATTTCTTATGGTACCAGTTGGGAGAATTTCCTTAAACATCAAGACGTATCATCTTTGGTGATCATTTCCTTTATTCTCTTGACCTGTATGTTTGATCAAGTAGTGATATTGTGAGGAGAACTTAGATGCTTGTCATTGTTAGGGCTTAAGATGGTTAGTTCATATATATATGCCTTCGTTGAGTGCCAGAGTGAAAATAAAAAATGTTTCTATTTCTGCGTTAAAAACAATGGATAACGGATTACCCCAGTGAATCCATCGCTCAACAACTTTCATTTGTACTAGCCACTCTTTCGTATCCGTCCACTGTCTCGTAAGTTGGTACCACGTAAAAGTACTGCTCAGTAGCTTTCATTTGAATGGTCACACTTTAGGACTGATTTGATCCTTGGACTCAAACGGTAGAACCACCCTTTACAGCGTATTAAACAGCACCACAGAAAAGTACTGCCCAGTAGCTTTCATTTGAATGGTCACTCTTTAGGATTTGATCCACGGACTGAAAAGTTAGAATCACCTTATACAGCATAATAAACAGCACCACAGGAAAATACTGCTCAGTAGCTTTCATTTGAATGGTCACACTTTAGGATTTCATCCACAAACTCAACAGTTAGAACCACCTTGTACAGCATAATAAACAGCACCACAGGAAAGTACTGCTCAATAGCTTTCATTTGATTGGTCACACTTTAAGATTTCATCCACAGACTCAAAAGTTAGAATCACCTTGTACAGCATAATAAACAGCACCACAGGAAAGTACTGCTCAGTAGCTTTCATTTGAATGGTCACACTTTAGGATTTCATCCACAAACTCAACAGTTAGAACCACCTTGTACAGCATAATAAACAGCACCACAGGAAAGTACTGCTCAGTAGCTTTCATTTGATTGGTCACTCTTTAGGATTTGATCCACGGACTCAAAAAGATAGAACCACCGTTTACAGCATGATAAACAGCACCACTGGAAAGTACTGCTCAGTAGCTTTCATTTGAATGGCCACTTTTTAGGATTTGATGCACGGACTCAAAAAGATAGAACCACCTTTTACGGCATAATAAACAGCGCCACAGGAAAGTACTGCTTAGTCGCTTTCATTTAATGGTGAGGCGTACGAGGTTTTGTCCACACAATGAAGAGTTAGAACCACCTTCTACAGCAAAAGTTATAATCGTGCGCCTTGTAAGCATAATTAACCGCGCTACCGGAAAGTATTAGTCAAAAGCTTTTCATTGAATGCTGAAGATGGGCGTTATGTTTAAAGGAGCATTGTCATGGACTTTTTATTGGTTTTTCGGTCAAAAATGAGTTTGATTCATCGGTAAGTATCAAGCTGATTCATCGGTAAGTATCAAGCTCATTCATCAACTACTTTTTTGACCACCAAAAAGACGATCTGATGTGGACTTTCAAGGAAGGAGTGAGCCACAGTCAAAATTTATCGATTTTATAGAAGACAAAAGGGAAAATGCATGAAAACGTCGGCCTGCAATTTTCAAGTTGAAAGCCATTTCCATCCTAGCCATCGAAAATCAAATACGCTTATTAACCCTTTTACTCCCAAAAGCGTCTAAAAACAAAATTCAAGACAAATCCCAAATTTCATTTTGTAAAACACTGAAATATAAATAGTACCATGTGAAAGAACTGCTGACGAGTTTTCATTTGCATGGTCACACCATAGGATTTCACCCACAGACTCGGATGTTAGAATCACCTTAATGTTTCCATAACGGACTCTGGGTGTGAAAGGGTTAATGATCTCCGTGCAGTAGAATAACCATTTTTAAAAGAACTGGACAATTGTTTTTGGCTACCATTCATGCAAATGTAGCGTAAAATTCCGATAAGCCCTCCCCCCTCACCCCGCGCCGACTATAGGCTCCCAAAGCTCCCAAATCCTTCCGATGATAGCCGGCCTCCCTCCGAATGTAAGCCCGTGGCCTTAAATTAAGTTTAGATCCCCAGAAGGATTATGGCATAATATTCTCCGATTTTAAGTCTCCACGCAAACTGGTACGGTATCCATTTAGCTAATGACTTATTAAAGCTGTTCATTTCAGGAGAAATGGTTGTTTGTCCATTGTTTCATCTCTTTGTGGTCGGATAGGCGTGAGTTTCACTTGATGGTTTTGCACAATACTGTATACCCATTAGAGCCGTGACATTTTCAGATGCAAAGTCTCTTACAAATATAAACCGAATCATTTTTGAAGCGCGAAACTCCCTCCGATAAGTCATAATAAGCCTAGGGCTGACTCGTCCCCAGTCGTCTTCATGTTGCGCGACGCGCGCGGCACGGGAGCGCGAGGTGTGATAGCAAGCCTCGCGCTCCCGTGCCGCGCGCGTCGCGCAACATGAAGAGGCCTGGGGACGAGTCAGAGCCTAGGGCTTATTATCGGTATTTTACGGTATTTTGTACCTTTATATAGGGATACTAAAAAGCCCCTTTGGACTTTCTCGAGTGATGTCTTGATTCGTGCTCCCTTTACCATATCAGGTGAAAAACGGCACTTCTCCGCACAGTGAGGATGATATCAACCTTGTTCAGCACTTGGTCGCAACTGGTCACGTGTTAGAAAACTGCCCATCGGTGCGAGTGACCGCCAATACCTGCAAAGGCTACCTGACCAAAATGGGCGGGAAACTCATTAAATCCTGGAAGAAGCGGTGGTTCGTATTGGACAGACAAAAGCGTGCCCTGTGCTACTACACCGACGAGCACCACAGGACTCCCAAGGGAATTATTTATTTCCAAGCCATTCAAGATGTCTACGTGGACATGCCAAATTCGTACAAGGGCTCGTCTTTAAGGACTACGTTTTGCGTGAAGACGCCGCAGGAGACGTATTACGTTGCCGCTCCTAGCGGTCTCGCGATGAGTATTTGGATTGATGCTATTCTCACGGGTAGGGAAGGGGCGAATTTTTATAACTAAAATAGTTTCTATTCTGTACATAAGATCCTTGCGCGGGAGGGATATCTAAATGAACTTTTTAACGACGACATCGTTTTACGTGATTCTATCACAACAGTCCTGTCTTGAGTTCACGAAGACCGCTAAATAAAGGATTGAAGACGCATTTGTGTAGGGGTAGTCTCAAAGTAAAGTCAAACATTCAGAAATACCAGCAGGAAAATGCTGAAATCTAAAAAGAATCTTCCCCCTGTTATTTGTGTGCAAATGCGCCTTCAGACTTCTTTATTCAGCGGTCACAGTGAACTCGAAACTAGGTATCAGTTAAACTTTGGGGAGTATATAATTTCACCTAAAAAAAATTTTATTAAAAGTTTTCGACTGTTCATTTTAAGAAATTTATATAAATTCAAAAAATAATGTGCGATGTGTATTACAAAGGCCCTATGTAAAATGCTGTTGTTGTCGCTGTGGACGTTTGTTCTCGTCTCTTCTTAAGTTGTAACAACGTTCTAAAAATTGTTAACTTCGTGCGGTTATTATGAAAAAGAAATTAAGTATAGTGCGGGCATTAAGCGTTTTGTTCTTGTCAAAAATATATCACAAGGGTTGTCGCCATAAAAGGTAATCGTGGATAGTTCATTACTGCATATATTTAATGATAAATTAAAAAGTAATATTTTAATTAAGTCCAAACAAAGAAATATATTTGTTTCGTTTTCTGTGGTCGGGCCAGCACGACTTTCTCTTTTCTTAATTTGGTGTCTGAGCGTCTCGAATTGAGCTTTTCCATGCATGTGTGTTTCGGAGTTTTTCCAAGGTCTCCAAGGTAACAATTGTGATTTTTTTTGTTTTGCCATAAACTGGTATTTCAAGGAACAAGCAAGTCTGGCGAATAACAAAGAAAGTTAATCGGAGCCAGTATTATTTGAGTCTGACCTAATTCGGCTTTGTATGTTAGAATACAAAACAAACTCTTTTTCACGTCTCCGTACGTTTCCGCAGGACAGAAGCCATTTTGTGTAGGTTGTCGTAAAGTCACGTGAACAGTGTGCGTGATTTGATTGGCTGAATGAGGAACACGTGTTTGACAATTCTCACGTGGCAAATGCAGGCCATCTTCCCCCTTTATGCTCGGGTTTCATTGTACCGGTGCAATCTGAAATTCGCTTTACGTTCCAGTCTCGGGCTTTACAAAATTTCCAAATTTGCGTATGTACCTGGACAATTTAATTTTACGGCCACTTCAATATGGCGCGAATTTGAGTTTTGTATTAGATTGAATAATGGTTTGCTTTTCAGGATAATTCACAAAACGAACATGGGTATACAGCTGTACAAAGTTTTTTGAAAGGATTTTTTTGGAGTTTTACGAGTCTATTTTGGTACAAGTATGCATGCATTGTAACAGATATATTGGACTGGTACAAAGAAGCAGTTCGTTTAAAGCTACTATAGCTATATTTTTATTGAAACGTTCGGTGCTGGCTGTAAAAGGGATAAAAGAATAATATATGTAAAGCAGAGTAAAAATTAGCATTGAAGTAATTGTCGACGCGGCTGGTATGCCAATGTTATATTATTGTAAATAAATTAAGGCGTATTATGATGTACGTTCTGTTAACATGTTTAAAAAAACAGTAAAGTTTGTATCCGAAAACCAGTGTTTTTCTTTCAGTTTGCACTGTGCCATCCCTCTTAACATATGAAAACACTATTTCTTGAAGTAAGGCGAAAATGGCTTCTTGTTGTTGTTTTTTGTCCAACGCCTCTTTTGAAACAACACTTTTGTTCATTCGCAGGCTTACCAACCTCTGTGTGGCGTACTGTGCGTTTATTATGGCTGTACTAGCAAACTTAAGGAGTAATTAAAGGCTTTTAAAACTGCCGCAAATGAAATAAAAACTGTTAAAGTTGCCGTCATGTTGTCTGCTTTGTTTTTCTGTGTTTACTAGTCCGACCGTTATTTTGAAAACATCGGAAAACAAATAAAAGCAAAACAGCACGACAGCAAGGAGTCTTTATTTCATTTTCGGCAATTTTAAAAGCCCTAAATTTCACCTTTTGTTTTTCAGTTCAATAAGCCAATACAGCCATTATAAATGCGCACCACCCAACAGGATGGTGAACCTGTGGTTTATTTGGATACTAAGTGAGATCGACTTTTCAATCAGAATTCGATTCAGACTATCTCGAGGCAAAAAATGAACTTGATTGTTAGTCTTTCTTCACCGAGCTAAACTTCATTCTTTTGGGTCGTGCACAGGGTTTGTACGGGTTCCGGAAATCCTGGAAAGTCCTGGAATTTTATTCTGGCATTTTCCAGGACTGGAAAGTCCTGGAAAATTAATGCAGGTCCTGGAAATCTTTCAAATCTTGTAGTAAAGTTCTCTTTTAAAAAAATTTTCTGCAGTATTATTTTTGGATTTCTATTTTGTAAGGGATTATTCCTTCAATTGCTGTGCATTCGGGAGTCCTGGAAAAATCTGAGTCCTGAAAAAGTCCTGAAAAATTGTTTCTGAAAAAGGTGCGAACCCTGCGTGCATTGCAAAGTTTTTTTTCTCATCGAATAGAGGGGGTTTAACAGTGGATAAATAATTGTATTGTCAGTTGTAAACAATGTACAGTATCTACGTCCGCGGAGACCCATGGGTAGATAGTGGGGCAAGGAAATTGGAACAGGCGGGAAAAAAGTGGGAAAAGAAAGTGCATTTGCCCTTGACTGTTCCTTGCTTTTTTTTTTTTTTTGCCTGTCACAGCAAAAAACTGGAGGGCCAATAGTGGGTCACAGGCTGTGACCCACAATCGGCCCTCTGGGTCGACTGTCCAAGGATGGAGTAGTTAAAATATGATCGAACTAGGCTTTATAAGGGACCTGAAGAACAAAACAAGTGCTTTATTTAGCTCAACTGTTTCAGCTACAGTATATACATACAACACTAGAATGTAAAAATATTTATAAAATCTGACAGCATGGCCAAGCCACAACCAACACAAAATCTTAAAATTCTAATTGGGGTGGAAAATAAATATTTGTAAGTGGTACCTAAACACTTGACATGATTCCTTAATTCCCAAATATTCTTCCTCTCTAACAACATTTTATATTAGTTCCAGCTTAAAAACCTGAACCTCCTTAGTACAAATTTACAAACTTATTTCATCAAAAAAAGAGTCAAAATAAACAACGCCCCAGGAAAGCACTGCTCAACAGCATTCACCTGGAGGCTCACAATGCAAGTTTTCTTGACAAACTCAAAAGCCAGACTCCATGAATCCATTTTCAAGCCTCTTTCTGCTCAAGGATAGTCAAGGAAAATAAGCGATTGAGTGAGCACGAAAATTGCCTGCTGCATTGTGTGACACGCATGTTGAGCCACTAGAGCAGTGAGCCGGCACTGGCGGCTCAACACGCACATCACGCAACATGGCAGGCAATTTTCACGCTCAGTCACTTGTTCATTTTTTTGCTTGCTTGTCCGTTTTCATTGACTATGCTTGAGAAAAAAGAGAGACTGCTAGTAGTCTAAGAGGAACAGGGTTAAAGGAAAATTTATTAGAATGGCCAGCACTCACGACATTGACATCAAAATGTCAGGTGATGAGGGGTTGCAAGATGCTGCAACTTAGACAAGAGCAAGGCCGTTTAAAATAGTGATAACTTTCTCTAACTTTTTCGAATGTACAGTAATATATTATAACAGTTGTTCCAAAACTAAATATATTATTGAATAAATGCTTAAGCATTAATACTGTTATATTAATATTCTAAAATCTTTAATATGTATAAATATTGTCTTTCACCTTATCCCTCATCAGAAAACATACAATATCTTATTTACAGCACTATATATTATCA
Organism: Siderastrea radians; assembly: GCA_964017195.1. NCBI lineage: Eukaryota > Metazoa > Cnidaria > Anthozoa > Scleractinia > Rhizangiidae > Siderastrea > Siderastrea radians. The sequence continues at coordinate 17,612,496 of OZ024895.1, forward strand.
TAACAACTATACACACGTTATAAAATTGCTTGATTTAGTTTCCCTTGTTATCCTAACTTCTTTGATCATACACTACAGGTATCACAAGAGAACAATGATCAAGACATTTTCAATTGGTTCTTCCTGTTTTCAGAGAAAAGTTAGAAATATTTATGATAGAACATACATGTACATGTTAGAACACTATAAAAATGCGCTCGGCAAAATACTGACTTCTGGAAGGCTGAAAAAGGAGTAAAACTGCTTGCAATTTACAAAATAAAGCAGATATCCAAAGAATTCAAAAGTTTTCAATGATCATACAAGTACACTAAAATCACCCACTGAATATTCATAAGAATTATCAAAATTATCACAAATTAGCTTGAAAACATAGATGAAAATCTGCTTTAGGCTGTATGTTAGGTATAACTATGTCTACGTGATATTTTTGCCCTCCCCCCAACCAAACTTGCCTACAGTCATGGATCATGGTGATTAATCTTGGGATAATGCACAACTTCAAACTGCAGGTACAAACTAACTCCCCCACCCCCTCCCCCCATACAATGTTCATTTCAGCTTTGTTTGCAACCTGAAACCTACCCATTACTGTAAATATTGATTGAGGGAGGGGAGGGGGATCAATGAGTTCAGCTGTCCACATCGAACAAGAAACGGGAGAAACATTCAAACAGCATGGAAATAATTTGCAAACAAACTTATGCTGACATTTTGCACCATTTTTATATGGTGTCCCAAGAATTAATGGCCAGGAATGTAGTTTTTACCTACCAGTGGCCAATTTTGTAGGCAAAACATAAACATTTAAACACTTGATACACGTTTTTTTCCTTTATAGCTGAAGACTGAGCTGCTAAGAATTTTCCTGTGGTAATGGTCTTTAATGAGAAAATATTCTTAGAAATTTACCTTTTAGGCAAAAATAATGCAATGCTATAGATGGACCAGTGCCTGACAAAAAAATTGGCAGTGTGTGCAAAAACTGTTTAGGACCAGTTTCCAAGTTTTTGGCAAATCGCATCACTTCAAACTGTTACTATTTACAAGGCAGGGAGTCTGGACTGCTTCTTGTACTTAATGTATATCTTGGTACACTCTGTACACTTGACGTTTTTCTGCTAGACTGAAGATTGACAAGTTGGCCAGCTGTCACTTTCAAGGTGTGCTCCTGTAGAAGAAGGCCATCTCTCTCTTGCAGATGGCTTATGAGATCTGATGACACTTCTGTTATGGAAAGTACAAACAACAAAAATTCAGCATAATTAATTTTATAATTTGCATAATGTGTGGTTTTAGATAATATCCATACCCACCTCATGGTTATTAGAAGGTTATTAGAAATTCTGAGGGAGTGGGGTGGGGTGGGGTGGGGTGGGTGGGGGCTCAAAAGCTACAATTTGAATCTAACCTGGAATTTCCAGAGGGATGGGGGGGGGGGGTGTTCAAACCAAAAACCATTCGTTTGAGAGACCATGGATATTTTCTGGAACAACACTTGTAAAGTCCTTAACTTGGGATCAAGTACATATCAGACAAACAGATGTCACAACTGAAGTGATGCTGGCAACAACCTCCAAGAGTGTCCCACTGTGGTTGAAAGCATTTCAACAAAACACCAGATCTAGTTTCCCAGTAAATTTGAGAGATGCTCCATTAACCCTTTAAACCCCAATAGTGATCAGCACCAAATTTCTCCTCATCATATCAATGCATTATAACACATACAGATCATGAGAATTTGGCAAATGATCACCAAACATGAATTGTCTTGGTCTTTAAACAGGTTCTCCCAATTAGTAATCAATAAAATCTATGGAGACCAGTAAGGAGAATTTGTATAATGATGTCGGGGCTTAAAGGGTTAAGCTGTACAATTACCCCGTTCATTAATAAATTCATTTTCTCAGATGAGCCCTCATTTAAACTTGCCCAAACTACTTCACAGTAATCAAAATGAAAGAACTAATGAGAAATAAATTAAAATTTCTGTGGGGACAAAAGGTCCAAATTGGGGTACTACATGTATACATCAGAACAGAATTTAAAAGTAGCTTCTAGGCTTCTAACTCAAGGTCACCGGTCAACTAAGTTAGCTTTCTAGCAGTGACTGAATCCTCTAATTGATTAGACACGTAGTCAATCTCATAAAAAAAACATAGGCGCGCAATACGCGCAGAGCCAATGACGTTTTTTTTCACAATATGGTGAAATTTGTCCTGACAACCTATGGGACTTTACACCTCCGGTAAGTCCCACCCTAACCCCTCAGCCCCCCACCACCACCATCAAAAAGATCTTGTGGTTATCCACTATAAAACCTGGTAATGATTCAGCAGCGTGACTACGCGGAGTAAAAAAAAACCGAAGAAAGCTCTTTGTTTCACGGTTCTTCAAAGAACACAGACAAAAACAACTTAAACTTAAACTCACCGTCGAAAAATATTGCATACATAATTTAGGCAAAGATCAGTGGAAAGTTAACAATTTTACTTCAGAAATAAATGCAAGTTGCAGTTGAACCTTTTAATTTCTTACTTCTACCGGCGAATAGCCAATACTTTTCAGTGCTCATAAACGGTCAACTTTCTAAAGGGTGCCGTTTTGATGCTCCGCGTGATTCTCGTGACACGCGACTCGCTTTACTTTTTTTAATTTGTAAGGTTTCAGACGTTTCAGGCAACCACTTACGTTCTTAGTACATTGTATTGTCAAAACAGGAGTCTGCCATCAAACGGCGTTTCTTGTATCCACAATATTTTCGTTCGAAATCGGTTTGAACTAGCGTTTGTAAACACGACTGAAATAGTTTTGCAACTATATTTATTTCCCCTGTTATTTGAAGTTGCTTGCTTTGTAATCAAGTCGGCTATAATAATTTATGTCTTTTTGCTTCACAAATCGACCAAAGTATGTTTACATTTGTAACTTTCCCACGGTACAAAGTTATTTTTAGCTCACGTGTTTATTTGGAGTCTCAACCTACAGCCGAATAAATTTCGTTTGCTTTACCTTCGAACAGTACGAAAATGTTCAAATTCAGCTCGCTTTTCAGTAGATCCAACAGGTCTCTGTTAGAATGCTTTGTCACATATCTGTTGTTGTTAATCTTTCGGTACTGTTTCGGTCGGTTCGAGATGTTTCAAGTGTTGCGTTACATTCCTTATAAGGCTGAAATTACAGCTGTCAACTATGCAAATTTCTCAACATACGCTTTACACTTTGAGCTATGAATAACCCCGAAATAACGTTTAGTATCTTGTTAAGATTTTACTACATCCATCCTCTAATTCCTTGATCACCACTGTGACTTGGATTTTAATACTAGTTTCATTCAAGTTTTTCAGTTTTAAGAATAGCTAGCAACAAGCCGCGCAATTTCCGATTTAGTTTTAATTGGGTTCATGTTTTATAACACGCACACAAAAATGACACTGCAAATTTTAGATTCGCTGTTACCGAGAGATAATCCGGAAAAATTTTATGCTGTTTTACTCTACTCTTTTCACTATCGTTATAAACTTGGGCTTTAAATATTGTTTCTTTCACTGTTAATTAGGGATCGATGTAACGTTAATTTCCACGTTCTGTTCATACAACATCTCAAATTGGCAAGTCCGTCTTGTATTTGCTGCTGTGGAAAAATGTACTTCAGCTCAGTAAACACAGGACTACAACGCGAATAAAATCCTGCCAGACCTCACGTACACAAAACAGGCATTCGAAGTAGATCCACACTTGCGAATGCAAAACAGTTCAAAGCCCGGGGGTCTTACTCCCATAACGTTAGCTGTATGGGTTTGTGCCGCTGATAAGGTAAGACTTTCAGTGTCCCGGTGCACACCCCCACCCATCGTCTCACAGAATATCCCCCCAGCCTCACAAATCGTAAGACAGACATCGCACGTACGTACAACGTCTATCCTATATCCAGACGTCTATCGTTGATTTTTAGGCTCTGACAGTAGCCATATGACGTCACTAACGTGACGTCATTGGCTAAAAACTTGCAAATTTAAAGTGGACAAACTTTTGAGCATGTCCTGGTAAAATCCTTCAGGGGATCTTAATAGGATCATATCCTAATAAGATATTTTAAGGATCTCGTGCAGGATACTGTAAAATTTTACAGGATCCTGAGTAGCGAAGGGTGACGGGGACGGGAGGTGCAGATGCAGGAATAGAGGGGGCAGAAAGCAGGATTCCTAAGGTGGTGGGAAATGCAAGAAATAAGGGGAAATAACACAACATTGTGCTATTGAAAATGCCCAAGGAGGCAAGTTTAAATCCCCTATCCCCACCCCAACCTCCCCCACTGAGTTCGATCCTAAAAATCATGATTAGAATATTATTGCCATTCAAGATTCTCGTATGTGAGATCCTCTGGCATCTTGCAGGATCCTATTTGATCTTACAGGAGTCAACAGTTTCCAAGAAACCCTCCTATACAGGATTTCTACCAGGATACATGATGCCTATACGATGAATTTGAATTAACACTTACTATTTATCTGTATCTTAAGTCCCTCTGCAAGCTCCTTTAGTTGGATGACATTACACTCTTGCACTGCAATGGAACATTTTAGAGTATTTAACAGTGTGGTAAAAAGTGAACATTATAAATTCAGGCAAGAAATGAGTTTGAGTAGAATGCATGCGTTTACCCATACAAGGGGGGAGGGGAAGGGTTTGGCTTAAAATCAGGGGCCTTCCCACTGCAAGATTTTACAGTATGTCAATTCACAATTTTCAGATGATACCTAGTTCATAGTTGCCACTTTTTATAATGCGTAGGGGACTGGAACCAGACTGAAAATATCACAGAAATGAATTCATCACAAAGAAAGACAGCACTCAATAAGCACTCTTTACGTGACAGTAAAAAACTTGCTACTGAGGTCTTGACTTTGACGCAGTTTTGTCAAAGTTCCCAGTCCTACATGAAAATTGTTCCCAACTATATTAGAAAGAAAATAAATCCATCCGCCTTAAATCGCAAAGTTAAATCTTAACCAATAAACTCAGAGCTTAACCTTTCAGTCTTAATCTCCAGTTGAAAACCCATTAAAAATAGCTGTCATTTTAAAAAGCAAAAAGCCCAATTCGGCACTGCTGACAAAAAAAATTGTCTGTAACATGAAAGAGTACATAACAGAATTAGCAGTCTTCGCAAGTACATGGATGAGAAAGTTTGTCCAAACAAAAAGTCCCTAGACTAGATGTTTTTTTTTAAATATAGGTAAAATGCCATGCAAATGTGTCTCCTTTGAAAAGCTTACCCCCCAACCAAAAAACAGTTGAACACAAAATCTGTAAATTGTTGGATTTTTAAGAGCCATTTATTCAGATTCTAGCCAACCGATTAGAGCAGTTTCCGAGTGTCAAAGGTAATTTGAGTTTGCTTTAGTTTTGGTTTACTTTGCTCTAGCCTGTGACTGGATAAAAAATCTCTGACCACTTTCTTGAGCAATCAGAAGTACTGTGACTTCCTCGCAGGTGTTCCTGGGTTTGCAGGATAACAATCTTTTGAGGGGCTTTATTAGATGATGGACACATTATTTTGATCAGCCAGTTGACTTAAACAACACATTTCCAGTCCTCTGCATGTTTATAAAGTGGCCAATAATTGGCCAATTTAAAAAAAGCCATTGGCCACTCTAATAATAACTTAAAGTCAACTCAGTGACACAGCTTATTGATGAATCAAACATCAGTCTTACAGTATGATATGCTACATGACTCTGGTGTGTTGTGACTCAGCTCACTGCAGAGGTAAGAGAAGTCAAATAGATTGCTGAAAATTTGAAATGTCCAGTGACCTGAACACTATGACCAAATATTTTTTTAATGTAACTGTGATTACCAAATAAAACTTTAGTAAAGCAAAAATGTCCTGAATATTTGGTTGGGCTAAAAAAATTTGCCAGCCTAATACTTGTGAGCGGGCCCGTGGACAATGGCTGCAGTCACCCTTCCCCCCCCCCCCAGGTGGTGGGGTCCTCTGTATGGACTCTGACACCCTTACCTTACACCATGACCATGCTCACCCCCCAAAAATTTCAACCTTATCTCAGCTGCCCGATAAATGATACCTTATTCTAGACAAACTGTCTGAGTTCTATACCCCATCCGAGACTAAGCTGCTTGAAAAACGAACCTTTCACATGTACAGCAGCATACGGCCACATGGCTTGCATATGGGAGTACCCCCACCTCTGGGCGGTCACATTCTGTGTTAGTCCAGTGCTACTAAATTTGTAAACAACCTCACTAATATTACCAAGCAATATGACAAAATTTAAATAAGAAAGAAAACACTGTGTTTGACTGCGACCGCCTTCTTTACATTCAGCGTTAGACCTGCTCAGATGACGGGGCAAAACTGTAAAAAAAGATTCAACCATGCTCGATAGCATGGTCCGGTCCAGTGACTATGCATGCACACTTGAATGTTGCTTTACTGTAAACCACACTACGGAGCCACAGTTTACACTGTGGTTTAAACCTCTTCCAATTTACCACATCACCTCAGCAACAACACTGAACGGAAAATGTAAACACATTCAAATATTGTGCTTCCTTAGTTTGTTATTTAAATTTTGCTACGATAATACTGAACCAAGAATTCATGCGACCGTGGCCAATATATGTCTACGGTATTTTAGCTTGGGTATGCCTGACTGCACGCAGTCCTAGTATAGTAACAACTTCATCAGCATAAAGTATTTATAGTATCAACTAAGTATGGCAATTGTCAAACCAAATTAAGTTAAATAACTGATACCTACAAGCCAAATTTCACTACCGTTTGTAATGCTAACAGTAAATGGGTTATAGCATGTTACTTTTCGGAACATGTACTTACACTTTTCCTTCGTGTAACGGGTAGTGTTTGCTTCGCTCGGAAAAGGAGGTTTTTCGTCTTCATCTTCGGAGTCAACAGAACAAATACGAACTTTATTTCTTCGCCACTGGCCATGATCGGACTCTCTCCTTCCCACATTTTCCACTCGATAAGCTTCTTTGCTCTCACTGAACAGGGAACGTCCTGAAATCCCCGAAGATCTTGCCTTTTCTCGCCCTAGAGAATCGAATATCGAAGGTCGATTGTCATTCGCATCCGAAGGTTCAACTGTAGTCCATGTTTTCATTCCGCTGTGTGATGTCCCGGTACTTATAAAATCTTTGATTCGATCTTTCCAGGTTTTCTTTGGTTGAGGGAAATAGGTATTTTTCATCACAGTGTCCCATCTTTCTAAACAAACTCGATGTGCGAATGAAGGTTCTGTCAGGTTCGAACTACTGGTCGGAGAAATGTTTTCTCCCGTGGAAAATTTCTCGCGTAAAACACAAGAAATCAGTTTTTCTCCCGTTTCTTGCTTGCAAATCCTGCACTCTTTGCTGTTGAGATTTATCGTTTCAAAGGCATCCATGGTGATTCATAAAGCAACAAAAAAACCACATGTAAACAGGTTCCAAACGCGAATGCTTCTGTAAACAAAGCGCGATTCTATCCGTGCACGCTGTCTCATGGGAATCCCAAATACTTGGAGGTCAAAAGCAATTTAAAAAACATTCAACCACGCTAGGGGTGTCTTTAACTAACATAGCATAGATAGCTGTGAAAGATCAACTTGCCTAAGAAAACAGGCAAATTATAAATCCAAGATAACACTCCACTCTTCCTCTGAGATATTCACTTCAAATATCACCTTCAGGAACACTTCTCCCCAAATTCCTTGCGCGCAAATCGCCCGTCACTTGTGACGTCATGTCCGCCTTTCCTGTTACGTCCAAAGACCAAACTGGACTTCAGGAATCGGGTTTTGCGTTCATTGCATCGGACTAGAAATTCGCGTATAAGAGTTGCGTACATTTCTTGCGTTGTTTCTATGTATACAATTATAAAAAGAGAGAAAAATAAGAACGGCTTTTCATTATTATTATTTTTCTAAGGTTGGGCCAGGGGTTGGGCAGAAACAACTCACGCGAGACTGTTTTGCAGTCAAGTCAAAGTATTTTAAAGACCTCGTGCAGGAAGTAAGTAACTCGTACTCATGCGAAAAATAAGGAAATTAAGTACTCGTGAGGGAATTAAGGACGACTGCTCGCGGTCTACGTCTCACCGACAGAAATTTACAGTTGACACATTTTTTACTTGCCATAATTTGGAAGAAACAGCTCTAAACAATTCACTTGCAGGGCGCATTGCCAGCAACACACGCACATATTCCTTACGTGAGTTTACAATCATCAGAACATATTTTTCACATCCTTTACGCACACGGCATATACAACAAAAAAAGAACACCACTTCAATCAAAACAGACAGTAGCAGCATGATAGCCAAAAACTGAAGCGTCTGTGCTACAGACGCGCGCGCTAACAAACCCACGGGGATAACGCGCACGCAAAGAAACGATTGGTTTTAATTCAGCCATAACTGACTAAAACAAAATTAGTGCGATTTTTTTTTAAATCTCAAAACAGTGCGTAGTAAAATGAAACCAAAGGAAGAGCGAATTACATTAGACACAATTGAGAACCGCTTTAAAAACCGCGATGCATGGAACAATTCAGAGCGCGTGCGTTTATCACTTTTTTAATTCGTCATCTTTTAGCATTGTCACGTTACTGTGACGTCACATTTTCCGTTAGACTTCCCGTTATTTCATAAAGTAGGAACATTTCACTGCGAAAGAGAGCAAAAGTGATCGGCTTATCTTCGTACAACAGGGAACAATATATTTATATCATGGCAGCAAGAAATCGGAAAAAGAAGCAAGGATGTATGGAAGGTAGGTGAATAAACTCTCAGCATCTTCGAGAGCGTTTTTTCACAGATACCAGCTTCTTTTACCAGGGCCTGGTTATTCAAAAGCCGTTTAACCCTAACCCGGGGTTAAAAGTTAACCAAACTGATTTCCTGTTTCTCTCGTTAATAAGAGTTTCAAAGCTAATATTATGATATGCGGCCGGCCTTTTGAAAACAACCAAACTGAGTCTAAACGTTGGGCAAAAAGGATTAACTTCTCATAGCTTGGCTATAAGACTGAATTCAAAATTGACACTAAACCTGGGTTAGCTTATGATGATAATTTCACTGCAATGTTGTCATGGTATCTTATTTCATGCTCAGCTCATATATATGATTATTTTCTATATTTACATAAATAAGAAGAGTTACTGAAAAAATTCTACTGTAATGAATACGGGTGCTTTACTATCGGCCCGGGCCCGGTTGTTCAAAGCAGGATTAAGGCTGGAACCCCAAAATCCCATTCAAGCCTGGATATTTTAGATTATTCTTTTTCAACGGTTTAAAGTTTGTAATTTCCCCGAGGTGGACGTTACTATGTTTCAGTAATACTTCTGTATCAAACTTTCGCAAGAACTTCAAATTCCGACCCGAAAATTCAGCCAACTCGCATTTTACTGAGTTGTGGAAAGCGCGTTATTACAGACACCCATAGACTGATAGACTTTCGTAAGTCTATGCTTGTGTTATTCCGGTCCAACCTGAGAAAAATAATAATAATAATTAAACGCCGTCATCGTTTTCTCTTATACTCTAATTTCTAGTCTGATCCAATCAACACAAAAAGTCTGTCCAGTCGGGAAAACTTTCTGCTAGTTTGTCTCTCAATTTTCGCGACTTCGTTTTCCCTAGAAAGTCGGCTTTCTGCAAGTCCAGGAACCCGCTGAAAGTTTCACGCGAGTTTTACGCCAGACAGGAATTGTTGAACTGAGTCCCGGCGAGGAAGAATTATTGAAAGGAAAACCATTCAACTTGTTATAATATTTTCCCTCATTGTGGCTCCATAACGGGAAAAAAAAAACTTTGTCGCGCCAACATTGTTTTCTGTTTTCTTTTTATTGTTATAATTATTATTTCTTGAAAATGGGAAACAAACAATGTTTTCGACGTTTTTCAGAAACATTTTGCTTCCGTAGCAACAAGTGAAAGCTCTTGTTTATCCATTTGGCTACTCAACAAAAGTCGACACAAGTTCGTTTCAGTATTACTGTTTTCCTAAGTACGGGATCGCTCAAGGTCGGTTGTACTGAAATGGCGTTTTTTTTTTTTGGCGAGCCCGTTCGGCCAGCCATCGCAAGTCGGTCTTCGCAAGTTTGCCCTTCCGAACTGCGCGTAGAAAGGATTTTTCTGGAAGGCATCTTTGAAGGTTGGCAATAACCGCAATAATCTCTTTTTATCTTAGTGGAGTTTCTCAGCCCCAAGAAGGAAGACCCTTGGGCTCTTGTCAGAAAGCTAGAGGCGCAGCTGGCCCAAGAGAAGTTCTACCACGACAAAACAAAAACAGAAAATCAATATGAAATAAAGGTAAAACAACTGACATGCTGTCAAGTACTTGGGACCACTACTGTGTCAAAACTATGAAGAGATAAAAGAAACGCACCATCACTAGCTGTTTTCAATAGAAAACTTCAGTAACATTGACCATACGTTATTACATGAACTGCTTTAAAAATGCCAAAGATTAATAGAACGAGAGTGGTGCGATAGGTAAAATATCTACTACTCGTAATATACGATAACAAGAAGGGAAAAAAAATTAATTAATTAATAGAAAAGAAAAAATAAGAGGGGGAATTGGGCGCGGGCGAAGGTAGAAATTTAGTAAAAAGGTATTTCTTCAACTTGTTATTAAAAGTTGCAACACTTATTGAATTTTGAATGTCTGGGCTGAGCGTATTAAAAAACTGCATGGGGTCCCTGGTACTGGAACGTAAAAAGCCTAATTTTGGTTCTACACTTAGGATCGTGGAAAGAACTGGCATTCCTAGTATTATGACCATAAACCTGACACCTTAGTAGGAGAGTGTTGTTGAAGATATTTGGTAACACTCCAGCCTTATACTGATACATTGTTTTACCTATATTGTGCAGCGGTAAAACATAAAGGTCCTCAAATATTGTATCGGTATGAGCGTCTTCAAAACAAGATTTACTGATTATTCCCATAGCTCGCTTTTTCAGCAGGATTAGGCGTTTTCTGAAATTAGCGGGATAGTTTGAGGCCCAAACACTAATGTAAATAAGGATGAAGAAGGGAGAAATAGAGTGTACGTAGAGCAGGTTTGTGGAGGCAAAAATTTGATTTGTAGTTAATACCTAAGGACCTGGAAACTTTAGAAGATAGATAAGCAATATGTGACTTGCACGACAAATGCTTGTCCAAAATAACTCCTAAGAAAGCAGCTTCACTTTCGGGGGAGGGGGGGAGGGGACTCCCTATAGTGGGATATACGGGGAGGCTCCGCCCGAAAGGGGTGCCTTTTTAAATCTCGCAGTATACTAAAGGATAGGGAAAAATGCCATTTTAGTATACGAAAGGGCACAAAATCAGCTGAAAAGTGGAAGAAATGGCGGCTAAAGCGAAGTATATCTAAGGGTGTCATATTTTGGCAGAAATGACTAAGCAACTGAATCAGCTAGAACGACTGAAAACCTGGAAAAACGTGGTGATTATAGGAAGTTCTACTGTTGTGGCTTACCCTTGAGGTATAAGAAAGGGGTGCCATTTTGCTCTAGGTGTATGAAAGGGGAACCATTTTGGTAAAAATTACTATATTAAAGGCTAAGGGTTTCAACCTCCGGGCGGAGCATCCCCGTATAAAGCTTTATTGAGTAGCCCCCCTCCCTTCCCCGGAGGACTTCACTTTCCCGAGCAACGCTAGAATCACATAGCTTTAGCTATAGAGATGTCCCTGCACCCCCCTGGAAGGGTCGTCCAGGAAAGGTGTCCACTTAAGAGAAGCACCTGCGTAAAGGTGGGTATATATTTTAAACGCGTCGTTTTTCAGAGTGGTGTCTATTTTAGGACCGATTTAGACGTTCCGACAATGTTCCCTTGCGACATGTTTACGAAAAGCCTTGCAGTGGTGGCCTGTATTAAGGTCGGGACACGAGCGCTAGGCTACAGATCACATGAGCATGACGTGGGGCACGTTGCAGCGAAATTAAAATTCCTTTCGTGTTATATGCCTTTTTGAATGAAGAATCCTTGTCCTTGTCCCCACGACAGGCCACGCGAATTGGCTCGAATCGTAATTCAAAGTGGTTTGAATTCGTGCGTCAGGTCGCAAGCACAAAATGACACAAAACTCCATGGCCGCCGCGTGAACATTGCTCGCACTACCTATGGAAGACTCCCTACCTAAAATCCCTTCACGTACACCAACCATTCTTCTTGACTCCGTAACATGTCTCCTGAACAGTGCTCACGAGGGAGCTTTTCGCCGAGACCTGCCCTTGGGATCAATCGGTGTGTCCCGACCTTAAGGGCGGTGCCTCCTAATACAGATTATTTTTGCAAAGGTGATGACTATGAAGAAAAAGGAGATCTTACCAAGGGTAATTGGAATCCAAAAAGAAAAATGTGGGTAACCACGCATTTTTCAGAGATAATTAAGAATGTATGGCAATTTCTTTCCATTGAAGTTTAAGCTCAATTATCTCTGAAAAATGCGTGGTTACCCCCAATTTTCTTTTTGGATTCTGATAGCCCTTGCTAAGATCTGCTTCTTCCACATAGTCTTAAGCCACGCAAAATATTGTTGTATTAGTGGGCAAATTCCTTAAGAAACCCGAATATCCCGAGATGTGCAGAACGTACGCGCAGTGATAAAAGGAGGCACCGACCTTAAGTGTCTTCGGTAAAGAAATCCTTAGCTAATCCTTATCTTCCTCTGCGGCTTTAGAGAGAGTTCTGCGTTCACATTAGAAAAGTGTTATCTTTGTTGATGGAGATAACTGCACGACCGTAAATGTCGAAGAGGGCTTAAATAAATAAATAAATTGGAATTTAGAAATGTCGGTTTTTGAGGGGAGGGGAAAACCGGAGTACTCGGAGAAAAACCTCTCGGAGCAAGGATGAGAACCAACAACAAACTCAGCCCACATATGACGCCGGGACCGGGAATCGAACCCGGGCCACACTGGTGGGAGGCGAGTGCTCTCACCACTGCGCCATCCCTGTTCCCCCCTTAAAAAGGGCGGGGTTGATTTTTATTTTTATTTCTGAAAGTGAGACCTTTTAGGAGAGGGAGAGGTTTCAACCTTTTAAGCCCTAACACCAGCTTGTATATTCCCCTCACTAGCCTTTATAACTTTTTCTGATACATGTTGGGAGAATTTGTTTCAACATCAAGACGTTTCGTCTTTGATGATCATTTTCCTTATTCTTATGACTTGTACGTCTGATCATACAGTGATATTGTAAGGAGAAGTTAGATACTGGTCACTGCTGAGACTCAAAGGGTTGATAGAGGGAATCCAGAGTATAATGCTGTACAGCCGGGGTGGTTCTTACTTTTGAGTCAATGGAAAAACTTTAAATTATACTGGATAACCATTAAAATGGATTAAAAAGAACTTTCCCGTGGGGCTGATTGCTTTCTGTACGTTTCAAAATGAAATTTCGTACACTTCTGCACGTTGCTGGTCGCTCAACTGATTGAAAGAGTGGCTGGGGTAGTTGACTATTAAAGTTTTGTCCTACCTTTTTTCCCACAGACTTTACAGGCAAAAGTCAGGAGCTTAGAAAAACAAAAGAAGATCTTCTTAGAGAAGCTGGAACAGAATCCAATTGAACAGCAAAACAAGCTGGAGAAAGAACTCAATGACACCAGCAGACAGCTACGAGAAACCACCCAAAGGCTTGTGGTGCGTCTTTATAATGATTCTCTTTACTGGTCTCGATATGTTTCATTGACCACTAATTGGGAGAACCTGTTTAAACATCGAGACAATTCATCTCTGGTGATCATTCCCTACATTCTCAGGACCTGTATGTGTTACAGTGCACAGATATGATGAGGAGAAAATTGATGCTGATCATGATCACTATTGAGACTTAAAGGGTTAATCAGTCTAATTTCAAATCTCCAATCCTTCAATAGAGTTATCACTTAATATTTTTACAGCTAACTCCAATATCACTGTTAATAACTGCTGTTTGGGGTTATATATCCATAATAATAACTCCACGGTCAAATGTTAACTCAGTAATTCCACTTAAGAGCATTCACTTAAGGAGCGATTTTACGAATTCTAAAATTGTTGTGTCCAATGCACACAGCAACGCGAAAAATGTAAGGCACCTCTTGGTTAATTTCCAACATGTAATGTCTTGAAACTTGTCAGTCAGTCTCTGTAATAACCGCGAGCTAGCGTGAAACCGTTTGAAAGAAATCATGCATTGCAAGAAATACCGTGGCAAAACAAATTTCACCGGACAAAACTAGATAATTTATATTCAATGTAAATAACTCAAGTAAAATTTTAGAAACGGCTTTAAAGTTTTTAAGATTTGGAGTTGCCTGTGTTTTTGTCCTTAGACGTGTTGGTCGAGAATGAACTTTAACAAAATATGGACGGAAAGTGAACACTCTGAATCTACAATTACCATCATCGTCATCATCATCATCATCATCGTCGCCGCCGTCGTCGTCGTCATTGTCGTCGTCATCATCATCATCACGATGACCCCTGCCTACCACTAGAACATCTCTGATAAGGACTCAACAACGACTCAAATGAAAGCCACTGGGATTTCTTTTTCCTGTGGAGTTTTCGTCTTCTATTTATTTTGCAAAAATTGAAATATATCATTTTCAAGCTAGTACGCTCTTTCGAGTAACAGGAGTAACAAGACCAAACTGAACCAACAAGCTTCTTGAAATTCTAGGAGATGCCCACCGGGTCTCTTTATTTCTCTAACACATGGCTTCCTTTGTTGTACCTACAGACCACGCAGCAACAAGTTGAAAAACTCTTGCGTTCCAACAGAAGTATTAAGAAAGCCAGAGAGAAGATGGCAGAGGAATTCGAAAAGGAAATGAAGCAAAAGAACTCGCTTATCCACAATCTTGAGGTAAGTGAGTCCTTAACCGAGACACATTCTACAAACCCCCCTCCCCTTCTATAGTTTCTCCCCACCTGGGTGTATAAAGGATTACCAGGGAACAGTTACCCACCGTTGAAGGGAACCGAACAAAACAAAATGAGGGGGCGGAGTAGGGGGGGGGGGGGTTGGGGTACTATTGCGATGGACTAGCATCCCACCAGAAAAGGAGGAATAATATATGTGACACTTTTTGACCTGTCTTTCGCGTTACAGGGAAATGGACTTGAAGACCGATAACATTTGTTAGACAATGACTTCCAGAAGAGTTCTGACATTCGAACCTCGATTAAGTCCTCAAGTGAAGCCATTCGAAATAAGCTACGTGTTCATCTCATTATTCGTGTTCTTTAGGAAAGAATCAGGGATTTGAAAATATCTTGCACGGATGCTGAAGCTCATAATAGGACTGAACCGGAAGAAGACAATGGTTTTTGGCAGGTAATTAGTGTAGTCATTTCTCCTTCCGTTTTTTAACTTGATAAACGTACGACGCATGAGCAGTTCCAGTCATAATTGTGCAAAGAAAAATACAGGCGAATATCGAACGTTTTATCTTAATCGCAAAATTTCACGCTATGTTTGAAAGCTTACGCTTTTTATGTTGAGTAGATATTCAAAATAAAGTAGCTAACATCCACAACTTTTCTCGGCGCCAATTCGGTTTCCATGGACAATTTATGCATCTTTTTCATTCGAACTTCACGCTTGTACACGTTTGAACAGATTCAAATTACTTCAAAGCCCCGAAAAAACCGGAATGGACGTTGTTGATTTTCGCGTTTGACCGCTCAGAACACGTGCTAGTCGTCAGTCATACTTGTTTCGAGGGAATCATGGAAGAATATAAAGTTGGTTTCCCACCGACATTTAATGAGCCTTTCTTTTAATCTGTAGCTAAGGTGAAGATGTGTAAATTTTTTGTTTGTTTGTTTCTTCGCGATTTCCCAAACACAGGGTACGTTTAAGGAACTTGTTGTAGGGACAGTCCGTTGTGCTCTGTTACGAACAGTGATTAATACGTTGGACTTCAGATCTGAAGGTCGGTGGTTCGACGCCCAGTCCTTGCCATCGTGTTGTTTCCTTAGACAAGAAACATTACCCTACATTGTCTCTCTCAACCCAGGTGTATAAATGGGTGTCGGCCACATACTGCTGGGGGTAACCCCGCGATGTGAAGAAACGTCCTCAGGTACTTGCCTGTTCGATTAAAACCAATTTTAATTTAGAACAAGTCGCAGGGACAAAACAGAAGTATAATGAGTTATGGCTAGGTTGCGCAAATGGACAAGTCCCCCCCCCCCCCCCGTTGTATAAAAGGGTTAGTTTCTACAGAAACTGTTGTGTCGCGCCGGTGGGGGATCGAGTGAAAATTCATGGGCACCGTTAAGAGATTCAAAAGCTGAGGTTCCGAGCGTTTGTCGGCCTTTCGTCATGTACAGCGAACCCTCAAAGCTAATGCAGTTTTCTTGTGGTTAGCCGAACGATACAATGGAGTTGTGGGACAAGTCAGATGTGGGACAACTCACAGTGGAGATGTGGGACAACTCTGACGATGACGTAACACAGGTTGACGAAGAAAAAGGACGATCGCAGGATCCCAAGAATATGGTAGGATATGAATAGAGTGATTTAAGACAGATGTTCCTTAATTGGACTTACTAGAACGGCTTTCAATTGCTTGTCGTGAAACCAAAACGAAAGCAATTATCCTGAACAATCAGAACAGACCTAAACAACAGAGTGAACCAATCAAAACTCGAAGCAAATACTAGCCCGAGAAAACAGCCGACGTCTCGCAAGGTCGCCACTTGAGCCCTCGCAAAACAACGTCTGAGTAACGAGTGCAGAAATTCTATATTGATAACGTGTCACTACCCAGATCTAGATAGTGCTTCTGATTGGTTGAAGCGAAATTCCCTCAGGCTAAGCAAATACAGATATCTAGCGTCATGCAAGGGCGGGAAAACGCGTGCTAGCAAACCACCATGATGATTAGTTTTTGGTTTTACTTCTGATTGGTTGACAAGGGGGCGCGAATTTTTTAACCAATCACAGTGCGCAGCAAAGCAAAACTGAAGGAAAGAAAAAGAGCCAAAAGACATATTTGCACCAATGGACGCCTATAATTAATGGTCCTGGAACACTGGTTCAGTTTTGCTAAAATGCCTATTCTAGTGCACGGAAACTATTATTAAAAGTGTTTGGCTGACAGATGAAAACTGATTCCAACCTTGAAAAAGTCGGGTCCACTTTTTCAAGTTTTTCCCCTGTGCCTCAGATAAAATCGGTAAAAACTGCTCGCGGCTCCCTCATTTTTTGAAAATTCACTTGATATTGTTCCTTTAGTGGTCTAGAGCAAGGTTATGATTAAGATAGAATTCAACAAATTTTCGACCAAAAACTAGAAAATTTCTAGCCTGAGAAAACAGCCGACGTTTCACACCGTCGCCACTTGAGCCCTCGCAAAACGACGTCTGAGTAACAAGCACAGAAATTCCATACTGATGACGTTCACTATCCAGATCATGGTAGTGCTTCTGATTGGTTGAGAGAAAATTCCAACCAATCAGAAGCACTACCAAGGTCTACGTAGTGCACGCCATCAGTATGGAATTTCTGTGCCCGTTACTCAGACGTCGTTTTGCGAGGGCTCAAGTGGCGCCCGCGTGAAACGTCGGCTGTTTACTCAGGCTACAAAATTCCCTTGACATGTTTGTACATCTTCTTTATCGTTTAACTTCAGGACGCCTTCAAAACTCTGGAAGAAAAAGACCAAACTGAAGGATGTAGAGTGAGCTTTTTTCCATCCATGTATGACTGTAATGGAAATAATAAAAACAAAGTAAACGTTTTCTGCCAGAAAGGGTTTCAGAATGACCCAGTGACTTTAGAAACAAGCAAGGCACACATGAATGAGCAGACACTGTGTGACGAAAATCAAACTTTAAACGAAAACTCCATAATGATAGACGAAACACAGAGCCAAGGATTCAAACTTAACTTTGACGAGGGGAAGGCAGTCGTAAACATCCAAGAGGCGAAGCCGTCTATCCCGCCCACGAAATTAAAGTGTTGGACGAAAGCGAAAATGGAAAATATGGCAAAATTGTGCAGCAATAAAGGCTGCTCTCACGCTAGCGATAGCATCAATCGCCTGAAAAATTTCTACTCGAAAATTTCTCTTGGCTCCAAAGCAGATGCCGCTGAAGGAATTCCAGACTCGTCTGGCACTGGAGGCTTGCAAAAAATAGGTACAAGGTCACCTCCTCCAGGGTTTAATACCATGGATATTGGGCCTGTCGTGCATGCTGGGATTGATTTCTTTAATCCCTCGTGCTTTGATTCCGAAGAATACAAGACCATCACTCAAAACGTGAAGTAGTGACGAAGAGTTGAGCGTCAAAGCACCAAACAATTTCAATTTTTCCATTTTGTTTTTGAGATTTACTTTTTATTTATGACTACTGTAACTTCAACCTGTTCTGTGACAAAACTTTTGTCAATAAAATTTATATTCTTCCTGTGTGCCCACATAAGCTTTGCTTGCTGTTACAGCGATATTTTTTAGGCTAATCACACCAGGCGTCTTCCTCCGCTCCCTATCCCCTTCCAACATACATTAGAGGCTAAAGTACGGCTCTGCTGAAAGCTCAAGGCTACTTATTAAATATTACCCTCACTCTCCCTGACTACTTTTGTAGGAAGGGTTTACCTTATTCTATTAACGCTATTGTTTATGATGGTGTTTCAAATTAATGCCACTCAAGTTAACTTGACTCAAAGGGAAAAATAGTTCAGAATAAAGGAAAGAAATTAACGCTGTGGGAATGAATGCAATACTCAAAGAAAACAACTCGGCTTAAATTAACGTGAATGTTTGGAATTCGCATAAATTTCATGAAGCTTTGATTTCCAACAACAAGGTATTAATAAAAGTTTCATTAATATCCCAAGAGAAGAAGATGCCGCCTTTATCCTTTTTTAAAGGCTTTTTCTGGGGTGGAGTTTGCAACTATTCAATTTTCATTATTCAAAGGAGGGAAAAATACTTGGATATTTAAAAAATTAATGAAATCCTTAGCTGTATGGTTAAATTAATCTAGACTATAGTAATAATTAATTTACAGTAATAATTCATTCAGCAGAAGACATTCTTGATAGGCCTTATTAAAAACAGCTCTCATCGCTTGGTTTGATAAGAAATCAATTCTACTGTGCAAAACAGCATGATTTACCCTACCCTGGACAGTTTGGGTCCATTGGTTTTGAAGGGTAAAAAATTAAGGATACTAATTACAATGTTGCAGTAGAAAAGTAATTCTAAGCCTCTCCCACCTCCCCATCCATACCTTTTTGACAAAATGACTGTATCTTTTTATGTTAATGTATCTTAAGAATCCATGTTATGACCCACTATTATTATCATTACCATATGATTATTACTAAGATCAGCACACACAGGTGCAACTAGTCATGCGGACCAAGTCCCTTTATGTGAACTATTCATGCCTCCCCCCCACCCTATTTGTGGGGATTGAACTTTCAGGTCACTGGTAAAACTGGTTTGAATTCACCCGACTAGTCACAGAGATTTTTATTGCACTCATTTGCCTTCTTGTGCATACTCTTTGTGCAACTAATCCCTTCCACTAAATAAAAAATTTAACCAATCAAAAACCAAGGTGGTCTGTCATCATGACCAGTCCCCACGTGTTGTGTTAACAATACAGTTAGTAGCCCCTGTGAATAGTCCTCTGCGTGGTGATGTGGATGATTTTTTGGAGGGACTAGCTCCAGCAACAAGTCCTTGTCACTGGCTCCCTTGTATGTGCAGACCTTATATAATATCTTCATCTTAAGCATATTCATCCCTTCTAACAACGCAAAATTAATATTCCATTGGGTGATATAAATTGAGGGTAGCCACTCCTGAGCAAAACCTACATGTACATGACATGTGTCTTATTTGACCTTTTCTCTTAAAAATATGTGCTATTCACTAATTAATAATATTATCCTTTTACACTCCTCTGATGTCAGTTTAAATTAATAGCATTTCATGACTTGCGACCTGATAATGCAAGTCCAACCAATGCAGCTGCTCCGCCCATAACAAGAGCTGTGCCACCCAAGATGCCAAGACCAATCAAGCCATCTGCAAGAGAAGGAAAATGTAATATATAAAGTTACCTCCTCCTGGTAACTTGAACCCTCAGTAACTTGAACTGCCCACCGCTTACTCTAAGTGAATGTTTTTTCCCTTCATGTTCACCATTTTCTTTTAATAATTTATACCCTCAATAACTTAAACCCACGAAAACCCGAACCTTTTTGATTTCCCTTGAAGGTTCAAGTTATGTAGGGTCAATTAGATAGGGCTTACAATATGTCCTGTCAGATAGCTTCTTTCTTAGAGGGCATGTCTATAACTTGCATCATTCTAGGATGAATACTTTTACAAGAAAACATCTGACAGTTGACACAAAAGACATATTTGTGCTTGATCAAACATAGCAGTGAGTTGAAATTCATTCATTGCAAGTTTAATCCTTTAAGCCCCAACATCATTATTATCCTTAGTGTTCTCCATTTATTTCGTATGTGACTAGTTGGGAGAATTTGCAGAAACATCAAGGAATTCCCTGTTTGGTGATCATTTCCTATACTGAAACTCTCATGACCTGTATGTTTGATCAAGTAGGGATACTGTAACGAGAGGATAGACTATTGGGGTTTACAGGGTTAACCCTACCAAACATGTGGTCAACAAAATAAAAAGGCCAAATGATAAGAACCAGCCATTGAGTTCATGAGCTTTCCAGGTCTCCTGTTTCCGATAACAAGAGCACAGCATTGTTTTGGTTTTCTGAGTCACTTGCAAATCAGCAGATTATTTCATCCATGTGGTTTCAAATCACCATTTGACGGGGATCCTGGAA
Source organism: Siderastrea radians (assembly GCA_964017195.1). Classification (NCBI taxonomy): domain Eukaryota; kingdom Metazoa; phylum Cnidaria; class Anthozoa; order Scleractinia; family Rhizangiidae; genus Siderastrea; species Siderastrea radians. Next base: position 17,633,365 of record OZ024895.1, read on the forward strand.
TAAAGCCCCAAGTGACTTCTTATTCTCCTTGCGTATGTTTGTAAATCAAAGGTGGAGTCAATTAGGGCCTTATTCCACACACCCCTTCATTTGTCTCACCTTCCAGCACCTGCCACACAGGCTACAACTGAAGGGGTGCATGGAATAAGGTCTTACATGTAAGTGACTCCTGATCTAATGTCAAATTCTCCCTTTGATTTACAAACATAGACAAGGAAAATTGGAAGGAAACCAGTTCAGCAGAAGTCACTTGGGGCTTTATTCCAGGCACCCCTTCAACTGGAATATCCCAGTGAATGTGTCTGTGCCCGGAAATCACAAAGTATTTTTTTGTTTCAACTGTGTCACAAATTCTTAAGATAAAAACTTGGAGATTCACTTTTACTCTGAAAAATTTATATTTATTACCAAAAATCTGAGCAATTTTGGGTCTGGAGGAAACTGGTCTGGATATGCACCTGAGAACGGAACTGCCACGCTTTATTTCAACCTTCAAATGAGATGTTTGGTTTTCGAAAAGACCCACAACCAGTTACATGCACCTAGCAAATAAAATCTTCAAAGGAAGCTACCCATCAACTGACCTTTTTTCATTTGGCTGTTGATTTTTTCCTGCAGCTCGATTCCCTGTTGGTTGTTAGGCTCTATTTGTAGAAGTCTATTTGTGTATCGGAGGGCTGTTTTGTATTCCTGATAATAAAGGGTAATAAGGGGTGTTAAGTTATGGAATGATTAAATGGCAACCCTTACAAAATTTCAAACCACACAAGTGAAGATTTGAATGTATAAATAAGGTTGTGTTTGATTCAAACCTCAACCAGTTAACTGGTAAGTAGATTTAGTAGCGGTCTCACAACAGAAGACTTTTTAACCATTATAAGTGCAAGTGGTGTAAAATTAAATACAAAGACTTGCACATGATTTAATTTGATGGAATGTCATGGTGTAACAAATTAATCAAATTCTAAGGGGCCGATCACATAATGAATTTCAGCCCGGGCTGAAATTTCGGACCACCCAGCTGGGCCGAAATTTTGTTGCGATTACATGCCGAAATTTCAGCCCGGGCGCAATGTTTAAAATTGGGCAGGAAAATTTGCAGGAAAGCGTTTTCTGTGCTTTTTTGGTGCACAACTAAAGCGGTGCGCATGCCCAAGTTCACATTTCAGCCTGGGCTGAAATCTGAATGTGATTAATTACATGAGGTTTTTCAGTCCGTTTGACCGGGCTGAAGTTTTAGTCGGGCTGAAACTCTCTTCATGTAATCGCAAACTTCTTTTTAAAAAGATTTGTTCAGGAAGCTGAGCTGAGTTACTGCGCTGAAATTTGTCATGTAATCAGCCCCTAATTAACAAAAAGCTTTTCAATTAGCAATGCTAAGAATAGATAATATAGCCCTTTTAGAGTTTGAGAGACAAGGGGTGTACTCTAGTGCAAACCTTACAAGACAACAACTTTTTTTTTACTAAATGTAGCCTCAGATAACACTAACTCGCATTCTACAAATTTTGTATAACTAGGCATAACTAACTCACATTTAGCTTGTAGTATCCCTCTGCAATGAAGTAGAGGTAGTCTCTTTGATCTGCTCCACTATGACAAAGCCCTTGAGAAGAAAAAGCAGGCAAAGGTCAGCAATAAAAGAAAGAATTGAGGATTCATGTTCATCACTGATGATAAAATCTGACAACACTGGGCATGCTTGCTTTATACAACCTACACATTTCCAGTGGACTACATACAATCTTGTATAAAATAGCAAAGCACAAACTGTAAAACAAGGAAACAAATTAAACAGTAAATACCGGTATTTAGAATACGGAACATAGCAGCAGGACACCAGTTTCCCAAACTTGATTTTTCGTGATGGATGAAAAAGCTGCATCAAAATGCATGTAAAGCACTTTACATCAATACTATGGAAGCCCACAGCCTCCCCTTGATGTCCTAATGGCTTAGTTCGCTATTTTCATGCATAAATTGTCAAAAGACCATTAACAAAAAACCCATGAAGATTAGTAAACGTTAAGGTAACATAAGTAGTAGTATGTACTAGGAGTCTTTATTTACAAGTGTATGTAAAAAGCTACATAATAACAATAACAACTTTATTCATGTGCCAAAGTGATCTAGCACCCTGTAAAGACAGGGTGCTAAATGGGGACACACTATATAAAAAGACTGTGTTCAACACAGTCTTTTGCTTGCTATTAATTTTGGACCATATAACAGTTGTGGTGACAGTGGACCAAAAGTTACCTTAAGTTTGTATTTTACTTGGTGTTTACAAAAATGGGAGTGATTTTTGCAGACTATGCGTAGCTTGAGCTACAAAAATTGGATGCAGCAGTCAAAGCAAAAGCCATACCATGGATCTAAGTCAGCCATTACAGTACCTTGAAGAAGAAGCACTCCTTTTAAGATGTCATTCTTGTCACCACTTCTGATTAAACTCCAGGCATAACTAAACTGTGTATCTGGTGAAGCACTTCCTTTTTCAAGCTCAGCATTGTATGCCTCCTCAAAACGCTAAAAAGGCACAATGTGGTAAAGGAAAAGAACAGTCAAACCATTTAATTCTTTCAATCCCAATAGTGCCTAAAAGCAAAATTCAAGACAAATCTCAAATTTCATTTTGTAAAAAGCATAAATATAAATAGTACCACGTGAAAGTACAGCTGACGAGGTTTCATTTGAACATTTGAACTATGATTTGAATGGTAACACCAAATGATTTTATGCACAGCCTCCGAAATTAGAATCACTTCAATGTCTCCATAACTGCATGACTCTGGGAGTGATCATCTGCACCTTGGTTAGCTAGACCTTTTCTCATGAATTTTTACTGATCCATCTGCCTGTGCACTTTATCCAGAAACATATAAATCGCTTTCCAGATGCATTCCTCAGGATGCAAAAAGTTTCAATAGAAATTGCTGATCACGAATTTCCGGTTTATGGAAAAAATTTAAGCTTAAATATGTACCTTACCTTTATATCTTCTTTCGCAAGACGTTCATCCATAACTAAGTAGTGATAGGAAGAAAATCCTGATCAACAGCGTCTCAAATGTAACGTAATAAGATGATCTTAGGCTTCAAAATACTTGGAAAAAACCAAAGATTTGAAACTATGCGCTTTCGTTTTTGTCCACTATTTTGTATTTCACGACTCTGTGACCTCGTCTTCAGAACGAGTCTCCCCCCCCCCCCTCTCTTCCCAGTCTACTCCGTGTTTGAATCCAAAATGGCTGCTTAGATGTGATTCGTGGCAGTTTGTTTCTAGCGGCCGTATTTTTTGGCAAAATGGACTCCGTAGAGCAAGATGACGGACTTTTGAAAACGCTCTTCAAGGAATCATTCCAAGGTAAATCTTGGTATATTTTCTATGGTCAGATGTAAACTGCCTTCGTATTAAAGTTGTGCCTTGCTTCTCTTCCTGGTGTTGCATATCGCGAGCAGAACAAGAGCCCGATATCACATCGGCCTCTTGTTCAGACTTCAATAAGCTTAATTATGTGGATAACGACTGACTGGAAACGCATAAATGCATATACCTGTAGTAAGTAACAAACCAATCAACTTAGCTGTAGAATGTATAGACAGTAAGCTTATAGTACATGAAACAAGCACTAAAAATTTGGTGTGATGATGTACAAACTTCTGGTTTGAAGGCTTGTACATCGTCCACTTTTTAACTTAAATAAAAAAAAATCTGAAAACTGAAGACTTTTTCTTTTGTCGCAAGGGTCCCTCAATGACAATCCCCCCATCCCATCCTCCCCAGCTTGACTCCCCTGCTTGTTTTGAGCATTTGTTGACAGTTTTCCTTAGTTAAACTTTTAACAATAGTCCAATTGAATAGTGGTTTATTTGTTCATGACCATAATGATAAATACCTTTTTCTCAGTTATGAGTTTTTGTAATCTTCTGTAGAAGTCAAAAGCAGGAGAAAGTGCAGTCAAGAATGAAACTTTAATTAAACCCTTTAAGCCCTAACAGTGACGAAAATGAATTTTCTCTTTACAATCTCACTACTCGTTTAACCATTCAAGTAATAAGAATAAAGAATGTGATCACCATGGATAAGATGTCTTGATATTTAGACAAATTCTCCTTACTAGTTCCATAAGAAATGTATGAAGAACAGTAAGGAGAATATGCATTTTTCATCAGGGATTAAAAGGGTTAAGGTGAGGGCACACTAAACAACAGGTCCCAGGAACAGGTCGGCTTTCGTTACTTTTAGGGGACTCGCACTATATAGACAAAAAATTGTCTGAATGCATGCGCAAGAATGACAAATTTAATTCACTTGCAAAAATGACATACTCAATTAACTGTACAAAGTTTAGCAATAACTAAAATCAACAATAACAAAACTAACCGTCTTAGAATCAGTGCTTAAACCGAAAGAGTGTAGATGAGTTCTTAGGCCTAATCACTGTCAATCAGTGCTTAACCCTAAATACTGCAGATGAGTGTTTAACCATTATTCATTTTGTTTTCATTTGTTTTTCTAGCTAATAAACATGCATCATCAAATTTGTCACTCGTCATGTTTGCGCGTGTATTCAGGCAGTTTTTCTCTGTTTTTGTTTTCCTATACAGTGCGAGTCCCCTAAAAGTAACAATAGCTAACAGGTCTCCGTGATAAGCCACTTTTTTGCTTACGAGACATGTCTTTCAGTCAAGATGCTTGCTTAGTGAGGGAAACCTACATGTAGATTATGATGAGAGTACTTGGGAACTAGAATAAATAATGTTTTCCCATTGGAAAATTTTTTGGGGTGATTACCTAGTGGCAACAATGGAAATTTGGGACATTTTGTCTTTACAACGTGGCACACAAATTCTTACCAGTTTGAGACAATGTTCAATCAAAGCAACAAGGTTTCTGTCCTGTGTTACTCCCCAGTGACCTGTCATTGTGTGTATCTAGACCTTTGCAACACAGAAATTTGTGGATCATGTGAAAGTAATGGGTAACTTTTTTCATCAAATGTGGGGAAATGAGCCAAAGTTACTTTTATCTGGGAGATTCAGTCACCGACACGGGTGACTGGAGACTCGTTCCTAATCTGGGAAACTCCCAGATAATAAGGGAGGGTATTTTGTGGCCAGCATTTAAATATCGCTGCAAGCCCATGCAATGAATGGGAGAGTAGTGATTCTGTCTCCGTCATACTATAGAAACCACAGAAATGTCCCAGACACTTTTTTGTCAAAAACCAAAACAAAACAAAAACAAAAAAACCACAAGGCCCATAGGGATGAAACCTTTTTATACTCCTACACATTTTTACTCCAGTCCAGCCTTCCACCTCAATCCATCACTGACCATTTCTCAAGAAAAGCAGAAAATGTTTGAGATAGCAGGGGTTTGAGATTGTGAGAGTGGGAGTTAGAAAATGAAACTGTAATGTGATACAAATGACTGATTATTGGTGCTTCAGATACTTCTCCTTAGGTTTCAAAGTCACACTTTTAAAGTTAGAGTAGGGAGTTAGTGATAACTGAGTCCTAGATAAGAAATAACAAATGACTGAAAAATAATAATAATTATTAATACTTATTCAATAAGCAAATCCAAGGGGATTGAACTTTTAGTTTGAAATACACTATAGCAAGGTATTAACCCTTTATTAAGTCTTTAAGCCCCAAATCCTCATGCAGATTCTCTTCACTGTACTCCATACATTTCTTATGGCATTAGCTGGGAGAATTTGCTTGAACATCAAGACGATTCATCTTTGATGATCATTTTCTCGAGTCTCATGACCTGTATGTGCTATGATGCACTGAAATGATAGGGAGAAATTTGATGCTGGTCACTGTTGGGCCTTAAAGGGTTAAGAGAGCCAGAGCCCAAGATGGGGGCAGTGTACAATATCAGAGGAAATAAACCTGGTCTGTTCATTCCACTTCATTTGTTTGAACAATCTTATAAATTAAAATGTACCTTGTAAATGTATAGTCTCTTCTGTTGATTTTTTGTAGAGTTGGTGAAATTACAATCTATTCATATTAATGTAATTAAGTTCTTACTTGAAATTTGCATAACTTGTTTGATGATTTTTCTGGTTTCAGAAACATGGAAAGATAGTCCAGATTTTGCTTTGTACCTGGCTGAATTGAGTGCGTCTGGTCTGGATAAGCTTAGTAAGTTACCTGCCTAATATGTAGCCTGAGAAAACAGCCGACATTCCACTTGGTCGCCACTTGAGCCCTCGCAAATGACGTCTGAGTAACGAGCGCAGAAATTCCATACTGATGACGTGTCACTACCCAGATCTAGGTAGTGCTTCTGATTGGTTGAAACAAAATTGCCTTGCGTGTCAACCAATCGGAAGCACTACCTAGCTCTGGGAAGTGAGGCATCATCAGTATGGAATTTCTGCGCTTGTTAATCAGTCCTCGTTTTGCGAGGGCTCAAGTGGCGACTTTGCAAAACATCAGCTGTTTTCTCAGGCTACCTAATACGTTGATAAGGAATTTCATCTATACCGGAAGAACATGAGTGAGAAACAAACAATTTTTATCTCTTGTGGGTTTTTGGGTATGTTTTACTCTCTTTTCAGTGATTTCATAAGATGACTACTGTCAATGGCCTGACGTCTATTTGAAACAACTAGTCACCCAAAATATCGTGAAAATGAAATAATCAACTTGTCCAGTTGATTTTTCTTGGCATACTAGTATTTATAATTTCACTAAACCTGGATATCTTTTGCAAGTATTATTATCTCCACCTACATGCACTTACCAGTACCGTAAATTCTAATTATAATAGATTTCTTAAATATTAGCGTACATGTACTCTTTTATCAGCTCTGACATACACCTAATTGCAATAACATTGTCATACAAAAATGAAAACACAGTAAGGAAAAAAAGGCCAAATAGGAATTAATTAGCCATGCAAATTACATTGTCAGATTTTAATAATTCTCAAAGCATTTATGCACTACAGCATAATACTTTAATTTTCTATCAACTAAGTTGATACAAGGTAAATTAGTCACCGAAAACACCCTTCGAGCTTTAGCCGTTCGTCAGAGCAATTCCCTGGATGTAGTGAGCCTGCCTAATTTATTCCTATTTGGCTTTTTTCTTTTCTCTTTTCTTCATTTTCATATGACAACAATATTGCAATTAGGTGTGTAATTATGATGCACAGTGTAGTATGTTAAAATGTACAAAATGTAAAGTAAGTAGTCAGAATTTTCATAGAATTCACATTAATACAGAACATTTTCTGGAGTGTGAATGATCAATATGATGAAAGGTAACTCTCAACGTAGAGAATGATAAATTTAGCTTTCTTTAGACTCGACCCAGGATTTTTTAACTTCTTCCTCTGATATTTACTTCAGTTGGTACAGTGTATGTCTGTTGTCTTTATATTAGGCAGGGAACCAGAACGATTGGCAGAAGAAAAGGCTCAGATTTTGGAACAAACTGAACACTTGGCTTTTCACAATTACAAGACATTTATCAAAACAGCAGAGTGCTCCAAAGAAATTTTTCATGATGTAAGTTTTAACATGTACACATTAATTATCGGTAATAGTATTTTTAATTGGTACTGATCATAATCCTCATTAAACTGGTGACTGCAATATTAACCCTTTAAACCCTAATATCAGCATGCATATTCTCCAAACTGTTCTCCATACATTTTCTGTGGTACTGATGAGGAGAATCTGTTTAACAATCAAGACCTTTTTAACTTGGTGATCATTTCCTTTGTTCTCATGACCTTTATGTTTGAGTAAACAATGATATGAAAAGGAGAAATTAGATGCTGATCACTCCTAGGGGTTAAAGGTTTAAATTTATAGTTAGCGGCCACACTGACAACCCAATGCACTGTATGTAGAATTTCCTGTTAACACAGATTGAAATGACAACATCTCAAGAACAGCTTCACTGAACATTATGTGACCTACTCCAAAGTTAGAAGATTTTTAATAATACTGGATAGGTCTTTTAGAAATCTAGTGTTAAGGCTTTCCTTCAGCTGATGTCTGTAACTTCTAGTTGCATGCATTGAAAGAAAGGTCTTAACTGTGTTATGGTGTTTTCTCGCCATGAATCAGATTGTCAAGGCATCCCATGAGTAACAATTACTCAGTAATAGGTACAGCTGTAGTTGAGACATTTGGCTTGAAAGAGAGCCTGGTACATCTATTTTCTTGATACCACTTCAAATGCATTTAAAACTTCTTGCAACCCCTTCCCCTAATTCAATGTTGTATGCAACAAATCTCATTGTTTGTGAAATAGGAAAATAACGTTGGTTTGGAGGCGCGGTATTTTTTGTTCAGGAGGAGATGATCATTGACCTTTTGAAAACAGCATATTAATTGAAGGGGTGCATGGAAAAAAAGCCCTAAATGACTCTGATAAACTGCTAAATTCTCCTTCCAAATTCCCTTTTATTTGCTTGTGAAACAAAAGGAGAATATGACATTACATCAAGAGTCACTTAGGACCTTATTCCACGCACCCCTTCAATTGACTTTTGCCAAATATATCAAAATGTTGTGTGCACTAATATGTCTTAGGATGTGCTGACAAAATTTTCTGTTCAATACAGTTTGTTTCAGTGGAAAAACATGTGGAGTCTCTTCTGGACAAGCTACCAAGATTTTCTGATACATGCAACAATTTCATGAAGGCAGCCCAAGATATAAATAGCAGGTAAAAGAGACCTGACACCCCTGGTCTAAGTAGACTTTTGCATGTCTTCCCTCATTGAGGAACAATCAACTACTCATGCATGGTTCAATTCTAGCTGTTAACACCCCTGTTCCCCCCCCCCTCCAACCCCCTCCAGGCACACCCGTGGGAAAAGCCAGCCCTTCTGGCCCGGGCATGGGGAATTTTTTCAATTAGTCTTGTCCTGGGGGTAGGGGTCGGGGAAAATCGAGGTAACTACTCATCCAAGGAATTATGAGGTTTACACAGTCACATCTAACTTTGTGGACGAGTCCATGTATTTCGTAGGTAAATCGATGGAATTTGTAAACAATCGGCAAGAGAAAAATAATCTTATACATAAAAGAGTACAAATATTTCTTAAGAATATTCCAGTAAATAACAATATCCGAGGGAGTGTATTTAGGCTTTCCTCCAGAAGAAAGGGTTTTTAATTGTTCTAATAGTTAATCAATAAAGGTTTTGTTTAAATACCGAAATAAGTGTTTTCATCTTCTTGCAAAATGAAGCAGTTATATTTAGTAAGTCCCACGGGTAGGGAATTGTCCATTTTTGTGAGCCCGTGGGGAATAGAATGTCAAGTAAAACAATCCCCAGGGGTGTCCCTGGGGGGGCATCATGGAAACAGCTGGAATTGAACCTCGCATTATACATATTTATCTAAACCTATAACTCAGCCATTCTCAGTCAATCAGTCAGTCAGCAAAAGAGGCTATGTCACAGGTATTTTTGTGTCTTGGGGTCAAAATTCTGCTTAAATCAAAACTAAGAGCATTTTCTTATCTACAAAATGGTTTTCTGAGAGCTCCAAGAAGAAACAAAATGAATTCTTGAAAGGAGAATAAAATATAATCAGTTTATAATGGTTTTTGCTAGACAGCAGCGAAAACTTGAAAAAAAGTGGCCCGATTTTTCTCAAGTTGCAATCCGTTTTCATTCTGACCATCCATAGCCAAAGGGACTTATTTACCGTTTAAGTTCACTCTTAGAGTAGTGTTAAACAAAACTAGACCATTATTTTAGGTTTCCATTATTACATGTATTTTGGCTTGTCAAATTAATGGTAAAAATTGGTGACGTAGCCCCTTTAACATAAGGCTCGACTTATGCCAATAAGAAATTCTAGTGAGTAAAATGGACAAAATTAACGAAAGTGATGTCATCATTTGCAGCCGCCATTTAAATTCTCTGACATTAGCCCGCCACACGCAATTACTGGAGATACTGGAAATCTCACAGGTATGGAGGAACCTCTTTTGTTTCGGTAAGGTCTAATGGCCCTAACAATCTTGTTCCCCTAAAAGAGAATGACTAAGGGACTACTTCTTCAACGTGGTAGTGGTTTGTGTGAGTCAACAACATCGCACTGGCGGGTAAGACACTTCTCTGCTTTCTCACCAAAGTGTATCAACTGGATAGGTAAATAAATAAATAAACCACTCTATTTAGGTGCTGACGGTATTTAGCACAGAGTGCTAATTGAGGACACCACCAAGATCGAACTGGAATTTGGATAATGTTGGTTTTTGAGGAGAGGAGGAACTCGGAGTACCCGGAGAAAAACCTCTCGGAGCAATGACGAGAATCAACAACAAACTCAACCCACATTTGACGCTGAGTCTGGGAATTGAACCCGGGGCACATTGGTGGGAGGCGAATGCTCTGACCACTGAGGACTAAAATATTTATTAAGGAGTGACTGCATGTACTCCAAGCTGGATTAGCATCCTGTCCAGTGGGAGTAGGGGTGGGGAGAAATCGCCGTCAGTTGACAGTTATAAGTTGCAAGTTCGTCCGACTAGAACTACACGAAATCTTCAGAGACCAGTTAGAAGAGTTTGTCTGATAAACTGATCCCAGGTTTCTAACCATTGACAAACTAATTACTTCGCCACTGCTTCTTTAATTTTCACGCGCCAATTGTGTTCACAGCTAATGGATTCTTGTGTGCGTAATGGCTACTACGAGGAAGTCCTGGAACTTTCATCTTACGTGCATCGATTGGAAAAGAAGCTCTCTAATATTCCCATCATCCAAAATATCGTTGAAGTTGTGCAGTCATCAACACAGTTGATGCTTTCGCAGTTGTTACAACAGCTCCGTTCTGCCATCCAGCTTCCAGCTTGCTTGCGCGTGATTGGCTACCTGAGGCGGCTGGATTTGTTCTCTGAATCTGAGCTCAGAATCAAGGTATTTTAAGTGTCGAAAGTAATTCGCCTTTTGCTCTGTTTTGCTTTATATGCTCTGTTATTGGTTAAAAAATCTCGGGCTATTTTTTGGACTAATCGGGAGTCAAACCTAAACCCCGGCTAAACGATCAAGCACTTTCGTTCAACATTGTGTTTTAGTGACACAAAACGTTTTGTGGCTAAACAGGCAAGCAGTGTTTGACCAAACATCAGACAATGGAAAAGCACTTAAATGCAAAGCTGAGAAAGGCGGCTAAACAGTAAAACGTGTCCATTCAACACGATGTCAGACGAAAATGTTTGTTCGTTTAGCAGGGCCGTAAACCAATCGCGAATAGTTAGATTCTGAGTTGATGTGACATTTGCAATGTACGATGCGTCTTAGTTCTAATGAGACATTTTTGACCAGCTTAGACATGGTTTACAGAGTCTCAGTATGAAACTAAAAGGGGCTTTGTCACGTTTAAGGGTGAATGTTCTGAAAACAAAATTAAATATCTTTTCTCGTACACCATAATTATGCTCCTGGAACATTAAGAGAAAGGAATCGAATGATACTCCGAAAGGGAGAGCAAACCATTATAATTATTCAGTTTCTGGCGATTTTCCCAAGAAAGAAAGGAGAAACTTGACAACATTAGCCTAGTGTTTTCAAGTTGCAATCCATTTCCCTGTATGATAGACTTGTTTATCATGATTAAATACCAAAGGCGGAAATGCTAGCCAAGCCCATTGTATATAACTGCGCCGACCACAAGGTGAGCGGATATTGTGTTAGTCAGAGCGAGTAACATTACAACGAGCAGCACGTTTAAACGTCTGTAATGAACACGTAGAGGGCCCAGCTTTTCCATCCTAGCGATCTGCTGCCAAACGCACGTAATTATAGTTTCAGAGAACTGGTAGAGTAGTTTTAATCTAAACCGTACAAGTATTTTTGAGTTTCCTCTGATTGCAGTCTCTCTTTTAGCTTTTTGTAGTAATCCTAAAAATTGGTATCAGAGCTCCTTTAATTTAGCGTACATGCACCTTAGACTATCTTTAAGCAATCGACCCAGAATGTTTACACTCTCTTGATTCGCAATTCTCTGCTCGTAGTTCCTTCAAGCCCGCGATGCCTGGCTGCAGAGTGTTCTAGCGTCAATTCCATCAGACGATCCGTACTATCACATCACCAAAACCATTGAGACAAGCCGTGTTCATCTGTTTGACATTGTCACTCAATATCGAGCTATATTCTCCGACGATGACCCAATATTGTCAATGGAAAATGAAGAAAGTCCCATGTACAGTAACTTATTCCACTGTTGGGTAGTGCAGAAGGTATGTTACATGAAGTACTAACCTGAAATTGTAAGGTCCCGTGAGAAAGTGGCTTGAGACAGGGTTTGCATAGTTCCCAAATATGCTGGAAAGCCCCGAATTTTGTCGAAGAATTTTCTGGACAGGACTGGAAAGTCCGAGTTTTAAGTGATTTTTTTGTGGCGTGTCCTGGAAATCATGTAACGGAAGGTCCTAGTCATAGAAGGTCCTGGAAATCCATGCTTACGCGTGACAAGAATTGTGTACATGTGTCAGACGGTCCGTTTTTTTCTGGGAGTCTCGAGTTTTTGCGTACATGTACGTATGTTTTGTTTTTTGTTTGTTTGCTTGTGTCTTTTGACCTAGCGTGGAGCTTGGAAAATCTGCACACATCATTGAAAAGAGAAAGAATACGAACCCATTTAAGAGACGAGTATATAAAAGAAGCTATAACTGGCGCAATTGTTTAGGCTTCAGTAGATGGACAAAGGCAGTCTTTGATAATGGCCATGCTGCCATGTTTCAGCTGCTAGCCGCTTAGTTGAGCTTCCTCTCAATTGATCTTTTTCAAGGTTTTCACTGGGCTAAAAAAAGTAATGACTTACGAATTTACAATTGCACACACGCACACACAAAAAAACGTACATATTACTGCATCCTTCACAGACGTGAGATCCAACATTCATTTAGCGAATGCACAGCCAATGGTTGTGTTTTACGCTGAAAGGGAGAGTTCAGAAACAGGTGTACACAAAGAATAGGACATGACCACGTGACCACACAAAGAGTAGGACATGACCACGTGACCACACAAGGAGTAGGACGCGACCACGTGATGAGCGCTAAGCTAGTCTACTGGGAGACTTGTGTCGAGCGAGATTTTATTTACTAGGTTTGTTGGGAATATTCCATCTTTCTTATTTCTTTCTGACCTTACCACCTTTCTTTCTTCATTATCACACACGGTGCTTTCGACATAGTGTATCCTAGCAATATGCAGGACGCGTGTCACAACGAACCTAGTAAATATTTCATCTTTCTCATGAAGTTTCTTTATTTCAAAGGTCCAGCAGTTTTTAAAGACTTTAGAGTATGACTTGGAGCGTGGAGTTGGCAGCCGTCTGGACTCGCTATTGGGTCAGTGTATGTACTTTGGATTGTCGTTCAGCCGAGTAGGGGCTGACTTCAGAGGCCTGCTTCCTCCGCTCTTTCACACTGCTGCAATGCAGGCATTCAGCACAGCGGTGCATGATGCGACCGACAGGTACGTAGTGTATGGTTAGAATATTATGTCAACGTCTGATTGGTGCACTTGCTGGTAACATAAGATCAAATCTTAGCCCTCAGTTAAGCAGAAGCAGAATTATTGGCTTCCAAAAATCGGACGATTTACAGAGTTTGTATGGCTAGGGGGGGGGGGGGACAAGCTTTTCAAAATAGAGACGTTTGCATGGGATTTTCGCTATATTTGAAAGCTTGTAGATTAGGAATTTTCATCCAAACATTCTCAAACTTAGCAAGGCTGTTCTTTCTGACATGCTCTTTCATGTGATGAACCAGTGCTTTATAATTAATTAATTAATTTCCACTATGATTTGCAATCGGTCCCAGGCCTCTACTCGTTTCTGAATTGCGGTTTTACGCCTGTTAATTTCACGCGGGTTTAATTTGTTCACTGTAGGTGTTAAAGGTTCGAGAAGATTTTATCTTCAGAATTCATTTCGTAGAAAAGAAGTTTAAAAATATTATGCACTTTCTCACCAACATCCAAGTGTACTTAACAAATTTACTCCAGTTTTTCAAACGGGTGTATGCGTAAGCTAAAACAATTATTCACCTCAGTGTCGGTGAATAGTGGTGGATATTTACCACGCTGCTACGCGGCTTCAGTGGCAAATATCCACTATTCACGTCCACTTAGTAAATAATTGTTAACTATCGCGAGTTTAAGCAGCCAACCAAGGCGCGAAAAACACTATCCACTGGTTTCTATATACTAATTATTATTATTTGTTTGTCAATATACAGGTTTAACGAAGCGATGAGGTCGTATTCTCCTCAGCCAGTGCCATCTGCCGTCACTACCACGGTTCTTTCTACGATGACCACCAAGGTAGAATTCCTTCCCTTTTTCCGATTTGTATAGTACAGTGGATCTTGTCTAACACAGACTAAGAAAGGAAAGAGACAGACCGGACCAGATTGTCCGTATCAAGGAGGCCAAAGTAGAACTTGATAAATTGCGAATAAGTTAAATGATTTGTCTGAAAAAATTGTTCTGTCATAAGCTCACTTTGGTGGTGGTGCAATCTAAGGCAACGTTTAGGCGGCTCTTGTTTCATGTGTAACCGCACCGATATGCGCTTACGCTCTCTGTTTACATGGTGCTCTACAAGACGGACAGTTGGGGCAGGTCCCTACGGTGTCCTTCTTAGAAATAGTTGACTGTGTATCGTGTAAACACCGTAAATGTCTCGTTCTTTCTCTTCGAATATGACCCTTTTTTGTCATTTCTTTACATTTCTTTTTAACGCGGTACCGTCCGTTGCATCTAAGGGTATGTTTGACTGGCTGCCGTATTATGAAATAAGAATAGGAGATGTGGTATGCTCGTATCTGTAAAGGATAGAACTGGACTGATGCTGGTGGACAAATAACCGGCTGGTGCTCGTAAGCAGGTGGGCTTATAATCAGGATTTTGTTTAGCTCATTCCAAAACATAGCTGTGAACGTAACTTCTATTGGTCGGCAGTAAGGCTTCGAAAGGTCGCCTAACGTACATTCAAACTTTGAAAGTTTGGTGACCGATTGCAAAGATGATGGTGATGACGACGATGATAAAAAACCTCCACCTTCTGCACGTGCCGCGTTTTCTGCTCACCTAGGTTACGTTTTTCGTGCTACGTTTCCACCCCTAGATTCTACTGAAGGTACTAACTGACGGCGGTTTTTGTTCGCAGCCCGAAGACACGGGAGCAGATCTACATCCTCCAGTTGCGTTTTTACAGCATCCTCCCCTGGCAAATTTTACCAACAGTGTGTTATCAGCATTCAACGAGTTGAGACATTGTGCTCCATTGTCTCTTGTCATTCCAGTCACGGAAAATCTTGAATCCGCACTTAAATCATTGATAGAAATAACTTGCGCCTTCCACAGGTAAATGTGTGGGTTGCTTGCTCTCTAACTTTAACCACGTGATCACTGATACTTTACCTATTTCTCTTGGTTTAACTAAATTTTCACTCACCAGGTTCGACTTTTTGTCCGCGACACATTCCATCATAATACATGACGTACTGTATGGTTCGTTGTGCATTATAGTAAACCTGCAGTGACTTAACGTTGTTTCTTTCATAATTTTGAATCCATACTCATTTTTTTCTGAAATGGAATATTTCCAGCGTGAAAATAGTCCAAAAGAAGCAAATAGAAGTTTCCTGTGGAAATTGTGCGTTCGTCTGCACGATTGTACCACTCTTGAGATCAAAATCTGAGTCGTTCTTTTTGAAAAATTTCATTCGTTGGCAGTGGTCTTCGTTGTAAAATTACTTCATATGGTGTAGTATGTGTGTTTGTTAACTTACGATCCTCATAATTTTTCTTTTACAGAGCCGAAGCTGCAGCCCTTAATGAATCTGAAAGAACTGCATTCGCAAATTTTTGTGAAGTGTTGGGTAGACAACTCATTCCATATTTGAACCGCTGTTTAGAAGCGATATTTCCGAGTTCCGCCTTGAGCATTGTGCAGGGAAGCAGTTCTCTCACAAACACGACGACATTCAGACTCGATGTGAAGAGTTTGCAGCTACTATTAGAACCAGTCATGCCACAGGACACCACGCAGGAAGAAGAAAAGCCTCACCATGAGAAAGAGGCTGAAACTCGTCATGTCGTGCCACAGGACGTCAGTCAAGAAATGGAGAAGCCTCTTGACGAAACCGAGACTGCCAGTAACCAAGAAAAAGAGCGGGAAGTTGTAGTATCGAGCGAGGAGAGTCCTACAGAACAAGAATTGCAGCGAGAGATTGGGGAGAAAATTCCAGAAACTGAACAGGAAAAACTAGATTTGACTTAGTGATTAACGCTTGAAAACAGTGCGAATTTTTCACACTATCTAGCGCATTGTAGATATTTTAGCGAGAGAGGAAACACACAAGAGGACTGGAAAAAGAAGTTAAGCAGTCTTTCGAAAGGTAAAACGTCCACGGGAGCGTAAAACGTTTTGCGCATCCTCTCGACTCGAGAAGCGAACCAAAGTGAGCTGGCTAAAGTTTTTGGCGGCCATTTCCCCTCCATTCTCGTCCCCAGAGCCTTCGTTTCTTTTGATCACGTGGTCAGAAAAACCCCGCCAAAAACTGTGAAGCTCTGGGCACGAAAATGTGGACCCTCCATCAGCCCATAGTTAGTAAAGCGCAATGGTTATGAAACCTGATAAATCTCTTTGTTCGAGGTTTTTGTTACCGTTTTTCGGCCTTGACCGTGCACAACCACAATAACTTTTGAACTTTGTTCAAACAACAGCGGACCAACAGAATTATTCAGCCTAACAGTATGATCGAAAAAAACAAAAGATTGTGCACGGTCGTAGTATGTTCAACATAAATTGTACCTCCTTTGTCATCGCCTTTGAAATCTGTCGAGTCTCATAACCAGTCCCTCGACTAACTATGATCACTCCCAGCCTCGATCTGCTCGTAGTCTGTTCGAAACAGACAACTCCCTCTTCTCCCCAGGAAAAGGACGTCTGATAAACGAGCCGGGTAGTGCTTTTGAAACCACTCCAAGGAAAAATATGATCTGCTCATTCTCCAGCTTAGACATTTCCGATTTGCTTCTCAGACGTCCTATGTTTGAAGGGGGTTGGTTGTAGAGGAGGGGAGAGGTCAGGGCATTGGGGCGTTTGCAATGCACTGCAAACTGTCGCCTGTTTTTCTCAGGCTAGTTATTCAAGAAAAAACGTATATAATGACAATGTTAATTATTTTGAAGGGAGACTTATTAACCATAAATGTTGGGGAATAGAGACTATTCCTATGGTGAAAGCCAAGTAACATTAACTATTCGATCGCGGGAAAATACAAATGATACCCCGCAGTAATAGGGGCCGTTTGCGAAGCGACTTTTGATGGGAGCTTAGCACAGTTCTCGCGGCGATTATATTTTGAATACGATTTCAAATAACCTGTGAATAGTACCCGGTGATTTTCGGCGACTTTTAAAAAAGCCATTTGATAGCTGTTTGGAAATGTTACCAGCGGCGGAAGTAGAGCGCACGCGGTGTGAATAAACAGGATTTTGGCACGTGCACTCTGCTCCTGTCACGAACATCGTCAGTTTTTCTGGCATTTTCTCTTCGGAGAATAAAAGCAACCAGTCTAGTACCCAGGGGTTCTCCTCCCGCTCACTCGACTCGACTTGCCGCGAAATGTCGTGACGTCACCGAATGAGGTCTCGCGGTATGCCATTCGGTGACGTCACGAAATTTTGCGCCAAGTCGTGTGAGCGGGAATAGAACGCCTGGGTGCTAGGCTGAAAAGCAACAAGATATGTCAGTGTCACTTTCACAATGACTTTATTCCTTGAATCAGCTGTGTGTGGTACATTTGTACGTTAGGAAAGGGAATTTTTAATTTTCAGAAATGCAGGTTTACTTGTGTCATGTTTTGACACAAACAATGAACTTCAACAAAAAATAAGCTCATATCTGGAAAGACGTATTGTAATTTTTTTAGGTGGATGTGTTAGTAAAAACGAAGTGCCGTTCAGTTCAAAGCTATACGTTAAAGCTTCCTCTATTACAGTACAATTTAAATACTTTTAACACGTTCAAATTCAGTTTAAAGTCACCACTCGCAAGGATTCTAAATGTTTCTTTGATTCAGAAAGGAACATGAATTTGGTCGTATTCATCCAAGTCACTGTCATAGACGTCCTCTACCTCAGTGTCCAAAGCCTCCAGTTCTTCGCTGGAGAAAAACCGCTCCAACAGTTTACGGAGCGGGATCATGCAAATGATAAAAAAGGGGAATGCGGGAGCGACTGCAGTGAGCTTTATGGCGATGAGCGCGCAAACACAACAAACTTGTATCAATGTAAATAGATGCATCTTGCTTGTTTGCACATTTGTAACGTATTTCTCGTCTGGGTGATGGGCTGATGGGATGAAAAGCAACTTGACTCGTTCGACCAGTTGAATGTGCGATAATGAAGACACGCCAAGGAATAGGAACACTCCGAAAAGAACAGAGATTGGGATGAGGCGCATCACTGGCGATAGCAAAACTGTGAAGCCAATGAGAAGGTGAATGACTATGTTGGTAAGGCGTTGTTCCTTCACTTCAATCAAACGAGGGTGCTCCCCTGGGGCATGGTTTGTACTGATAACTGTCAAAGCGTGAAAGTGAGATAACGTGTGCACAGGTGTGGCACACATCCAGGGGAGCCCCAGAATCGAGCACAGGCCAACCAACAATCCCAGCACAAAGAGATCCAAGTTGTACCCCACGCCTTTCTTTAGTTTGTGGTCTTTCTTGTCCAAGATGACTCCGGTGAATTCAATTTCCATAAAAATCAAGATGCTAACGAGAATGGCAGGAATTAAGGCTGCAAAGATGGCGCCAGCGCTCATTGACTGATTAACTCCCAAGGGATTAATAACCAAGCTCTGCCTGTTAGGTGACGTCACAGACAGTCCATCCGGGACTGACAATTTCTGAGTGTACACGCCTTGTGTCAGCCAATCCACCATTACCATAGTAACGATAGCAATAAAAACACCAAAGTCGCTGACGATGCGCCGTGCTTTGGGTCCAAAGAAATGGCTGTGACGCAATTTCCTCAAGCTGAAAGCCACAAAGAAGGTCCCGAGCATCAGAACGCTGGTGAAGAGAGCGGTGTTAGCTGTTGACTGATTCTGAATCTCGCCCTGCGGCATATCAGTGACACTCGTGGAATTTGAAGTTACAAACGAACTACTTGTGTAATCAGCACCTAACGGGTATAATCCGTACACGTGTCCCACGTAGTTAAAAGCGTCATAAAGAAAAATAATGGATATCATGAGAGCGAAGATTTCTTCTGTAAAACGTGTGAAGTACTTGATCAAGAAACATCCCTCGAGCGCCACAATAATAAAACAGATTACCATCACCCATATTCCTACCCACGCTCGCCACGGAAGAAACTCAATTCCAAAACTCTCGCTGAGCTGAAACGTGCTCTTCTCAAATACGAGTAACGGGCCTGTAGCGCCGATTATGATAAGAGGCTGTCCCGCAAAAAGCGAAAACAAAACTCCGGATAATGCTGTGGCAAGAATCATTTCTGAAACTCCCATCCAACGGTTCGTTTTTTCACTCAGCAAACCACCAAAGGTGATAGCCGGCGCAAGGCAAGCAAAGTACACGAAAATTATTGTCGGTAAACAATGCACATCTAAAGCATCTTTAAAATCGCTAAGGTAGAAGGGGAACCGCCGCTTGATGTCTCGTACCAGCCCACCGCAAAATTTCCCTGTTCTTGAAAGCGGATCATCTATGACTTCGGTTTCTTGAATTATGTCACGTAAAGTCTCTTTCCTCACGTCTTTGCTTTTAATGCCATCGCGGCGTCTTCTGAACGCCAGTTCTTTAGCTTGGTTTGCTAGTATGGGTACGGTTTGGTTCAGGAGATTTCGATCCCAGTCTCCCGGTGGAATGATCAGGCTGTCGCCCATAAAACTGTCAAGGGAGTCCAGCAGGTCCTCTCGGCACTGAAATAAGAATAAAGTAAGGCTTTGAACACGTGATCGCCACAAAATAGCCTGCGTATCTAGATCTTTGTAGAATTTTTCGTATTCAAAGAGCATTTTCTGATCCGCTCTGTTACAGTGGGACTACACGAACCATGGGAACAAAATTTTGAGTCAAATTTTAAATCAGCCAAGATCAGAAGTCGAGTTCGGACCAATGAAATGGGTACAAATTCTCCTTGACCAGTTCATATTCTAAAGTCTGCGATGAACTCGGAACCTTCGATGCCCATGAAAAAATTTTTGTGTATTTGGCCTCGGTTGGTATGGTCGCACTGTAAATTCATTTTCATTTAGTTACGTCGGCTTATCATTCATTGCTTGCTAAGTTAAGAAAGTCTTTTGTGTCCTATTCCCCTTCGCTCCAACGTCTGGTTTTATCTCTCAGAATTGCATTTTCAGCGCTAGTTTCAACGTAAGTTTCTCCAGTTCGCTCCTTTGTTCATTGAGTTGATCTAACTCATACGTGTGTTTGGCACTTCTGTTGTCCATCACCTTTTCCAACGTGGAAAATTCTGTTCTTTGTCTGCTTCTTGCTGGTTTGTTTTTCATTTTCTTTTCTCGTTCGTTTGTTTGTTTGTTTAATTTTTTGGCAGCATAGATGAGTGATTTCTGACGCATGTCCCTCAAAAGACGTCGGAGCAGCTGGAGTGGGGGATCTACCGTTAAAAATCGTGATCAAAGGCTGCGTTAGATTTTAGAAGCATTGTCATAAATCTTTAGTTTTCAGGTTCATAATCGACCCTAAGCGATACCTGTATGAGTAAAAATATTGGCTTTCCGTCCTGAACACCCTAAGTGAGACTAAAATCTGCAATCTGCACACTAAGCGAGACGACGAGCACCCCCGTCACTTAACAGCAATAACCTTTATTTGCATGACTATAATTGTTTACAGTATTGCAAAAGGTAGGAAAAAACAAGAACAAAAAGAAAAAGAAATAATAATTATTATGATATTAATAACAGATAATCAAGTGACATCATTCTTAGATGACAGGATACTGTCACGCAAATTATTCAATAATGAAATATAATTCGTCAATCGTAAATTAAGATAAATATCTTCGGAGTTCATCAGTTTAATCGCCAGGTCCGAGTAAGATAGCTGCTGAAAATTATGGAGATGACTTTGTATTTGAGCCAAAAATTCATTTCTAAGTTTGAAATATTTCGGGCAATAGCAGAGGAAGTGAATTTCATCTTCAATTTCATTGGAGTCACAAACTGGACATAACCTTTTGTCGTGAGGAGTTTGGTTATATCTTCCAGTTTCGATCATAAGTTTATGATTTCTTACGCGTAATTTTACCAAAGGTTTTCTATTGATTGTTTTTCTAGTTAGGTTTAAATAACTTGAAATTTCATAACAATGTTTAAACGTATCATAAAACTCTTATTCCTTGTATAATTAACTGAATACCGCCACTGAGTAATATACTTCCGTTTCATTATATCTTTATATCTTGATATTTTGGTTTTATCTAAATTGTTGGGAACAAAATTCGGTAGATTATAAGATTTGGATAATTCCATAATATTACTATGAAAACTAGTATTGCCATTAGAATGACGTTTTATAGATAAAAGTAATGCTTGCTTTACAATAAAGTCTTCATCCTTCTCAAAGAGATACATAATGCAGTTAAGAGTTTTTTCATTAATACCAACTATTAATGGAAATCTACCTAATTCACCTCTACATGCAGCGTTAGAGGCCTTATCACTTACTTCCAAGTATCGCTTGCAGAAGTGTAAGTGGGTTTTTTCAATTGGAGAGCTATCCCACGTTTTAAAATCCTGTTCCTGGTAAGCTCCCCAAATTTCACAGTTGTAGGATAGTATGGGCGTGATCATCGTATCGAATATTTTACAAGCCAAAGAAGGTTTTAATCTACTAATGTCTGTGTTTTTTTTAAGTCGAAAAGAGCGTGAAGAGCTTTCTCTTTCAAGTGCTCGAGAGACACATTAAAATTACCAGTTGAGGAGATTCAGGTTCCTAAATATGTGTATTCGTGTACAATATCAATGTTCTGTTTTCCCATGTGGAATTCTTGATCGGAGTTTTTCTTTGCACGCTTTTGAAAGATCATAATTTTGGTCTTTTTAGAATTGATATCTAACATCCAAGAACTGCTTAAAGAATACAACGGGCTTAGACAATTTTGCAGACGTACTTTGGATCGGGATAAAATAATCAGGTCATCACCTTATAGAGGGAATTTAATTTGGTACCATTTGGAAGAATGATGGGATCTGTTAACGGTATTTTGAAATGCGTATGGTAAATCATTAATGTATATATTGAAAAGCAAGGGGCTTAAGATGCACCCCTGGCGTACTCCTCTCAAGTAATGGAAGCATCTGGTTTGGCTCCTACCAATTTTTAAGGTACATGAGGAGTTTTTGTATTAAGTTATAGAAACATCCTCCTACATCGATTTGCAGTAATTTATGTATGAGTCTTTCATGCCAGACGGAGTCAAATGCCTTTTTGAAATCAACGAAACAAGCGTATATTCAGTTTCACGATGACCGTGCACGTACTTGTCTATAAGGGTTCGTAAGGTAAGAACATGATCTGGTGTTCGATTTTTTGGTAAGAAACCGATTTGAGATTTATGAAGTGCGTTCAGCGAAACGGCATGACCAAGTAGTCTTTGGTTTAAAATTGAAAAGAATAGCTTTCCCAGACAGCTTGAAACACAAATTCCGCGGTAATTCGACGGATCGTTTCTCGCACCAGATTTAAATATTGGAGTTATAATACCGTTGCACCAAATATTTGGTAAAGTCCCTAAGCTGAGAATAGTATTAAAAAGTTTATGGTAAACAGGCAGCATCATAGGTAAGCTAGCTTTAATCATTTCGTTTCATATCTTGCCCGAGTATGCGCTTTTATTTTTTTTAATTTGTTTTGCTGCTGAGAGTATGGGAGTATACTTTCATATGGGAGTCACCCCCCCCCCCCAGGGGGGAGGGGGCTTTATACTGAGGGCGAGGAGCAAGGCTAACACTTTACACTAACGACTACATATACATCTCCTCTCTCCCGCCTTTAACCCTCGGAAAATGTACTAAGTCCAACTTTTGATAGATTTACTGGCAACTGTTTGCACTATTCAGTTATTTCTCCTTTAATTTTTATTTGTCCTTTTCTTAAATGCTCTTAATGTTCTTAAGTGTAAGATCTACTTACCTTTGCTCGATACGCTGACTCCAAGAAGATTTTGTCGGACATTAGAGTTGATATAGAGCGCCCCACTTCGTGATAGTCCACTCTATCATCTTTGGGCCCTAGCAGCACAAACATAAACCGGACAGGGATGTTTACTTCCGCAAAGTTTCCTAAATCACAGCCAGTAGCGAGCCTGACAAAAGCGCTGACAGTGTAATATAAATCACTGTGAGCTCCAACCATGACCGTTGTAGCTTGGGCATCTGCAGGAATTTTTTTTCTTATGTCGGACATCTCGTTGGCTTCTTCGAAGTGAACTGCGCTCTCGGAGTCGACGTCTAAATGGTGGTGCAGAGGAGCTGTGAAGTCATTGACTATATGATTTGTTTCGTGGTCTGTTTCAACCTGGGACAGAAACGCTGGTTTTCCTTTGATACCAACAAGCGGCCTAAAACGATGAAAACAGAGTCGTTCTTTGTAAAGCAGTTTTTTGATTGACCGACACTTGTTTTGTTTTGTGTTTTGTTTTGGTTTCCATAATATGTATTTATTCATTTCAGGCTACGCCCGCGGTGAAGTACTAACTTTTTCCGGCATTTCTAGCTTAGTCTGGGCCCCAGCACCTCCCTAGATTTGCTGCGTGAGCAGCACTGCCCTCCTGAGGTAGTCTGCACTGGTTCGTCTGCGCATGCTAATTTATATAATTAATCTCTTCAGTTATTGGCGGAGGTGATCATAAAAAAAGCGAACGAGCTAGTAAGTGAGGGAATCACGTGAGAGTTTTTGCCACAGAAAATCGTTGTCTAAAACCTTGTTATACTTTGTTAAAGAGGAAGTTATCGCATATTGGCGCGTTATCGAAGTCAAAACTTAGCTGAAATTGCAACTGCGCGCATTGAGAACAACAGAACGCAAACTGACTTGGGTGCTGTTTGAGGGGGTAAATTTTCTTGCAACTTGCAATCCAATGGTGAACGAGAGTGGAATATATGTTACACGGTGCAACGTCAGTCTCGCATTGTTGCGAAAGCAGACGACCATTGTACTTTTTCTACAATTATCAGCGAGATGTGGCTGAGATAGAGCCGAAAAATACTACCATAAGCGTTGTCGGAAAAGTGGACTAGTCTTCTTTTTCTTACAACCTTACAAGAGTTGCACCGTGTAACGAATATTCTGTAACTTACCTCCCAATGCGCTCGTCAGCGATTTCGTTGTAAAGTTGGAAGAAAAATTGCGTAACAGCGCCTTAAGTCGCGCTCGACAATATGGGCTGTTTGGCATCTTACTAGCCGCGTCTTATGCCAAAAACAATACTTGTTTTTAAAACAAATACGGTTTCTTTCACAGGATCCAAGATTTATATGTAAGCCACAAGCTTTCGACTCCGTCGCGGAATCTTTATCAAATGATGGAGTTTGACGTTTCGTCACGTGATTAGGATGATGACTGACCACGTGACAAAACATCCCGGTAGATCACAGGGAGCTCGTCTTCAGTTTCTCATAAATACTCAGATACTTTCCTTAAAACAAAAGGTGGGATTAAATTAGGAATAAAACTACCAAAATAACTTTAAAGTTTCACCTACATTGGATCATTTGCATTTTCATCCTTGGTTCCTGGGTTGTGGGTGTTTTCCATAACACTTGTTGGGCGACTTGGTGGCGCGTTTGACGGCCGCCGTACACGCGGCCCTTGAGGCATAATCCGTGAAATCCGTCGGGCAAGGTTCTTCGCGCGATTGCTTCTCTTCTGATATTGATGTTCATGTCTAGTCAAAAGAACAGCTTTTAATGCCTCGCATTCCTCGTCTGGTATCTTCTTTGACGATTTGATTTCGTTGACGATGGCGTCGCAAATAGATGGTAAATCAACGCTCTGAAGATCTAACAGGAATACTCCATTTTGAAGATTTGTTTCCACATCTCTCAAACTTCGGTATGTCAGGCAAGGAATGTGAGGTTTTCCCCATCGATTCGCGCCTTCCTCGACATCTTCCTCGAGTTTTATCCAACGCGCGCGTTCTTTCCAAACTAGATCACTATCGCAACTGACGAGTTCTTCTAATTCCACAAAGCCTTCATGGAAAGACTGAATCGATAACTTGTTTGCTAAATTCTGGGGAGAGTCCATGTTAAGAAGGTGAATCAATCCTAGAAAGATCTCGCCGCTCCTCCATGCTGTTTCGCATGGCGCGGCTCTACAAAACTAATCTTTTATACCATTATGACGTCACTAATTCTTGTGACGGTGGAATCTCGGTTCAAGTGAAGTTCCAGAAAAATTTTCACTTCCGTCAAAATTGTATTCAACGCGTACCCATCTTGTAAATCTACTTTACTTTATGTTTTATATTTTTTATTAGACTACGAGCAGTCTCTCTTTCCGCTCAGGGATAGTCGAGGGAAACGAGCAAGCGAGCGGGCGCGAAAATTGCCGCTAGCGGCTCTACGCGCGCGTCACGTTTCGCGCTCACTCGCTTGTTTGTTTTCCTCGATTATCTCTGAGCGGAAAGAGAGACTGCTCGTAGTCTAATTTTTTATGTGCGGAATCAATTTCTTGCCTGCTAGAAGATTTAAATTCTAAAAGATGATTAAGTCGTGAAATTATTTTCTAAACTTCGCGTCGAAGGGTGCTCGTGGTGAAAACACGTAACCTCTTTTATACAAAGCCGTTACAGCTACTGCACTTTAAAACTACTGACTTTACTCGTAATTCTTGGTCATTTGCTTTCTCGCTTTTTCCCTGGTCAAGAGTGGCTGGCTGTGCGCGTGTTTGTTGAGTGCGCACGGACCGGACGCAAATTTTACTCAGATTTATTTCTCTTTGCTCGAGAATAGTTCGGGAGAATAATATGGTACGTAGAGTCCGCGGCGGGTTAATAATGGTAATTGAACTGAGTGGAGTGCAATTTGTATATTAGGTAATCGCATGAGGCCGAGTAGAATTAAGGATAAATTTTCACACGTATTTTCAAAGCGCAGCGACGAGGGCAATTTGTGAAAACTGAAACTACAAGTGAAATTTATCCTTAATTCTACGAGGACTCATGCGATTACTTGTTTATAACACAGAGGACGAAATTTTCGGAAAACTTTCCATGCACGTTGAAACGCAATCAGCCGGCCCTCAGAATAAAAGTACCCGCTCGTAAACAATTCACCAAAGAAGCATTTTAAGGTGATTCCATCGAAATAGAAGGAATATTTAAAATTTTCTAAAACTTGGTCCAGTTGGTAATTATGTTTAGAAACTTTCAAAAATGCAATAAAAAATAGGGGTCACCATGCTTTTTTTTTTTTTTTCACAAAATGGATAGAAATTAATAGCAACAAGGTTTTCCTGAGAAACCCTAGTAATCAGAAATGAGAACTATAATTGCTTTGAAAAGTCATTGCTTGTATTGAAATATTGGAGCAGTTCAACAAAACGGACAGTTATCTTGTATTGTTTACTATTTTAGTTGAACAGGAATCAAGATTATGAAATAAATTTAAAAAATTGCTGCGAGCGTACATACTATGCTGCACCTAAAGACGTGTTCTTTTCGGCATTTAAATAAAAATATCTCAAAGCAGAAGTTTTAACTTTTCTCAAAATTGCGATATATTGTACTAGACCGTACGCCATTTGAATTTAGGTATTAAAAAATGGGGGTCACAGAGTTCGTTTAGGAGAAAACGACCACTTATTTGTCTGAACAGCTCAGCTTTCATAGAAAACCTATAAAGTTCCGAAGGTGCACGCGCTCGTGCCCGCGCTAATCACTCAAGAAATGATGCGCAGAAAGGATGCGTAATGCAATTGAAGGGAATCACCTTAACTGTTGCTCAGCGAACAAAACAAGAACGACTGACCATTATGTACATCTTAAGAGATAAATACATTTCTAGTCCATTAACAAAACACACTAAGTAAATTTTATTCACCTGAGTTGCGAAGCTTCTTCTCGCTGGAAAAATTATCTACCACGTCGCTCCAAGGTTTTCAGTAGTTTTAAAGCAAATAACAATTTGCTGTTTCCCGTAACACATATGGGTTCGCCTTTTGGAATTTCTCTTCAAGCAAACACCCGATTTCCATACCATTTTTACCAACCATCTCGGTTAAAAGTCAAACTTTCATGCGATCCTTGTGTTGAATAACTCAAATCCGTTTTTCGTTTCAACATTCCTACAAAATGCAAATGGCGCGCTCTCGCGCTTAGCCAATCAAATGCGAGTAATTTTGGCGCTTGGCCAATCAGGAATTAGTAATTTTGCCCTCGTCCGAAAGAAAATTAAGAAAAAATGCCCTGTCTCAACCAATCAGCATTCAGTAATTTTGCCCTCTATGTTATAAGGTCTGAAATCACAAGTATGATTACACGAAGTGCAATTACCACTTTATTACACCCACTTTGAAATCACAGTTTTTGTCTGTACGCTATTATTTAAAAATGTTTTGTTTCCTTTGTTTTACGTCATCCGTGAGATTCACAGATTCTTACACCGAGGTAAAGCCGAAATTGCAAATCCCCCCCCCCCCCAAATGACTTTTTTTGCCTTATATTTTTCTGCAATCTGATTGGCTTGTGCGATTAAGCCATGAAATGTGATTGATAGTATCATTTCATTTTCATTTTGATTGGCTAAAACAAATGACGCGATTTAGAGCAAAAAATAGTGCGATTTGTGAATAAATCGCACTGTTGAGAGCCAATCAGATTGCAAGGATCACTAGTGATTTCAAAATGGGTGTAATAAAGAACAGAAAGTGCATCCGCATTAACGGGTGCCTTCAGGGACCTTAAAACTCGCGGCAAGACAAGGACCAGCTCTCTTAATTTCTTACGGCTAGAAGCCTGCTGAAGGAATAAGCGTAATGGAACTGCTAAATTATGCTTCTTTTTTTCCTGCAATACTACCCCTCGAGCTTTACACAAAACGAGTGAAATAATAATCGTAGTTAGGGTTTGTTTTGAGGTTGTCCGACAAGTTATCCCACTATTTATTCAGTGGGAGCAACCAAAATTTAGCCGAAGTGACATTTCGCCGTAATTAACTCTAATCATATGGAAAGAATAGCTCGTTAACGACTGCCGTAACACCAAAGCTATCAAACGTGGCAAATCAAACCTGGCATTTTAGGGAACTCAAGCACAGACGTTCTTGCACCATGGATCGCAGCCGGAAGTTTAAAGTTTTCCTTAACTCGTTTTGGTGCCATCACCTTCATTACGGACATTATGGCAAGCCATCAGACACAAACACAAGAGTTTTCCAGGGAAAACTCTACTTCCGATTGACGTCCCCTTCTCAAGAACGTCTGTGTTTAGGTTTCCTTTTAAGCCAAGCAAAACTCAGAACCAAATATTATGCAACCGGTGCTTAACGAAGCAAAACAAGTGCCAAGCGTTTTTTTTTTGGTTTCTGCGCTTAGCCAAGCGCGCTTCCTTGTCCCCAGGCATCCCTCCTTAGTATCTGGTGGTGGCGTGGCGTTTTGCCTCTTTCTCACGACGCCCCGCGTTCCCTGTTTGCCCGCGCTAAACAAGCGCCTGGGGACGAGGCAGCCTAGTGCGGGAAACAAAATCGGTGCCAAGTGTAGGAAAACATGTAACTGACGTTAAGCGGAGGAATTCATTCAACCGGGCTGCAATTACGGGGAAACATGTAATCGGTGCTAAACGCGTGACAAAAACGCAACTACTACCAAGGGCGGGAAAACGCGCAACCGATGTAGGGCACAGGAAAATATTCAAACGCTGCCAAGTGAGGGAGAACATTCAACCACTGCAAAGCGCGCAAAACGTGCATACCCCTTTGGTCAAGCGCACGACGCGTGCGCAGTTCCCGCAATAATTTTACGTAGGGAAATACAGACGAATGTTGAAAGTTTCAGTAAACTGCAAACCTTAACGCCGTTTCTGAAAACGGCGTCGGGTGTGTTCA
The DNA here is from genome assembly GCA_964017195.1 of Siderastrea radians. NCBI lineage: Eukaryota > Metazoa > Cnidaria > Anthozoa > Scleractinia > Rhizangiidae > Siderastrea > Siderastrea radians. The sequence goes on from OZ024895.1 coordinate 17,662,480, forward strand.
AAATGAAGTAACCGACATCCACAAGTTTTGTTGGCGAGAAATTTGGTTAGTCAGGACATTTTCTGCATCGTTTTTATACGAACTTTACGCTCGTAACCGTTTGAAATTACTCAGACTTCAAGGCTCTGAGAGGCCGGACGTGACGTAACTTTTTGCCTTGGACCGCTGTGAAGCATAACCTCCCAGTTGGTTAAAACAAAATGTGCATTTGCTGTGGTTAATCAGAGCGCAGTACACAGGATTTATGATGTTCTGTTGTTCCCCTTTTTTAGCTTACAGCCTTGATTTCCAGCTATTTTGTAGAATAATGTAGAGAATTTTACAATCGGACAAGCAAATGGCATTATTCTGTTTTGGAGATAACTAGCTGAACTTTCGTGTTTTCGTCCGCCATTTTGGAAACTGCGTCCCCCAAAACAGCCCCATGACGCTTTGCGACACCTAACTTGACCCAATCTCCCGCGCAACCTCGGAACGGGCAATAGGATTCCTTGCCGGTCCGACAGAATTTACTTTGAAGGTATCTTCTGTGCAAATCCTTAACTTCAAACTCAATAATTCGTTCAGTAATACTAAAATTATAAGCGTGCAGGACAATGAGACAATGAACACAGTCGACGAGTGGTTTTAATAATTTATTTAACAATAATGATTAAGGCAATGCAATATAGATTTGGACAACGTTGGTTTAATCCACGTTACTAAAGTCACTATCACTCGCAGATCCTGAAAAGAGAGAAAAAGGTCACAGAGTTGATTGCAATCCTATACGTTTTATTCCACAATTGTTGCCGGAGAAAGAGCCGCCGAGAGAAGTGGCTCGTCAAGAAGACTCAATATTTTCTCCGGCTGGTTCTCACGGCTTTGTTGCTCGCAGAAGATCTCGCGTGAGATTTAACAAAAAGAGACTAAGCCTGTTTCTCGAGTCCGTAGCTTTTCGTTTTTCCCAAGAACTTCCCAACTGCTGTCTTAGTTTACAAGGCATTTTTCGGTGTGCGTCACTTCAAAATATGTTTCAGTTATCTTTCAGTATTTATTTGGATAAATGTCCCCTCTCGCTCACGCTCTCTCCTCAACTCCTCCCTCTCTCCCTCCTATCAACCCCTCCCTCTTATCACCCCTCTTATGACCTCTCCCTCCTATCAACCCCTCCCTCCTATCTTCCCCTCTCTCCCTCCTATCAACCCCTCCCTCTTATCACCCCTCTGACGACTTCTCCCTCTTATCAACCCCCGCCTCCTCCTATCAACCCCTCGCTCCTATTACCCTCTGGCTCCCTCCTATTAACCCCAGCCCCCTCCTATCAAGCCCTCCCTCCTATCACCCCCTCTCCCTTCTATCAACCCCCAGCCCCCTCCTATCAGCCCCCTCTCTCCCTCAACTCTCCTCCCTGCTATCAGCCCCCACTCTTCCTCATATCAATCCCCAGAGCCCTCTTATCAGTCACCTCTCTTCCTCCTATCAACCCCGCTTCCTCCTTTCAACCCCACCCCACCTATCAACGCCTCTTTCCTATCAAGCCCTTTGAACAGCACGATGACATGCGTGACGGATCAAACTAACGTATGCTTTTGACGTTGGGGGCCTACTTGCTATTAAAGATCCTCGGTTCGATTTTTATTTTCGATTTTATTTTTCTTTTGTTTCATGTTCATTATCATATATTAACATAAACAAGAACAAAGGAAAGTAAAAACTGAACCAAGGATAAAAATGAACTACAACATATATAATCTAAGTACAAGATGTTGTACAAATTACCCTGGTCGCTGCTAGTTTCACCGCTAAACTTTCGTTCGTTTTCCTGACTGTCGCCAACAACATCTTCTTCGCCATAACCTTAGGAACAAAATAAGATTCGGCTTAAGTTCCTTTTTTTTCCCCTGAACTAAAAGGCACATTCATGCAAGCGATTTTGAGGGCAAATTGAGCACCGATTCAAAGCGCGAATTCAAATCGCCCGTGTAATCTAATGGCGGCGCTTGCGTGACTATGCGAAAATTGGATATGCCCATTGCCAAACCTGTCCAGTGAATAATGTTTTTCGCGCGCTCTGATTGGCTACTCAAACTCAGGATTGTATCTGCTGTTCGTCTCCCGGCATTTTTTTAAATTTGGCGCGAGAGTTTTCCCTCATTTCTCAGAGAAAAAGGAACTATTTGGTGCTGGCTCTTCACTGGTTTGGTACCTACTAAAACAATTATTCACCTCAGTGTCGGTGAAGAGTGGTGGGCATTTTCCTCGCCGCTTCGCGGTTCGGCAAAAATCCGCCACTACCCAGCTCCAACTCGGTGAATAATTGTTAATTATCGTTTGTATAGTGTAAGACCGAGCAAAACAACAAAACTGCTGTCTTGAGCTCTCCCTAGGGAGAGTTCTGATGTTTTATGCTTACATTGTATGACCTCTCCTCCGACCGATGAACAACACTTCAAACCGCAATCAAATCTCCAAGAACTCAAGAAGTCAGTGGTCGTTTACACTGGCGATTTGAAATCGCACTTTCCTTAAGAATACTTCAAAGTTTACTATGTCTTCCACCTTTTTTATGCTCTTTCTTAATTACCATGTAGAACTAAATTTTTGCCGGAGTTTGATTTTGCGGATGGGCGATTTTTTGCGTATTGCGAGAACTAATTCTTGCGATTCGGAAAGACTGCTTTTTTCGCTGGGAATAAATTTTTGCGTTTTCAGGACGTTCATTAGTTCAATTGGAATTATAATACTCTCGTTTTCATGTTGACTGCCTTCAAACGATCCTTTTCTGTAAAGCTTTTACCAAGTTATAAAGTAAATACTTGCAGTGCATCGTTTTGTTTCTGAACAAAAGAGACATTTTAAGTAAATGGGCACCAAAGCCATTTTACATTACATGGAAAAGCGATGTTTGAATATATTTTTATATAACTTCCACAGAGGAGTAAATTTTCGCGGGGAAATGTTTTGCGGCAACTATTTTTTGCGGGAACTGTGAAGAAACTCGCAAAAATCGCAAAAATTAGAACCCACCAAAATTTAGTGCCACACGGTAGTAAAAAAGCTCATATTGTCTTCATAATCAGGTCTATTAGATTCCTGTTACCTCTGTGGTCCATTGTTTGACTGTCCTGCTCTTGTCCAGCAACTGCAAATCTCTGATCCTCACCTTAAACAACAAAAGAAACAACAGAGCCTTTTCAGCCGACGGGCATTGATTTCGATTATGAAAAGTTATTTGAAGTACTATTACCACCTACGATGGTGGAGTGAAGTCTTGGGATAGATTTTACCTTTTCTGATTTCGTTCCCTACCCTGACGAAATAACCAAGTGTATCCTCCCCCTACATCTCCCCTTACAATGCTGAGCCCACGTATTCAGAATACGTATTCAGAATACTCCTCACATGTCAACATTGTTTGGGGTGGGAAGAGCGGAAGGGAAAGAATTCTTGTTAGAAAGATAATTTTATTCACGCAAAAAGTAGTATTTCTTTCTTGGTGTCTTAAAATTTAAGCTGTGTCCCAAGGACTTATTTCCACCATTGCAGCTTTCCAAAATCGTCCATTCTTCGAATATACAAAGCGATTTTGGTACTAACTATTAGAACCGTAATCAAGTGTGACCGCTCAAATGAAAGCTATCGAGCAGTACTTTCCCGTGGTGTTGTTTATTATGCTGTACTACGTGGTTCTACAATTGAGTCTTTTGAAAAAAGCCTTAAGTGTGACCATTCAGATGAAAGCTACTGAGCAGTATTTTCCTGCGGTGCTGTTTATTATGCTGTACAAGGTGGTGCTACAATTGAGTCTTTGGAGAAAATCTTAAAGTGCGACCAAATGAAAGCTACTGAGCAGTACTTTCCTGTGGTGCTATTTGTTATGCTGTACAAGGTGGCTCTACTGATTGAGATTGTGGATGAAAGAACTGTACGTGTAGCCATTCAAATCAAAGCTATCGAGCAACACCTTCCAGTAGTAGACCTCGTAGTATTGTTCATCAGACCTGGTAGAGTTTTGCCTCCTCCTTGATGCATCTTAACTTCCCTCTCTCCTTCGCTGCTACTTCCCGCCGTGCCACTCTCGCTTTCGTGATCACTAGCACTGCTTCCATCTGAACTGTCTTCTTCACTGCTCCAGCCGCTTTTCTGCGGATCCTGCACGCCCGCTTGCGCATCATCACTCACTACAGCATGAGCTGGGAGCTGAAGAGGGCTCATGCTCACAGGCTCATCAGCGGTATTCAGCACACTAGTACGCGTGTTCAGGGCGCTTGTGAACTTTCGGCCTGGTGAGTCAGCAAGGGTCGGGTCCGTAGTGTGTTGCAGTCTTGGTTGCACTGTTATAGGGGATTCATCTGTGAAATCGTTAAAGCCTGGTTCTTACTAAAGACCCAAAAGAAAGCGCAAACACAAACACCCATACAGACACTTAGGTAAAGTCGCACACGAGCCAAGGAGGCCCACACGGCCGGAGCTTATCCCGGTTTCTGTAGCATGAAGCAACTGAGAGTATTGCTACTCCCCCCCTGGATGGGATGCTAGTCCATTGCAGGGTTACCCCCAGCAGTATGCCGCCGGTACCCATTTATACACCTGGATGGAAAGAGACAACGCGGGGTAAAGTTTCGTGTCTACGGAAACAACACGATGGCAGGGACTGGGCGTCGAACCACCGAACTTTAGATCTGAAGTCCATCGCGCTAACTACTACACCACCGAGCCCCTACTATACAGAGACTTAGCACGCGTTTTTTCTAATCTTTGTGTTTGTTATTGCGTTTCTCGGTGTTTGTTGTACGGATATCTGTGTTTGCACTCGTACTAGTGAAAACAAAGCAGGTTTGTCGATGAAATTTGAAGGTGCGACCATTCAAACGAAAGCCACTGATTCTTTTTCTGGCGCTTCTATACTATTACTGATTAAAAAATTGGTAAAACCTGAAAAATTGTCAAACTCGCACTCTGGCCTACCCTTTGGTGGTACTATATTTTCAGACCAACAGAATAGCTTAGCGTGCCACAAACGCGAAAAATCGCGTCACCTAGTGCGACAGAAAATTAAAAATGGCGTGACAGATTAGCCAAATATAGGGTTGCCATACGTGACAGAATGGTCCAAATAGCGTCACAGTGACACAGTTAAGCCTAAGATAACATGGCCTAGAATGATAGACACATTGAAAACACCGTCACCTAGCGTGACAGGATTGCCGAATATTGTGTGATCTAACGTGACACATTCACCTGAAATAGTGAGACCAGTAGGCTCCTTAAGTTTAAACTGTAACGCAACTACTTACCGTGTTCATCTTGTGGGAAGGATGTTAACACGGACACCTGTGCAGACATTTGTGCTGTGTGCGGTGAAATTGATACTGCAACAGTGTCGTCTTGTTCTGTAATTTGTGGCGGTACAGGTACAGGGAGCGAGGGAGGGGTGGGTGCACTCTCTTTGTTCTTCTGTTGGTTAAGAAAAGGAAAGTTCAAGGTGAGCCATCAACTAACCAATTGAATTACAATTTAGAAATGATAAAGCTCCAGTGGTGCTGTTTATTTCCCCTTTTTTTTCAAGAAGAAAATTTACATAAAAATCGTGCCTCTGAGTTATGTATCTACCTACCGGTTGTCGAGTAACTCTGGGTTTCTGTAACTTCTTCGCTCGGGCTGCCGCTGCATTTGCTTGGTGGATTTTTTCTTTAAGAAATCAAAACAACAAACTGAGATTTCTCTCAATCATTAGTTAAACAATACCGCTACACTGAGTTTAGCGAATTCTAGCCAAGTTTTGCAACGCGGAGGTAGAGTTGTTGGCGCGTCAAACATTCCACCCAACGGACAGTGTCGTAAACCCTCCAAAAGCATTTTAAAGAGTTCTTTCCGCGGCACCCCGTAAACAATGTTGAAGAACAGAAGCTGTACAAGATATCCAAGATGCGTTGTACTCCTGACAGTCAACATTGTTGGGGGGGGGGGGAGGGAGGGGTATACAGTATTGTCCATTTATTTAAAAAGTCATGCTTAGTGTCCCAAACGTTCTGGCTTCGATTGTCTCACGCACTCCCTTCGACTCTCACGAGCTCTCAAGGGCTCTGAACCTGTTAAAAACGCACTTATCGACTGCCATGCATTCACGTTGTGTTTGACCTCTCGTCAGTACTTCAATTCCATTTCATCCGGACTTTATCTTTGTACGTACACCTGTGAAAAGTCTCCTTACGCTCCTTTTACAAATATAACAAGGAAACGATTCCGTTCACAGCCTCTTCTCCAGGTCTTACCAAATTCTTCCTCTGAGCGGCTGCGGTGGAGGTAGATCCATACTTTTCTGTTACTGTCGTATTTTACACACGGATCGCGTTCATAATGAAGTCTGTCCAACGCTCCACTCACCACTGTGTGAATCTTGTACATACAAAGAACAAAGAGTAGTATTATTGAGATATAACAAATAAATTTTGAGCAGAAAATAGAGAGATCACTGCAGTTATTTTATTTAGAATCTTAAAAAATGCAAGTAGAGCTTGAAAAAAAAAAAGAACTCAGTTTACGATTTCTTAAGTTGCTTGAAAACTGCGATGATCTCTCTTTTTTTTTTCATTTTTTTCCTCCGTAGTTCAAATGAATTTATTTCATATTGTGTAGATAACACTGAGGAGAATACGCAAGCTGATATTGTTGTCGTACAGGGTTAAAACCTTCTTTGTACAACTAGGTCGTGTTGGCTTTGTGCAATGTTAACCGCATTAGGCGCCGGCCGTGTGGATTGCAAAGCTCTTGAGCACCACCTGCTTTGAAACGTTTAGTTAGGCATGTAACAATTTACCAACCTGTGCATCGGAGGAATTTGGATTCAGGAACTGAGAGTCTTTTAATAGCTCACACACCTACAAACACAACCAAAGTTACAGTAAAAGTGTAACCTACTTTGAAATAATTAGTCATCACTGAGAGAGATCTTTAACCATTTTAATTAGGATGATTCCGTTCACTGCATTGCGCATTTTTACTGCTCAAAATTTCCTGCGTCATTAGCGTGTCCACTATCACAACATGGCGAGGTTTCTTGCCAGAAAAAAGGGCTCGTCTTTTCCTAAACTTGCAAGGGGATTCTTCTAAAGTTTTGCAGTTTCCATGGTAGCAATTGAATGGCTTAGCGCTAGAAAAGGAAACTCACCCATAACACATGGAGATGAAGATAAAAATTATGAAAAAACAAACAAACAAACACAAAGCAAAAGAAATTAATAAAAACAAAACAAAACAAAACAAAACAAAAAGTGGACACGAAGAACGGTTTGAGGGAACACCGTTTGACACTTTGTGCCCCTGCCGTAAAACATATTTCCATTCGTTCCCTATTGCCCCTAAGGTTTTTAAGAATCATTTCTATTACGTTGTCTCAAGGTTTGCGTCAACTCCGTGCTTCCTGTTCCCAAGAAACGTAACATGAACCGATCAAATGGACACGTGGTTTATATGTGAAATTACCAGGATATATGTGGTAACTTAAATCAAATTTCCTTTGCGGGCATGGTGACTATCTTTGTAGTTCATTTACACGTAACATGAAAGTGAACGATTAGGGAAGTTAAAAACATGGAATTTTGAACTTTTTTAGACGAGAGAATAACCTTATTTGCACCGTGTCTACGACAGCAATTACATTTCGAGACATTCCAAGCAACATAATGCCTTAGGGCCTGGCTAAACTAGGAAACACTGTTGTGGAAACATTGCTGCTGACGCAAATGTTTCCCAGTTAAGCAGCGCGAGAAACATATGTTGCGGAAGCAAATGTTACATTTTGAAAGCAATGAAATGTTTCTGAATGAAGTCAAAAACATTTTTGCTTCACAGACGCAAATTTTGCTTCCATAACGTATGTTTCCTAGTTTAGCCACCCAAGGAAACATGTCTGGAAACAATGTTTCCACAACAATGTTTCCTAGTTCAGCCAGGCCCTTAAAAAGTACAGCATACCTCGGCTCTAGTCCCCTCCCCGTTTGGCAGTCTGGAGGCAGCATCTCGCACCAGTGTCAGTATGGTGACGTAGGGAGGACGCAGTGAGATCAACAGCGAGTGTTCACGGGCTTTGTTCAGGTTGGTGTCTTTACTGAAAACACCCTAAAGAGGAAAAAACGTGGGTCGATTAACTTTGCTGCAATGGAGGTACGGAGTGGTCTATGCGTAACAGTAGAGATCAAGGAGGACATATGTATGAAGTGTGACATTTCAGAGTCGTAACGAGGTATCTGGGATCGGGAATCAAAGGGATGGGATCAGGGATTAGAAGGATGGGATCTGAGATCACAGCCCTGGGTTCAGGGATCACAGACCATGGGATCAGAATCAGCAGTTGTTTTAGGGATCAGGGATCAGGCTGCACCATATTTGTGGGATCAGGGATGAAAATTGGTCACGCTTTTGGAATCAAGGATCAGAAATTTGCGTACAAAAATGGGATCAGCGATGAAAAAACACCTCGTTGCCACCCTAACATTTATGACAAAGAAATACGTTCTTTGCTGCTTGCGTACTTCAATGTCAATTGACGAAATTTGTCGAGGAAGGGACGAAGCAAGAAAAGGCGGATAGAAGGAAGGAAGGAAGGAAGGAAACGAAGAAAGGAAGGAAGGGAGGAAGGAAGGAAGGAAGGAAGGAAGAAAAGGAAAGAAGGAAGGAAGGAAGGAAGGAAGGAAGGAAGGAAGGAAGGAAGGAAGGAGGGAAGAAAAGGAAGGAAGGAAGGAAGGAAGGAAGGAAGGAAGGGAGAAAGGGAGGAAGGAAGGAAGGAAGGAAGGAAGGAAGGAAGGTGGTAAGCGCAAAGTGGCTGTTTTAACCTCAGTTGTAAATTAAAGCCAAACAAATGCCTCGTGATGTCACTCCCATGCTTACAAGACCTCATCTAAAAAGGCCATGAAGCCAATAGGAGCGCGTGCTATATAATTTTTTCTATCGAAATTTAGTAAATATTGTCACATACCTTAACTGGCCCGACTACAGACTCGAAGCCATGCATTCTAAAGGTGAACGCCTTGTGTGGGTTAGCATATCTTTTCTTTTCCTGTTCCCGAAAAACTGCTCTCTCATCTTCGGTGCTTGGCCTGACGACAAAATCTGTTTTTCTGCAAGACAAAGCACGCTTTTAGAACAAGTGTGAGTTTGTAACTTCGCTCCTTTACGTTTATTGCATGAATTTTACGTTTACTTACACGCGTGCTACAGGAGTGGACGAGGAATCTGCTTCATTAGCAACACCCTAAAAAAATACATATGTGATTAAGGCCCGGTCCAAACGTCACGCTATGAGCGTCACGTCGAACTCAGAAGCTGCCCAAATATATTTTGTTTCAAATGGGTTCCACACGACGATAGCGTGACCTTTAAACCGGGCCTAATACAAGTCAACTGGTCACGTAACATATCACATACGAAAGAGTATTGTGAAGATGAAGCGAGCAAGGACAGGCGCAAATATCGCAAGAGTATCTGACCTTCAAGCTTAGCACAAGTAGAGCTTAGTGCGAGAAATTCCACGTCTTTACACCCTCTTGAGACTATCCTTTAGAAGACTATTTCAGTCCTAATCATTTGAATACTATTTTCACACCACAACGGCAAAAGTTGAAAAGCATGTTTTTGGCTGTAGTATAATATGTAATCATCGCAAGTGTTACTTTTTCGTTTGCTGTAGCGTCCCTGAGTCAGTCACGGTTCTATTGATGTGTGACTTCCAGGTAAAACCAGTTGTCTGTACTGATTGAACTGTGTGGATAGATAAAATATACTTCTAGTTTGCGTGACGAACCCGCAGAACATTTCAGAGAGGGAACACCTGGATGGGAGCGGGTTCCGCCACAAAAAAAAGGTATCGTCATTTTGTCCAAAACGGAATAGAGAGTTCTTCTTTCGGGGCTGAGGAAGCCTTATAAAATATGAGAGTAAGTAAAAATCCTTGAGATTATAGCTTGCCTTTTTGTTCGATAGTTCCTCCTTGACGTGAAGCCAGTCTGCACATAACGGCTCTAATTGCTCATCAGAGTCTCGCAGAGAACCTCAAAAAAAAAAAAAGAGATAACCAATTAGAACGGTTTTCGACTGAGATGTTGCAAAACTGAAACTTATGCAAAATTTTACTCAGACCAATCACAAAAAAATTCTAGCAATTTTCAATTGTGTCGAAAAACCAAAGCTCAAGAAATTGATCGGGCCAATCACAACAGTTCTCACTACCGCAGAGGCTCAAAAGGATTTTCGTACGGAGAGAATTCGCTGAAAAAGTGAGTACAGGCGTAAAAGTAGGTGGTAGCCTTTCGGTTTACGCGCCCGCACTCACTTCGCACAGCGGAAATCCAATACCTCTGCGGAGGAGAGAGTCACAACAGATGCAAACAAAACAAGAAACCAATCAGAAGACGAAGCAACTATATGTCACCGGGCGTCCAGCGCGGGAAAATTCTCCCAACATATGCCATAAAAATATGTGGAGGCCATTAGGGAGAATATGAATATGAAACTTAAACTTACCTATCCACTTCCAATGCTGAGGCCTTTCCTTAAAATCCACAAATGGAACAAAAGTAGTTGGGGTCGCTGAAAAGGTATCAACATAAAATAATTACTTGATTAGACATTCGTCATACTGCTCAAGCACTGAGTTGCTGTATATGCAACTAAAAAGTTCAGCGCACTATTATTACGTTTACTTCTCTGTTCATTGTTTTTTTGCTTATACCTATACTTTAAGTTAGCAGGATGTTTTGCGGAGTTGTTATCGTGTAGTGTGTGAGGTTTCCGCTGTAACGCATCAGTCAGTTCCAGCAGTGCCCATCCCCCCGGGCATTAGTGGTGCATTTTTCTTCATTGTCCGTCCCGGGGGCCGGGCATTAGTCTATCCCGTCTCGTGATTTTCACGTCATAGCACTGTCACTTCCTTTCTGTGACAAGTTTATTGAGCAAGGACGATAAATTTGTGATTAACTTTGTCTAAGAAGGACAAAATGAGACGATAGATCCACAAAACGAATGGTCATTGGAGCAATACAGAGAAAGGAGACTTAATTTGAGATTGGCCTGATTTTGCTTTGATTAGAACGAAGGTAAGCCCCCAAAACTAAGAAATCAACTTATTTTTTACCTGTAACGCAGGGCACTTGAACAGCTTGTTTGTCCCCGCCGTGGGGCATTTGGCGGTTTGTTTTCAAAAAATCCTAATGCCTGGGAGTTGGCCCAAGGGGGGGATGGGCATTGTTGGAAATGACTGATGCATAAACAGAATAATACCATACCTCCTGACGTGCCAGAGAGAAAGATAAGAGCAGAATAAACCAATTTCACCCAGTCGGGCTCTTGAGTGCTCCAAACATTTGCAGCACATGACGGAGATAGCTTTAAACAAAGTCATGCAGATATGAGTTATTAGTTGACAATTATTGACCGACAGTGAGGTAAATAATCGAAAGACGGCCTGGAAAAAAAGTCTAAAGTGCAGAAGGGGCCTTAAGCCCAGTTGCTTCAAATAAGCTCTGTTTTCATACATAGACTAGTTATCGTGAAGGAAACACAGATTTGCATTTATTATTTGACCTGAAGGCTTAAATTCTAAGAATTAGCCTATATCTTTTCCTAAAATGCTAAGAGGCTAAACAAAGGGGAGCCGATGTTTGGCTAATTTCTGTCGTTTTGGCCCAAACAGAAAAAAAAGGAAATCACTTGTGTCTCGCTTAAGTAATGTTTCACTTTTTAGCAAAAAGTGATAAGCTAATTCTTGCATATAAACTTCAGTTAAAAAAAAACCAGTTTCGTACACGATAACTAGTCTATGTGGCAAAATAGAGCTTACTTGAAGCAATTTGGATTTCAAGGCCGCTTCTGGACGTTGGACGTTTTTTCGGGCTACATTTCAGTTGTTTTAGTACATGTATATAGCACACAAGTGAGTATTAACCAGCCCTCAAAAGTTTTCTTTTCTGATATAGCCTTCAGATTTTTTTGGACCATCTGTGTAATTGAATTGAATAAATAAATAAATAAATAAATAAATAAATAAACTCGCGCAAGGTGACCATTGCTTCGCTCGGAGGTGAATACCAACTGCTATAATGAGTGTGAGTAGCTAACCAGAGAGCTCGAAAATAAAAACATTCACTTGTATGGCGTATACTTATAGCGTTCATACTGTACCTGCAATATCAATCCTCGCTTTTTTCCCTTTGATTACTGATTTTAAAATTAATCACGTTATTGAGAAAAAGTTGTTTCAATTGGCCAGCTGTACTTTTCCTTTCCCGTTTCGGTTTTTTAAACATTCCATAAGGAAAAAACTCAAATCTTAACAACTTAAATATTTATAATTATAATTACTACAAACAAACAAACGAACGAACGAACTTGTAAACTAACAAGCAAACAAACAAACCTGCCATGTCTTTACCATCTCTTCAATCTAAGGGAAAATAAAAATACAGAATTAAGTTCGAAGCATTGAATTGAAATTCCTCCTTTGCACCACTTTGCACATAACAATTTGTCAAAACTTTTGACTCCGCTACCAGGAGACATTCAGTGTAAAATAGTTCATTTGGGACGAGGTCAGTCAGTCATCTGATAATAATGAGACCAAACAGAACTATAACCCATTATGCCCCAATATCAGCGTACATTTTCTCCTCACTGTTCTTTACATATTTCGTATGGTACTGGTTGGGAGAATTTGCATAAGAATCAAGACATCTTATCTTTGATGATCATTACCTCGATTCTCATGACCGGTATGTTTGATCAAGTCGTGATAATGTGAGGAGAAATGAGATGTTTGTCACTATTGGGGCTTAAAGGGTTAACGAAAATAGATTCTGTCGCAGGATGAATTACGCGCAGGATGTAAACCAAAATAAGCATGAAAAGCTTAAGTGTAATATCACGCCAGATATGAAAAACCACTTAAAGCCACTATTAGACGAGGAAATGTTTCCCCCGTCTAATGCAGTGGCATTGGTCTTAGGAAAAGAGGTACAACAACGACGATCAACCGTTCCAAAATGAACAAAACTTAGCGAAAAAGGCAGTGAACAAGAAGACTAATCATTGATATCATTGATAAGTACTTAAGATATACTTACTTTCTGCAAGTTGGCCTTAGAGTCGGGAAAATTACTAAAAATCTCTCGAAGCAGGCTAAAAAAACAACAGAAATCCTTCACAGGAAGTGGAAGCCTACAGGGAATAAAAACGAGAAATCTGAACAACTGCAAACCAAGAGACCACTCCCTAATCACATTAGAACTGAATGAAATACCCTACTTCCTTGGTTTTTCTTAGATGCATGATATGAAAGGGAGCGAATTGTCTTTTCATGTTTTCCTTAATAGTTTACAAGTACTTCAGTAAACCTTATGGAAGCAAGGTTGGTGTAGTGCTTAGTGGTGAGAGAATTCGTCTGCTACCAATGTGGGCCAGCTTCAATTATTACTTGAACAAGTCTGTCTTACTGGGATAAGTGTCTGTCATTGAGACAAATTAAAAGTGTCTTGAGATGTACATGTATGACTGTCTCAATAATGTGCATCTGCCCTCTTACGGTGTATGTCTGTCCTAACCCTTTCACTCCTAGACCAAGTTATGGTGAGATGATTTGTCACTCAAACTTTTTAATCTGTTGACAAAATCCTATCGTGTTAGCATTCAAATGAAACCTCTTTGGCAGAACTATTGCATAGGACTATTTATTTCTTAGGATTTTAGGAAACGAAATTTTGAATTTTTGGTGAATTTTTTGCTTTGGCCACTTTAGGAGTGAAAGGGTTAAAAGCAGAAACAGTCCATCGACTCCTTCAGGAAATCCTTACGTTCACTCAGCCCCCTGAGTTTTAACTGATTAACATTCACGCGTATGTTATGTAACATTTTAAATTATTAAAAAATTAAGGCTTTTATATTGTTAGTAAACACGACTGTCTTGGAAACCAATTCAATTGAAGAAGCTTCGTGTTTAAATAAAGATTCTGTATGTCTGTCTTACTGTCTTGCCTTTCATATTGAGGTGTATCTCAGCCAAGACGTTTCATGCCTGTCTCACTCATGTGACTAGCTTATCAGAGTGTGTGCCTCTGTCTTACTGGGGCATGTGTCTCGTCTGTCGCACTGAAATATATGTCTGTCTCACTAATGTGTGATTGCTTTGTTAAGGTGTGTGTCTGTCTTGCTGGGGTGTGTCTGTCTTGCTGGGGTGTGTATCTGTCTTGCTGAGATAAGCAACCATCTTACTGTTGTGTACTCTGTGGCTCGATTGCTGCTTCCTCTTTGTTCACAATCTCACTCTGATCTGCTTTATCTAGCGCTTGTCTTTCTTGTTTCTGCTGCAGCTTCTGCTTCAACTTTCGTTTGACTTTGGCCTTTTTGTCTTTCTTCTTAATAGATAATTCAGCTGAAAGCAAATGAAAAAAGGAAAAAGGCGGAATTAACAGCACAAGCCATAAGCGTCCTGTAAAAGAATAGCTGCACCTTCATGGGTTCCAAAATGTATTTCTTGTTTTTTTCGCCAAAGGTTTAACCTACCACTATTTGTTTCTTCGTTTTTTTTTGTTTTGTTTTGTTGTTGTTGTTGTTTTCTTTTTGGCGAAAAAATGTTGTTATCGCAGCTTCGTGTTATCCAGTTTGGTCTGTAATTATACTCATGATTACACAAATCAAATTCACGTTACACAATGGTCCAACTTTGTAAATCACCTAGTACACGATAATGCCCAATGTATCTAGTGCACGGCAAAATTTCACGGTAAATCATAATTTACTTACAGGATTTAGACGACTTCTTTGATGGGTTCGTTCTGAGTATAACATCTTGGATGGAAGTGAACCTAGTATCCAGTTCAGGATGATCCTGTCAACAGAGGTAAAAAGATTTTTTGTTAGCAGGCGATGAGTAGTGAAGCGTTTTTCTACATAGATTTAATTTTATAGAGGATATTACACGTACATGGCAGTGCAAAGAGATGAATTTTATTTTCGAGTGGTAAAATATAATAATTTGTTTTTACCACAAGAAAATAATTTCATATCTTCAAGCCACCGTGTAATTTTCTTTTTATAATATAGTAGGGCTGCAAATAATTTTTCTTTCTTGAAAGGACGTATGTCCGCCCAAGTCTCCAAATGTTTTGGTCGGACAAACAGAAATGTGGTCGGACGTTTTATTATTTTTAAGTAAAAGTCTTTCTGAAATAATTATTTTTTATCATTATTTACTCATTATTATTTTGGTAAAAAAAATTCATCTGGACATAATGTCCGACCAAAGTTAAGATTTCGTCGGACATGGGCCGATTTTTGTCGGACATTGTCCGATGACCGACAGTTATTTGCAGCTCTGATATCGACAAGAGTACTTTTGCACAAACACCAGTGTAAGGTAGGAAATGACATCATCGATATCCCCACTAGTGGTAGTATGGAAAATATGCCACTCAAGTTCTGGGTGTAGTTTCGTATGAACTTTATGAGTGGTCTACTTTCCACCAAAACATTCTTGTCTGACTGATAAATACTAGTTATTAAAACAGGTAATTATAAAGAAATAACATGAAGCACAAGTTGGAAACTAAGGTAACAATTAGAATTGTTATTGGTTTGTTCATTTATTGTGTGGAAATTGCGTTTCTATAATGCCAATTGGGCATTTGTGAAAAGAAAGCCTAAAAAAATCAGCTTTTGAACAGGATTCAAGATCATCACCCTGTGAAACCTGTGTAGCACTCTTAAAGGGGTTACGTCACGAGGATTTTGCTCTTTTAGGTCAATTCTGCGCATTACTTAGTGGCTTTACCCATACACAAAATGCTCCTATAAAACTACGAGGAAGATGTCAAATGAATTTTATCAGGGAGAGCTAACCAGGATAAATTGTTTGGTGATTTTTGAGGACAAAGCATCAAAACTTGAAAAAAATTGGCCCAATTTTTTCAAGTTTCAATCCATTTCCATCCTTTCCATCTGTAGCAAAAGACGACAGGAAACAGTATCAGTGCTTTAAGATGGTCTTTAATAACAAACCTAGACCATTATTTTTGGAATTCAATTGATGTGAAGACGCCTTTTAGCTTGCTTTTTAAAAAGATACCAAATAGCATGACATAGCCCCTTTAACAACTGAGCTATCAAGCCTTCTGGGGGCTGGTAAAGCATATGTGCATTACAGTTTGTTTTCCCAGTCAAATGTCAAATGTTAGATTAATTGTCAGATTGGGGATCTTCAATCAAAGAAGACAAAATGATTTATATCCAACAATACAATTATGCACCTCATTTGCTAGCCTCCTTTTTCTGTGGCTCTGAATCATCTTTTGAAAGTCATCCTCTGTCACGACATTGGGTGACGGCACTCGTTGAGAAGCAGGCGAGGGGAATGGGAAACCACGGTAGCCTGGATATGGCATGGCAGCTCCATACATTGGTGGAATACCACTGAGGACTCCA
Organism: Siderastrea radians; assembly: GCA_964017195.1. Lineage (NCBI taxonomy): Eukaryota > Metazoa > Cnidaria > Anthozoa > Scleractinia > Rhizangiidae > Siderastrea > Siderastrea radians. The sequence continues at coordinate 17,678,929 of OZ024895.1, forward strand.
GGTAGCATGTGACAGGGATTCATGAACAAGCCCATTGCAGAACCAAATGGGACAGCTGTAACATAGAAAGACAGTGTGAATACTACCTCGAAACTTGGACTTAGCCCTTTCACTCCCAAGAGTGCCTAAAATCAAAGTTTAACAGAAATCCCAAATTTCATTTTGTAGAATACTTAAATATAAAAATAGTACCATGTGAAAGTACTGTTAAAGAGGTTTCCTTTGAATGGTCACACCATAGGATTTCATCCACAGACTCAAAAGTTAGAATCACCTAAATGTCTCCATTAACTGTCTCTGGGAGTGACAGGGTTAAGACTTGGACTTGAAACAGATTTTAAATGCTTACTGGTTACTGGGTAACTGCCACCTCGGAGTCAATAGCCAGGAGCACAAGATTTTACAAGCTCTTCCAGATTGTGCATCACGTGGGATGAGACTTGTAATTAAAATCCTGTTGCAAGATTTTAACCATAATACTGTCGGGGTAACTGTAGACAGCCAATCCAGATTTTAAAGAGCTTCACAGAAGTTGTGGCTAATCATTCAGTGTTGTCAAGGAATATGCCATACGTATAGACATTTCTAATTCTGGATAAAGGGATGTGTGTACAGGAAGAGGGAAGTATGCAAATGATGGAACTTTGGCAGCAAAAACACACATGGTCATTTACGAAAATTTCAAATCAACGGGCATATCAACCTACCCACGCTTCTTCCTTCATCATCAGATGACACATTTCCATCCTAAAATGTACAGCAACAGATTAGAAATAAACTACATGTACCAGATGCTACTGTATGGCAGAAGGAATTTCTATAACACTTTATAATGTGCTTGGAGCACTGCACCATCCAAATGGCACAAAGTTCCTGCAAATGACTTAACTCTCCATGTGATGAATGTCACTTGTGAGCAACATTAAATAGACTGCAGATAACAGAATGAAAACTAATGCTAACCTGGGGACTACTGTTAAAGTAATGTCTAACTAGGCCAACAATTAGCCAAATGTGTTGACTAGGCCTATGCACACTATTTAATTTTAAAATTCAAAAGCTGCTAGAATTATAATAACTACATGCAGCAACTATAATAAAGAAGAACAAGTATACCTGGAACTGTTGCCTGCATTCTGAAAGAATCCTAGGCAAAATCAATCAACATATTTAGCTTCAGTTGCTAGTTGTAACCTAGTATAAAGTTAAATCAGCTTACCGTTTAGCTCAAAACCTATTCCCTGCAATGGCTGCCTCTTATTAAGTACTACTAAGAGCTAAAAGTATGATTAATACACAAAATGTGCTCCTGTAGTCAAACTTTCCAATGACAAAATAAATACTTATGAACTTACATTTAGTAGGTGCCTGCTTAAAGGGTGTGTCCATTTAAGGGAGGTACATAGAGGTTTTGTTGCAGGTGCAGATAATCCATTTTTATTATTTATTTAACTAAATGGACACAAACTGTTGTAATTTAGCTACTTTCCTGCCCTGCAGACCTTGCCTATAATATATAATGAAGCCACAGATACATGTACTGTACATCCAAATGACATAACACGCTTTCAAAATTGATGTCTACATGTTGCTTACTGGAAACAATTAAAGGGCATTAAAACATGAATGGAAGTGACCAACACTTTCTAGAATGCCAAGTTCCCTTACCACAAGTTGTGATGTTTTACTGAAATCATGCAAAGATGTAAGCGAGAGATTGTGTAACAACACATACAATTGTCTGTCGGATGAAGAGATTGCGTGACAAGGCATACAATAAATTGGCTGTATGGTGGAGTGCATGTAGGTTAAACCTAATTGACAAAAAGACATTTTTGGTAGTACCTCTTTAGTCGTGTGTTGACTCGGTGCTCCATTTTCAAAGTATCTGCAGATGGTGTATGCCCACTGAAATTGGTAATTAAAAATTAGCCACGAAACTGACAGATACTTACCTGTGATTGATTCTACATACATGTACTTAATGGAATGTTTCATTGTTAATTTAAACTCCCAACCTCTTCTCTGCAGAAAGGAAACAACACTGTCCATCTTTTTGCATGTTAACCCTTTCACTCCCAGAGTCAGTTATGGAGGCATTAAGGTGATTGTGACATCTGAGTCTGTGGATGAAATCCTTTAGTGTTAACATGTAAACGAAACCTCTTCAGCAGTACTTTCACATGACACTATTTACATTTCAGTATTTTACAAATGAAATTTGGGATTCATCTTGAATTTGATTTGAGGCACTCTTGGGAGTGAAAGGGTTAAGGTACAGAAAGACATCTAGAATTGATTTTTTATTGTCATCCTTGGCTAATGACAATATTTTTTTCATGTGATTGGCTAGAGGAGGCCCAGCTTTTGTTAGGTTTTTCAACACATATAGTGACAGTAACAGTGACAGAAATCATCACTACTTGTCTAAACATTCAAGTGATGAGAATAAAGAAAGTGATCACCAAGGATAAGATGTCTTGATGTTTAGACAAATTCTCCTTACTAGTTCCATAAGAAATGTATGGAGAAAAGTAAAGAGAAGATTCATTTTCATATCAGGGTTTAAAGGGTTAACCAACTGGTACCCATTTACACATGGGCTGAGGGAAATAATGTGGAGTAAGGTTTCAAGTCTAAGAACACAACATGATACAATAATAACAATAATAATAATAATAATAATAATAATAATAATAATAATAATAATAATAATAATGCAAGAGACAAAGTTTTGAACCACTGACCTTCCAGTTTCCGAGCAAAAGTCAGACTGAACTAATAAAAGCCCAAGGGGAGGGGGGGGGTACTCCCAATTTCAAGTGACAGGAAGATGTGTTCAGGACTTTTTTGAGTTTCAAATTCACGATTTCTGGATTTTTTTCCGGTAAGAAAATTTTGGCAAGTATTTTTTTCGGGTAGTTTGTAAGAACGACTAATTTTCAGGAGTAATTAATTTCACCTGATTTGAAAAACATCACTAAAATTGACACTCGCCAAAAAAAAAGAGAGCACGAAAAAATTAAACACATGAAATTTAATACCACATGACATTGTATATAAGAAAACAGTATGCTTTGAGTCACTGGTTTGTTGGCAATTGTTCTGAATTGAATCAAAAACTGTCACTTTCTGTCCTTGAGAATATGCAATGTATTTTTCTGGTGTTGTTTTTGACTAGCACTCTTCTCCTGATTCACTGATATATTCAGCTTGTGAATCAGCCAAATCTCTTTTATTCTGTCTAGTTATTTTGTGAAAATTCCCTTTTTGTGAAATGGAGCCCTCAGATCAGGGTTTGGGAGATAAAATTGCAAAATTAACTATGCTTTTGTTCCCTTTTTTCCTGGCAGTGCTAAAAATAAAATTAATACTCGTAAAGTATAGCTCCCGAATTTTCGGAAAATTAAGTAGGCATGAAAATTAGTAAGAATAAGGTACTAGATCTGGGAAAGTTTACTGCGATAGTATGACAAATAAACAAACAAACACGACCATTCAAAAAGTACTGTTGTTCTTCGTTATTGTCATTTATACCTTCTGGTTACTTGTACATGTAAGGCTCCAAAATTCAGTATGGGATTTTTTGGGGGTTTCATTTTGGCCCAGGGGCTTTTTTGGGGGTTTTGTTTCAAGCCCATGGGATTTTTTGGCTTGTAATTTATGCCCCCATTTGCACCTCCCTGTCACTTGAGTAACCCCCCCTCCCCCATCCCTAGGAATAAAAGTCCCACACGCTAACCACAACACCATTGCATCTTGACAGTTTGTTACTAACAGTACCTGGTTTTTATTGGTTCTCCTGGGCCTTGTCTTCCAATCTGATCAAGGATTTCCTACAAAAATAACAAATTAAAAAAATTTCATTGACTGTGATGGTTCTGACTTTGATGAAGTCATTACTAATAACAACTGTGTCGGCTTTTAAAACTTGGGATTAATTGAACAACGGTTCACCTGACGTGATATGAGTACCTCCCTCAACAGTTTCTTGTGGTACCTCTGCTGCTGAATCTAGGAATGATGTTAATTGAAATGAATAAATAAATGATGACATGAACTCAGAAATCATAAACAAAACTTAATTATATGAAAAAGTGTGTATAATTTGTAACAATAGTATGCATGGATAGAAGAAATTGAATGGTTCTGTCGAAGGGTATTTTCTCAATGTAAACAACTTATTATATGAACAGTACCAGTTAAGAATGTGTCACTTGATAGCTTTCATTTGAATGGTCACACTCTACGATTTTATCTACAGACCTTAAAGGGGCAGTGTCAAGGGGATTTTCCTCGCATTTCGTCAAAACTTTGCTGAAATTGAGATTAAATGCCTTCACTCACACACAAAATGCTCCTGGAACATCAAGAGGGAGATATCAAGTGAATTTTTGCAAGGAGAGCAAACCATAATAACTTTTCAATGATTTTTGTAAGATACAAGCACAGAATTTGAAAACGTTCGCCAGATGTTTTCAAGTTGTAATCCACTTCCATCGTGGCCATCCGTGCAAGAACGTCCTAAGTGACGATTTGGGCCGATTTTTTATTTTTGCTCCAAAGTGCTCGAATTTTTGCATGTGGGCTCCTATTTAGTCAAAGAACATCGCTCTGTGTTTTTTTTCGCTGAATTTTGCTTCATTTTCAAGAAAAAACAGGCAGAAAAACGCGGTCGGCGGCGTTTGTTTTCTTTTGTGCAAAACAGAAACAAAAGAAAACGATTAGGTTCTTTTGTTTCGTGAAAATCAATGAAGCGGTACAAAGCAGAGTCGATATGAATAACAAAGGTATTTATTGTTAAAATTCACCAAATTGTTATATTGAATCGCCCGCGTTTTTCTGCCCGTTTTTTCTTGAAAACGAAGCAAAATTCAGCGAAAAAAAACACAGAGCGATGTTCTTTGACTAAATAGGAGCCCACATGCAAAAATTCGAGCACTTTGGAGCAAAAATAAAAAATCGGCCCAAATCGTCACTTAGGACGTTCTTGCACGGATGGCCACGATGGAAGTGGATTACAACTTGAAAACATCTGGCGAACGTTTTCAAATTCTGTGCTTGTTATTTAAGACACTTAGTAATAGATTCCCTGAATTAGTATAATGGTTTCTGAACAAGAAAATGACCAATATTTTTAGGCTTTCATATATGTTAAATGACTATTGGCTTTTCAGTGGGGTCAAATGCGAGCAAAATCCTCGTGATACTGCCCCTTTAACGTTAGATTAAAACTCCTGGAGCAGAATAATAAACAGCAACACTGAAATGTACACATATATTGTGCGGTAGCTTCGTTTCTCTAGAATAGCTACACTTAAGGATTTCATAAAAACAGAGTGACTCAAAAGTAAGAACTACATGGTGTACCTTGCACAGCATAATAAACAGTATGACAGAAAAGTACTGCTCAAAAACTAGCTTTGATTGGAATTATCACAGTTAGGATTTCATCCCCAGACTTGAAAGTTAGAACTATCCCGTACAGCATATAAAAAGATTAATTAAGCTCCACCACAGGAAAGTACTGCTCAATGGCTTTCGTTTGAATGTCACACTCTAAGATTTCATCCAAAGAGTCGAATGCTAGAACCTCTCTGTGCAGAATAATAAAAAGCACCACTAAAATATATTGCTCAGTAGCTTTAACTTGTCTGTCTGGCCACAATTTAGAACTTCATCCACGTATATAGTCAAAAGCCAAAAAGTCAAACCACCTCGTAAAGCATAATAAACAATAAGAACTCAAAAAATACTCCTCTGTAGCATTCATTTGCATGTCTGATATATTCTGGAAACCCCATGAACACATACCTTGTATTCCTTGTATTTAGCTTTGCGGCACAATTTCTTGTATTTGACTACATCAGGGTAGAAGTAGCCATCTAAGTGATGATAACAAGTTTTAAGTTAATGAACTTTGTTATGATAGAGAGTTGTCTAAGACATTCCCTGATCTTTTCAAAAAGTGACGAGGTTATCCGGCTAACCATTCCAACTAACTTCTGATTCATCGTTTTTGGTGAGGTTCTCACTAAACTAATAAAACACATCATAAAGCTGGCAGTTAATCCCATGGAATTTGCACCTTAATGTTTGCTGAAACTGATGGACAGGATTTCCAAATCTGAAATTCCCACCACCTGAATAGTCCAACTGATGTTATAGTCCGATTCATCATTTTTGGGGAAGTTCTCATAAACTACATGATTGAAAGTTAGTATGAAGCTGGCACTAATTGACCACATTGATTCTCACCTTTTAACTTTTCTTGAAACTGTTGGACTGGATTTCCAAACCTGAAATTCTCACCACTGAGCAAGGAACTAAACAACAAAAAGAAAAGTCTATCACAATCAATTACTCAATAGTTTTCTCTGTACACCATAATCCTACTGGATTTTCCCTTTCCCAGTTTTCCCTTGGTCAACAAATGCAGCAAAACATTATAGTCACACTATAGTCAACATACTGACTGTTCATACAATCAATGTAAAGTTGCAAACAATACGCCACACGTGAACCACACAGTTGGAGTCACACAAGGGTACAACAAATGCAGCAAAACATTATAATCACATTATAGTCAACATACTGACTGTTACAGGATCAATGTAAAGTTGCACACAGCCAAAGGAAGCCCACACAGTCGGAGTTATACAATCATGGTCACCGTATTTCTTAACTATGCACTTTGTCATCGAGACTCAGCCTCTGAGTTGACCACATAACAGTTTGGAGGACCTAGAGTTTGATTAGAAGGCTAGCTCAAAGGAAGAAAGGACCAGAGTGTGTCATCTCTTTAAGCCCCAATATTAACACCCATATTCTCCTCACTATTCACCTTATATTTCTTATGTTACTAGTTGAGAGAATTTGATAAAAAAAATCAAGACATTTTATTATTGGTGGTCATTTCCTTAATTCTCATGACCTGTATGATTGATCAGGAATAAACACTGTAAGGAGAAATTAGATGTTTGTCACTATTGGGGCTTAAAGGGTCAAGGATTCACTTAATGATGGCTCAAGTTCTAAGGACTTATTGTTACACATTCAGTGCTTTTAATAAGCACCGACGGCCGACGAAAAGTGTCGGCTATTTTGCTCAAAAAAGTCGGCTACTTTTTGCCCTAAATTAAGGTAATTAAAGGAAGATTTTTTCAAACCCCTAGGCGATACAGTCGGTTACTCTACTCAAACCAGCTGCCTACTTCAATTTTTATTGAAACCCCTGCACATTTAGACATACTTTACATACAGAGATGTATTTTGAACCAACCTGAGATTTTCCTCCTGGGCATGTGGGTAATCAGTGGGTAACACTGGAAGAAATGTCTACCAAAGCAAAAATTGCAAAGTTTCATTTATTAAAAATTTACAGGAAAAATAAACTAAAAAAAGTATGTACAACTCAAATTGCCAGGAAAAGTGTTCACCTAGCTGAAGAAGAAAAGGTGTTGCATTAGGAATAATTATTTCTTACCTCCAAATGTTTTCTGTCTGCTGGAGTCAGAACATTCTTCCATGTATCCATGCTGACAACTTTGAAGAATATTTCTTTCTAAAACATTTAAAATTAAGATTTTAAGTCACTTAAGCTTGTTACCACAAAAGCTGGGAACAGGTTTCATCTTACACATCCTGGTACTTTCTTGTTTCAGTGAGTATGAAAGATCTATCACTGAATAGCCAAGGATAGTTGAATGTTCCAATTATGAGTTCACCTAGGGGACACTCTATCTTTTATCTGCAGCCCACCAAAGGATGGCCACCTTTTGCTTGGGGGGGTTTGGATTTTATCCTCAAAGGAGCTGCCGAAATTTGAGGGCCTCGGTTATTTTTATTGAAGGTGCTGCCAAATATGAACCCTTCAGACTCTTTCTTCATAGGGTGCCAACAAAAATAATTTGAGGGTTGGATTCTTGCTATCTTTAGGTGGTGGGTGGGGGGGGGGGGGAGATAAAAATGGAATGTCCCTAGACAGGCTCTGATTAAAAAGCCTTAAAACACAAAGTGAAATCTTGACAAGTACCTTCCTGTTAGTAACAGGTACCAAATGGAAGGTGCTAAATCCTAACATAAAACAGAGCACAGAGCTGTGAATAAGTCATCTTCTCTATGAGTGAATATCTGATGCAAATTAAACAATCACGCTTGAAATTGATTAAAAAAAAAACAGGCTTTAACGCTCACGCTGGTGCAAATCCCCTCCAAACTTAAACAACCCTCGGCTCCCAAACGTCTGTGTGACCTTACGAAGATGGATTGATCGAGTTGTATTAAACTGGCGCATTAAAAATTCCAAAGTTTTCTACACAAACGCTCCAATCAGGTCATCTTTTAGTGGGGGGGGGGGGGGGGGCATGGCAGGAAACTGCACGTGGATTTAAGGTTGAAGTCGATTTATATAACCGCAGTACCAATTACCGCCTCCTTCGGAATCCAATAATTAAATTTTTAAATTTACCTGTTCAATCAAATCTAGCGGGAGCGCCACCTCTGTCCCGCCAAAGTTACAAACTTCCATTCCTTTCAAGTCGCTTTCCTCAAGATTTGATGCCTCCATCGCGAATTTGCCCAAGACTTTTCTCTCAGTTCTTTCTTTTCTGGAAAACCAACTGCAGGTTTACGCCTGAAATTACTCCATCAGCTTTTACTGAACTAAAACCAGGTATTATTTTCAAAAGATGTTCATAGCATTTTCTGTTTTTGGCCAATCAACTAACATTTAGTTCATACGAGAGAACGCCGCCGCCATGTTGATTTCGGTATGCACTTCATGTAAAGAACATTGTTTGTTTTGCCGCTGGTCGACACAAGTCGTCGCTTCCAAGATGGCGTCTGTCGTGTCCGCCATGTTCATTTCATCGAAAGTTGATTTTCGCAGTCTATTATGATTTGTATCACGCGTTGAGTAACTTATCAACATGCCGAAGCGTAGGGTAAGAATATGTTTTATCAGTATATGTGAAAACATGTCAAAAAGAGCCTTAAACTTTGTAGAAAACACCGTTTTCATTCTCGCGCCATTGCATGAAGTTTAAGTCTAAGCTTGAATTAAGCTTATCTAAATACAGCTTATTCATCATAGGGTCAAATTTTAAATCTGATTCAGGAAGGATCTTATAGGTGGAGCCCTTTTTTAATGTACAGTCGCCTAGCTTCACCACAGGAAAACAACGGTGACAAGTATTTTAAAACTGATTTGCGATTTGATTAAATAGACCATTTTACAGTTGTGTGCTTAGTGACCTGGCCTTTGAGTGGAAGTGAGGCTGGAGTTGACCTTGTGTTGATAAAGACCCTCTTGCTTTTCACATGTAAATCATGTTGTTCTCATGCTAACTAGTTTGTATTTACATATGAAAAGCAGGAGGGTTTGCATCAAAATAAGGTCAACTCCAGCCTCGCTTCCACTCAAAGGCCTGGTCACCAAGCACACAACTGTAAAATGGACTATTAGCGACGCATGGTCGATTTTTTGGGGGCGCTTTGTGTAACAGTGTTACATGGTGTTACAAAGTGTTAGATGGCATCTAAGATCAAATACTCGCTGAAAAACCTAGGAAATTCAATTTCTTTTGAAACTCCTGCAGAAGGTTTGGGTTAAGGTAGGGTTACCGTTTGAGGTAGTAACATTGTGTAACATCGTGTTATAGGGTGTTACATGGTGTAACAGGGTGTTACACAGTGTTACAGGGTGTACACTGTAACACCTTGTAACACCGTGTAACACTGTGTAACACCCTCTAACACCCTGTAACACTTTGTAACCCTGTAACACTTTTTTTCCTAGATCAATAACAGAGTGGAACTTACTGCCCGCTGACTTAGTGAACTGCAAGTCATTATCGAATTTAAAATTAAATTTAGGGAAGCTTGTAAACAAGTAAATAGTAACTAAGTATTTTTATATCTTATTTACATTTTTATTTTGTATCTATTTTTTATATAGTTGATGTGATGTCTTAAACGATGTTATCAACTTAATAAATGTAGATGTAGATGTAACACCCTGTAATAATGTGTAACACCCTGTAACACTGTGTAACACCCTGCAACACTGTGTAACGTCTTATTACTGGGTACTCATACAGTGTAACAGGGTGTAACACCATGTGACACCCTGTTACACTTTGTATAAACTCCCGTTAACACCCTGTATCATGATGTTACACGATTTTAAAGGGTGTCACTAAGCCTAACCTGACCCTAACCCTAACCGAAACTCTAAATCTAGCACACTAGTCTGTAATCAACTTGTATATTTCTGCATATTTTTAATGCTATTGTGTGTAATATGTAACAGTGTTGCACAAAAGTTGTCTAATATTTTGACCCTGAATCATGCCTGGCATAATTAGCGATTGCAGATGACTGAGGATTCATCAGAGGACTCTGATTTTGAAGTGGATGTTGTGGAAATCTCTGATAGCAACAGTGATGCAACAAGAAGTCCTGGCTCACCCAGCAAAAGACCATCGAATCATCCTTGGAAAAGACAAAGAAAGACACCGCCAAAAGGTTGTATGAATGGACAGCATAATGCTTATTCCCTTGGGGGGGGGGGGATTCCCATATGACAGAGATGGGGATGATTGTCAGGAAATTGAAGAATTAAAGGAGACTAATCTGGGCGTGGCTCAGGCTTTATTTGAGCCCTAAAGGAGACCGTGCTAAAACAGACAACCAAATAAGAGCTATGGTGATTTAAATTGGGCTTAAGATGTTTACGTCGAATGCCGTATTTTATTTTTAGATTTTAGAAGCATTGTCTTAAATCTTTAGATTTCGTTCATACTGTAGTCTATCGGGCCCTAAGCAATGCCAGTATGGGTGAAAATATTGGCTTTCTGTCCTGAACACCCTAAGTGAGACCAAAATATGCAATTTACATGTACAACCCTAAGCAAGACTACGAGCATCCCCATCACTTTCATATGGGATTCCCCCCTCCCCCCCACCCCCGGGACTTATTCATACAATGTACATGTAGCTTGCAGTCAGACTCAAAACGTTGCCGCTACTTATAGTGTAGAGAACCACTTTGTAGAGCCTATCAAAGAACACCACAGGAATGCACTGCTCAATAGTTTTTATTTGATTGGTCACACTTTGGGATTTCTTCTTCAGACTCAAAAGCTAGAATAAGTTCATTGCTGCAGGGCTCAAAGTTAGTTTCTGGTTAGTTTCTCAAGGTTAGTTCATTATACATGTACATGTACATAGAGATTCATTTAAAAAATATTATTTATTATCTATTATTATTATTATTGTTAATAATAATAATAATAAATAAACATATTTATGCAGGATGACCATTTCAGTTATAAAAACTGCTATCAACATGGGTCCTGCGATTATTATTATTATTATTATTATTAATTTATGCAAGGGCAGCAAGAAATATGGGTGAATAGAATGATTATTGTATTTTTAGTTTCAATTAGTAGTAAAATTACTTGAGAAAGATGTTTCTTTAGTAACTGACTCAATAAACATCTTTCTTTTACATTCACCAGGCTTAAAATTCACCATCACATTTGTATCAATAAAATTAATTACTTGTAATTGATTAATGATATTACCTGTAATACATGTAATAATATTGATGGCAAATAATTATTTTGTAGGAAAAAGGAGATCTTCTAGACTCAACGCACAAGAAATCTCAGAAGACAACAAAGAGTGTTGTTACGTATGCCATTGTTCTGAAGATGAAGTTGTAGATGAGTTGTTGCAATGTTCGAAGTGCTTAACAGTAGGTAATTAAACCTTCAGTCCTTTTATCAATAAACAAATTCTTCTTAGTGTTCTTCAAACACCTAACGTCTACTGTAGTGGTAGTTTAAAGAAGTTGCTGAAACATCAAGGCGCTATCTGTGGTGATCATTCTATTAATTTTATTCTCATATCCCATAAGAATAAAGACTTTATGTTTTGAGGAGAAATAAGATGCCAGATTGTAATCTAAGAACTCAGTCTACATATACACATACAGTAAGCATTCCCATGCTGTAACACATAAATTTGACAAAATCAAGATTTGCAAGCAATTTTATCCCTCTGGCTGTTTTGGTGGTTGGGTGTATACATGTACGTAGCTTTAAGCAATACCTTCCTGGGGTGCTAATTTATTAGCCTGCGAGCAGGCTCACTTAGTGTGTTGTTTGCACGAGTATCTTGGTAGCGGAGGTGCGATTTGTGAGGCGGCAAGAGGAAAGTGAGCCGGCGAGAAGAATGGGATGACCAAATTTGATCCTGCATGAAAGCCGTAGAATTTTGAATTCTTCACGTTTTTCCACGAATGCAGCATTCTGATTGGTTTGAAATGACACAAGATGACATAGCTTGTAGGGAGCTGGGGTTTCAGTAACCCCTGAAGTATATGTGTACTGTAGGTGTCAGAACTAGCCAAATTACAGTAGATAACATTTGTCCCACAAGATGCTGACAAAAACTGTACCTACTGGAGTGAGGTGCAGGATTGCGGAAAATTAATTCAGTGTTTAAAAGAATGAGGCACATAACAGATGTGGTGTTTTTTTTTTTTTGTTATTCAATATGATGCAAATGAGCGTGGGGTGTTTTTGTGCAATCCCGCACCTTAGAGACCTACTGAGGCCTGATCTTCTCGGATAACAAACCAGTACTAGGCAGTCTGTTTACTACCCAGATCGACATTTCGGGTGTAACATCATGTCAAAATTTAATGATGCAAAAAATTTCTTTGTCTTGGAATCAAAAATGAAATTAAAGTATTTTTCAGTTGCTTACCTGCATCCTTTAAGATATCACCAGACTGCTTGTATGAAGACCATAATTTCTGAGCATGACACCACACTACTAACAGTTCTTGTGCTTTCTCTTACATTGTAGCCCACAGGTTTTGTCTGAACTTATCCAAAGATTCCTGCCCTTTGCTGGACAGTTCTTCTTGGCTATGCAAAGACTGTAATGTGTGCTACCTGTGCAAGGCAGTTGAGAGTGAGGTTTGTTCCACACATTTTTATGTACATGTACATGTAGGTGTGGTGTTCTTGCAGGCACCAAACAATTTGCTAGATTGAGACATTTTCTATGAGAGACTGACAGTATACTCTGTTTCACTTTCTCCGGGTCACAAAAAATTTCCTAACGTAAACCCCCCTCCTCCTTTCAAATGTTGTACCAGGATAAATGTGCAACTTCAACATTGTTTTGGGGGAAGGAGGCGATATCCTAGTGGGGAAAAGAGATTTAAAAGCTAGGTGTGCTAAAAATGTGGGAATGTCTCAACACTTTTGACGCTCATTGTAGGTTTATCCTAGAAATTTAATGCTGTTCGATGGCCCAGTTGGTCCCATACCCAGGTTTTACGCACTAGTTTTCATGAAAAGGAGCCCAAGATATGTAAACTTCTCACAAGTTATATTAACACTTGGAAATTTTAAAGTACACTCGAGAAGTACAAGAAGTATTTGCTTCTGATTCATGCTTGTCTCTAAACAGTAAATAACTAATTAATTTTGCTTAAAAATCCCATGCTTATAAAATGATTCAATCAAACAATGCAGTTAGTCAAATTTTTATTTCTTTATGAATAATTATCATGATCATAATTATCATGATCTCTATGCATGAAGCACAGATTCAACCACAAGTTTGGCTCTGAAAGTAAAGGAGTATCAACTCTGCCCTCATTTTCTCTGGCAGGTGGCACTGGAGACTTGCACTAGCTGTGACAGAGGGCTTCACTCATCATGCGTTACACTAAAATTAAAAGGCAAAGAACCAGGATTGAAAATGTGCCATGAGTGTCCACCAACAAATAACGAAAATAACAGTGATATGTCCCAGCAATCAGCTAACTCAGATAGCATTCAGAGGAAACGTGGCAGACCAAAGAAGACTGAAACAATGTCTGAAACACCTGAAACTGATTGTGAACTAGATAGATCACCTAGCAAGTCACGTAAGGCCAGCTTCAAAGAGCGGCAGTCACTGTCGAAGAGAGTTAAGATGTGCCCCACTCCTGGCTGTGATGGACAGGGTCACATGACTGGAAAATTTGAGATGCATCATACACTCTCTGGGTGTCCAAAGTATCATAATATGACAGCACAAGAATGCAAGGTTTGTTCGTTGAGTCAAATTTTTATGTTGTTTAAGATTTTCTTTTCAATTATTGGTATCTATTGGAAAAAAACATTATTAAACCAAATTTATGAAAATTAATTGTCGTGAATTGTCAGTCTTCGTCATTGGTAGTGGACATAGGAGTTGTTTGAATTACCAGCCTGTTTGTTACTCATGAATGAGATAACTCTCTACACTGTTTCCCATAGACATGTTTTATACATCAAACATCAGCCATGCGAGACATGCAATTATTGCTGTCCAATGACTCGTTTCATCATTCAAGGGCATTGAAATTACAAATAAAAACAAAGAGCAAATGATGAGCTATCTGACACATACTAATTAATGAGCTTTGCTTTGCGCATTTTGTTCAAGCACTAGCCAACAATGCATTCATGTTAACCTTAGCGCATTTCGAGTTAGCACGTTATGCAAGTATTTTTCAACACCTATCTCTGCAGTGTACTGGACATGTACATGTAATAATTTTATTCCATCAAATGTTTATTGCTGACAGGATAAAGCAAAGGAAAAGGAGAGGGAAATGGCAGCATCACCTGAGCCTAGAAAGAGCAAAAAATCTAGCTTATCACCAAAAAACCTACCCAAGAAAACTTTGAGAAGCCAGGTCAGTGAACAAAAGTTCACAGGATGAAAAGTCTTGAGACAACATTACAAGCTCATGTGTGCCATAAGTGAACTATGGTAGTACTTGGTTTAGCAAGAATGTACTGGAAGTATTTATTGCCTTTGTTGTGAACGATGAGGGAGTTTACACAGCGGGGAGGGGTGCTCAGTAAATTTAATGCACCAAATTGGGGGGGTACTTATTAGAGAGGGGAGTGAGAGGCTTAATAGAGGAGTCACAACTTACATTAGTATATTCCCCTGAGTTTTAGTTAGTGAAGCAAAAGTGGTTTTTTTAAATAATTATGCTCGATATGCTGCTACAGGTTTGCAAATTCATAAAAATTAATCTTGGACAAAGTTTTGTAAACTAAGCCCTTAGATACCAGATGGAACCTATTGGCTGATAATGTCTCTCCACTGTCACATCACAGCAATCAGGCAAACAAAAACGCTCATACATGTAGGTATGGAAGTTCATGCTTCATCACCGTGAGCTCAAGTACACCTCAGTTTCATAGAATAATAAAGTAATGCTCAAAAGTAAGTTACCACCCTCTCGCTGTACACTACACGATTCTTGTAGTGCGAGATGTGAAGTGTCTCTCACATGAAGCCCTAAAAACTGTGAGTATCGTAGCTTAAAATTCTCGCCAATTTTGATTGTCTTTTGTAAAGTGAATGTCAAATGTGCATCTATACAGGTGCAGCTGTCTTTTATGCCAGAAAAGATCCGTGCAGCTGTTACAAGCAAGGAGATAACACCAGAGGAACACAATCTACAGAATAAGCATGCACGAACAAACAAGTCTGCACCAAAAGATCCTCTGCGTAGCACTAAGGGTCAAACCAGTGAAGCAGATGCTAACGGTATGGCTGTTATAGAGCATCTAGACGAGGAAGCACTTAAAGAAATTGCCTCAGAAAGCGATTTGAAACTGTTCAAAGAAGCTTGGAAAAAGGCCATACAGGCCAATGAAGAGGTAAGATTAGAACAACCTTCTTGCAAGTGGATGCTCTTGAGACTGCATTCAAATTCCTCTTACATGTAGGAAAGGAATCTTACATCAGGAGGCTAAAAATGTAAGCCCAATTGCTTAAAGTCTCAGTAGCACCTGCTTAAAGGCACATCAAAGTCATCATCTAACTGGGGTTAAGCCACGCCTTAGCAGTTCAAAATATTAGAAATATTAGAGTACAACTTGATCAAGCCACAGACTATACAGCCACTTAATCCAAATTTTTGCTCACGCTGACCCTGCTTAAAACTTGCTCAGACCACAGTTTTCATAATAGAGTAGTAGTATCGGTCTCTGCAGCTGCTTACCCTGCTTTGGTTTGCATGTTTATTTTCTTTATCAGTTATAAAGAAGTGAAATTGTAATGGGGGTATTGGGATTTTCATTCTCACCTCATGTTTAAAAAATGAAGTATACAGTTGTAGGTGCAGGTATCATTTGCTTTAATTTTCCTCCTGCATGTTTAGTTGCATATTCCCGTTTTGGCTTGCATGTCTTATAACAGTCAGTTACAAAGTGAAATGATGGTAGATCTGCATGTTGCGATTTTCATTCTGGCCTCATACTTCCTTGTCTTCAAGCTGTGCTGGGTAGCTTTCTTATGGACTATTAGTTGTAATTAATGGTCTGTAAGCAAGTTCCATACAGACCATATTTACCAGTCCTGCTGCCCTGATGTGATAATGTGCAGAATAAGGACCGTAAGCAAGTCAGTAATAGTCTGTGCGAAAAGTGCGGTCCTGGTGGGTGGTTTGGTGGGTTGGTTGGTTGGTTGACAGTATTGGACATGAATGCTGCCATAAGTAGAGTGTCCGCCTACAAGAGTATCTGCTAAGAGAGCTTTGACTCACTGCAATTACATTGCACATGTAGGCCTTATTCTCTTATCTCTTATGTAACAGGAACTGTTGCCGTTGAATGGCAGAGCTGGAAGCCGCTGCATTGAGTTTGGTTCATTTGAGATTGACACATGGTACTCTTCACCTTACCCCGAGGAATTCCAGAGGCTGCGTAAAATATACATCTGTGAATTCTGTCTGAAATATATGAAGAGCCCCACTGTGCTAAGAAGACATGTGGTAAGAATTAAGTGCATAGCCTATCAAATTTTAGACTTGTAAAGATTTGTTAAAAGTACTTAAGGTCATGTTTGTCCCAGTGTGAGTGTCCAGTGTTCATGATCTAATTACAATATGAACCGGCCGATACAAGAATGGTTAGGGTTAGAACTAGTGGGTTGAAAGGGGCAGAAAAAAATGTCTTCTAAAAATCTGATGTGATTAATCAAGAGACGCACTTAAATTTCAAAATGGGGACGTTTGTGTGGAATTTTCTCGATTTTTCTAACGTCAACTTCGGAGAGTTTGTCCAACTTTTTCCAACTTGCTAGCATTGCTCTGATATACTCTTTGAATAGATTTTGATTAGAAAATCAGAAGTCTACTCGTTTTGAAAGTGGCGAATGTTTTTAGATCCTTTGGATTTGAAAACGTTTAAATCTGGATTATAATAATTAAAATTACAATTGGAGTTAACAAAAGCAAATCACCCTTTACTCCACAATACCTTTGTCCACCCAGGTGTGTAATGGAGGACCCGCAAGCTGTTGTAGAAACCGGACAAAAATCCAGGATTAATTTAACAGCCTTAAGATTCATCACATCCATAGGTGTTAGCAATAAAGAAGCCATCAGGGTCCCAAAACTGACCTTAACAATATTATGTGTATTTTTTTCAATCTCAGGAGAAATGCAAAAGCAGACATCCACCAGGAGACGAAATCTACCGAAAGAATGGCCTTTCTATATTTGAAGTGGATGGAAAAAACTACAAGGTTAGTTAACTATGAGAGAAGGAATATACCTGTAGCAAAACACCTTGTATGTTCGACGGCTCTTTTGTGGCCAGTCAAAGACCCGAAAATCAGGCTTGTCCCTAACAGCCGGCAGACGGCAGAATTAACCGGCTACTTGGGTCGTTTGTGCCAGGTACTTTTGTGATATATATATATTTTTTCAAGACAAATTATTTGTTCCTTTACTGGTGCAGATATATGAAAGTGAAACTTATTTCCCATTGCAGTTTATTGACTTAAAAATAATCTGGTTGGCAGAGAGATACACGATTATTAGTTCATTAAGTTGAGTTCTGGTAATTAGATGAACAGAAAACATGAGTTTATACAAATAATATTGAAAACTTACGATTGCTTTTGGAACTGACATTATTGGAAATTTGTGCTCAGAATCAAGGAAATTCTGTTTCTGGGGACTTAAAATTTAAAAATTTCCTGGGGGGCATGCCCCTAGACCCCCTAGAAGAGATCGCCTTCGGTGCCTGATAATCACTATCCGGCTACTTACAAATTTTTGCCAGCTACTTGAAAAGTTGTGGACAACCCTGCGAAAAGCCTGATACTCAGGTTATTAAGACATTACGTCATTACATCTGACCACCTCACCTAATACAGCCAGCATAACTTAAAATTCCCTAACAAATTTACCCTGTTAATACCACCACTCAAAATGCCTGCTAACTTTGCTTTAGGTATATAGTCGTGCGGTACTTTGGAACAGCTTACCCTCCGATTTTCTGCAAGCAGAATTAATAAAGGATTTATGTAATGAGCTACACTATTTCATACAAGGACAGGGTAAAAACGCGTTTTGATTGGTCTGGGGGTGCTTGTGATTGAAATACGAAGCACACGAATGACGTAATGAGCCGCAAAGGTCCGCACGCGGTTATCGTCACCACGAAGATTTCTAATCTTGTGCGGGATAACCGATAACAAAACAATCTGTGAAACAAATTTGACGTGCGCGTGTATTCTGTTGACGCACGGAGGACGTGAAAACGTGATAAGGACATCAATCATGCAACGAGCCGCATTCTTACCACGTTGTGACGTCGTATGTGCATCGAAGTTTCCGTTAGTCCAACAACATTAAAACCACTGTCATATCACATTTCCACCTTTTAGGTTTACTGTCAAAACTTGTGTTTACTGGCCAAGTTATTTCTGGATCACAAGACTCTGTATTATGATGTGGAACCTTTCCTGTTTTACGTCATGACAACTGCAGACTCCACAGGCTGTCATATGATTGGCTACTTTTCAAAGGTAAAAGTTGCAAGCTGTTCCCTGTGCTCTTTATTTTAGCATTCTCCGCGAGCAACTCGAAAGAAGAGGGGAAAAAAAAGAAACGAAAAGCTTGAAGTCTCAGCAGAGCAAAAGCGGAAACATTGGGAGTGGTCTGGGGGAGATCAATCTGCTCTTCCCCAGTTCTCTTCTTCCTCTTCATCGTATCCCTGGACCCCTCCCAACCTCGACTAACCTCTCTAATGTCCTTTTCACCTATTGAGCCAATCTTCGTTCGTTTGTTCTCCTCTTAGGAGGAAACATTGGCCGTAATAGTCCAGATTAGAGTTCTCTAAGACCGCTCGATTAAAAGAAAAGTAAAGTAATTGTGCAGGGGTTATTCTCAATCTGAAGCAAAAATCCTCAAATAGAGCGGTTTTCAAATGAATGTCGTAGAAACAAACCACAGTAATTACTCACAAAATGAACCAATCAGAACTTGAACCAAATACAAGTAATAAGCGTCAAGTGCGGAAAAACGCGTGCGAGCAAGTCACGATTGGTTTTGGTTTAACTTGATTGGTTGAGAAAGTGGCGCGAACTTTTTTATCCAATCAGAGAGCGAAGTAAAGCAAAACCAAAGCAAACACATCATTACTTTCGACACTCAATTGAAAACCGCGCTATTAGTGAAAAGATGAACCATTACTCTGTGTACTGTTTTACTTCAGAATTCAGCACTTTCCTGCTGGCATTTGTGCACAATTTACTTCAAATTGAGACTAACGCCGTAAAAATACGTCAAGATTTTTTATTCAGCGGTCTCGGTGAATTCGAAACTGTGCTATTCAATAGTCACGTGATTTTCTGTTCGGTCGTTAGATGAGGCCACAGTGCAAGGGTGTGAGTGGGAGATGTGCGATGATCATGGGAGAACTCTGAAATCACATTTATGAAAAGTATTTTAACCGTTTTCCGCGCATTCTGCAGGGTCTATATTGCTTGAAATTAATGAAATGGGTCGTCCTTTTGCAGGATAGAACTATAAGCTTTTGACTGACTTAACTTTTTTCTTTTCCTCTTCCGCTTTATCACAGGAAAAGAAGTCATTTCTGAATTACAATGTTTCCTGCATACTTACCTTGCCAATGTATATGAAACAAGGATATGGGAAAATGCTGATAGACTTCAGTAAGTTGTGTTTTGCATGTTCAGCTGTTTCCTTTAAAGGCGATCCCACTATGACAGGTACAAATGGTGAATAACATTGTACTGTATTGTATACACTATTGCAGTCGAACCTAGATTTACAACGTATCGCGGAGCAAAACTATTCAATGAAAATAGTCTGTAAGAAGCACCTAGAATTTTGAAACATATCCCTCTTAACTAATCTCCGAGTTCTGTCTGTATATTCGTTAGGTTACCTTCTATCAAAAGTGGAAGGAAAAGTTGGTTCTCCTGAGAAGCCTCTGTCGGATCTTGGACTTATTAGCTATCGCAGTTATTGGAAGGGTATTTTACTTAAGTACCTGAAGAATTTTGGTTTTGACATGATCTCAATTAAAGGTAAGCTGCCCGGGTAAGCTGCAGTTATGTCTAGAACCCAAGCCAAAGGAGACAAGAGTTGATGGCAGTTAAAACCCTCGCCGCATCTCGTTTGACCTGAAACTCTCGTGTGCTCTCAGCGACTCTCGTGCCTTCTTGACAGCTCTCGTGCGCTCTCGACGACTTTCGTGTGTTCTCGACGACTATTGTGCGCTCTCGACGACTGTCGTGCGTTCTCGACGAGTGTCGTGCGCTCGCGACGACTATCGTGCGCTCTCGACGACTCTCGTGCGTTCTCGACGACTTTCATGTGCTTTATTGAACTGAATCGCTCTTAAAGAGTTTTGAACTCTTATCAACTCTCAACGTCTCTCATTCTTGTTTTTCAGTCTTTTACCTTAAACATGTTCATCTAAAACAGTCCATTTTCAAGCCACTAAACAAACTTGTATTCCCACAGCAAGGTTACAAATTTCACTTAAATACATGGCAGACTAATCGCACAAAATGTGTAAGGAATTTACATGGGAACAAAATCTACTGCTGCTACTTCACCACCTCTACCACTACCACTATGGATCTTAGCGTTTATTTTTACTTGGGGTCTTAAGCCAACTTGAAATAATCTATAAACTGCTCTGATGATTTTCGATAATATTTGATGGCGATTTTATTGTGATTTTCTTGCAACGAGAACGTCGCTAAACAAAGGATTAATAAGCAAAACAATAAATCTGCACTTGCGTTTTGCATTTTGTACAGTTTTTGCCGTCTTTTCGCAAAGCAACAATGTGAAATCACCAATCATCCTCAGGCGATATCAAACATAAGTACATCGCAACACTCGTACGTAAATCCTGACCGCTGAAAAAGCTCAAACGGTAGAGTGGCCTTGTAGCTCAAACCGGGATACGGTAGTCAGAGAGAGTAGTTTTGTAGCTCAGATGGTAGAGAAGGGGAATAGTAACCCGAACGTCGTGGGTTTGAATCCCACAATTTTTTTTGGAAAAACAAATTAAAACTTTTGCTTCGCACCGAAAACGTTTGAACGCCCACGACACGTGACATCTATTTTCCTTATAAGGTAAAAAGCAGGGTTATTGGCGAAAACCTGTGTGCATTGAAGCTAAAACTTCAATAACAAAGATTGAGCATTTAATAATTTCCGTTTTCTATTGCTTTCAGACATCAGTCAGGAGACAGCAGTCCACCCCAGTGACATTGTTAGCACTCTACAGTATCTTGGAATTTTGAAGTATTGGAAAGGAAAGCATGTCATTTTGAGAGCCACCGTGAGTCATAACACCTGAGCATCGCCCGCTCTTATGCAAATTTATGCATCTGTGCAAATTTATGCAGTCATGCAAATTTATGCAACCATGGCATTTTTTATTTCTCTTCTCACTTCTCGTTATTTGATTATGTTCTTACCACTAAGTATTATTATTATTCAACAAATTGTCACTACGCCCATATATGGTAAGGAAGCCCTCGATATCTGTCATCCTACATGACAGATATCCTGCGATATACGTAAATGACCATATTTGGAAGTGCACTGCAGATTTTCTTTCATTGCTTGTTTGGCGGCCATTTTGAAAAGCGAGGCAGTTTTAGCAGTGTTCTCCGTAAATTTTAACTCTCTGGAACGAACGTTCCACGATTAAATGCTCTCAAAATGTCAACAAGTGTTTGCTTCAGCTCACAAAGATATCCAGAGGTTGACTTGGAATTTTCATAGTGAGAACTCAACCAAGAAAATGCTTTTGCGACCGAAGCAGCAGACTTGCTCACGGAAAGTTGTAAAGACTAAAGTTGAAAAGATTTTAATTCACAGGAAGAGGACTTATTCTCGGTAAGGTAGCAGTATTTTTTCCTTTGTCTTGTCATTTCCAAACACGAGTTTGTAAATAAGTCTTTTTAAGTGAACGGCAGTAAACTTCGATTTCTTGAAGTTCTGTTTTGATTTTTATTAAGCTTTATGTGTTGCTAGCTTTTAGCGTTTTTATCATAGAGCCGTAGTTTTTCTCGTTCTGAAAATGGTAGTCGATGGGAATTTGTTGAATAATAAAACAATTATCCTGCTCAATGATCTTGCGGAATATCCCCTGATTTAGCCAACTCGGCCTACGGCCTCGTCGGCTAAGTATCAGGAGATATTCCGCGCGATTTCGCAGGATAATTGTTAAGTACTCTAAGAGCCACCGTGAATCATAGCACATAAGCATCACCCGCTCTTATGCAAATTTATGCGTTTGTGCAAATTTATGCAACCGTGAAAATGTCCTATTTCCCTTCCCACGTCTTGTTATTTGTAAATGTTCACACCACTAAGTATTAGTATTGTAAGAGCCACCGTGAGTCATAGCACCCTCATACAAATTTATGCATTCGAGTAAATTTATGCAGTGATGCATATTTATGCAACCATGGAATTTTTTTATTTCCCTTCTCACTTCTCGTTATCCTGAACAATGATTCCTGTGGCAACCTCCGTGGCAATCGTGGCGTTTGAAAATCCGAGAAAATGGTGTAGAGTTTTTTTCCTTGTCTACAATGGCCTGTTTCTGACTGCTTTCAGGATCTCTTTGATGAATACGAGAAGAAAGCTTCATCGAGGCCACCAACCTACCAAGAGATCGATCCTAGCTGCCTTTCATGGATCCCACCATCCCATCAAGATGTAAAACCTTAAAACTCAACCTTCTTAGTTTGACTAACGAGGCAACGGTTTGCAGCTCATCGACAGCTTTTATTCGAATGGTCACTCTACACGATTTGGTCTTACATAGTCGAGTTACGAGCGGTGAAATCGCGCGAGGAATTCACAGGCGATTTAAGTCGCGAACATCCCTTCCAACCAAGAAACTAGCTTACGGAAAAACGAATGGAAAGGACTGTCAAAAACATAAATTTTACCCAGACTCAGACGTTACGACAAAGTTGTATTCATTTGAACATCCCCCAGACTCGAAAGTTAGAATCAGCTTGTACAGCATAATAAACCGCACCACAGGAAAGTACTGCTCAGTAGCTTTCATTTGAATGGTCACACTTTAGGATTTCATCCACAGACTCAAAAGTTAGAACCACCTTGTACAGCATAGTAAACAGTACCACAGGCAAGTACTGCTCAGTAGCTTTCATTTGAATGGTCACACTTTAGGATTTTATCCAAAGACTCAAAAGTTAGAACCACCTAGTACAGCATAGTAAACAGCACCACAGGCAAGTACTGCTCAGTAGCTTTCATTTGAATGGTCACACTTCAGGATTCTATCCACAGACTCAAAAGTTAGAACCACCTCAATTACTATTAATATTTTTATTATTATTATTATTATTATTATTATTATTATTATTAAAAACGGTCTAGCGTGATAGTACTTCTAAGTAGATTACACTTGAATGATTATGCTTTTGAAGTTTATCTATAGATCAAACGTTGTAACTACAGGGAAAAGAACCACAGAAAAATACATTGGGTTTTATTGATTTTTATTCCCAAATCCTCAAACATACACATTGCATTAACCTGTAATCATAAAAAACGTTCTACAAGTGTTATGAATTCAGTTAAGCATGAAAACACGTTTTACTGGTAAAATGGACTCTGTATACACTGTAAATCGTCACCCCTCGACAGGACGTGATAGCAAAAAGCGAGCAGCATCCAATCGCGTTTGTCTCTCAGACATATAAAAACTAAACTAAATATGGATGCTGTTTAGTTTTAGCTTTTCCAAAGTGTCTATTTACACTAAAAAAATCAGTTTTGCTTTATCGCCTAATCACAGTTGGATCTGTTAAATCAACGAACATCATCGAATTATCTTACGAAACGTCGATTAATTGAGTCTTAGAGTGATTTCAAAACTGGTTCTCATTGGTCTTCTTTATTAAGTTTTATTCTCAAGAGCCCAAGCTAAAAAAAGGGAAAACTTCTTCTAAACGAATCATTCTATAAAATATGGGAAATGAAGAGCAACACAAGAAAGTACTTTTGCCCATCTTTCTGCCTCAAGAGTTGGAAATATCATCTTTACAGGACGTACTGCTCAGCAGTTTTCATTCCAGTGGTAACACCACTAGAGACTCCAAAGAGAGAGACTCGATTTTCAAGCATGAAGTTTGTTAGTTTTGTAACAACAGAAACATTGAACAGAAACTTCATTCTTGTTTGTGACACTCGGGTTCTTGCCATTTACGCGAATGTGTTGGAAAATAAATGGTACCCTTCATTCCCGCTGATTAGGTTCCTGGGTTTTGCTCTTTAAAGCTTTTCTAGTTGATACTGTTATTTGCGTAACTTAACATACATCTTGAAGTCATGTTTAGACTCTAAAAACCAATTACCATTTTTACATCGATGGATTTAGCCGCCAGTTATTGATCAGGCGCTTCTCTCAAGGTAGTTGGGTCATTTCCCTTTCTCAGATTATCACTTTGTCGCGTGCGCGCGCGCAAAAAAAAAAAAAGACTGCTCGTAGTGTAAAGTGGCTTTCACTTTCTTCAATCAGAAATTCTAGCGCTTTTGAGATGATATAAAACAAGGGGGTCAGTTTCTTAATAAACTGGTGCTGAGTTGGGGGGAAGTGAAACACAAAACTTTAGTTTTATCAACTGAGTTGATAAGGTAAATTGGCCGCCATAGAGAAATTGAAAGCTGACATTTCGAGCGTTAGCCCTTCGTCAGAGCGAATCCGCGAAGGGCTAATGCTCGAGACGTCAGCTTTCAATGTCTCTACGGGGTCAACTTACCTTATCAACCCAGTTGATCAATCCAAAGTTTTGTGTTTCACTTTCTACAGTGCCCACCCCTCCCATCTTACTGGTCGACCAACGGCTCGTTAGCTTTTTTCTTTGCAAAAGAAAAAATTGGCAACCAAAAAAAAAAATTGGCAAATTGGCAAAGGCTCCACGATTTGGACAAAGGAGCAGGTCAAATGCCACCGCTGAGTTATGTTCATACTAAGAAGTCCACAACTTTTTCTAGTGACCGTTCGTGTGTGGATCTGCCGGCTCATCCTGTCCTTCAAAGAGCCAGTTGATCACGTTTTTCTTCTTCGTCGATGAACTTTGAGTGATAATCGTTAGACGAAAATACAATTCTGTGAGGTAAAAAGGAATCTCCCCGGGGTAGAAAAATTCCTCGACCACAAGGACGGACAATGTGGCAAAATGCCTCAATAATCTCCGGAGGGGGGAGGGGGGAGATGAGCATTGCGTAAATTGACTGTCGCATTCATGGCCAACACCTAATCAATCAAATTACCAGTTAAAAACATGCTGCACTAAAAAAATGTAAATAGCCCCTCTGATTATATTGTACAATTTAGAGCAGTTTTCAATTGTTTCAAGTGTCGAAAAACCAAAACCATAGAAATCCCAACAGATGGAAACAACACAATAGACCCAATCAGAATTCGAAGCAAATGCAGGCAACTTGCGTCAAGCGCGGGAATACGCGTCCGAGCAAGTCGCAATCCACCATACGGAAAAAAAATGGCACCTGCGCATTTTACCACAATACCTTGCAAACCTAACAGCCAATAGGCACATAAAAAGCCATATTTTTTGCATAAATTTGTCCCCGTGCTAGCAGCATTGTGTATGCTAAGCTTGAAGTTTTTAGAACTTTTCTTTGCGTTTTTGTGAGCGTTTTCAGGGTTTTTGTGCGCTAAGAATTATGGGTAAATGTACCAGTCGCCATTGTTAGTTTTTCTTCTGATTGGCTGAGAAGGGCACGAGCAAAGCAATGCCAAATAACTTTCGACACCAAATTGAAAACCGCTCTAGAATCTAGCTGAACTTTGTTGACTTTCTAAACAATTGTTGCTACTGGTACTGGTTTTTTTTATTTCATTGCTTTTGTAGTCGATTTACATCTTTACTTTTGTCCTCCATCTAGACACAAATTGAAAACAGGGAAGCATTTAGTATTAGTTAGGAGTTAAAAGTAGATAATACTGATACTTACAGATCTGCTAGATAAATGACTTGTTAGGGAGGTTCAATATGATAATAACTTTTTCCATATCAACGATAATAGCACAATATTTTGAAATGGGCGTCTGTCCAAACTTTCAACTTGCCTTATACTCCGTTTCACGTGCCTGTGACGGCATCTAGTTTTTGTTTTCTTTTATTCATTTTTTTTGTTTTAGTCTTCTTTGTTCTTTTTTGTTGCCGCGGAAAAAACGGATGTTCTCGTAGACAAGTTTGGGGCATTTAAACATTTTTCATTGGTTTTGATTACAATTCAAGATGGCTGATTACATGAAGTTATATTTGCCGTTTTGATTACAATTCAAGATGGCTGATTACGTCATATTTGTCGTTTTTTCTAACTTTTCAGGGACAATGTTTAACGAATTTCGCACAATCCAAGTCTCCTAGCACTGTCTTACCATAAATTCCATGAGGGGTTGGAATCCCCCCCCCCCCCTCATCCTTCGTGTACATAACTACTGAACAAAGTAAACAAAATAAACTTGGTCTAATAACTTACTTTGTGAAGCCAAGCACCTGTCCGTTGCGCAGTGCCAGTCTCCATTATCACACTTACTGAGAAACACAACAAGAAGCGGTGTTATTTCCCGACATATGAGAACTTTCCGTTTCTTTTATTCACCAGTTTAGGGTGAATAAATTAAAAGACCCTTTCACGGTTTTTTTCAACTTTTCACATGGACCAGTTAGCGAGATTCCATTGACACTTCTGGAAAGAGGGCCTTAAAATCAATAAAGTTGCCAAGTTTAAGAGCGATAGGATGAAAACCAACAAAGATATGGCTCTGCAAAGTCGCGACATTTTACAGACTTTCGTGTTTGTGCCCCCAACCATACAAAAGTCTGTAAAACCTCGCGACTTTGCGGAGCTATATCTTTCGCTCGTTTCTGACATATCACTCTCAAACTCGGCAAGTTTACTAAATTTAAGGCGCTCTTTCTAGCAGTGTCGATAAATTTTCCCTAACTCATCCCTGTCAAAAGTTGCAAAAAAAAAACGTGGAAGGGTCTATCACTCGATCTTGTATTCGTACTCGTCCGAACTGAGGACTCCTTTTGTTTCACATTAAGATGTAGCTCTTAATTAACAATTCACAAACAGCCCTCCTCACAGATTACTTTTCTCATTTGCATTTCAGTATTTAAGACAAGGATGTAAGACAGTTTTGGTCAGAAACGTTTTCTGGTCCCAAAGGTGTTTTTCCTCTTCTCAAACGAATTAAATTAAGGCTCTAAGCGGCGACAACGAATGCAGATGAAAAACGTTATCTGTGAATAGGACTATTACAAGTTTCAAAACCCACGGCATTCAATAATGAACAATTCAATGTTATTTTCAATACGCTATACTAAGGCATTGGTTTAACTAAAATATTCAGGAACTCACCACAACGTGCAGTTGTCCATCAACAGTTTCAAGTCTCCATGAAGAAATTTCTGTCCATCATACATACAACCTGGAGGGTTGAATGATTCATTAAGTTATTACCAACCCATAGTCCAGTCCATTACAGCAATACTGGGTGAGTGGTTGGGTGAGAGAGTGAGCGAGTAGGTGGGTAGTTGGGTGCGTACGAAAAACAAGGAAAGCTGTATCCCCGCAAATTATCAAAATATCCTTCACCTATTTGCCATTTTATATTACTAAATGTCACCTAGCATCTTGCCAAATTTTTGCAGCGCTTTCATATTCTCTTTTAAGAGCCTAATCTTAGGTTACTAAATATGCAACTAAATTGGATAAAAGGATTCCACAGAGCAAACACAGAACAACTTGTTTCGGGACAAAGTGTCGCAATTCAAGGGTGGAAGTGGATTGCAGTTTGTTAAAGCTGATTTCTCAACAGGGTGTCCACATATCAAAATTGACATTGTAATGACATTGGAGTTTTCAAGCCGTTATCTTTTAAATTCTTATCTCTCAAGTTTATATTTCGTTGCTGTACTCACTGGTAGCGATTTTTCGTTCCAATTCAATACAGTAATATACCCAGCTTAATGCGTTCCTGACCATGATTATTAAAAAAGAACACACGATCAGTCGCAACACTGTTCCCAGGCGTCTCACCCGGACAATCAAACAGGAAATTTGCCACACTCACCTTGTTGGATGTTGGCTGGACAAACAGGGCAACAACGTTGCTCAATCTTCATGGGCTTTTCACAGAACACTGGGGGACAAGTAATCTCAGTGCAAACCGGTTTGCGGTCATTTCCACAATAGCAAGAAGTGCACTCGTCTCTTTGCCATAGTTCAGCCTCTCTGTAGTATTTCTGCGTCACTGTGTCGTAGCACTTGCTGGTGGATTTCA
This sequence comes from Siderastrea radians, assembly GCA_964017195.1. Classification (NCBI taxonomy): domain Eukaryota; kingdom Metazoa; phylum Cnidaria; class Anthozoa; order Scleractinia; family Rhizangiidae; genus Siderastrea; species Siderastrea radians. The sequence goes on from OZ024895.1 coordinate 17,707,653, forward strand.
CAACTATGGAGTAAAGATCTACTTGAGGAGCTACGTCTTAACTGTGATTAACAAATGGTGTGATTTATGCAAAAATGTTTTGTTGTGTCATTGTCATTTTGCTTAACTATCGTGGACACCAACAATCGGCGGCTACTGCATCCGCTAAATGAGAAGATCTTAAAGCCAAGTGAAACTGAACAACCACTGTACAATTTGAGTAACTGTGGGTACTACGAAGCGCTTAAAATTTGCATTGACAAACAATTAAGGTATCATTGCTAAAGCCTGAAAAAGTCGCTGGTGCGTTCGTTAGCCCGAATGGCATTTTACTGTTCTCGTCGAAATGGTATCGTGGAGCCCATCTTATTTCTGTCTATACCTGATACTTATAAAGGTAACGCGCCCTAAGAAATCCAGTTGGTAGATGGTCTTAAGTAGTGGCAAAGCGTTTCGCCTCCTGAGTATTCATTATATTATTGACGCTTGAAACACTCTCAGAGATCCATGCTGTCAACGCTTGCATCTGCTTCTTAAGCTCTAACTAAACCACGCATCTATGGAGGACAGGAGTGTAAAATCTCGCTCTCGTTTAACCGCTATCTCGTCGGCTCTCAGATATTGATACCATTTCCTAGGATTATAATCAGCGGTTAAACTCTATCTGGTTAGAACGAACTGCGTTTTTCCAACGGACAGTCGATCAATAGATCGGAGGGTTAGAAGTTCGAGGCTTGGTCTCTGCATCGCGTTATGCTGTTTTCTTACACAGGACACTTTACTCCACTTTGTTTCTCTCCACCTAGGTGTACAAGTGATTACCAGCAAAAAACTGCTGGGGGTAACCCTGCTAGTCCTGCTATGGAGTAGCATCCCATCCAGGGTGGGGAGGGAGTAATGTTCATAGTTGCTTCATGCTACAGAAACCGGGGATAAGCGCCGGCGGTGTGAACTGTTTGACACCCGTGTGTGATTTTAACTTTCCTTTAAGCGATCAAGGAAACGCCCGAACCGTGCCAATAAAACGTTTTATGCTCGAAAGGAAAAACATCGAAAACTTGAAAGTCTCCATAAAATTAGTTCAAGCGCTGGAACACGTAAACATTCACATTTGGCTGTGGACGTAAAAGGGTACGAAATGTTTGCAAGCAATCACTGAAATACCCACCATCCTCATCCCTGCATTTAGGACAACACTGGCTGTTGTCGATGAGGAGGTCTTTGCACTGGGGATCTCTCTCACACATCTGCACAGCACAAGCTGCCTTGCCGCTCTTCCCACAATAACATGTTGTGCACTGGTCCAGCTGCCAGCTCTGACCCACCAGATAATATTGACCAGAACGGATGTCCCGACACACGTCTCGCTGGCGTCCATGATTGATGCTTACTTTAAAGAGACAAGAAAGGCAATTTTCGACTTGATTTGTGACAACTAAAGGTATCGTACAAAGTATCTAAAAATTGCTTCTTAGAAAAGTAACAGCAGCAATTATCATAACACGACCTAAGCTTTTCCTCTAGAAGAGGCATGATAAGATTTACAAATTAAAGAACTACATTTTATATCGAGTGGACAGAATTCACAGAAATGATGTTTACGTGAACGCATTCCATTAGAACCTCGCTCTTTTCTGACCGTTCACAATTCTCAGCCGTCTTGTAGTATGTCGTTTAGTTTCTCTTGTTTTACAGTTGACGATATTTTTTGTACGGCGTATAACTTAAGGTACAGACTGAATGGAAGAAGTTAACAACTCACCTAACACAGTGTCCAGTTTGTTTTCTGCAAACGCTTTGATAAGATCTAAAACAAAGATACTTACTAGTAAGTTATACTAACACTATATACATGGGTATACCTGAGAGCAGTGGGTTAATGCATGGAAACACTCTTAGACTGTTTCCGAGACACTTGGATTACTCCATAGACGTTTAACGATTATTACCAGAAAATACTGCGTTATTACCTGCCTCGTTGTGGTCTGCAGAGCTGGGGTCGATCAAGGGACACATAGGACAACACTGTCCCTTAATGTACAGAGGCTCTTTACAGTCTGGATGGCGACACACGGTTGCTAGGCACTCTGGGGTACCGTTACGGCAAACACAGACGGTGCAATCGTTTGGCTCCCAAGATTCTCCCTCGCCATAAAACTTGTTGCTTGGTGAGTCGTGACATTTAGCTAGTAGGGAAAGAAAACTGAATTTATGAATAGTAGACTCACGCCTTCTCGATCACACAAGGAAAACAAAAACTTGCTTGAGATAACAGGAGATCAGAATGGCCAAGCACAGCACAATATAATACAAGGGAAACGGGCTTTTAGTTGAAGGGCTTGGAGATACAGTCAAGTACCGCCTTGAGGAGATCTTGTTACAAAGGACATCACAGACACAAACTAAAGTCGCAGCGACGAAGGTTTTAAATACCGAAAATAGCTGCTGTTACGGAGTTTCTCGATCGCGGACGCTAAATTGCCGTCCCTAAAGCGTCCATCATAACGAGACTTTGCATGACTGTGTCTGCGCAACATCGTCCAAGGGAAACAGTTTAAGTTCGAGACCGTGGCTGCAAACGGGGTTTGATACAACGCTCACAGCAGTCAAACGGAAGGCGCGTGCGCAGTTCCTGCCATAATTTTACAGAGGAAAATTCAGACGAATGTTGAAAGTTTCACTTAAACCGCAAAACGTAACGCCGTTTCTGAAAACTTAAGCTTTTTACGTTGAGTAGGTGCTGGAAATGAAGTAACTGTCCTGCACAAGTTTTGCCGGCGTGAAATTCGGTTTGCCGGAACATGTTATGCATCGTTTTCATACGAACTTCGCGCTCGTAAACTTTTGAACTGATTCAAACTTCAAGGCTCTGAAAGACCGGAAGTGACGTAGCTTTTTGCGTTTGACCGCTGTGAAGATATATCGGAGTTCCAATGTAAAAGATGTTCGGTCACCAGCATGCTTACAAATTCAGAAACTGGGTGAATCCGAGTCCTAACACTCATCCATTACTTTCTGACGCTTTTTCCAGCGACCATCCACAAAATATCTGTATTCATTCTCGTGCATGTGTTGTAGTTCAATTTTACCCTTGGTTCAATTTTTAGCTTCCTTTGTTCTTTTTTATGTTAATATATGATAATGAATAAGAAATAAAAGAAAATAAAAATTGAACCAAGGATAAAATTGAACTACAACACATGCGTGTATAAGTAATTAGAATATTACTTGACTTGACGTTTCCTTAAGTCTACTTAAGTTCTAATGTTAACTCGCCAAATATGAGGTGGATTGGCCACCATAAAGATTCAAAAACTGGCGTTTTAAGCGTTAGCCCGTCATTAGAGCGAACAAGGGGCTGTCTGTCCTTTTCTTTTTCGACATCTTCTAAAGGTTCGCTGAAACGATGACCCAAATAGTTTTGGTCTTGGACTCTCTTTGCAGTGAGAAGGTAAAAATCACTTCGCCTTTATTTGCCATAGCTACTGCTTAGGAATTGGTCACATAAGGAAGCGTAGTAATCTGTAGTGAAAAGTAAAAAGTAGTGATCTGTTCCTACCAATGGGGGCCTTTCTTGTTGTAGGCACTGCTGTAGATTTGTGGCTCTTCCTCTGCTCTGTGAAAAGCAAAAAACATCGCTTTAGACTATATTCTGGAAATCACTAATTGTTTTTCTACAAATCAACCCTTTTAACATTGTTTTGCAAAGCCTCGCACGGGACGACTGCTTCGCTGGGTGGAAAAAGGCAAATACTTTCCCGAGTTTGAACAGCCGATCAGAGCGCGCGAGAAACACTATTGACTTGCGTGGTATATGCTATTCACCCCCTGGCATTGTTCTGGATTTCGCACAGGAGTTTTCCTCATTTTACAGCAAGAAAAGTAGCCTGAGAAAACAGCCGACGTTTCGCGAGGTCGCCAATTGAGCCCTCGCAAAACGACGTCTGAGTAACGAGCGCAGAAATTCCATACTGATGACGTTCACTACCCCAGATCTTGGTAGTGCTTCTGATTGGTTGCGATTTTCTTTCAACCAATCAGAAGCACTACCAAGATCTGGGTAGTGACACGTCATCACTATGGAATTTCTGCGCTCGTTACTCAGACGTCGTTTTGCGAGGGCTCAAGTTGCGACCTCACGAAACGTCGCGAAACGTCGGCTGTTTTCTCAGGCTACAAGAAAAGAAACTATTTGGTGCTGACTATCCACTGGTTTGGTATATACTGAAACAAATCTTCAACTCAGTGTTGGTGAGATGTTATTCACCTTAGCGTCGGTGAATAATTTTCATGTTTTTAATTCTGAATCTTGGTTGTTGCATTTCTCGCTTTCTCGTTGGTTCACCGCACATGGGTTATCAGTGCCGACCTGCGTTGGGAGGCCAACAGTAAAAAAACAAAGACACGCCAATTGCGGACAATTTTGAGATTGATCAAGGAGAAGCCAAGTCATCGTGAAGAATACGAAATTCCTTTGCAAACGGAGTCAGAACAAGACACTAGTTGACAAGTGCGTCATCTTATGAATCTGTTTTGCCAGGAACTTAAATAGAATTACTGTTAAGTTACTTTCGTCCGAGATGGCGAAGTCATTACACATATCTCCTTCACAACACTCCACGTTGCGTTTGTTATCATTCTGGCTTGTGCATTGTCTCTTGTACTGTTCAGAATTCTTAAAACATCCCTTTGACGTTCGTCGTACACGGCCTGTTGCGCGATATTCAATAATATTGAAGCAGCCAACAGTTGTAGCACATCTGTCTTGACCTGAACAGTTTGAGCAACGGCAGCTGAAAACGGGTCCTAGTGGGATTAAAGAAATAGAAGTATCCATTTAAGCGTGGTATAACTTCATCAAAGACATATGTAGCGTCTCGGCGAATTTAACATGGACAAGGCGTTTGTTAATCAACTTTAACCCCGAAAACTTTTCGCGTCCGAAAAGCCAATTGTAAAAATATGAACCACTAATTCTACAAAGCTGTTATTTTAACATGTCTTTGAGACAAGAAATGTTTAAGGTAGCTGGAAGTGGCTGGCCCAACGTTTCGGGGCTTTTGAGAAATAAAACGCACGCAATTAAAGTATAGATAAAGTACTTAAAGTATAGAAATTAAAGTATAGACCACCTCCAATTTTTTTCCAAATTTGGCATTTTGATTTGGAGCGAAAAAACACCGATGTCAATGTCAATTTGGCATCACCGCCGCTACACAAATTCCTCTGACTGAAATTTTTGGAATCTTCGCAGCTATGCAAGACTTTTCACTCAAATTCACATCTTTTCAACTGTCAGGGTGCCCTTTCCGTGGTATAGATAATATCTCTGTCTGAGCCAAAATACAAAATTGGGAAAGAAAGCATGTTGTGATTAGTCTTCCACGCAGCCCTTATTCGGGACATCACGCAACGATCCTCCCCAAGCGTTGCGTGACGCCCAAATAAAGGCTGCGTAACGTAACCCAAATAAAGGCTGCGTGACGACCCAAATAAAGGCTGTGATAGACATCCATACTACCCCATTTGACAAAAGGCCAATTTCATACAATTAGATTAGTTGCATTTCAGCGCAGATAAACTCAAAACTGTCAGGGTTGACAGCAAAACTGTCGTTCGAAGTCGTTCGCGATATCGGGGATAATTTACTGTGAATGAATATGAAAGCAAATGTCAATTGCTCGCACAGATTTGCAGGCATCACTTGAAAATAAACTTGTACATCTGATATCTACTGCTGGTCTGTTTGTGAGTAGTACAGAAGGGGCTGAGTTAGTCAGTTAGGTGCTTGCTGCCGTGGCTTTCGAGTGAAAGCGAGGATGGACTTGACTTTGTTTTGCTACAAAATAAAATCATGATCGAAAAATTTGTTAGCACGAAAACAACATCGATTGCATATCAAATGCTGGAAGGTTTATATATATATATAAAATCAACTCCAGCCTTGCTTCCATTCAAATGCCAGGGCACTAAGCACACAACCCTCCCTCCTCCACAGGTCATTCGCCTCTTAACAAGCGATAACGCGGGAGACTGGAAACGAGGGGGAAGTGTGAGCAAGAGGCATTATGGGAAAGAGAATAACGAAACGACTCCTTTTCCCTTCCCACCTTCCTTTACGCGCTAATTTGCATTTTGAGCGAGATGTCTAGGTAAGAGGTAGGCACACAACTGAAATATGGCCAATTATTCAACATCATTCAGTAGAGTACAAATAACACCTAAAACGAGTACAGATATTGCACGGTATTTGTACTCCAGAAGACCGGTTTGACAGGTTTTCTACAAGGTTTTCTTTCACGTCAGGCATTAGGCTTACAAGGTGAACGATGAAAAAATGGCCGAAACGCTCGTTTTTTCCCGAGGAAAACAATGAATGCATGCCAAATTTTGAGGTTTTTAACGAAAACGAGTTCCTAGAGACAAGCAATGACCTAGATGACAGTGAAATTTCTTTATTTATTGAAGAAATTCGAAACGTGAATACAACAAAAAAGACAAAAACTGACCTCAAGTCCGTTAAAGAAACAAGGGCCACTGAAGAAATTCCCGCCGAGGAACTTAACAATCTTTTATGTCATTTGTTTGTCAAAGTCAGGAAACAGAACCCATCTTTTCTCAGGAGCTGTCTTCATCAAATGCACAATTGATGACGGTCAGAAATCTCCACTGCTATCTCTTCCAAAACGACGCGTGGTTATTGATTCGGACGAAGATGACTGAGCTTGAAGTGCATTTGGATTGTTAACAAGTTGCTGTTTGACTTTGTTTGACTTGACTTTCGAGTTCTGTTTGTTCTGTCGAGTTTTCTTTTCGTAGTTTAACTTGGTGACCAAGAACATTGTTGGTAATCTAATTGTAAACCCGAAAATAATTCAGTTTTGCCTTATTCCACCTTTGTTTTCCTTGCATGCAAGTTTGAAATAAAATCACGACGCTTCGCTCGATTGACGGGTTTGACAAGTTTTCGTTTTTGACCAATCAACAACAACCTCACATCAAGCGCGCGAAACCTGGCCCCGCTGGCCCGCTCACTCGCTGCTCAGAAGTCACGTTAGTTGGTCACGCAACTCAGACATTTATATAGCGGACCACTGTTCCATTTTGCAGCTAAGTTGAATAACAAATTCCTTATTAGACTGTTTAGTGTGTAGTATCGTGGGATATTTTTACTCGTCTCTTGTATTTTGACTCGCCCTACGGGCTCGCCAAAATACGGCGTGACTTGTAAAAATATCCCACGATACTACACACTAAACCGTCTAATAAGATATATTTATTCGGGATTGAATTTTTCTCTCACCCTGTACAGTCGTCTACTGTAACCATCAAGTGGCAAGCATCAAGCATCGGCCATCAAGTAAAAGAATCGATTCAACTTGACAGGAAATGACCTTATCAGTGAAAGTACATTTACACTGAAACCTAAGAGGGGGCCGATATCGACACCATCATCATTTGAAAGGTAACGATATTCCCTATCAGTATCGGTAAATTAGACGCCGCTAGACATTGCTCACGTGACCTCTTGGAAGACTAAGTTGGGTGTATATTCCATGCGGTGTTTGTGGAAGCGTTGTTTCAAATGAAGCGTAGCCCTTTGGAGAACAACCCCAGCCCTTGATATTTTTGCACAAAATCTAATACTTTTAAAAACTGTCTACATCGCCAATTTACAACCGAGGTTTGCATTGTACCCAGCAAAATGCGCGATTTCAACTCTTTTGAGCCTGAAATCTTCTTTAAGTGATGACGACACAAGAAGAATGTTGAGTGTGACGTCAGAATATCTCAATATTGAACGTCAAATATCGGTTACAATCGATTTGGTATCGGATTAATATGAAAAAATTTTATAAGCCCAGCCTTACGACAAACTAAAGCCTGTGAACTCTTGTGGGTAATTGCAAGTTGACGCGCGTTAGCTTTTTAACTGCAAATAACAGCCATGTAGCTATGAGCCAGAAAAAGACTTTGGGCCGTTGTCATTCCACCAAATGTCCGTAAATTCCGTGTGCAAAGTCAAATGGGACATCAATTCCCGGAATCTTTTTCAGTTGTTATAGTTGACAACTAAATTTGCTGGAGTCTGATTGGTTTAAATTGATCACGTGATGTGAGTGTTCACCCGCGAAGGGACACCATCAGACGATAGGTTAAACCATCCGGAGAATACCCGGAAAAAAAAGCAAAACAAAAAAACTGGCAATTATTTTTCTAATTCACCAAATCACAGGTTGCTTTCACTGTATTTGTATCATGTATGTTCATTCCCCTTTTTATTTCAACCTATCACCTGAAAGATAAAATTGTGCAGCTGAAAATTCGAAATCCCTTTTTCAGTGATTTTTGTTTGGTAACAAATTTGGTGGAGAACAATAAAAACAACAGAGTAATTTTGTGTCAGGATTACCGGTCTAATGGTTTCCCTTGGAAATTTGAAGTTTTTTAAACAAGCACACAAGCCTTGGAAGCACAATATTCGTTTCAAGAACATAAACATTTCGCGGGCAACTATCACTCGATAGTCCCGAGACGGAAACAACAACAACACCGATGAACGAAAATGATCGTCCCTGGAGCTGCCTGGCACTCTCAGCCGCTAGCGCCTGGGCACTGGCGACTTAGAAGGCCAGGGGGCTCTGGGGACGAGAATGGATCGTCCTAATCAGATTCGCTGATGTCTCAGGGAAAGTAATACAAAACTTCATAAGGAACGACCAAAGCTGGTCCAATATGTCACCAGACCGTAACAAAATTGCTCGATACGGTATACTTACCACATACATAAGCTGAGCCAAACAACGCAATTCAAACACAAACACTGCATGCATAATAATATTTATTATGACCTTATTACCCCATGTACTTCACCACTTATATCAGTAATCTATCTAACAAATACTTTTTTACATGAAACCCACGATTCACATTACACAAAGCCTTCATTTTCCATTCTCCGGAATTCTGTCTGTTAAAAATAACAAGCAATGTTTTTCAGATTTAAAACAATAATGATAAACGCAATAAAAACCAGGTTTGCCGATCAAAACGACTTCTGATATGCACGTGAATCTTTAACAGATTTCACACAATGAGAATCATGGGTAACATGTAATAAAGATGCGACCAAAAGTGATTTCCCCCCTTATTTTAATTCTATAAAAAAAAATCTTGAATATTATAATTTATACCCTTTTAGTACTTTTTTTATGGAAGAAATCTATCTTAATTACCCTTTACTCCCATCGTTAAACGCGCGAGCACGTAGACGAAATCCTGAAGTCTGACCATTTAGCAGCATTTTCCTGTGCTACTGTTTATTATTATGTGGTCCTGTTTGAGTGTCACCATTCATACCAAAGCAACAGTGGTCTGTGGTCTGTGTTTGCGATTTACTATTACTTTGAGCTGCGAGAGCGAAACGTTCATTGCTGCGGTTCCTTCTTAACTAAGTAAGCATTACAAGTGCTTGAATCTCAATTACGTATCACAAAGTATTGGTCGAGTGTCTTTATCTGAGTGCGGCTTGCCTTAAAAACGACTGATGAAGGAAGCTGAAATTCTGATAATCCTGAGCAAAAGTCACCTCCAAGACCAGGAACTATGGAAGGTTGCTTTCACTCGTTGCGTTGTTGAAATAAAATTACCAACGAACTGTCTTTTATAGCTCTACTCTCGCCCGAAGATCACAGAACTGACATCTCAAGAGTTTATTGTGTGGCCAAGAAAACTCTAAAAGCCAAAATCACTTTTGGAATGTTGACTGCAACCAGTGAAACGCGAGCTATTGTACGAACAAGAAACCGCAGAGTCACGGAAGAAACAAATTTAATTGAAACAAAAAATAACAAACTGGAAAACTCGAACCGAATTGCCGGCAACGCAATCAACTTTCCAAGAATATTTCCGGCATTTACAAGTTTGTAAGCAGCACCGTAAGCCATTAATTTAGACAGCAAGCAATTAATGTACCCTTCAACTGTCACAAACTCATAAGCTGTATTTTTATGTACGTTTGTCAAAAGGGTAAATTTAATAGAGAAGGAGTTTGTCTGTTCTCACCTGAAGTTACATGGGCAGTGGTGGTGGAAGATGACAAGCTATACACTGAAGTTGGCAATGAAGAAACTGCTAGGGTAAGAAAAGAAGAAATACTACTCTTAGTCACGCGTGAATGTTTCGTCATTTAAATGCAGCTTGTAAGTTTGTGATAGTTTTAGGGGTGACTGTATGGCCTCGTTCATTTCTTTAATTATGAAAGGAGTCTTCTTTATTACAACCTAACTCACTTCATTTATATTCATATATATATATATATATATATATATATATATATATATATATACGTATGAACCACACAACCAGGTATGTATAAATTGATTACCATCATATTATAATTATACCATCACCATTGCCATTACCAACCCCTTTAACACCATCACCACAACAACTGTAGGACATCTTTTAACAATTTATCGTAGTTATTGTCTTTGTCATCATCATCATCATCATCATCATCATCCATAATATAATCAGTAAGAGGCTACTTCTTTAATAACTAGACCTGTTCAAAATAAAATATAAAATCCTTCTACTCTGTTTTTCATAATAGTGCGAATGGGTTAACGCTCGGGACACATAGTTGCTTTGAATGTTATTTTCGTTGTTACCTAAGAGGTTTGTATCATTTACACGTTATTAAACTATTTACTCGTTGCCATGGAAATTCTGCTAACGGTCGAACCATTGAAATAGGGAGAGCTAAAAATTGGGCATATCTGCCTTAAAACAAGCTGAAATACATAAGATAAAGTTGCTTAATCCCTTGCTAACCAAAACCTGATTTACATACTAACTTATTATAAGTTCTTTTCCTGCACCGTTTTCCAGTTATTCAATAGCTGAATATAATTTGATATTTGTCTCAATCTTTCTGGAATGAATATATTGATTTTAAATTCAATATAATTCACTTTCAGCATAAAAAAGTAAGACGTGGGTAAATGTCATTGCTACCTTAAAATCAGTTGACTACATATACAGATAATTCAATGCGGAGCAACCCACCCTAGAGTTTCTACTTTACAAGTTTGAGTTACAATTTTGAGTTTTGATATTTTCCCAGGGTGTCGTGAGACCGAATGCTGCAAAACTAAGCGACGATTGCTCCTTAATTTTGTCAGTCTCGGACCTGCAAGAGCGTAAAGATTTCGGTGTATTTACCACCATTTTCACTACTACGCGACTTTTCTTTTCAAAACACCTCTGAGCACTTTGCAATACGCTTCCGTCAATCATACCTTGTATGGAAAGTGTGTGATGTTACCGCAATTGAATTGAGCTCGAAGGAATAAAGATAGCGCCAAATTATCCCGTAAATTTGCGCTGGCGAGTCATAGATTGACTAGTAAGAGGCTTTAGAGTCGTTGATGTTGCAAGAATACTTCACGTTTGGCAGATATTTGTAAAGAAATATCGACATTTCTTCAGAATTAAATACCCGCTCGGTGGATTATCCTATGCGGTGGATGGTAAGCTTCCGTTTAATCTCGTGAATAAGCTAAACCGAAGTGTGAAGTAAAAATTCTAGCTTTTCTGACTTGATAATAGCATACGACATGTTATTCACCACGAGTATAAATCTGGCAATATCCCGAAGTGTACGAGGGCGAAATTCAGGAGTGGATAGAATATGCAACGGGAAAACGAATCATGATCGGCGTGCGATCAACCGATTCGTGAAGAAAATGGGTTTGACGAGAAGAAAGCTGAAGAAACGTACGTAGGACTTGTTGGATTGTTTTTGCAAGAAACGATGCCAATTCTAGTCACCTATCACCCAAGGAATGGATCACCCGAGGAATGGAATGAAAAACAAAGCATAAGCGCTTTATGACGTTTATTGTTCTACGTGAATGTTAACGCTGTGACATGCTAGCAAGAAAAATCTGAAAAATCGTTATTTATAAAATTAAAGCGGGAACGGGGAAATATCAAGGAAAATATTTTAGCACAGTCTCATGTTAACTTCTTCGTTATAGCTCACTGTGATTACCAAAGAACGTGATAAGCGAAATAGGGCGATGTATCGTCGTGGGTCATCGCTAAATTTCACCGAGAACAGTTGCTATTTATAGATGAATCAGAACTTCTCAGGTTCATCTAAAAATAGCAACTGTTCTCGGTGAAATTCAGCGATCCTATGACAATACATCGTCCTGTTTCCCTCATCACGTTCTTTGGCAATCGTCTTGAGTTATAACGAAGAAGTAAACTTGAAAGTAAGCTTAAATATTTTCCTCGATTCTCCGTTCCCGCTTGTAGAAATAACAATTTCCCTATCATGTCACAGCGTTATATGTTTACATTCTGGAAACGTAGAACAACAAACGTTACAAGCGCATTATAAGCTTACGCTTTATTTTGTTTTTTCAATTCATTCCGGAGGTGATAGGTGATTAGAATTAGCAGTGTTCCTTCCAAAAAAATGCAGCTAGTCATACGTACCTTTCTTCGATCTTGTAAAACCCATTTTCTTCACGAATCGGTTGATCGCACGTTGATCATGATTCGTTTTCCCGTTGCATACTCTATCCACTCCTGAATTTCGTCCTCGTACACTTCGGGATATTGCCAGATTTATACTCGTGGTGAATAACATGTCGTGTGCTATTGTCAGGTCAGAAAAGCTAGAATTATTACTTCACACTTTGGTTTAGCTTATTCGCGAGTTTAAACGCACGCCTACCATCCGCCGCATAGGATAATCCACCGAGCGGGTATTTAATTCTGAAGAAATGTCGCAATTTCTTTACAAATATCTACCAAACGTGAAGTATTCTTGCAGCATCAACGACTCTAAAACCTCTTACTAGTCAATATATGACTCGCCAGCGCAAATTTACGGGATAATTTGGCGCCATCCTTATTCCTTCGAGCTCAATTCAATTGCGGTAACATCACACACTTTCCATATAAGGCATGATTGACGGAAGCGTATTGCAAAGTGCTCAGACGTGTTTTGAAAAGAAAAATCGCGTAGTAGTGAAAATGGTGGTAAGCAAAATTAAGTCTCTGAATTCCACCGAAACCTACATCTAGTTAAGTGATCGTTGCGTCTACCGAATGTTATCCTGCTTTCGTGTGACCAACCTCCATCTTTGTACTTTCTCTATTTCTTATGGTACGCTCTGTCTTACACTTCGTGTAAGCCCACACTTAAAATGTTGTAACCTTTCCAACAGTTTGACGTTAATTGTGGAACATAATTTGGAAGAGCCTGCCTAAGAAACACGGCTAACAGCTTTAAAAAAGAAGTCAACTACAGTTAAACGTTGAACTGAAACTCAAAATTTCATCTCAAACATGTAAATGAAGTACTATGAAGCCTGAAGTTGTTTAAACCTTATTGTAGTTTAAAAACCTGATTGATATCTACATTTTGACTGCATCTGAGCTTCAACAAAATCTGCCCTGGTTAGAAAACGAAGCGCTTTATGGTTAACTTGCTCGCAGTTTTCTTTTCCTTGCAGTTTAGTCTACGTTGCGCCATTTCGCATCCTTTTTAGTTATAAAGTTATTAAAAGTTAGTAAAAAAGATGAGTTAACTTTCTGTAATTCTGGACACAAAGTCCAATAATGTTACATATTTGCCTTGGACATCTGCACAGACAATCATTTTGATGTGACCACAAATCGATCTCAACACGTGAGGTCCTCAATGGCTGGCGAAAAATGTTCACTTATCTCACAAATGCCCATTGCTATAAGGCATTTTTTATGATTTAATGTTAAACATGGGTATATAATATATTATTTCCTCATAAACAGCAGCTCGATAATATCTGGTTACTTTGTGGCGATTTAAGTACGTTTTCTGTATGCCATCACAAGCATATTATGTCAGTTATGTGCTTTTTTGCACTGAGTTAGCCATGGCGGAATTTCCTATATTCAGCACTGCGTCGCCTCAGAGCGCCATACCAAAGGGCAGCTGCTCTTGCGCGACTTTTGACTCTTCGCTTCATACAGCGCCTCTTGCATTCCGCTTTGGTCCGAAAATTGTTCATGTTCCCATTGCAGCCGCCGTACGTGAACTTGAAGCATTTGTTGACGAACGAGTAATAATACCACCGTGGAAATGAAGCACGACAGGGTCCAATAACTCGGGGCAAGATACACACTTCTTTCCAAATTTCGATGGGTGGCTCTGCGTATGACGAAAAAGCACAGATTCACTAAAACAAATCGGTACGCACTTGCGTACTTGTGGGGTGTATTGAAATTATTATCAGACCCTATCCCTCAATAACTATGCAGTCAAACATCTCACTTGAAGCGGGTCTATCCGATTCCACAACACACGCGCATCGCCAAGTTCCTAAGCATCTCCAAGATAGCAGCTTCTTGATAAGATACTGGGCTTTATTAAGAGATATTAATGTTATCAAGATCAAGAGAGAAGAATACTATAAAACAGTTAAACACCCCCAACAACTATCATCAACATGACACAGTTACACACCTCGTTTAGGGTGGGGCTATTTAACATCACATGCATTCCTTGGTTACTAAGCATACTTAGTATAGTAAATGGCGACGCTCTTCGTACGATTTTACACACGGAAGCTCCCATGAAGTTAAAGTTTTAGTATCTTTCCCTAACAAATTTTTTACTTGAGATTAGAGGAACATTCTGGATATGACCTTCTTCTTGAAAAAGAACACAGGAAAAAGGAGTTGGGTAGTTCTGTCTCGTTCCGTGGAACTCGAGACGTTCGGATTGTTCGTCCAGTACCCCGACCAGTAGGGCATGTTTTCCGAGTAGTTACTGGGGCAAAACAAAGCATTACTGTGAACTGACAGCACCGCTAAAAAGATAGACAACGCACATGACTGCATAGAGGCTGAACTACAAAAAAAAAGGCCATTCATCCTTGGTCACGTAAATAATGCGCGAATCGATTAGGAAGGTTTACAGCTTGGAAAGATGAGAATTAATGAATTCCTATCGAGAAAATTACGTAGTCCCACCAAATAAGTTTGGATCGTAACATGAAAAGAAATCTCAGTTCACCATATATGCTGCGAATACTCGATATATTATCAGCTGGGAATTTCAAAGGAAGTTCTTCATAGACGACAACTCTAATGCATCTGCAGTTACTCAAAAGATACTGAAAAAGAACACCATCTGACGTTTGATGAATTAGTACGTGTTGGGAAATGGATGATCAATCCTACATGAAGAAATGTTAAAGCATTTCTATAGTGCTCCTCCACTTCTTGTCCAGGGCGTTTAACATGACGATGACACTGCTTGCTTCATGTCAGCTGCACATCTGCTGACTCGTCAGAGCTAATACGGCAGCCATAGAAACGCTACTCGGACACCTTTGGAGCACCTTTGGAGATGACGGTGTCGTGCAAAAAGCGGTCCTTCGAGAAGGACGACTATCCTGCAGAGTCAATGTATGCCAAAGCTCTACCCGCAAAAACCCATTCCTGCTGTGGAGGGCCTTCTTCCGTAGATGATAAACGACGCCATGACCTGGATCGCTTACCTGTGACGTATGTTTGGATGACAGCTCAGAAGACGGCTGGCAGCCAAAAAAAAAAGAAGAAAGAAAACTACACTTCCTTGTCAACACGAAAACTCTCCTTTGCCCACGACAGAATTCTGGATTTCTTTCATCCAGATGACCTTCTTCAAACATCGCCATCATTTAACAAAGTTAGAGGACAGGCTGTCGACAAGCTGTCCGAAACAAGAAGCTTAGTTGAAAATCGTCCACGCGATAAATTGCGGGTGTTTGTTGGTGTTGCGGGAAACCATTGCTGGTTAGCTACCGTCTCTGGGACTCAGTATTGTTTAATGTTTTTTTTCCCAATCTTCTGCTTTACGTTATTTGGTGATCAAAACCGGTCGAGCCTGCAACACCAATAAAATGCCTCAACTGCTAAAAATTGGACCATATTTGCCCAGTATAACACCAACTTTACAATAAAAACCAATTCCTACCTGGTGTGTGTGTCTTTGAAGTCTGAGGAGGAGACGTGTGTTTCACAACTTGAACAGAGCCTGGAAGAAAATTCATCATCAATCCGTTTCTGTATTCTCTCTGGCTAAGTGCGATCACCCTCAACTTACGAGGGCACATGCAATTACATTTACACATAAAATAAGGAAATGAAATCGAGTCGACAGAGAAGCTGAACCTTTTGGGAGTGACGATAGATAGTAAGCTAAACTTTAACCATCATATCAACAACGTGTGTAAGAAAGCAAGTCAAAGGATTGGAGTCCTTATGAGACTGAAAAACCTGATACCAACAGAAGCAAAGCTGCAACTATATAAAGCTGCCATTTTACCACACCTAACTTACTGTCACCTCACCTGGCACTTCTGCAAGGCTAGCGACAGGAGAAAGCTTGAACGCGTACAAGAAAGAGGACTTAGGACAGTATTTAAGGATAAACAATCTTGCTATGAGGAACTACTGACAAAAGCAAACATACCACCGTTGTACAACAGGCGATTACAGGACATTGCCATCTTCATGTATAAAATTAAGCATAAATTGCTGTCAGAGAGACTCTGTAATCTTTTCCAATTAGACAGTGGCTTATATAATTTAAGAAAACGAGAATTTGTTCAACCTCGATTCTCTTCGGTAACATATGGAAAACACTCACTTCGTTACCTAGGGCCCAAACTTTGGAATGATCTCACTCCTAGACTAAGAAATTTACCCTCTTTGAAGCAATTTAAGAACGTTATACGTGATCGGGACCTCACTGCGCTGGCTGCAAATGTCAGTGATTGTCGAGGCTGCAACCTATGCCAAGAATGACTGGCCGCCAACATTACATAATATAATTTTTATTTTTAATATAATTTTTATTTTTATATTTTAATATAGTTGAAGAAACAGATTTTACAGTTTTTTTTAGCTTAGTTAATTGTTGTAATTAGGCTTTTTAAATGTATATAAATATTTTTCCATTTTATATATATTAATTACGTTTTTAGTTAGGCAGGTTAGGTGTCCACAATTAGTAGAGGGGACTTTTCCCCTCAGCTACTACAGTTTTGACACGTTAACAAAGTTATTATTATTATTATTATTATTATAAGCAGACATGTGCAGGCATGAATGCCTTTATACCTCTTGAAAGCAGGAGAGCGTTTGTTTGTACTGGTATCGCAAAGGTCATGGGTTGCAATCACGTTGAAGCCTACATTTTTGCATTGCAGCTTTTATAGGCAATTTCTTCTGTTGCTAACTTACTGCCATAATCTCCTTCTCTTCAAAAATGTAGACAGAAATGATTTTCCATGACAGTGGAATTTATACATTTAATACTACGCCATCAGCAATTTTTGAAATCTGCCTCTGAGCCTTTCAGCTTGCACAGACAACCCTAAACTCAGTCTTGTTGACTCTCCTTTCACAGTCATGCAGAACATCATCCCAAAGAATTATTTTTAATAAATAAGTACTTGCAAAATACACATTATCAGCATTTGTATGCCTTACTTTTACCACTACAACTTGTGCCACTCTCACATCCCAACCCTCGGACATACAAGAAAAGGGGGGAGGGGAGGGGCAGGATGCCTTCCCTCCCTCAATTGGTTTTTGTTCAATTTACTTACAATGCCTTTTTCGCAGCAGTTTTCTCAGTAGCTGTTCGTTTAGACCTTGGACACATTTTTAGGATACTTTGGTAAGAACCGGTTGCCAGGGTTGGGCAAAATAACGTTATAAAAAAAGGTTCCAAAAACTGCCGATTCTTAATTTTTATCATACTCGGCATGAAATCCGAATTCTCATCAATGCTTTCGAATCTCATGAATTTAAAACGTAAGCTAACGTACGCAGGCTCAGTCATACACAGTGCACACACTTCCAAAGCATACAGTAGAGACAATATTTACACATTAAAGCTAGATCAGAAAACGGTTATTGCTGCAGTGTTCCTAACAAAAATTTTTTTACAATTACCCTCCCCTCCTAGGGGAAAGTAGTGCAAGGGGAGTTGGGAGCTAACTAATCAGTTTTACTTACTTCTGTTTTGCTGCATGCAGTAATTTTTACAGGCTGTTTTGGTGATGAAATTGTTGGCGTTTCCGTCACATCCTCCGTATATAAACTCAGTGCACTTTCTCTTTGTCACGTTGTAATACCACCGGCGGAAGGCAGCTTTACATGGTCCTACACTGGGCGGCTCCTTGCAAGGTTCCGGCAATCCACCTGCAGACCGGTTAGGAATTACAAAATGTTACTCTAGAAATTGCCCTTACAATGAGGGCCTATCTTGTCGGCTCCCGGCTTCCCAAGGGGGCCCAAGAAATTTGTTTTCACTCCTAGTCCATACACAAATTGAGATTTAATGGTAACTTGGTGGCGTAACATTTAGACACTGAACTTTTACAACACTGCTCCACACGAAGAATTCAGAGAGTTCAATTGTCGAACGTCTTTGTCATGAGAATATAGTCTTAAAGGGGCTGTGTCACAACAGTCCGCTCCAAGCGAAGAAATTACTTGTAAATACCAAAATCACAGCTTCGCGACAAACAAATGTGTATCCCGAGCGTTATACGAACAACAGAGACAAAACTTTGAAAAACACATAGGCCGAACAGTTTTCCTGAAAACTCCAATTGCAATCCGTGTTAATCTTCTTCAATTTGGCCCACCCGTGCCTTCTCTTGTATTTGCTGTGTTATTTAAACCATTCATCAATGTTTTAAGCGGTTATTAGTATTTTTATGTTTCGCTCAATTTGGTGACTTGGTCCAAGTGGCTTAATTTGGCTAAATTTCGTGACACAGATCCCTTAACATAATGGCAAAATTTTGTGCACCACTTGTTTTGGGCTAATCCTAAAAAAAGTCAGAATGTGCACCCACAGCGACACGTTAATTATGCATTAATTCAATCGACTAGCCGGTAGAAGTGTTTGTCGGTGTCTGCGATATTTGGCATGTCTATACCCAAAACAACGGTTTTGAAACGTAAGTGATTTACTTAAGCAGAAATTATTCTCCTCACAGCAGACTGATCTCTAAAGAGAAGCTAATTTTTACGATCTCCAACGACTGACATTTTTTTGCTAAAATTGCCAAATTTTTCTTAGTTTCAGTAAGAAATCATCACCCAAACCTTCAAACTACATACTAATCACAGCTGAATTTCACGAGATGAAAAACAGTTATATTGCAGCGCAAAAAAAAGCTATACAAACTAAGTTGCTTTTTATTTTACTTTACCAGTCTGTGATCGTGCAGCTGATGTTGAAGCTGTTGTAGTGAAAACAGGTTCTCCAACTGGAAAAAGGGAAACAATAAGTACAATAAGACAGTTTCTTATTGTCTCACAATTTTTTTTTCAAACGCGTCATGTCCAACAGAACATTTCAAAAACATGGTCCACCCCACAAACCGTATTGACTCGATTAAGCGCCGCGGCGCTCTTTAAATCTTGTGTTTCACATGCGGCGCTTATTCGGGGGCGGCGTTTATTTGAGGGCGGCGCTCTTAGAAAATCATAACATTTGCAAACGATACAAGCAAATGTTAAAAAAAATAATAAAACATACCCCCTTCGAGCTGAAAAACATTGTAATACAGGAGAATAAATTTCCGAGGCTGGTTTAGATTGAGTTGCGCCGTACCTGTTTTCTAGTTTGGCTCCTTCAACAATTCATTCTGATCATGCTTCGACTAAGTGCCGCATTGTTGTCAATGAATGCAGCGCTTATTCGAGGGTGGTGTTCATTTAATTTTTGCTCTCATATGCGGCGCTTAATCGGGGGAGGCGCTTAATCGGGGGAGGCGCTTAATCGGGGGAGGCGCTTAATCGAGTAAATACGGTAGTCAGACTGTAACACCTCCAGGTATTACATCCCCCACTTCACCCCACTGCAAAGACACAGGTTTTAACATTAAGCAGTAATATGCCCTTAATCCCTGCCCCACCCAATTAAAACAGGCTCTAGGACCTAAAAGTATTACATCCCAACCCCACCTGACTAAAAAAACAGACTCTATACACATACACACAGCAATATACACAATATACACATGCACCTCTTTGCAATATACACATGCACATCTTAAACAGTAGCTATAGATTATAAATTACTCAGATGCAACAGCTCCCCACTCAATCCCACTAACAGATAGGCTCTACCACCTATAGCTGTAGTACCACACTCAACAACACCCCCCCCCCCAAAAAAAATACATGTAGGAAGCGGATCCTTCTAGCTCATGTTAACCAGCATGCTAATTATGACACTCAGTCATCCATATCTCAACCAGAACACCTTTTATTTAGAAATTCCAGGAATAATGGGGGAAGGAAAGAGGGTCCTTAATTGTTTCCTAAAACCTTTATTTCCAGTTTCATGCCTTGGTTAGCCATTTCCTCCTCTTGTACCTAAATTTGCTGCTGCCACTATGATTAAATATGGAACAATATTTTTCCTGTCTTCTGACCACCTGCTAAGAGCCATTCTCTGGTCATTTGCTCCCCCATCTACCAGTTTCACAACCCCTCTGTATTCTCCCCTTTACCCACCCCCCCCCCCCCTCTGCCATGTTGCACAGAAGAAAGTAACAAACATACCAGTTGGTTCTCCAGGTATGCACACCGCTACAGCAGGAATACCAGCGTCTGGGATCCCTGGAATTTGAACCTTGCACCAGAAGCCTTTGGGACAGTCAGCCTGAACACTCCTGCCAAGAGAGTCTACAGCAACACTACAGCTTTGTGGCTTCTGTTGTTCACACTGGGATGCCCTGCGGCACTTCCATTCTCCATGGAAACAATTGCTATTGCATACAAAAATTAGGAAAATTAAGAGCTGTGACTGCACTCACCCTTCACGCCCATGAATGCTTAACTTAAAAAATAATGAATATTAAAATTTTGAATCTGTTTTAGTTATACTTAACTAATTAAGACTTTTATACAGTACCACAAGCAGTTAATGAGAACGTACCACTTTTCACATGGATTTTTGCCTCTTCTTGTCTCACCAAAAAAATATGTCTTTGCTCCATGGTAACACTCTGGTAAATAATTGAAAACAACGAAAGCTTTCAAATTGAATACCTTATAAAACATCCTGCTAAATGAAATATTTACCCCTCCCCAACTCGATTTTTCTAGCCATTTAATTGCAAGACAAGTGGTGCGCCGACGGGAAATGCTAGGGTTTCATCAGAATTATATAAAGGCAACTTCTAGCAGACTGGGGTTGGGGGAGGTAGTGGGGTAGTCAGTCCCTGGGGGATACTCCCCTATGTCAGTAATGTATGAGAGTATCTCTGGCTGTGATTACGTAGGGTAAGGTTTTTAAGCAGTTTAATCTGAGAAAGGGAATAGAATGATGAAAACAAATTCCAGTGAGAGGCAATCAGGAGGAGCTTTGTTATGCACAACAAGATCTTTTTAATTAATATGACTGCATGGTCCACATGTGGATAAAATACTAACTTTTGCAAGGTCCCTGCATGACACCTATCACACCACCAGAAGTGCACTCTTCTTTACGCAGCTCACATTCATTGTTGTACTGTTTGCCATTAGAGAAGCCACACACTGGCTTGGGCTTGTTGTGGTTGCAAGTTTGAGAGCAGGAGCAGAAAGGAAAACCATCATTCCCCAACGTACACACTTCACGGAAGCCACACTTCTTTCCCTTGCACACAGCTTTGGAAAAAAAAAAGTATCTTCAGTCGGGATTGACAGTGTTGAAACCCGGGGGGGGGGGGTGGGGGGCAGCCCCGTCAATTTAGGATAGGTGTGCGCCGCCAAGGTTCTCAAACCCTGACCCTATTTAAAGGTAGAAAATTGAAAATTGATACCCTTTCAAAGGCCCAAAACCAAGAAATGGCACCCGAACTCATACTTGTGTAACTGATAGGTCGTTTTATTTCTTTTCCTCTGTAAATGGACGTTTAGCATCAAGCATAGAATACCAGACATGTATTCAGGCATCTAGTACAGTTTTAACAGACCATATCTTTTTCGTTTTGCGCGTTAAGGTGGATACTACAATTTAATGACCCTACCTAAGGAACATCTAAGGAACATCTAAGGATCACAATACCAAAAATACTAAAAAGGATACCCTATTTAAGGACTGAGCACCTCCAAAACCTTACCCTATCAGCCAGCACATACCTATATCCTATATAGCGTATATAAGGGAGTACCCCCCCCCCCCCGGTGTTGAAAAAGGAACATTCACAGAGTGAATAAACAACAAAGGCACCTTTAGCCCTCACAATCTCTAATGAATAGCCTTGAGTTCCCCACTTTTTTCCTCCCCCTCCCTCCCTTCTTTAAGAAACAAGAATTAATTTGCAAAATTATAAGCTCCCAACTCCTCTCCTTCTTTAGTGATCAGTATGATTATAAATGGGGAGTAGGTTCAAGATTTTCTTTATTTTCATGCAAATGATGCTTTCAAGCAATTTCATGATGCAGTTTGTAGGAAAATTTATTACTTGAAGCCTTAAGGTGATGGATATTGGGGTGTGAATGATGTAGTTTTCCTGTAAAAGCTCTATTATATACTCCCTCTTTTTTCTTATGCCCTGCTCCCTAACATTAGCCCCTTGCCTCCTCTCCTCCCACCTTTGGAAGTAATACTTTGTAATAAGCCCCAACCTTTTCTCAAATAAACTCCAGACCCTCCCTAATTAGGCATCAGAATTAAAATACTGGTTGAAATAATAGGAATACATAGAAGAACATCAAGAAACCATTTCAGAAGTCAGAGCAGCTGGTCATGACCTCAAACCTTATGATTTCCCTAGCATCAATGTAATTAACGATGTTTCAGTGGTTTCAGTCAGTTGAATTGAATATAGTTTGCTATGTCCAGGAGTGTCAAATGAAATAGGGTATAACTGACCTTTTGTGATGGTTAAGGGTTCCCTAAAGAATTTGATTGAAATAAACCTCCCAACAAATGAGCCCTCCCTCTCCCCCACAACCCACCCTGAAGGCTTAAAAAATTAACAACTAAAGGCTTTAAGGGTTTCTTAGGGTATTATGCAAATAAAACACAACCTAGTGTAGTTCTCTTTTTTTTTGGTTTAGCACTGTACTATAATAAACCTTTGGAGACAATAAATTTTATGAGTTTTCATGGAATTTTTTTTTCAGAAAATTCATTGTGTAAAATAAGCACTTATCTCTGCTATAAAGCCCCCTCCTCTAAAAAGCCCACCCCCTTCCACTGCAATGAATGACTGAATGAATGAATGAATGAATGAAGCCTCTAGGAAGCTGAGGATGTTACAGTAAACTACACCTTACTTTATACAAATTTCTTGATACAAAGGCAAACCATAAACTAACCAGGTTCGCAGATGCCTATGCCTGCCTTTGATCGTCCATCTCTTACGGCACAGGTCAGGCCAGAGTCACAACGTCCCACTGTCTTCCACTGTCCTCCACAACTTTCTCCTTCTACTTTGGCGCAAACTGTACAGCACCCACAAATGTCCTTTACCAGGCCTCCCTTACAGCTACCAGGAGTTGAACAGCGCACACTTGAGCATGGACGAACACATGACAGGGGTGCAACAGGAGCAAATGCCACCAGGAAACTCCCAACAAACAGCAATACAACTTTCATTGTGAAGATTTCAGTTGAATGCTAAATGAACAAATAGTGATTAACAGTGATTTTATTGAGTTAAGTCTGCAATTTTCAGTCCAATGAATTGTGTGTTTCACTGACCCTGGCAACTTGAACAGGCTCAGTTTCTCAAGCAAAAAGGAACTACGAGCATCACTACCACCCCCCCCCCCCAGGGTTTTCAAATAAGGGCCGGCAGCCGGTGAAACTCGCCGGCTATTCCACAGGAACTCGCCGCCTATTTGATTGAGAAATTACCTCATATTTTACGACTAACATGAGAAACATTCCCCACAAAACAGGAGCCTTGGATCGGCCAAGATTTATTCATGAAAGACAAGAGAATCTTGCCTGAATTCTGAGTAATTTCAGCAGCGATTTGTGCTTCCTGTTCTGTTCAAATACCCTAATTCTTGCTCCAGAATGCAGGAAATGCATTCTAAGTGGCCCGAATTTTCACGATTTTCCAGGGGAGCATACCCCCGGACCCCCCCTAGAATCTCGCGCCCTTGCGAATAGTTAATTCTCCGCCTTTTCCTAAACTTTTGCCACCTATTTGGATTCCTATTGAAAACCCTGCCCCCCACTCCTCTCCCAAACTGGATGCTAGTCCATTGCAGAGTTTCATCCCTGTCAGAACAGGAATAATACAGTGGAACCTTGATTTAACAAAGTGCCAAGGGACTGGGGAAATTGGTTCGTTATATCGAGGGTTCGTTATATCGAGGTTCTTTTCCATACATTACATTATTACTGGGCTGAAAAATATCGTTCGTTATACCGAGGACTTCGTTATATAGAGGTTCATTAAATCGAGGTTCCACTGTACAAAATAAATCCAATCACATCATTTGTGGAGGGGGACATTGGGGCAGGGAGACCGGGAGAAAAGGGGACGGGAGGAGTACGGGAGGTGGGAGAAGAGGGGTGGAAAGCAGGATTCCCAAATTGGCAGGAGGTGAGAGAAAAAGGGACAAATTATGCAACACTGTGCAATATTTTGCATTAAAAAAAATGCAAAGAGACAGGAGCCAACAAATACATGGCAGGAACCGGGATTAAAGGGTACGGAAAGTGGGAGGTTTAAACCCCCCTGTCCCTCCCCATTTCAGCAGCTGAAGGAAGCCTAACATGACCCAGTTTGTTGTCCCTGGATTAAGATCCACACACTTTCCCCACGGAAGGCTTTTTGATTTGAACCCGCCCACTAAATCTGGAAATCTTTTAGTTTACCTCCACCTTACCCGTTGAAAATTTTGGCTTTTGGGACCTCCTTTCCTCAGAATTTTTAATTCCCCTCCTTCAGGTGGGTATGGATATTTTCTGGAACCACATATTAACCTAGTAAGAGTGCCACATTGCAAACAGATAATTTACACCTTTCCTCCCAGAATTTTCATTGAAATCAGGGTGCAACTAATATCTGCACAAAATTCTGTTTTTGGTTGAAAAGGTTCCATAAATTTTTATACAAAGAGCACTCATCATTTTGGCCAAGGGTTCCTGAAAACACTGACATCTTGAAACAAATTAAAAATAAGATCAAAAGATATATCTTTATAGACATGATATTCTTGCAATACCAGAGCTAGGATTTCACAGAAGACTTCCGATCTATTCTCCAGATTAAATATTCAATGCTAAAATTGTAATCTGAGTTTACATTATTCAACATATAGTATTTTAAACTTGTTTTTATTAAATTTGATCCTTTTAACTTGGGCCTAAGTTACAATGTATCTTCAAGTCCTGTTACCTTCCTGTTTAATATTATTTTACTCTAATGATAAATTTACCGTAAAAGTTGATAAATTCTTTAATTTTTTTTTAATGAGAGTACTGGTTTAGTTCAAAATAATCACATAGTGGACAGTGTCATTTATGTCTGATGCTGTTAGTTGTTTAAAAGGTCATACTTTTTTTGTTATATGCTAAATTTAAAAAGGTTACAAAATTATGGCACATACATGAATCCATGGTCAGGCCCTTGTTAAAATGTTACAACTTCTGTTCTTACATATGCATACACCAAGAAATGAAACAGAAAATTACTACATCCACCTTTTGCTTTGCACAGTCTGAAAACATTAAAGAGCCAGGGAGCAATATCATATTTATTGAGTCTTTTTAGCTCCAACTTGACTCAATATAATTATAATATGTAATCAGCCATTTTCTAATCAATTTTTATTGGCAATCAGTATCACGTCGGATATTCTTATCACTTGTCAACAATCTCTCATATCAACTTATTGTTCTAAATTGATTGCTATCAATTATCAATTATCTTATCTTGCTACAAACAGTTGAATATAAATTTCTGGAAACATAACAACGTGTATTCAACAAGATTGTTGAATTCTTCAGCGCGGCTCCCCAATGTTAATCGTTCTGTAAGTTCGACAAACCCTCAACAAAGCAGACTGTCGTATAGATTACATGAGTTCGTAGTCTTTGGCAGCCTGCCATTAACTCGGCTTTTGTTCTACAATCTTCCTTCAAAGACGAAACCCGACTCCAGTTGTACGACTTCTAATTGAAAATACAAGCATTCTTTTAACTCAAATAAACACAGATGTGGAAACGCTTGTAAATTTAAAAGCAAGCTAAATAACTCAACGTCTCTTGATTTTTGAAAGCTTCCCGAATAAACAAATCGAGTTCAATCGGAGATTCAACGCAATGCGTATTGCATATGGTGTATGGTCGTGTTTGCGTTAAAAACAATAATTTGATAGCACGCTGAGCTAGCGCTGGAGCGAACCTTGCATGCGTATGATAAAAGTGCAAAGAAAAAGCCTCTTTATCGAAGACTGTGGATTGAAAAAACCCCTAGACTTTTATCTGTAGATGTACGTTGAGATCCCAGGCAATTGTAAAACAGAGATACGGGGAAATTATCGTATACCAGCGGAAATCCGATTAAAAAACTCTCACTTCAACACACGCGCGCATTTCATTCATTACAAATGATTCAATGAAATATTTTTCTTGCTCCCATAACACTGGCTCTTTCAACCAACCTTTGACAAGAATTGCAATTGCAGAAGTTGAAAACGTAATGAAAGTTAAAGGTTACACGTGAAATCTGGTGAAATGCTAAGGTGCACGCGTTTTAAATGGAGTAACAAATCTACACTGACTCACTTTCAGAAAAGCTGAATAGATCGCCCGATTTCTTGACCTCTACAGTCGCAATTTTTGCCCCAATCTGTTGTTAGAGTTAGCCTACCTTGCCTGAAACAATAACTTCCTCTTCAAATCGACGGTTTCTCAAAGTACTTTCTGCGTAGTATAAAAAGCAATCCACTACTAACAATACGCGAACGTGTGAAATTGATATGTGTGAAAATGAAATCTTTAGGTAAAAATTCTGTCCCCGGGCAGTGTCAATCAGCCCTTGTGTCTGGAAAGGTCACGTCATAAAGTTCGCTAACAAAACCGAGCAGATCATGATGTCAAGAAACCACTTCCTAGAAAACTAGCTAGTTCCTTTAGCGCTGATACGGTTTTCCCACGACTTTTTCAAGAGATATTTCTTGAATGTCGAGATCACGAAAAGAAAAATGTTTCGACAGTCTTTGGGGTCTGGGTACTAGAGGTGGAAGGCCGGAGGTCAGACGGGGAGGGAGCTCGGGGGGGGGGGACACTAGGGATTGCAAGGTAACGGAGTTATACTTTGTTGGCGGAGGGACGAGGGGAGGTCCCAGGGCTATTCGAATATGATGGGTTTTATAAAGATCACTAAACGACAATAACCAAAAAAATCAATCTGTAACGTGCGTCTTTGAACAAAAAGCTGTTAAACCACTGTATGTAAAGAGAAGATTTTTTTCTGATAACCAAAAAACAATTTACCCTCAAGCGAAAAACAAACGACCGAGGACATTAATACTGTTTATATAAAGCCATGAGGAATTTCTATTTCTGGATCAGCTTTGTTTATGTCTCCTTCACAGAAATGAATACGGGCAGTTTTAATAGTCAATTGTTTCTGACACTTTATATCGTAGTCTATTTGACATGGTTGTGGTCGCAACTTGTTTCCAACCAGTCTTACATCTATCCCAAGGCTTGAAAGTCTTGAAAACCTACCACATTTTAGACAGAAAAATATTACTGAACGCTTTTTCTATGCTATAAAAGGCAATACACTTCAGTGATAAAGCAACGATCTAAGCGAACGGAGCGACGACTTGCCCATGATGAACCGAGGAGGGTCGCGGAAAACATTTCATTTCCGATGGAAAAAAAGATATGAATATTCTTTAGGTGAATTTCGACATACTGAACGTTAGACATACTGAATGTTAGACATACTGAACGTTCAAAAGCAAGGGAAATCGCTTTCAGTTCGTTAGCGTGAAGTTCGTCTTCATCAGTAGCATGTTTAATATCATGAATTTTAATTATCGTTTCCGCCGACAAGATTAGAAATAAATATATCATAAAACAGCCATTATTTCAAGTTTGCCGAACCACTGAAACGTTGTTCATCTGTTGTTTTCGTTGTTTTGCAGCCACTAAAATGCATTTTGTCCATTTTCAGTGTTGAGTTTTTTCCTGCTGTCTCCTGTCATAGCGGCATGCTGGTTGTTCGTTTGATTTTCAAGTAAAGATCGAGGATCAACGTCAAAGGTTAATTAATTAAATTATAAATTAATTAGAGTATTTCGGGTAACCAAAACAGCCGTCCTAAGGTACCTAACCGCCGTCCTAATAAACCCTGTTTTAACTCAAAACGGCCGAAAACTGTACAAAGGAACTACCATTCACCAACCCATCCCGTCGGTTCTTCCCCGATTCCCGCCGCATTACCTGTGGGCTGGAAACGTGATCATAAAAAAATATGAAAAGCAGCTCATGGTCATGCGCCCCTGATATCAAATATCGCCGCCAAGCGTGCCATATCCTTTAAAAATCCGTTAAACGGTTTTGCATGCAAACAGCGTTAAAATAAAGAAGGATTACAACCGTTTTGGTTAATGCTGTTTACAGAATATATGTAAATTGAGCCGCTGATGTGTTCGTTATGCGGGACTATTTTCTATGTAAACGGAAAATAGATCGTTTCTATACAAAGAGAGCGGTGTCTTGTCCCTGGATAGAAGCGCTAGCAATTATTTCATGAAATTGAGCTGTATATGAGCTCAAAGACCCTTATTCCCTTTTCTATTTTTTCGCATTTGTCCGGTGATGATTTTTTTAAGTTCCTTTCATGCACGTACTTGCTATTTTTTAGCCTCCCAATGGGGTAAGGGCTCCAGGGCTCCAAGACAGAAAAATTGGAGCTCTAGGGCTCCATGTCTGTACCGTAGGGCTCCAATTAGCCATAATCATTATCTTGTCAGGGCTCCAAGTAGGAAAAGGCTTTGGGCTCTAGGCTTCACAGCAAAAGTTTCAGGGCTCCAGGGCTCCAAAGACCCCCCCTCCCCCCTTTGAGACCCTGATTTTTTATCTAATATCTCGTTTTGTTATTGCCTTTTACCGAATGTTTTTTCTGTATGTTTTGTTTTTATCTATATGCCGTGTGGCACTAAATTTTTGTGGGTTCTAATTACAGTAAGATTGTTACCATGGGCGAAATTACACTAAGCCTTTTCAGCCGTTTGGTCCTAAACGATTACATTTGGTTTTAAAGTTTTTTTTTTTTGTTAAGTTTATTTCTCCTCTTGATATAAACAAAGATCCGGCTATAAATTTCTCCAGTTTGCTCCAATTGTCCGGTATGGTGAAAAGAAGTGATTCGAATCTGTTGCCTTGAATGTAGTACCATTGCCGAATTAAATATCGCGAAGGAGGACGTGAATCCGTTACTGATGCCCTACCGTTCTACTGACTCTAAGATTATGAAGCAAATGAATGACAATTCCATTGTCTATTTCCATTTAATTCTCAGAATGAAAGACCAGGCATCGACCGTTTACGGCTACCGCCGTAAACGCCGGTCGATGAGTCGCAAGAAAATTGCCTTTATCAACTGAGTAGGTAAGGTAAATTACCCGAAGCAAATGAGAACTGAGTTCTAAAGGTAACGTTTCGAGTGTTAGCACTTCATCAGAGCGACTCATGGAATTGCAATTCTGGGTCGTTTGTGGCTTATACGTGGAAAGGTGGAGCTACGCTACTGGTGGAAACATGGCAACGTAAAAAACAAGAATGAAATTCAGCTACTTTTTTAAATTAGTTAGCTAATTTAAATATACAACTTTTTGTTCGCGACAATAAATTTTCGCGATCAAAAAAACGTGAAAAGCGCAAAAATGTATGCCACGAAAATTGCCTACAGTAAGGTACATTAAAACAGATTGCTGGTCGGCTAGATGGCAGAAACTCAGAAAACACAAACAAACAGTCAAAAGCGAGAAAAAAACAGGGAAGAAATTGAGTGTAACACTGTGAAATGAGACAACGACTTCCTAATAATACACATTTTCTGTCTTTCTTCTTTCTTCTCGCTACTTAACCTTCGTACCCCGATCTTTTCCCCTGGGCCCCTCCACTTAAACAGAAAGAAAATGAATGGTCGATGTGTTGACAAGAAAAAAATCATTCAAAATTGACAGTATGACCCGTTAGCTCAAGAACTTTCTATAGACCTATTGTTAACGTAAGGAAGTGTTGTCAGAAACATAACAACTCCACTGAATGATCTTTCCGGATTAAGAGTTGAGTTTCGTGCGACAACCCGTCTCTACTTTGGCATTTGTGTTCTTAAGCTTAATCACTTTAAGAGGGCAGTTCACTTAAAATTCTTTTTTAGAACTTTGTTTATAACTTGAGCTACAGGAATTCTTACGTTAAGTGTTATTTTATGGATCTCAGATAACTTTCAAGCTATTTTTGTTTCCAGTATAAGGCGCTGTCTATTGTCTATTAGTATTCTTGCATTGCCCACAAAAATGTTTAACATCCATGACTCTTCCTATCAGTGCAAACGTCTGAGATCAGAAACCCATCATACCACAGAGAACTTAAACTTCTTGTACAGAAATCTGTTGTCCTAGAGTGTTGGGTACTCCAGTAGACATGTTATGCTTTTGAACTGGAGGTTGAGGAGTGGGTAAAGATACTCCCCTATACAAACTACATACAAGCAACCGGCAGGGAACCACAAAAACAAAACCCCAAGATTTGGCCAGAACCTGCACGCGTACACACTAAACTGCTGTGCAGTGGCTACCAATGACAACTGCTTCTTTCCTTGTTAGCTACATCTTCCGTCCAAATGGTTGTGGTTTTCAGCTGTTTTCTTCTGAAATTGAATCATAGACATGAAATTGGGTATTATTTTGTCTTCTGGTCTGAAACCAGGGGGAACCGAGACAGGGTCAATATATTTACCTCTTTTCATCTTCAAGAAAGAGAGTGGCAAAAATGTCATTTTATATGATAAAGCGTGATATACCACTCTACAAAAGCAAACGGAAACCGGGTGTGGATTTCATAGTCTAGGTCTGAAAATGGGATTTTAAAATGACGTACTTTGGCCTAATAAAACAAGGTGTGAATTTGGAGGACTGGGCGGAACACCTCCACCCGAAATTTCGAGGTGTACCCACATCCTCGGGGGCATTCTGTTTGCTTTTCTTTTCATTTGTTTTGTTTTCTTTTGTCTTCTTTGAATGTGTGTTTTTTCCTCCCCCCCCCCCCCTCCTTTTTTAGGCCTTATCACGAACGCCTATCCGTCTTCATATTAGCGCAGATTGATCACACATTCCCCATAAAGATACGCCTAGGAATTTGTAGCGGCTGCGGAGGCGCGCCGTCCGGTCCTCGAGATCGTTGTCCTTTTCCAAAATAAAATTGATGCCCGCTGCTTCAGCGTGCATCGTCCACCAACAACCTCTCACCATCTCCAATAGAAGCACATTTTGTTAGATACTGTTGTTCATAACATTTATTTCTCGAAATCTAATCTTACATGAGCTCATAGCGCACCGGTGGGCATACGTTCCGCGCATCTCGGGATATAAGGGTTTCTTAATGAAGGAATTTGCCCATTAATACAATAATATTTTTGCGCGGCTTATGAATATGTGGAAAAAGCAGATCTTAGCAAGGTCTATCAGAATCTTGCTTCTGGCATAAGTGCGATTAAGCGTATTAGGTATTTTCTCCCTTTTGATATTCTACTTAACGTATATAATTCACTGGTACAGCCACACTTTGATTACTGTAGTGTAGTATGGGGAAACTGTTCTAAGAACCTATCTTCTAAATTGCAAAAATTGCAGAATCGCGCCGCTCGCGTTCTGACTTTCTCTAATTACGACTGCAGTACCAGTGAATTATTTCAAAATTTAAAGTGGTCGAAACTTGTCCATCAGCGCGCAGTTAGTAAAGCAATAATGATGCATAGCATTGTAAATAACACTGCTCCAGAATATCTGACTTCCCGTTTTGTTCGTCGCTGTGATTTAACTAGTTATAACCTTAGAGAGAATGAATACAAGCTTGCTGTTCCGCAACCCCGTACTGAATTTTACAAAAGAAGTCTTTCTTACAGCGGTAGTGTGTTATGGAACGGCTTGCCTCTGGAGATGCGGCAATTGACATCCCCTAGTATATTTAAGGGAAAATTAAGAGACATAAATTTCGATAGACAAATAATTTAACTAGCGATATTCTGTTTTTACGCACGGCCTCCTTGAAAAGCAGGTGTTTTCTTTTCATCTTTATTATTTTAGTTTCTTTTATCTTAGTTTTCAGATTAGTTAGGAAGTTAGTTTTTTCTATACTTTAATGTAAATGTATACCTGAAGGAAATACCGTGTTTAAATAAAGTTACCTTACCTTACCTTACCTTAATCCCCCCAAAAATTGGGGATAACTACGCATTTTGCAGAGATAATTGAGCTTAAATTTGGACAGAAATTGCCATACATTCTTTGTATTTTAACGCTTTTTTTAGAATTGTGATTGCTAAATTATCGATGAAAAATGCGTGGTTACCCACATTTTTCTTTTTGGATTCCAATAACCCTTGATAAGGTCCACTAATTGAGGGGCGTAGCTACCTGTACGCACCTACGCACGTGCGTACCTGAAAAAATGTCGAAGGTTATAAAAAAAAAAGCAAAAAACAAAACAAAACAACAGAAATATAAAACAGACAGGAAAGTAAGCAATGGTTGGACAAAAGCACAATCGCCGCATGTCATGCAACGTCCCTTATTTCTTTGAAATGTTAATTTATTAAAAGAAAAGACACCGTTTCTCACACATTCCAGAGAAGCCACGTGATTGGTGGACTCAATATTGATGTTAGTGAGGAGCCCTTCATTACTACCCTTCGCACACCGCGCAAAAAGCGCAAGTAAAAGGCAACGACAATCATGGAGTGTGACTCGTGCTGGGTGCCTGATGGACAGCATGAACCAGCGCTTTATTAAACAAAATTATGAAGAGTGCAAGTATTCACAATAAATTGTGATAACATAAGCGGAATAACACCGCAGCTGATGCACAAGGTAAAACGAAGAAAAAACCGAACAATTAAAATGATCTTAAATAAAAAATAAATATAACGAAATACATTTAATACTTAAGATCAACACGAATACACGTACAGAACTATAGAAAATGAAATTAAAGACAGTGTAAGTGCAGTTACATGAATAAAAAGCATAACGAAAAAAAATTAAAGCTAGGAAAAAAACCTTTAAAAGGAAAATACAACGCTTTGATACGCCGCCCGGTACGAAAACCCGGAATAAAAACCCCATTGGGACAAAAAAGCCCGGGAACGTACTCCTCGATCGAATGCAGCGTATAGAGCTCCGAGAGTTAGAGCTTTAGACTAAATTCAAATTTTAAGTTTGGTTCCACCCGGCGACTGTCCAAATGGCGAGATAGCCAAAAAATGCTAATACCTCGATATTTACACAAATATTTATTAGCATACCGTCAAACGTAGTTACGTAATCTTAAGTGTCAAAATAATTAAGAACAAAAGGCTATCACAAACGTGAT
Organism: Siderastrea radians; assembly: GCA_964017195.1. Lineage (NCBI taxonomy): Eukaryota > Metazoa > Cnidaria > Anthozoa > Scleractinia > Rhizangiidae > Siderastrea > Siderastrea radians. The sequence continues at coordinate 17,741,281 of OZ024895.1, forward strand.
GAAAAATGCTACGAACCGTAATGAAAACGCTTTCCATCTACACGCTGTTACGTTGGAAAGCATTTAATTACTCGAGTAATGGGCTCTTGTGCTAGTGTATGAAAAGGCGGAAAATTAGGGGGCTGAGGATGGCTAAGGCTCGCGACTCAGACGCGAAACTATTTAGCAGCTGAGTTTTATTCGAATTTAGGCCTACCCAAATAAGATAGGTTTTAATTTCAACATCTATTATTCATCTGTTCTTAGGATCACTTTCCCAGGTGGCAAACAGAGTCGAATACGCCAAGAAAAATTATAAATGAAATTCTGATCTGCGTGCTGTCGAAACAAAAAAGGAACACATATAGCATGGACTATCATTCGGAAGAGAGTTTTTATAAGAGGGTTTTTAGAACAGAGTTTTTGTAAGTAGTCCATTAAGAAAATAGCGAGAAAAGAAATTTATTGTGTTTGTGCACAATTCAGAGATTTAATTTTTTTAACGCTAATATTATTATATAAACATTTTCCTTGTTATCATTGTTGGTTATACTATTGTAATTTCCGGTTTTTGTATTCGTTGTAATAAACAGTTATTAATTTTGTAGATTGGTTTATTTGTATTTGAATTTGCATGTTATCGGCTGTAAGTGTACTAGGTTGAGCACCTGGAATAATTGTTGTGTTACATAAACAGCTCCTGGATCACGAGAAATGTTTTTAATTTATTGAAATCACTTTCACCATAGAAAAAGCAAATTTCGTTTTTTTTTCGCTCGCAGGATATTTAGTAAATAAATCCTTTCCGGAGGCTGATATATGGGAGGATAATGGCCGACGCTGAAAGATTGTCCGAACCGTTGACCGAAAAGTGAAGCTTCTAGGACAACGTACTGTGAAACAAAGAACAAGTTCTTAAGGTTCACATCAACCATGAAAGCAACCACCGAACAACAAAGTTAAGCATCGCTTACATTTTTTACCGTTTTTATTTCGTTTTAGCCAGTTTGAAAGCCCTAAACATCTCCTTTTGAAAGACTGATTTAATCCCTGACCGACACAGCCGTTGAAAAGCAAAGTCGCCACACAAACATGGTAACTGTATAGTTTTTCGCGCAGCACAACCCCATCCAAGATCCCGAGGAATAAAGAACCCCTCCCCGGATTCATGATCGGAAATGCCCCCCCCCTCCCCCACCCCCTCTTTTTTGTTTATACTAATGTGGTCAAAATACTTGACGCGTTATTCTTGGTGCCAGAGGCGTTTCTCGCCCGCGCGTCTTTAGAAGCGCCAACGGCTCCACGAAACAACGTAAGATAAAACTCTGGTACCCAGGGTACTGACACGTTCTACAGGAAAGTAATTTAACGACCTCATTACAGTAAGTTCAAAATGCTCGAAACGAAACCCGTTGAAAAACGGATCTGATTCTGGGGCTACCTTGCGTCTCAGGCGCTTAAAAATTATCAGGTTTTCGTATGCACAATCTCTCAACGTACAGTCCTTCGCATATTTCTCCTCGTTTCGTATCACTTCGCTCTCTTAACCGCCTCAAAATAGCAAAACGGCTTGCCTGTATATTAAAACATAAACGGCAAATAGATCCTTTCGACATTGGAAAAAAGCCCGAATACATAATGAATACATACCCTACGGAGGTCTGTTAGACTGAAGAGCAAATAAATAGAAGACGCATGTTAAACCCAGCTAAACTGCAGGTGTGCGTACACGTTGAGAAATGGGTAACGCAAATTTCAAGAAACCTGACAAATTCTCTCCAAATATGAAAGCTAAGTTTTCTGTTGGGAAGGTAAACGTTTTAAGCTTTTTAAAAAGGAATTGTAAGCAAAGAAGTTAGGCAAAACTCTCCAAACAAAAGTGATTTATTTACATGAACAAATTAAACATCGTTCTCTTCGTATACGGTTCAGTGAAGGATTACTATCTAGTCAGAATGCTTAATTTTTTTTTTATTGCGGAAGGATCTATCTAGACAAAATGCTTAGAGTAGCGGGTGGGAAGCCAACAGGAAAGAAAGAGGGAAGGTGGTGAATTGTATTTCCAGGTGAAGTTGAGAGGATAAAACAGGATAAAGGATAAAGTCGCACTCGGGCCAAGGAGGCCCACACGGCCGGAGCTTATCCCGGTTTCCGTAGCATGAAGCAACTGAGAGTATTGCTACTCTCCCCCTGGACGGGATGCCAGTCCATCGCAGGGTTACCCCCCAGCAGTATGTCGCCGGTACCCATTTATACACCTGGGTGAAGAGAGACAATGTGGGGCAAAGTATCTTGTCTAAGGAAACAACACGTTGGCAGGGACTGGCCTCGAAACACCGACCTCCAGATCTGAAGTCAAACGCATTAACCACTGCACAACCCCGCCTCCACAAAGTTGAGCGGGGATCTGACAAAAAGGTGGGAGACAGTGAAGGAGACGGAATGTGGGTGGGAAAGTAAACAGGGCGATAAAGAAGAATGGAAGTTTGTAGCTCAACAACCCAAACCATTCACAACTAAACAAGGGGGTTAGTTTCTAAAGAAACTGTGGTGCTGTGTCGGTGGGGAAGTGAAACACAAAACTTTGGATTTATCAGTCAACTGAGTTAACGAGGTAAATTGGGCACCGTAAAGGAATTTAAAGCTGACGTTTTGAGCGTTAGCCCTTCGTCAGAGCGAATCAAGGAATTGCGGGTTGCACTTGGGTTCCTACCAATGGCGTATCTCTACCGTATTCCATTTAACCTAGTGCAACCCACAATTCCTTGATTCACTCTGACGAAGGGCTAACGCTCGAAACGTCAGCTTTAAATTTCTTTACGGAGGCCAATTTGCATTCACAAATAAGATGCTTGGTAAATTGGAATGCCAATCAATATGTTCATCCACATCTAATTGGGAATTTTATCCCCGTTCTCGAGTCGAAGAAATTTTTTTTGAATTCGGTGAAGTCCAAACTACATCCTTTGGATCATAGCATCCTTCGCGTTTATTTAAGCCAAACAGTAGTTTCAGAGGATCCGACGTTACCCGACCAAATTTTTCCTTCTGACCATACAAAACTTGCCGGCCTACCAAGTCCTCACTATTTTCACTTACACTATTTTTGCCACGATTGTAGGTCAGATTTTAAAACTGAAGTTCTCTCCTGTTTCGTTTTTTGCCCTTTCTGATCAAAACAAACAAACGGGGCAACCTCAGTTCAAATTAATGTTTGGGTGATAGGTTTGTTTTTTATGTTGATAAACTACTCAAAAATACCAAAATTGACTGTCTATTAAGCACGGGTACCTACGTATTTTGCATAAAAGACCATTATCTTCGATTATTACGTACAAAAATTGCATTTTCCCCTTATTTAGTACGATTCTTGTACTTATTAAGAAAGAAAATATGATTAATAAGGACAAAAGGTAGGTGTTTCGTTTAATAAGTGCAAGTGTCACCAAAATTTTTCATATTGGGCTGCCATTTTGGAAAAATATCGAGGGCGAAATGTATTAACTTGGTGACTCTTTAAAGAAAAAAAAGATTCAGGCAGTCTTGTTTGTAAATTCGTTCAAAACGGTATTATAACATAGCTCGCGCGCTGGTCCTATCGAATTCCTATTGAACCATTATGGTGTATATCTTTTTATTAAAAACTGGACTAGGTATATTGGATTTCTAGCATTTTGATTGGCTGAACGAAACTAGGCTATCAGCTCATATACCTGCTGCGACCAAATATGGTCAATGAACACTCAACTACAAAGTGAGCTGAAAAGTTTTTTCCTCGCGAGTCACCCAGTGAGAAAAATGGACGAGAAAAATCACTTTGGAGCGAATTTAAATTAAGCAGAAATTCCAACAGCGTCACCAACAAGCATCACCAATAGCGTCGTCATTGTTTGAAGAAACTGTGTTTGAAGAAACTGTGCAGAAATAGAAATTTAAGCATTAAGTGGTGTGTTTACAATTAATTTCTTTCATCTATCGTCACGTCGATCATTGAAATTGAACAAAGGGTAGGTTTTATCAGGAAGGCATTCCACTTCAAAATATCAAGACAAGACATAAAAGAAAACTCAGTGAAATGGGGCAGAAGCATTTAATAAAAACTAACACACATTCATGGCGAGTCAGTGCGAAAATCATGAAGCAGTCTAAACAAGTACTAAAAAATACAGCTGCAAACTACCACGAAGGAAGGGCCAGGTTTTTTTTTCGGCTTTAACACGCAAAATTGACACTGGTTTACCTGCACTCGTTGTAGCTCTGTGTTCCAACAGGTCCAAATGCTCAGATAGAAATCGGATGCCATGTAAACGGAGTTGAATCGCTTTTCCAGTTGTTTTTACCATTCCGTCCGCAACCTCTAAACCGAGAACAACTGCATTTTGCGCTTTGCGTTTAACAAACTATGATGGTGAATTCTATTGTTCCTCGTTACAGTAATCTTGCTTCTGAGATGCATAGAAATTACCTCTTCAAGTTCAAATTTGTTCTGTCTTCAGTTCGATCAAACACGCACATGATGGCTCCGTTGTGTGAACCGACTACAAACTTGTTCAGTTTCAACTCCAGCAGCTATTAAATATGGTGAGACTGTACAGCTTCAATCCGCTTTGAACGATGATTTCAACAATGTTTCAGGAAAAATCAAACACGTACCATACTTCAGAGCCAATAATTAGACGATGTTTTTCCAAAACTTGTGCTACTTTGTTTCCTCTCGAACCGTTTTCATTGATCCATTCAGCTTTGCAATGAAACGCTGCAACACTTTGCAAGGTTTTGGCGCCTTTTCGTTCAGTCATGTGATCGATTCAGTCTTGTTCCGTTTAAATTTCTTTTCTCATTTTTCCCTTTCTTTCTTGTTTTTTTCAATAGTGGTTAAGTTTTTAATAAAACAATTATTCTACTCGGGCTTGCTGGATATCAAATGCTTATAACCAACTCGGCGCTACGCGCCTCGTTGGTTATCTATCCTTCGATATCCAGCGCGCCCTCGTAGAATAATTGTTAAATATACGCACGGCCGTGCGTATATAACATGACGTGTGCAATTGCATTTAATTTTGCTGCAAAGTTCCCGTCCAGTTTAGCCGCGAGTTCCTGTTGCTGAACTTTCCGACAGTCAATGGAAGAAACTAGCGAAGAACTTCCAAATTTTTCTCTTGGCACTGACCTTTTAACCAGAAAGCAGCCAACAAGTAAGAGCAAGACCAACGGAAACGACACAGTTGAGTTTAATATGGATGCACTTGGTTTTTTCTCTTCTTAGCGAGCAACTCGGCGAGTAAATGACCAAGAAAAATCACTTTACAGCAGAGTTAAATTAGGAAGAAATTACAACAACGAAATTGTTGCAGAGTGTTTGATTTCTTTGGACGAGCAAGGAACTTTGTTGAAAAATTGAAGAAACTCAAACTTAATTAGTCTTTGACGTTGTGTTTACGATTTCTTTCACCGACTTACCCTCGACGAATGTTCACAAAAGGCAGGTTTTATAAGGAAACTGTTGGTACCAAAATATCAAGACATGACACAAAATAAAACACAGTAAAATTGAAGCGAACCGTTCAGTAATAAGTGTCACACGTTTTTGGGTGATTCACTACCAAAATCAAGCTAAATAAGCACTGACAAACAGAAAGGACGACATTTTTTCGGCTATATACTACACAAAATAACATCGTTTTACCTGCAATCGATGTAGCTCTGTGTTCAAGCATCTCCAAATGTTAAAACAACATAAAATGTAATGCAAAAAAAGTTGAATGATCGCTTTCCCAGTTGTCCGCTGATTCGTTGTTGTTATACCACAATCCGTCCGCGGCCTCTGAACCGTTTTGTGTTCGTTTGAACTCAGACTCGCAGCTACAATGCTGAAATCAAACAGCTTCAATCCGCTTTGGACGATGAATACAACAATTTCTCAGGAAACATCAATCCTATACCACATCTTAGAGCCAATAAATGAATAATTGGAAGACTTTTTCAAAGATTATTCTCGTATGTTCACTTCGGAGCAGTTTCATTGATTCATTCAGCTTTGCAAAGAAACGCTGCAACACTTCGAGCTACTTCGCAAGGTTTTGGCGCCTTTTCTTTCAGTCATGTGATCGATTATTGTTCCTTTTTTTCTCTTTCTCGTTTTCTTGCTTGTTCTTTCTTGATTTTTAAGGTAACCAGAGTCTGAGTTTTAAATCAACTGCGCACTGATTCGTATTGCTGATAATTTACAATTTCAAAGGAAGTAAAATGTAACTGCGGCATCCTGCCGAAAACAAAATACTATTTCCGAAAGCTTGTAATCGTTCAATTTTCGCCGGCATTTCCACTGGCTATGTTATAAAACAATTGGTTCATGCTTTTAGCTGTGCATACATCGAGTTATGAATTCACTTGGGAAGTTTGGAGAGCACTCAAGAAGCTAGAGTTGCTCTCGGCTGCGCCTCGAGCACCTCTTACGCTTCTACCGTGCTCTCCAAACTTCCCGCGTGCATCCATAACTCGATGTACGCACGCTAAGCATGAACCAATTGTTAAATAACTAAAAACTGATTCCCCTTTTCCAATGTATCTGGAAGTGCATAAGTTTTTGTTTGGCCTGGTACGGACTGAGCTACGAGCTGAGAGAGTGGCGGAGAGGGGGCAGTTAATTAAGTAGTGGTTAGACCAGATGGATTATACGGTAACATGAGTGTTTTGCTCTGTAGCTATCTCAATTTTAATTTAATAAAATCACACTCCAGCACTAAATCTATTCTGTTCGTTGGTGAACCTTATCTTAAACTGTCTTTGAGGACTTTATCTACAGCTCTTTTAACCCGGGACTAAAATTAATTTGTTTCGTTTCGTCTTGGCCGGCTGCAGAAATTTGTACATATTTTCAAATTAGTTTGAAAGTGGTCGATGTACAGTTGAACTGCAGTTCTTTGTGTAGAGAGAACCAAGTTAACTTTCGTTGTTTCCTTGGTCTGCAGTAAAGACTTGAAAACAAACCAACCACAAACTCTGCTAAACTTGGTCGTCAGGGTAGAGGGTGGTAAAGGGGGGGGTCTAGATCACGTTTCACGAAAAATAAAATGGCCATTTCACGATTAAAAAAATTCCTTACTTTTTGATGAATTACATCGAAAGTACAACTTTGTTTGTTGTCCTCACCGACCGCCCACTTTTTTAAAAGCCTAACTTGTGAGCAGCACTGTGCGAACTTAAATTGTAAAACTTCTTTAAATATTCTCCTACGCTGTAGGGGAACTTCCTCAGCGAATTTTACAACAATTACAACGGCTTGTATTTATACACAACGTAGCCACTAAAACTATTTTATATATAACGTAAGCTGTAAAACTAATTTGCAGATTTACGTCTGGGATTGAAACAAGCTCGTTTTTTGCAAAGCATGACTAAGGTGTAGCATATGTGTGACATTTGATCAACTCCATACGCGTGGCATATTTATTTTGGGGGGCCACAGATTTAAATCTGTGCCCTCCCCCCCAAAAAAAAATTCTCAAAAACATGGGGTTTCCGACACTCTTCTGTTCCGCCACACGCTGTTTTCCACCAAAATCCAAGACTTATTGCTTAAATGTTTACAGGTTTTTTTGTGCACTTTGCACGACAACAGGACTTTAGACTTTTCTTTCTGCACCAAGGCTTTCTTGTTAGCGTGTACTTTATATAAACTAAACAAAACTATGATCTGAGGTAAAACCTTGCGACCGTCCAGACACCCTTCCGCAATGATCCCCAAGAAAACCAAGAGAAAAGGTGGAATGAGTAGAGTGACCTGGCGTCCAGCACGATCGGCACTGGTCCACACGTAGTTTTGGTTTAGTCTTGTAGTCTCTTTACCACACGTAGTCTTGTTTTTTAAAACACTTACTAGAGAATTTTTTGCATGAAAAAGAGAATCATGGTTTACAGTCACATTTCAGGATAAAAATAAACAGTCATTTGGCAATTCTCGTGAAAAAACGGTGATTCACGGTTCACGGCTCTGTAACCAAATCACGCTTCACGAGGAAAAAATTTGCCATTTCACAATTCACAGGAAATAAAAAGGGCCTTTCACGGATCACGAAAAAACCCTTTACCACCCTCAGGGTAGTCTTGGGTGGAAAAGCCATACTGTTTCTACAATTTATAGTCATGTACAGTTTGTTGTAAAGAGAAAACTAATTAACGTTCTGATTGCCTTGATCTGCAGCAATTTGTCGTGGTCAAACCAAGTTACAGCCATTGGTCGAAAATGCGTTGTTGAGACGAAAATGAGATTTCTATTTCTGGTGGTTCTGCACTAAGTGTTTGGATTTGCTCAGGGGAGACCATTAGCTTCCTTGACCGTGTTACGTTGAACTTCTTCTCTTTAAAGATCAGCGAATGTCTCAGGGTCTCAGGGTTTCGAGATAATTCGACTAAAATCGGGTGACAACGGTGTCGTTCTGATCTTTTCGTTGGTCGGTACGGTGGTTTGTCGGTTGAGCAGAAACCAAACTTTCTTCATTGGATTGTTGCCATTGGTCAGGTTCATTTTGGCAATGAGAGGGCAAATTTTCTTTATTATATTGTTGGTGCTGTTGTTCTTCATGAGGAGAAAACGTGTTTTTATTTTTGTCCTCATTTGCAGTGCTTTGTGATCTCACTTTGCCCTCATTGTCCCATTGGGCTGCACTGCTTGGAGGCACCGAATTATCCTGATTATCTTGCTGACCTGCGAAGTCATTTGCATCCTTGCCTTGTCCTACATTACTTTGCTGAGGGCCACCCGAAGTCTCTTTATTAACCTGTTGCTCGACAGTGACTTGTCGAGTGGGATCAAAATTCTCCCCATCGGTTTGATGGTCGTCTAAGATTTTCTTATGGAAAAGGAAGTTCTCCTTTTGATTGTCTTTCCGATCTGCAATGCTGTGCTGAGGGCAAATCGAGGTTTCTTCACTGTTCTGTTGGTCTTCATCGGTTTGCTGGTATGCTGAACTTTCCTGACGGTAAGGAAAGTTTTTCTCTTTGTTATTGTCTGAACTGCTTTCTTGAGGAGGAACCAATTCCCTCTCAATGTTTGGCTGGTCTTCTGCGCTTTGTTGAGGACAATCAAAAAGGTCTTCATCGTTGTCTCCATCTGCAATGCCTTCCTTGTTTTGCTGGTTCTCCATTCCTTGCAGAGATAATTCAAAGTTGTCTTCGTGGGATCGATTTTTGGCAATCACGAAGCCATCTGCATTGTTTTCTGGTCTGCCAGTGCTTTTCTGAGGAGAAACCAGATTCGGTCTCATTACCGAACCAGACTTTTTGTCACTGAAGGTTCTAGACCTTCGATCAGACGAAGAACCGGTCGATTTTGTGGAAGACAAGCTGAATAACCGCTTCATACGCGTGGACGCTTGATATGCATTTTTCTTGATCTGACGGAAAAAAAATAGTTTTCATTAACATTTCATGACACTCAAATAATTTTATTGTTACTATTACTACTAACATCTACACGGGTTTTTGAGTAAAAAAGCTTCGTAAGTCTTTGCGATCGAGAATTTTAATTGCATGTGGTTCTAACCTGTCGATATTTGGTAATTGGCCAGTTTAAGGAGAATTGTACCAGTTTCGTTTAATCACATTGCTTCTCCACTCAATCCATCACCATTTATAGTAATAATTTTTAACAGTTATTCACTAAAGTGGTGGGGAATAGTGGTGATATTTACCGAGCGGTAAGGCGGCAAATTGAATAGCTAGCTGCACAAAATTATTTTGCTTTCTGGTAAATGGCCTAATACTCGCCTAAGGGAACCGCTGCCTCGCTCGTAGGTGAATAGCGAATGCTTTCCTGATTTTTAGTGGACAATTAGACCGCACCAAAAACACTATTCAGTGCAAGTCTTACCGTATTTTTACCCCGCCGTCAGGACGGGATCTAGTAATACCCATTTTTTCCCCGTGGTTTTTATTTTTTTCGTTGTCACTTGCCCCAGACTCCCGGTTTTCGCTCGGCCAAACAAATATTCGTCGCCCACTTCCGTTCACCATTTGGGCTCGTATCTTGGGTGACCGTAGCATATTGTGCACCCTGGGGGAGGGAGAATAACGGCGGGGCTCTACTGCCCCTGGGGCTTTTCTTGGTTAGTCTTTAAGTTTGACGTGGGTGATCAGTGACAAACGTTTCCTTTGCACTAAAGAATAGAGTTAGTTTCAATCGAGCGTCGAAAGTAATCCACTCTTGCTTTGGTTTTGCTTTTCTGCGCCCTGTGATTAGTTAGAAAAACTCGCGCCACTTACTTAACCAATCAGGAGTAATACCAAAGCAATCATGAGTTGCTCGCACACGTTTTCCGGTGCTTGATGACAGTTACATGCATTCGCTTCGAGTTCGAATTCTGATTGATTCATTGTGTCTGTTGTGATTGGCCACAGTAATTACTTTGGTTTTGGTTTTACGACACTCATTTGAAAACCGCTGTAAAATGTAGAAAATAAAAAGTAATAATACTCACATCATCATCAAAGCAGTATTGGGCGATCAAGAAATAAACTCCCTGAAACAAAAGTAAGAGAAACTGAGATATTATAGAAGTCATGAAGAATTGGGTTGCGCGTAAACTAGCCTGCGAGCAGGCTCTCTATTCGGGGGGGGAACGTGAATTATTTTCTTTGAGAGCGCCGAAGGCGCGAGTTTCGGCGAACGAAGTGAAGGCGAGCGAAGCGAGCCCGCGGTGAAAAACGAGAGCCTGCACGTGAGTCATTGAATTTCAATTCCGGCCCCTCGAAATGTGACAACTTGTTGACAACTCGCCACGCTTCCGGTGTCAAATAACTAGCCAATAGGGAACGAGAAAAATATAAACAAACATGACAGAAAGATGCACGTGGAAGTTTTCCCGGGATTTCGTCTAGATCTTTGTGGCTCTTCATGGAAGGATCGGAAGAACGCGTTTTAACTCCGAAAAAAGTTGTCAACAAAGCAAGTGGACATTGCCGTATCTGCAGTTGTAGTTTTTTGGTGAAATATGGAACTGGAAAATCGGGTCGAATGTCCACGGAAAATCTATTTGAAGTTTCAAATCGCGATGGAAGTCGCGGACAAGTATTGGCGACGATGTGCGAAAACATTGGTATTTATTTCGTAAAATTGTCTTCTTTGTCGAGCCGTGCGTGTAATTCTTGCGCCCGAAAAATTAGGAACTTATGCATATTAATTGAGCCATATGCATATTAATTACTCATATTAATTGAGCCTGTCATTTTTGACCAATCAGAGTGCTGCGTTCGTGGACGAACGCGCCGGATTCAAAATTCAATGGGATACGTGCAGGCTCTCAATTTTCACCGCGGGCTCGCTTCGCTCGCCGAAACTCGCGCATTCGGCGCTCTCGAAGAAAATAATTCACGTAAGAAAATAATTCACGTTGCGTTGCCCCCCGAATAGAGAGCCTGCTCGCAGGCTACGCGTAAACTTGCATGCCAAACATTTTTATGGTCCACAAGAGTGCGTACCATGAAAACATAGAGTCGACTTGTTAAATGCTATTTAGTATACAATAATTGAGGGCTGTCCCCACTTACTTTAAAATTTTAGGAGGCTATGTGATGCCAGTAAGGTATATCTTTTAATGATTTTTTTTGCAAGACATTTTCCTCATCTCTTCAGAATGTTCTAGAACTCAAGCATGTTAAGGCGTGGCTCAGAGTCTAATTTGCATAAAATCTAGAAACAGGCATAACTTTCAAGGGATTTACCAAAACTCTCTCCAACTTGGCAGCAGCATAAATCTTAATGACCTTAAACCAACGTTCACTTAAAGCCTCAAATATTTGCGTCACGTGACCTTTTATCTTTGTTTTCTTACGCGAAAACAAAATTTAAAATGAGGCCGCTGAGATGGCATATGATGGATACAAATAGAAATGTCAAAGTGTTTGTATGGCTCTCGTTTATTTGAATCTGTCCGGAATGGTTGACTTCGATGTACAGTTAAAGGGGTATTTTATAAAAAGGGTCACGTGACACAGTTTGCTTTTTAATATCTACTTAATAAAAGAATTATTTTCACCATTTAGGACACGGATTGCCTCCATGTACTAAGACAAATGATACCGAATGCTTTTTTTTGAGCTAAAGTTAACCATCCTTAGCCAATCTGAAAACATCTTTTTGCCCTTATTATGACGTCATCAGACACCTGACCACAACAAGTAAACCTTAAGGCGTTTAAGGACGTTAAATCCTTTATGCTGTATCCTTTAAGTGATCTTCAGGACATAAAAAACATTGCTTCCATAAGGAATAATAATTTACTTCGCAGGGGGTCTAAGTCAAGGAAACAAGCCATGCCTTAACGTGCTTGAGAAATCGAACAACATTTTTATTAGATATTTACTGTATATTAAATTCATTTTATCCTGTGACTATTTTCTCAGTTCTTATAAGCCGATGAAAATATCAGCGTTTGTAAAGTGTAACAAGTTGTTGGCATCAGTTTAAAGGTGACCCCTTACCTGCATGGAATTGATAACAGCAAATAGATACTGGAACACGAGAGATTCCTCATGTATGGATATAAACCCAAGGAGCCAGGTCACACCCAACAGAGGTACCAAAATAATTGTGGTTTTGAATGCCGCTCTAAGTGTATAAAAAAGGCAAAAAAAGTGTGATAATTAGAAGTCCCTGGGTATGGGCAGACGCGCGTTCTGAATGGCTCCCTACAGCAACAAGAACTACAACAACAATAACAACGCTTTATTATTTATTGTTGAACAGCATATCAAAAGGCTAAGAACATCATTAGGTAAAGGTCATCCAGAATAACTATGTGCTATAATCGTGCCGAGTAACTGTAAATGGTATTCACAAGTGGAAGGTGGGTTGGCAATAAAGCTTAAGTGGACAAAACAGTCAGTTATTGTCACCAATTTAAAGTCAATGAATTAAAACTTAAAAGGAAAAGAAAAAAAAAAAAAGAAAAGGAAATCTAGAGCTGTTCTTTTAATTTCTGCAACTATTTTTTTCCTTTTCTCAGTCAGGGACGGTGGAGCGTCCGTCGCTGAATACCCTTCCTCCCCCCCCTCCAAAAAAAAATACCCTCGCGGAAATCCCCCCCCCCCCCACCGAAACTACTGTGGGTTTGTATTGAGTTCGACACCGTTGACATGTTTTGCGTGCGCTCCTCCACTGCCCTTGTGCTTGTCTTTTCGAATAAAGTGATCTTCGCAGTGTTTATGTATTTCGATTTTTTAGGGTGAAAAAAGTTTTAATTTTAAGACTGGAATAGAACCCTTAACCGTCGTAATTATGTAACAGACAAGATTGGCGTAATGTTTACCAAAAATGACATACCTTATTTCGAGTTGGATACCTGGCATTTTGTTGTTTTCGTTAGGTTTAACTTTATAGCGAGCCCTCCGTACAACAATCTTTATAGCCACGATGAGAACAGATAAATTCACCTATACAAATAGGATTCAAAGTAGTGGTTCTTAGTAGACATCCACTGCAGTCTAATTGTAATTATGCAAACCTTATTGCTGAATCGTCATCAGCTGTTCGCTATTTTTGACATCTATTGTGGTCAAATTGCAAATACGCGAATCTGATGCTGAATCACCACTAGCTATTCGCTGTTGGTAGACAACTACAACTGCTGTTGACTAATTATAAATGCGCAATTCTGATTGGCTAAATCGCCATTGCATATTTGCTGATAGTTGAAGAACACGCGCATTACATTAGGTTTACTTAACAGGACTTTTTACTAACCGCGAGGATGAAAGCCACTGGTCCTGCGAACGCCCAAATCAGCTGGTGAGAAATCCAACAACTGCAAGTGGAAGAATATCAATGAACAGTCATTGTCGATCCCTGATAATACGGTCACCAGCAAAGGCAAGATTGACAAGAGAAAATTGCATGCTATGGCCGCGCCATTTTTTTATTCTACGACAAGAAATCCTTTCAAGCACTAGCATTTGATTAAACAGGTATTTTTCATCTGTTTGCAGTACTTGCCATTGAATTACGATAGAGCTTTCGATTGTAGCTCAGTACCTCCGGTGGCAAGTGTGGCCATTGAAATGAAAGCTTTCGATCTGTGCTTTCCCTTGATAAATTGTTTATTACTCTGTACAAGGGGATCCTAACTTTTGAGTCTGTGATTTAAAACGTAAAGTGTGACCATCCAAATGAAAGCTTCAAAGTAGTGCTCTTCCGTGGTTTTGTCTATTACTCTATACAAGGTAGTTCAAACGTTTGAGTTTGTGATTGAAATCTAGACTGCGAGTAGTCTCTAATTTTGGCGATGGCGATTGTAGGGCGGGCAAAATACACACGCGCGCGATTTCGAGGAGACGCAACGCGAAGAGAGCGCCGAAAATTAGAGACTAAAGACTTAGCCCAGGATTTTGACCGTTTCATATCGTCTTTCAAGCCAATTAAGCGCAACCAATGGGGTCCCTTCTCTTGCCTCCTGTCATGTGTTTGCTCCTGTCATCGATAAACTGCGGAAGATGTTATGGCAAATGAAACGGTTCGCATTGTTTATTTGGATTCGACCAGTACTCGACCGGATGGGCCGTGATCGAGAGGAAAATTCCAGCCTCTCATCTCGAAGAAGAAATGAACATTGAGTTTGGAATTTCGGTCGTCAGTAAATTTTTAGTCCCAAGAAGCGGCCCTGTCATATCAAAAGCCCGTCAAACACTTTTACGATTTTAGCAGTGGCCGAGGTCATTTTCTTCGTCTCCAAAAATCCCATCGAAAAAAATTAATAAATAACGTCGAAGACGCGGCAAATTTTTTCTACTTTCACCGAAAGCTTGAGGTCGATGCTAACGAAAATGAAACTTCCAGCGAGCCAGGAAGTTTCTGTATATCAAAAAAACATATACTTGCAGTCGGCTCTTTTTCCGTACGTTGCATCTTATTCTAATCGTGCATAATTGTAAATGAGCTCCACCGGCAGAGGTTGTTTTCGGCCACTTTCTAAGCTCACATCGGAAAAATTTGGTGGCTAGAGACGCGAAAAACCTCCTTCAACTTCGGCCGAAAGTTTTATTTCAACGCGGAGCAAAACGAAGCAGCCAGCGAGCCGAGAGTTTTGTACTTCATCCTTGCAGACAATACTTTGTTCCGGTCGATCAGTCCCGTACCGATGTTAAAATTTAGATGAAATCTCAACTCTCAGCAGACGAGTGGATTGTGATTTTAACAGCTCTTGGAATGGCTTGGACAAACAATCTCCAGCCGAACCGAATGTAATTTTGAACAACGCTCGCTAATTTGTCCAGACAAGCCTGTAATCTGTCTGCCCTCTCAGTTAACTAAAACGGAGTCAATGTTATCATGAGTGTTGACAGCGGCTTGTGTACTGTTGCCAGATTGTTAACAAGTATCCAAAAAAGGGCCAATCAGAGTTTTGCGCTTGGAATGTACGCGCTTAATTCAAACTCCCTGGCTTTGTCTGTAGTCTCTAATTTTCGGCGCTCCCTTCGCGTCGCGTCTCCTCGAACTTTCGCGCGCGCGCGTGAGTATTTTGCCCGCCCCACAATCACAATCGCCAAAATTAGAGACTACTCGCAGTCTAATTGAAATCGTTTATTAATTACCAAATGAAAGCTTCTGAGAAGTATTTCTGTTTGGTTCTTATTTATTTGTTATACTGCACAAAGGGGTCCTAACTTTTGTGTCTTTGTATAGAATCTTACAAGTAATAAACATTTAAAGGGTTTACAAAAAGTGTCCTTTTGACGTACAAGTTATCCCTGAGGTACTGATGGCGGAAAACGCCTGGTATTACAACTGCGAGAAGCACAGGGAGACCTGACAGAAAGAAAAAAGCTTTAGTATGACGTATTCTCTACAATCCCCATGACGTGATAGCCTCTCCTTCTCCCGCAAATGACCAACTCCTATGCCTTACTTGCACAGAACCAAAGATTTAAGGCTTATCTCCTTTAAAAGACCGATCGAAAACTAATTGTCATCAGCTATTATACTAGTTAAAGCTATTAACTTATTAGTGATTAAGACTAATTTAAATTTGTTTTGTTCACTAATTAAGGGCCTGGGTCGTAAAGATTTTAACACTTGGTTTTATACTTTTCTTACCCCAGGCAAACAGACAATAGATCCGCAGCCGGCTGGTAACACGGAACACCTTCACCAGTCCACGCAGAAGATTAATTCCTTCCACCAACATCCAACAAAAGGACGCCAGTTGAAAATAATAAAGAAGAACAGCAATGGCAAAACAGGCTTCCTGGAAACAAAATAAAGAACAGAACAAAAACCAACATCAGAGCCACATGCCCGCTGTGAAGGGTATGGTGTC
The DNA here is from genome assembly GCA_964017195.1 of Siderastrea radians. Classification (NCBI taxonomy): domain Eukaryota; kingdom Metazoa; phylum Cnidaria; class Anthozoa; order Scleractinia; family Rhizangiidae; genus Siderastrea; species Siderastrea radians. Next base: position 17,757,570 of record OZ024895.1, read on the forward strand.
TGCCGGAAAGGGTATAATGAGAAATCAGGGAGCTTTGGTCTGGAACAGGGTATTATTTATCGGGGAATTTATCAGTTCTAAGAAAACTTCCTGTCACGGGAAATGCCGTCTTTGTAACTGCTGAGCATGGCATGTAATGAAAGATTTAGCCTTATTTTCTATGACAGAAAGCCCAACTCTGCCACTTTTTATCAAGTTGAAAATAAAAGAAGTTTATGCACACACCTTAATGCTTACAGCAGGATAAGCAACGAGGAAAAAGAAAATGGCGAAACTCTCGGCCGCTGCAAGGTTCATGTGAATGGACGAGGTTTCCGTTCTTCTCCTGGGGAATACCACACGTATAAGTGCTAGGAACAAACGAAAAACTACAGCTCCCAAGAATCAAAGGGATTTGATCCTTTCGCTCCCAGAGTCAATTGTGGAGACATAAAGGTGATTCTAACTTCTGAGTCTGTAGATGAAATCCTATGATGTGACGACGATTCAACAAATGAAACCTCGTCAGCAGTACTTTCACATGGTAATATTTATAATAAGCTTTTAACAAAATGAAATTTTAGAATTGCTTTGAATTTTGATTTCAGGCACTACTGGGAGAAAAATGGTTAAATTCCTCGCCTTGTTTAGGCTGCAACTCTTAACTAGGACTTTAACCCAGTCTTGAGCGCTCTCGAGCAATTAAAATATGCTTCAAGTTAAACTAGAATGAATCTCTCTCGTTTCACCTGCATTTTGCGTTCTTTCGTGCGCCTTCAAGGCATTTGAGGCCCCGTTCACTCTTGTTTGAAAATTTACGCTTTTTATGCGTTTTTGTCCCTGACCGCCCAAACTTAAGCTGATCATGAAATTAAAATCATCGAAAACGGAGATATTTTTTCGATGGAAAAGAAAGTTTTCGAAAAAATCGGAGAGTAACCCTGCGATGGACTAGCATCCTATCCAGAGAGGATTAGCAGATACTTTTGGATGCTTCATGCTACAGAAACTAGGGTGAATCTCCGGTCGCGTGGGCGTCCTGTGGCATGGAGCGACTTCACTCATTCCCCTTATCTCAATATTTCAGTTCCCCTTCACATTTTCGTATAGGAGCCGTCCATCTTAGGTCCGGGTAATAAGGACCTCGAAAACTTAATAAAAATCCAGAAAAATCGTACCTGAGAAAGTAAAATGTGCACAACAAAATGATGTAGCAAACGAAGGCTATCAAACAGCCCACAATGGACACAGTGGATAGCGCTAGCTCATTTTCCTCAGATATAACATCAGATTCCTGCGAAGAAAGATATAAGGGAGCTTACGACGGCGGCATTGGGAACGCACTAGAAAAAGATTTAATTAGCAAAACAATGACTACGCATGCGCGTTTTACATTTTGGTACATTTCTTTGCCGTCCTCTGTAATCCTCTTGAGATTAGAATCTGCCTTGAGCGAGGAAGTCAAAGTATCGATATCGGAGAAAAGGATTGTAATCGGTAATACTATCGATAAATATCGTATTCATATCTTATTGATTGGAAAAACTGGTATCGGCCCATCCTTACAATAAGGTATCGGTATATCGTATCGGTAATATTATTAATACATATGGTACTCATATCGCATCGATTTGGAAAAATGGCATCTGCCTATATCCTTACAGTAAGGTAAAGCTTACATAAGCTCCATGGACATCCATTAAAACAGCATAGCTGGTCATGTGATAGCAATGACACTCCGTGTGTGAGGCGCTCTGGTGATGAACAACACACCCAAAAGAGGACCAAGATGGAGGGCTGGGGGAAAAATCCAGATGAACATTACACTTTATTATAAATCATAATCTTTGTTCCTTACCTAAGACCTCTTCGTGTGCGCTAAGCAAGCGTCTGGTCTCAGCAACATGTCTCCTGTGCTGTGCACAAAAGGCGGCTTGTCGGGTTCCTTAGCTTCTCTAGTAACAGTCTAGTACGACTCAACTAACGACTGTTTGGGAGGCTACGGGTTCCTTGGTTTATCTCACTTTGCAAAAACCAACATCTCAAAAATTTCAGCTACACTAGTTCTGGAAACAGTGGATGTAGAGCCACGATTTGGATACCCCACAGCAAATCCCATTATATTTCTTTATCTTATTTTTACTGACACGAATTGGGCGTTCTTCCCTGGGGTGCTCTTTTTACACTGAGTCCTGAAGTGTACCACTTCACTTACTGTGGAAAATTGTTGAGAAGTTGCATTCCTTTTGCATTTTTGGATAAAACTACGTTTACGAGATTAAAACCTGTGACCAAAAGTCGAAAGGTGACAAGGCAGATGAAAACTATCCACAGTATTTTAATGTTTTTCTTTTGTATTTCTAAATGTAGTAAATTACAGTTCGAAATTTTAAACCTGTGACAAAAGAGTTCCAAAACATTTCTTCTTGAAATCGTGCGATATAAGAATTTTTTCGCGGAATTTATTTCATGCTTTATTGATACGAAAATACCGGTACTCACTTGGTTGTGATATCCAGGAAGACACAATGCCGTGAACCTTCGCCTTTACCCTAACAGAATAAATAAATTATGACACAGCGAGCCAGTAAGATCTCTGCACTTTTCTTTCCCCCATTCCCAAGTGTTAACTGTCGTACAAACTTACTGTTTGAACTAACAGATTACGAGGAGGCATTGGCGGGTTTTTCTTTAGGATGCGTTTAACAAATTATGATAAACTTCTTGCAGATACTTGAATTGAAAGGCTTAGTGCTTTAAAATCGCTCAACATATAACGCTCGCTCTGATTGGTTATCTGTCTTAGAAGAGGTTATGTAAACCCGAGCATGACGCCACATAACATTCGTTTGGGTTTGCCTTTATACGCCATCGAGTGGCAGAGAGAGGCCTGGGACCGAGCTCGATAGGCGAAATTTCCCGATGAGCTCGTCGGGTGACGTCACATTTGATTACGCGCCAAGGACGACTGGAACGAGGTTGGAAAATCGGCAATTTATGCTCACATGACTTGATTCAAACACAAAAGAACGTTTGGAAGAATTCGAAAGTACTTACGTAAATCTCGCCTACGGCTCGGACTTTTATGTCGTGTTTGCACAAGGTAATGTAAGCATCCGCGCCATTCTAATTTATATTTCTCAAATATTGACATATTATAGTGTCGTCCACCCCAGTTGCACTTATGAATACGATTGGAACTTAAATTCCAATCCGAAATAGAATGTGATTTCGGAAGAAACGGAAAGAGTGGTAGTTTTGCTCTACACACCACCAAACAATCCATTTCCATGCTAGAGCACTTAGGATTATTTGAGGGAACGTTTTGGTGCCTTAAAAATGTACACTTCAAAAATTCTGACAGATATACGGGTATTCGCACTACCACCTATATGGGGAATTTTGGATCAAATGAAACCTCTAGGAGATATATAATAATTACATAAAAACGGATAAACGTTGGTAAAACACGTTGTCTAAGTATAAGTCCTCCCTCCACCAAAATGTTAAGGAGTGGCCATGGATAGCAAAGCACTTGTTTTGTATCTAATTCTTTTCAATGCTGCTGCTACTACTGGTTTAACTCAATACTGCGACACTAACTGCCAGTGATACCAATAACAGTACTACAGCTACTCTTAAGAGGAAGTCACACCTCTTTAACGGTTGAAAGATTGATCGTAACAGGCTCTCTCAAATTGTTGAACTTGCTTCCGTTGTTAAACAGTATGGTGCTCGAAATAATCCCGGAGTTCAAAATTCTGTTGAACAAAGAGTTCATTAGACTTATTAAAGTAAAGGCACCAAAGTTTCTAAATTTACTTTCTAATTGCTATAACTACAAAAGCACGCACACATCTGCAAGCCCCCCCCCCCCCCCCCCGGGGGAGGGTACTCCCTTATAAAGCCTATACGGGTAAGTACCGCTGGACAGGGTCTGGTTATTGGCCTCTCTGTCCTTGTCGTAAACAGGGTATACAACGTTTATGCGAGACATCCCTAAACAGGGTATGGTTGCACGACTGTTGTCGTTAAATTTGGCGTGTACAGTATTCAGAGATCCTAATTCGGAGATGTTTGCTGGTTGTTAAACAAAAGAGTTCGTATTTTGTTATTTTTCTTAAATAAGGACCTAAAATGGAGGATGTTGTCCTAAACAGGGCTGGTATTTTGGGCCTTTGCACGATAATTGTTTCTACTATTACAGAGCTCAATAAAGGTATACCAAACAAAAAACTCTTTTGATCGACAGCTGCGATTAGCCACAGACTATTATGCCATGATAAAGAACAACAAAACTTAGGCGATATTAACGATATCAAAAGACGTAAGTCTTCTGCACTTCTGGCCTTTAGGCGAGCAAAATACAAAATACAGCTCGTTTAATGTTTTTTTTTCCGATTATGCAGGTGCTATTAGATTTCCAGAAAAAAAGGCTTTCTTAAACGAAAAATGGTTGCCTTACGGTTCAGCTGAACAAAAGATGAAGATCTGGTAAGATTTTCCTCTCTAGGCTTGGAATCTAACAGAGAAGCAGTCATTAAAATGTTTTTGCCTACCGTTTAGCCTGAGGATCCTTTGATACACCGATGTTTGGAAGCAAAAGACTGGTTATGGATACACCATCTGTTAAACAATGAAAGCAAAAACCTGTCTTAAGCAGGTGAACATGAAGATGAAGACGATCAGTGTTATAACGCGTTCATTTTATAGTGCGTTTTATTCCACTATACTGAAACGACAGAGCATGTTCCAGGCTGCGACGTAGTGGGGAAAGCGCGAATTGAGAAAACGAGCGCGAAAAAGGCGTGGGGGCTGGGGAGACCACCCCTTTTCCCCCAGACCCCGCGCGTTTTATTTTCTCGTTCCCTTGCTAATTTTCGTACCGTCCCTACTGTCTGAGAGCCTGGAACAGGCTAGAAACGAGAACGAGATTGAAAGTCATCTTGACAGCTTGTATTGGTCCATGATTGGAGCCCATACCCTGTCCATTTTTAATCTAGTATTTCCCACCAAGCCCATGAAAGAATAAATGAGCTCAGAAGTCATGTAACGGTGCCTCAGGCAGCCGGTATTGGTCCATTATTGGAGCCCATCCCCTGTCCATTGTTAATCTAGTATTGCCCAACAAGCCCATGAACGAATAAATGAGCTCGGAAGTCATGTAATGGTGCCTCAGGCAGCAGGTATTGGGTCATTGCAGGAGCCCCATCCCCTGTCCATTGTTGATCTAATATTGCGGCCCACTGAGCCCATGAACGAATGAACGGGTGAATGCCTCTTGGGATAATTACAACAAGCCGGTTTCCTTTAAAAGTTTAGAGTTGTTACCTGATTGCTGTGCTTTCCATAACAGTGAAGGTGGCAGGTTTATTTTGTTTGCCGTTCTGTTGTCTTGTGGAAATGACACAGATTCTGTGGTGTTTGCCGATGAAGCTGGCGGTAATATGTCCACTCCAAGTGCTTTAATAAATACATTTAACCGTTACTCATGCGGGATATCTTCCATTACAAAATTTACAACAAGTGACAGAACATCTTAAGACCCTGCTGTGAGAAATCTTTGAACATTAATACAGAGTATTTGATTGTGTTAGTAGTTAGTATTTGACTGGGCATTTTTCAGGTGTAAACAGAACATTTCTTATAGATACCTCCCCTATTTAATTTCTCTCTCTAAAAAATGCTCTGCTCGTGATTTCTTAAATTTTCATACTGCCTCAGCAGTGAATGATACACTGAATTTTCTTCATATCTTACATATCTTATTTTTGGCGATTCACGGATTTTGGCCCATGAGCATTTTTGAATATTGGTTTTAAGATATGGCTTTACTCGTTTTTCCCTGCAACAAAAACCAGATACTGTGGAAGCCCGATACAATGAACCCCTATTTAAGACCCCGGAAGAACGAACCATATCCTTCAGCCCATCAATAGGAAAATGTACATAAAACAACCCATTATAACGAACACATTTTGCCAATCTCTTGGCACTTCATTGTATCGTCACCTGAGCTTATACTTCTTTTGTTTTTGAAAAAAAAGTTGTTAAACTCAACTCATATTTGCTGAGGACAATTACAAGGAACGGAGCTAAGCAAAACTGAAGAAATTTTAAACGTGTCTCACCGAGATTTCTGGTCTGTATTTGAATGTTTTTTGGTTCTGTGACGTTCCCTCCTCGCTTTAATCCCTCAACAATGAACTTTCCAATCTTCTCGCTCATTTCAATCACTTTAGTAATCTGAGCTACCGACTGAAAAAAGAAACGATGTAAGCTATATTTAAGCCAGGAGAAGATGAAAGAAAAATGTGAGTCCAGGAATTTAAGTTACAGCCTGCGTCAAACTCGAATAGGAGTTTATGGATGGGAGTTGACGAGAGTTTACTTTCTTGGATTGGAGAGAACAAGGATAGATGATTAAGCTGAGTGAGAGTGTGAATTTAAATTGCACCGATTCTAAATGGGCATTTACGCAGACACCACAGCAAGAGTTTCGCCGGCACAAAAACTACCAGAACAGTTTATTTAATTGTTGTGTGGCTCTTTGCATTCAAACGTGCGGTTCTATTACAGTTCCTATGGACAAGTGCAAATTTTAAGGAACGTATCCGGGTGTACCCGAGGTCTTCCGAAGATTATCGAAGCTTACTCAAAGACGTCCGAAGGTTTTCCGAAGGTTTACCAGCAACTTTTAAATGACTGCGTTGTGCTCAGTCTATTTGCGTGCGCATAATACAGTTACATCTATTTGCGTTTACCTGTTTCCACGCACAAAACCAGTAAAACTAAAAAAAATACCTGCGATTTTGTCTCGGTTTGTGAGGTATTCAACAGACCATCCAAAACAGCAGCTAACTCCTGCAAACAAGTGACAAACGCTAATATTGGGTTACAATCACATCGCTGTAGTTACTGATCTTGGTAGCTCAGTAGTTAGAGCACCTGTCAAGACACTGCGGTGCCATAGGCCCGTTTCCCGCTAGGGAAAACGTTTTTTTTCCCTCATATGCTGTTTCTCTTACACTATGCATCATAGCTAGGCTAAACCCTCTGAAGATGAAAAATTTATTCAACATTTTATCTCTTCTCTCTTCGACGGATTTCGGCCTATGTGGCCTATACGGGGACGGGTCGCTGGACAGGGTGTGGTTTTTGGCCTCTCTGTCCTAAATAGGGTATATAATTTTATACGAGTCTACTACTACTACTACTACTACTACTACTACTACTACTACTACTACTACTAATTCGAGGCTGCCACGTACCTTCGTTAGTCTCTCAGCAGACTCGTCAGTGAATGAGGCCCCCTCAAGTGAGGCTAGTAGCTCGTTAAGTTTCTCCACTGTCCACTGCTCTCTCAACTGCTAATAATAGTTTAAAAAATGAACAAAATGGATGTTTTTGCTTTAAGAAATGATACAATGAAGCGCCGGAAAACATGCAAATCCGTGTCACACTATGGGGCCGATTTCAATCCCGGTCTTTCAACCCCGGATTTTCATCCCGGTCAAACGGGGTGAAAAACCTCATGTAATCGCATTCAAATCTCAGCCCGGGCTGAAATATAAACTTGGGCATGTGCACCACTTTAGTTGTGCAAAAAACACACACACAAAAAAAAACATGTAAAACGCTTTCCTGTAAATTTTCCCGCCCAATTTTAAGCATTGCGCCCTGCCTGAAATTCGCCATGTAATCGCAACAAAATTTCACCCGGGCTGAAATTCGCCATGCAATCGGCCCCTATTTGTGGGTGAAACTGCTTATGTCATGTCACAATGAGTTTGTTTTCTCCTAAGGAGCTAAAAACAGCATGTTTCTTTGATTGTTATCGCACAATTCACGAATTTGTCGAGCTTAGTAAACACAAAGAAGACATATAATCTCGGTTACTCGAACTCCCAATAACTCAAAGTTCTCGATAACTCGAGCCAGAAGTATTACAGTAAATGATTCACTATAAATCTAACGTTCGATATCTATAACAGTTTTGTTTTTTCTGACGGTTAGACTTATCAGAATTTTGCTTTACTTACCAGCAGAACGGTTGGAGACAACTGTGTAGAGTTGACGAAGGTGGGCGAGGCTATAGTCGTCAACGTCAACTTCACCTGTTGTAATTTTGTATGTTGTACTCAGTGAAATCATTTAATGACAGTCTTTGAGCTCGAGGGCAAAAGTAGCTACTGAACGACCTGAAATAGTTGATTTGAGTCCGTTTGACGACTTATCATAATTGCTTCCCCTGACAGTCGAACTGAACTAGTTACCCTTTTTTTGACAGCTGACGGTTTTAAAAATCTTGATGATAAACCCATTGAGACCCTCTTCTAATAACTCTTTCACTTATGACGTGTCCCCCTCTCATGCAGTGTGGTATGCACTAACTTCCGTCCTTAAATGAATTCACGGAAACTAAGGGCATGAAAGTTAGATATGTTCATTCCAAGAAAGTTATTGAGCAATACATTTCTCTTGTGATGTTTCTATCATTATGTAGTACACGGTTATTCTACCTTATGTGAGTTTGCTGTAGTAAAATCCTGGTAATATATCAGTTGAAATGAAAGCGGTTTGTTTTTTCATTATACTAACTATTGTGCTTAACAAGGTACCAGATTCTAACGTTTGAGTTTGTGGAGCGATTCCTTAATTGGAACCGTTTTAACATTTTTCCGTGCACGTGGTTCTCAGTTCATATTTTGAAATATAGAGACTTAGTCAGTATAACATCTTAGGAACTTACTGGTGTAGAGCTGGAAATATTTTCCTGTGATGAATTTATAACACTTTCTACAACTGTTAAAAAAATGAAAGATTGCAGTTAAATATAAAACAACCAAACCATAACAAAAAGTATGATCTAAATTAGTAACCTAGGGAATGAGTGCCGTGTGATTCTTTGGACAAAACAGAGTACAAAATGGCACAAGATCGGACGAAGGGTATTAGAAGATAAATCCCTATGAAGCACGTGTTGTATTCAGTAATGTAACGGAAGGTAGATTGATTTCAAGAGGAGCACACATAGGACCGATAGAAAAGCATGCTGGGTTTAGTGTCTCAGAGAAGATCGATTGAAAGCTAGAGATCGGTAGACGCGCCCGGAGGAAACATATGCCAATTAGCGATACAACAGAAGACGAAGAAAAAGAGATTTACAAACAGCGCCTATATAAACACCTGTAAGTAAAAGCGGAAACAGGACAAACAGGGTCCAAGAAGTTTGCACCGTAATTTGATTTTAGAGAAAGTAGGCTCAAGAAAAAAGTGGCGGCTGGTTCTGCAGAGCTCCCTTCCTACCTTGCTTGCACTCTACATTCACAATTCTGCCCGCGCTTCCCATGCTTGCAGTCCAAGTATTCGGTCAAACGTGATCACAATTTTCTGGAGAGTACACAAACTACGAAAAACTTGGAGGAAGTCTCATTTGTGTCCAGTGCATTAGCATTTTGTCGCCAATCAAATGCACCAAGTGGACTAAATTCTTGCCCCTTATGATAGATATCACAAAGTGTCCCCTAGCCCTAATCCTTATACAAACGCAAGCAATTTTGTCAAACATGAAGTCATATGGAAATGACAAATAACTCTGTGTAATATGAAGTACCTAAGTTCATTTCTGGACGTAAGTGGGATTGAGGGGGGATCACTGCGTTTGGAGATTGACCAAATTGATGAAAATACCTGAATGTTTCTGTTGTTTGCAGATGAAAAGTCTTTGTGTTTTACTGCACTTCAACTCTTGTCCCCACTGATGCACATCCCCCTTGTAGAAAGCGCAGTTTCCTTTGCTCTCCGGCGGTGGTTCTTGGCCTTGAAACCAGTTAGTGTAGTTGTAAGGTTGATCATCTATCCATCGCCACTTGCCTTGGTTGTTATTTTTCTTCAACCCAATGTAAAATGTCTCGTTTGGCCGAAGGTGTGTTTCGTTGATGAGATAATCCAGAAAATCGTTTTCCTCTTGGCTAAGAACACTTGTCAGCTGGCAAGAGTGGCCTCGTTGTTTACACCATCTTTTTGCCTCCCAGAAAGTTAGTTTTTGTTCGGTATCATTGTAGACGGAGTAACATGAACTACCATTTTCGATCCAGCCAACTGAACAATTGACTGAAAAGACGAAAAAAGAGGAAAAATAAATTTGAATGAAAAGAGGAAAAATAGGAAAAAAGAGGAAAAATAAGTTTGAATGCATGAAAAGTTTGACAGACACTTGAGGACCTGTCCCTGAGACAAATCCCTTGAATTTAAGACCAATTTTCGTCAAAAAAACCCCTCAAGAATGTCATGGTGATGAAAATTTTGGATGTTTACTAGTTGCAGGAAAAAACCGGTTAGATTCGATGAACATTGGATAATTTTTCCAAAATCAACGTACCAACCGATAGAGATGGCGGTTTCCCTTTACAATTCCGCCGTGCTTCTGTCCTTAAGGGGATTCCATCGAAAAATAAGCTGAGTGGTAAGCCTGTGTTTCCACAGATTCCACCTTTGCCACTAACTGCCCTGTGGTTTGATACTCTGTGCTGGGTGGTTCTAACTTTTGATTTTGTGGACTTAATGCTTGCGTGTGGTCCACCATGCATTGAAATGAAACTTATTTAGTAAAAATCTCGTGTCGTGTTATCGTTTCCTGTTTGGTTCAAACTGGAAACTTATGAGTACATTTTCCAATCCAGTACATTGCTTTAAAGATAGGTTTCCGTTATATTCATTTTTCGTATATGTTCATTTTACCGACATATCCAGCAATTCAGGTAATTTGTTGGAGACAGTTATATCGTTTTATTCTCCTGAATGTAATTTCCGAATCCCGAATATATAATAGTGGAAGCAATTTTCAAAGAAGAATGCTCCTTAATATGAGCAGGTGAAATTAAAGCAAATCACATGCGGCGCTGCGAAACTAATTTTCTCGTTTTACTTTACATCTCAAATTCAATGTTAGCTTTCAGTGTTCACCTTCTACCATCAGGTAGTAGTATTTTTATTATTTTACAGCTCAGATTTTAAGTAAACCATATAAAGACTGGAGAGAAATTCACAAGTTCAAACTTGAAAAAAAAAGAAAGAAAAGTTGAAAAGTAAACAGATCTACAGGGGAGTTATCTTCATCAAGAATAGATTTTATTTGAATAGTCCTGCGCAGTCTAATTTTGTTTGCAGTTTTCAAATGTTCATTATCTTACTCAAAGATTAACTTAAAATGTTGCAACCAATGGGTTAATAGTTTAGACGATAAATGTTAATTCCGTGTTCAATTAAATTAGTAGAGTTCTGGTCCGCTCTGGCCGGATGAGGCCACTAAGAGAAATACTACTCCTCAGTGAATGACATACAGTGAGGATACAGTGTTTGTGAGACTTGTAGCACACGTTGGAAGTGAAGTGAGATTGTAAAGTTTTGTGTTATGACTGCTGTGTATTCAGGAGGATCTATAAGGGTTTTACCCTTCACAGTTCTTATAACGTTTACTATTTGTAGTTTCATTTCAGTGAACGCTGACTTATGTCTGAGTAACCCCGATAATGCAGTCGCTTTATCGCCCGAACAAAATGTCTTCAGGCGGTCACCCGACCGTTAATACAGCCAGAGTTTTGCAAGGTTACTGGTTTACAGATTTCAGGTTTTCCTAGCGGTACATTGGTAACCATTTTCCACTTGGGTGGAGAGAGACAATGTGAAGTAAAGATTCGTGTCTAACGAAACAGCAAGACGGCAGAGAATAGACCTCTAAGTCAAGTATTCTCACAAAATATATAAAAAAATACTTAATAATATTTTTCTCCATAAAGTGGCTGTTTTGGTGAAAATTATATTGATCGACTTCTGTTAAGTTTGCGTTGTGCACGTTGTGTTATGTGATTTGTTTTCCATACATGAATATGCAACACACGGATTGTTTTCATAATTACCTAACAGCAAGATATTAGCTAGGTCTCCATCAGTCAGCGGGCAATAAGGCATCTATTCATATAACTTCAAAATTTAAATCGCCTTTTAGTCTTAGAGGACACGATTAATAAATCTCCTATGGTCTGTAATACGAAGAATACTTATTTGATTGCAAATGTATGGTATTATCTGCGTTTATAATTTCCTTCAGGAAGAAACTAGAACAGCTTTTAATTTATTAAATACGCAGTGTTAGCTCAGCTTTTTTGTCTATGCCACACTGATAAGATTAATGTCCCATTTTCAATTCGTCTTTAATAAGTTTTACTACCGGTTAGATTGAGTCGGAAACATCTCTTTTCTTGCAAAATAATTGTTGTTTTCTTTTCGGCTTAGTTGAAAGAATTGCCTAAGGCTGCGTCTTTATCTTAAAACTAACCAACACATTTATTTAAAACCTAATTGATTTCCATAAATTAATGATTGTTATTGATAATGATGAACTGTGTCAGAAGTATATCAAATAAGGCTTTTTCTCCTTAAAGAAATGTTTAAGTTCACATATAGTGTTTGGAACACGAGCGTAAGACCAGGCAAACATCTTTGACATTTTTTTCCTAGAGGGATAAAAATTATTACCCGAAATTTCAGAGCATCTTAGTTAAACCAATACTAATTTTTCCAACGAAAAGTTAATCTCACTGATCTTTAAAGCTATCTAAAGGAATACTAAGTTTAGAAGTCTAAACATGGTTTTTGCATCGATTCCAGTTTGTCACAAAGACGTAAAAAAGTTGCAAGTGTTAAGTAATTCGTTTTACAGTTTAAAATATCAGCATAAGAACTTTATGAAACCAATGAGCATAAACCGTTAATTTTTGAGGAATACTTACGAAACAAGCTACTTTTCGCAAACGAGTTAAACAACTTATTCAGTCCTTAAGGAAAAATAGATTACAGGAGGAAACACAGCTTCATAAACAAGTTTAAAAAGTGCCAAAGAAATTTAAATCGCGAAACTGTGTTCAAAAATAGATTTTGAAGTCACAGTGCGAGACATATATGATGGATTGGGATATCCTTTACTGACATTAAACGAAAACGTGTGTCGACATTTGAGTTTAACTTCGACCTCCTCTTTCACCCCTAGATCGACTCCGCCTGTTCCTTCAACGACGTTCGTGCTTCTTCAAAGACTCTCAACCTGTGCAGATGTTCACAACGGTCGACGAGGGTTTTAATCGCTTAGCAAGCACATGAGATCTGCAAAAGCGTGAAATTTTTATATCATTTCCTTGTCAGAGTTTGTGAAATCCAGCGTTCGGTCATGCTCGTTTAAGAGGTCTGATGGTGGTCGCTCAGAATGTAACTTTAACGTTCAGCTTTTATCTACCAACTCGTGTCGATTGTTTCTAGCTTACGCAGTTGCTAAGCTAAGTATTGTTGTGAAAGTCTTTCTCTATTTGCCTACGAAATCTTCTAGTAGGAATTCAAACACAACCTGATAAAACTTACCTTCCTGCGAAGAAGTCTGATAAAGCCCCAATAACAAACCAAAATACACTGGAATTACGGCGGCAGTTCTTAACAGGAATGGTTTCATGGCCAGTAATACAGATAAACGGGCAGAGATTCAAATTTGCGTTCTAAGTATTAATCAAGTCTCCTCTTATTCTCGACAAACAGTTCAACCCCTGGGGGTCGCTGCAAACAGCTTGAATACTGAACTAATTCAATTCACTGCAGCCACCAATTTCAATTGTAAATAATGGATGAAACGGGGACGTCAAAATAATTGATCCTCCCTGGAACACAGAATGTTTTAGCACGCGTTTTTGCAACTAAAAGTCACGTCAAAAACCAAGCTAAAAGTGAATTAGCTCAAATTCAATTATCATCTTATTATCTTTAGATCATCCGCACTTTTTTGAAGAACATTCGAGATTTCATGGTAGATTACGTTCTCTATTATATGGCTTTAGCCGCCGAGACGCTTAAAACCCATTTCCACTGACCGTTACATCACTATTTAGGAAGTGAAAGAAAGACTACACGAAACGTCTATTCGATGAATAACCTACGAGTATTGTCTTCAGATTTGTCTTTTTTGCTTTTCGAACAGTCGCCGGAAACAAGGGATATACGCGCGTGCCTCACTTGCGGCGCGCGTGAACTCTCGTGTCGCCTCCAGGTCCACGTTGCGGGCTTTCACTTGTGAAACAGTTAAGATTGACCTCTTGTTCGATGTTAAAAGTACTACTGAAGGCAAAAAGAGCAAAAATAAAATGAAGTCAAACAGTTCACGGCGTATATATCGAAACCCTATTTATGTGGTCACGGAAAAGTGCCAGCAATAACGGCGGGGTCAGAGTATTACCCGGGCTGACTGTGAGGTAAAGAACCACTCGGTTATTTTGTGATCCCCTTCCTTCTGTCCCCTCCCCTCCTGTGACAGACACAAGAACAGCAATGAGACCCATTGCCATCTAACGGGTTGTAATGCGCAGCAAGTTGTTGTACCTTCTGAAATAATAAGTTGTTAGCTCGAATAACAATTTATAAAGGAATTTTTTTTTTATTATTGCCGAATATTACTATACTGTTAGCAAAAATAACTGATTCATCAAGGGCTCAAAAAGCTATATGTGAAAACGGAAACGGTTGCAAAATTGAAAAAAATCATGATCGGCTGATAAGATTAAACAAAAATAAGTGACCGTCGAAGAGGCATAAATACGATAAACGATAAGTAAATGCCATGGGTTCACAAGTCGTTCCTCTGGAAATTAATCTCTAGCTCTGTGTCTAGCTTTACGGATACTATCCCGATCTTTGCTCAGGAGGAGAGGAGTTTAAGGTAGTTTATTGAATTTCCAGGAAGAGTGAAGTGTGATCTGAGACAGCAGTTGGTTGGTTAAATATGGTTTAACAGCGTACTTAGTTACTACCACTAATCTTCTACTCAGCAGCAATATTTTGCCAAATCCAGGGCCCGATGTACCTCAGTTTAACGGCTTGAATTTGCCGCATAAAGGCCTCCGGTTTGGTCATTGGAACGTGAATTATCTAACTTTAACCAAATTCGAGCAAATCAAGATGTGCGTGTTAAGCGAAGAGCACTACAAAAAATTTGGACATGTTGGTCATCACTGAAACATTCTTCAATTATAAGACTTCTACGGACTTATTCCAAATTCCTGGATTCGACGTCATTAGAAGGGATCGAAAGACCATCTCGGGGAATCGTGGTGGCGCAATATTGATATACTTGAATAGCGACATGAACTACAAACAGCGAACAGATCTCGAAGATAGTCAACTAGAAATCATATGGCGACAAGTATGCCCCTTTAAGTCTTCCAGGTCGCTTCTTTTTGCCGGCATTTATCGACCACCTAATGTCAACGCTGACTACGATAACCGACTTGGCAAGAACATCGAGAATGTCCACCTACTCAATCTTGAAACCATTTTATTAGGTGATTTAAATATTGACTTTGCGAGCTCAAATTGTACTAAACATCGCCTAGTCAAGTCGCTTCAAGATACAAAGTTTACACAACTCGTTATTTCTGTCACACGTCCTTCAAGCGCATCTAGTATAGACCATATATGGAGTAACAAACCAGAACATATTGCAAATGTCACCACAAGAGATATTTATACCTCAGATCATCTTCCGATTCTTGGTGTTCGCTTATACAAGCGTAAACTCGATGAAAACACTAAACGGCACAAATACATTGTTTATCGAGATTACAAACACCTCGATAAAAAAAAATCATACAAACACTCGAAAAGACCCTGTGGGACTGAGCTTTCGTGCTTGATGACACAGAGGATGTTGTTGACACCTGGTACAAGCTGTTTATGATGCGATTGACGCCAACGCTCCTTTCAGAAAGAAACGGATCAAGCATGAAAAACAACCGGAATGGCTCACTCCTGAAATCCTAGGCCTTGTTAAGTCAAGAGACCAGCTACTCAAGAAAGCTAAGAGCACGAACACGGACGAAGATTGGAAAGCACTAAAAGACGCGAAGAGTAAAGCAACGTCAGCATTTAGATCAGCTAAAAAGAACTACTTCAGGGAGTCAATCAACAACAACCGAAATAAGCCCAAGCAGCTGTGGAAAACGCTCAAGGATCTCTGTGGGAGAAACAAGAATTCTAGCTCAGTTTCATTCCTTGAAGAGGACGGTACTCAAATCCACAGTCCCGAGCAGATTGCTGAAATCTTGAACAATCATTTTACAAGTGTAGCCGCGAGATTAAAGAATTCGAATTCGTTGACAAGCACAAGCATCCGAACACTCAGTTATCTATACCACCCCTTACTGTGAATCTGACTAGGCTTTTGAGGCCATACCTTCAAACAAGGCAACAGGTACTGACACAATTAGCATTCGCTTGCTGAAAATTGCTGCTCCAGCGATTTCTCCATCCCTTACAAAGCTCATCAACCTGTGCATCAGTAACGGTAAATTTCCGTCGAAATGGAAAGAGGCAAAAGTAGCCCCCCTTCACAAGAATGGATCCAAAGTGGATAAGAACAACTGTCGTCCTATGTCAGTTTTACCGGTGCTCTCCAAAGTCATCGAACGACATTTGCATAACGTTCTCTATGCATTTCTCAAAGACAACAACTTAATATGTAGACTTCAGTCCGGTTTCAGAAAGCATCACTCTACCGAAACTGCGCTTGTTGCTGTTGTAGACAGGTTACTAGATAACGACCACGCCAATGGAATGATCTTTGCAGATTTTCAAAATTCCTTTGACCTTGTAGATCACTCCGTGCTTATTGAAAAGTCACGCATTTATGGCCTAGACCCCAACGCAACGGAACTAATGTCATCGTATCTTTCGGGGCGTTAGCCTGCGAGCAGGCTCTCGTTTGGGTTTTATGCGCGAGATGCGAGACGCGAGTGGCGAAGCCGCGAGAGCGTGGGGTGACCGCCCACCTCGCCCCACGCTCTCGCGGCTTCGCCGCTCGTCTCGTGGCTTCGCCACTCGCGTCTCGCATCTTGCGCATAAAACCCAAACGAGAACCTGCTCGCAGGCTATCGGGGCGTAAACAGGCTACAGATGTCAATGGCAAATTATCCTCATTTCAGCTCTTGAATCACGGTGTCCCTCAAGGCTCGGTACTTGCTCCTCTTCTTTTCCTTATCTTCATCAACGATCTGCCAGTAGGAGTGATTGGGCAGAATACAACAGTAGATATCTTTGCAGATGACACCTCAATGAGCTCCTCTGTCCCCATATCTAACATCCACACATTGAGATCCAATTTGAACACCAGCTTTCAGCAACTGGACAACTGGTCAGCAAATAATCGAGTCAGACTGAACACTGATAAAACGAAATCCATGCTCATTGCCAAC
Organism: Siderastrea radians; assembly: GCA_964017195.1. Lineage (NCBI taxonomy): Eukaryota > Metazoa > Cnidaria > Anthozoa > Scleractinia > Rhizangiidae > Siderastrea > Siderastrea radians. The sequence continues at coordinate 17,774,837 of OZ024895.1, forward strand.
GAAAGACTCAGGAACAAGCTCACAGAAGATGAAAAATTGTTGAACATCAAGTTAAAGATCTCCACTCTTCAACAAGTTTCCACTTACATATACAAATCACTTGGTATCACAATTGATCACGAACTGACATTTGATGATCATGTTGACAGCTTGTGTGGCAAATTGGCGCAACCCTTCTTCCTCAAAATGAAAGAGTTCTACTTTACAACACCACCATCAAAACTATCCTTATGTATGGTAGCTCTATTTGGGGAAGTATAACGTCGAAACAGAACTTAACCAGGCTCCTCAAGTTACAGAAAAGGGCTACACGAGTTATTCTGAACAAAAACACTAGAGAGTCGAGAACAGTAGATTTACCGTATTTAAATCTTTAAATTGTTTGCCGTTTGTCCAAGAAATAAAAGTCAATCAATGCTCCCTACTAATGAAGCGGCTTCAGGGGCAGGCACCGGAGTACTTGGAAACCAAACTTACTAGGATTACTGATGTCTCCACCAGAGCAACCAGTCACTCAAGAAAAACTTTTTACTGCCCGCGGTATAATCGGGAAACTGAGGGAGGGCGTACTTTTATCGCCAAAGCTGTTAAACTTTGGAACTCGCTACCAGATAAGCTGAAAGTCTGCCCTAATGTTAAATCTTTTATGAGAGCGTATACAAGTCACTTTGCTGCCATGAACGCTGACTTAGACCATTTTACCGTAAACTAGTTCTTATTATATTCATCCCCTTTTTCTTACCTTTTATATGTAGTTTTCCAATTATTTAGAGTTTTCTTTCATTTTTTAAAAATATAATATGTAACATTTTTATAGAGGGCCACAGGTTCGTCAGTTTTTAACTGTAATGTGTTTTACCTTCGTGAAATAAAGTTGTTATTATTATTATTATTATTATTATTATTATTATTGTTATTATCATTATTATTATTATTATTATTATTATTAACGTGAGTTTTCATTCTGGAAGGCCCTCTCAATTTCGTAATCGTTTGTTTCCATTTTCAATAAGCTTTGACCGGCTCCCGATGAAGGTTAGCTTTGTCTGACCGAATTGGACAATGATAAAACATTGTTTGTGTAATGAATATGGATGTATGCATGTGATCTAGATAATATGTGAGCTGCTTACGTGAAAAATGAAAACGATGAATGTGATTCTCGCTGTGATGTTAAGCAGATGAAAAGCAAACCTAAATTTTTTCAGGTATGCTTGTTCAACTGCTTAGTTGAATGCATTCAACTACGAGGATCACATTCACTATTTTCATCAATTATTTGCTTGTTTGTTTGTTCTTTTTGGTCTGAAATAAATGAAGGTATTTTGCCAGCTGTCTGAAATAGGACTTAAGGTTCTTACAAACATTTAGCCTAGTACCCAGGCGTGTTCTCCTCCTGCTCATTCGACTTGGCGCGAAATTTCATGACGTCACCGAATGAGTCGCATGCCATTCGCGATGACGTCACATTTCCCGCCAAGTCAAGTGAGCGAGAAATCCTGGGTTCTAGGCTGGCATCTCGCCATAGCGTTCATACTATTCAATTTTGTGCAAGAGAACATTATTGTGTAGTCTGGAAAATTGGAATTTTTGTGCTAACTACACAGCGGTCGCCAAACGTTGTAACAACTATTTGATAGTTAACTTACTGATTATAAAAAAAGCTGATAAACTAAATAGAAAATTATAATAACTTGAGACGTGCTATAGTTGACGCGATGAGTCAGAAACCTTATGATAAAGTACAAAGGTGTGGTTATCTTTTTCAAAACCAAAAAAATGCGTCCACCATAATGCGGCAAATTTTAAATCGTTTCGCAAGCGACCACGTTTTTAAAATACCAAAAATTTCTGTCCAATTACTGTAGTTTTAACGTCTTGCAGGCGATTTCGTAAGCGAACGCGACCACGTTTTGAACAGATACTTGCTATACTTAGAAATTTTCTATTTTTCTTAGTCTAAGGTTAGCCACCATTCTTCACAAAGTAAGGATTATTTATCTGTCCCTCGGGGCTATGTGATGAATTCAGCTGGTACCAGGTGAATATATCACATACCCCCGGGGGACAGGTAAATAACATACTTATTTTTCAGTTGCTAAGGTTTTCTAATGCAAATATTGGTAGCCACCGTTATATAATTTCCTGCTACAGGAGCCGAAAATAATGACAGGAAAAGCAACTTCTCGTCAGAAATGCCGGTACCTTTGAGGTGTGAAAATAATTTTTAGTTACATCTCCAACCGATGGGGTTCCTTTCAAATTTCCGACGAACACCCCGGTCATCTTATATGGGAGTCTCTCCACGTGACATCCACAGCCCGCTTCCGTTTCCATCATGGGGTTCATCATCAACGTTTTACAGCCTCATAAAGAATATAATTGATATTTTCTTCACATTTTACCCATAATTGTCCGGAATCGAGGAACAAAATTCGTCTGAATATTAGAGCTATCATGTTGGACGTGTAAGGCAAAAAGCTCTTTGAAAAGTTTACCCAGGATACTACACTCGGGGGGGGGGGGGGGGACTCCCTCATAAGACCTATACGGTTAGGTGCAGCCAAACGAGGTAGTGATTTTGGGGCTTCTGATCTGAAACGGGGTATCCATATCAGTGAGACGTTTTCTACAATGGGGTGTAATATTGCAAGCACACGAAAGCTTCAAGATATCAGCAGCGATTTTTAATTATTTATAGGGAAATAAACAAATGGCTAATTAACTGCAGGGGAAAATAACACACCTAGTTTGCGATGCTAGGTGGATCACTGAACGAGACCAGTGGCGTGTAAGTAATGCTAGTACTGTTATGTGACAAAACACTCAACACTGGCTCGTCGCTGGGGTTTCTGGAGTTTTGGGCATGTGAGCGCAGTTCTACGGGAAAGTTTCACCGAGAGCGTAAGGCACCAAGGGAAGGCTTACCAGGAGAAGCAAAGCGTTCTTCGACTCTGCCATGATTTCTTTCGCCTCCAAAGAAAACTGCGTTGGAAAAGGAGCGCCGGGTACGAGGAGGACAAAATTCTTGGAGACTTGGAATAATCTGCGGAAAGCTTTTAATCCGCTCTGTGTTGCTTGAGATTGAAAATTCCGAAAAACGGTAGCCCAGGAGTGGAACTTTCAGCTACAAATAACAATCAAACTAAAAAAGCTCCACAACTTGACCGTTTAATGCTTGATAGATCGGCCATTGAGTAAAGCGACCTTAAAGTTCACGTCAAGGCTCCTCGCTCGCGCCCTCGCACCAATTTCGTTCCCATACCTCGCTTAAAGAAACAGTGTCACGAACTGACGCATGTACAGTAGCGCTGCGTAAACTTCAAGAAACAACAACAACAACAACAACAACAACAACAACAACTATAACAACAATAATGTCACTGAATAGTCCAGTTTCGAGTTCATCGAGACCGCTGAATAAAAACATTGAAGACGCATTTTAAGGGTTAGTCTCAGTCAGGCGTTCTTTTTTTGGGGGGGGGGGGCGTTCTTCTTTTTTTGGAACGGGTCCGAAAAAAGGAAAGAAAGAAAAAAAGAAAGAACGCCTGATTGCAGGTTAGTCGCTTGACGTGTCTGACCTGATTTGTGTTTGCTCAACAAAATATTAATTGCAGGCACTTTTCCCCGTAAAAAAAGCAGTCTGTTGTTGTAAAACTGTAAAGAATAATTTCTTAAAAACAAGTGTTAGTCCGGCAGATAAGTGTCAAATCGGGGGTGAGTACTGCACTTTATGATAAAAGCATCAAACTCGGCACGTTAATACTAGAAATCATGGGGAACAATTTCGAGATTGGAGGCAATCGGGATATGCTCTGTGTCAGTCAGGAGAGGGTGGTAAAAGTATTGGGAGTAATCATTCAAAATGGCCGCCGCCAGCGGTACTTTTTCGGTGTCTAAACATACAGCATTATTGTTTAAAACAATGTCTGATCGTAATGATCTATTTAACTCAGTTTAAAGATTACAATCATGCTATCAAAATGCACAGAAGGTTTGTGAGAATGGAAAATTGAAAAGATAATTCTGAGGCCATAAAGATGCAAATTAGAAATTTTAATTAACTCCAGTTGATAATTGCATAGTTGTAGCTTACTTTTTCGTTACTATCGTCTCAAACTTTACATGACACTGTATTACTTTTCCTGGGGGCTGATAAATGGCCAGAAATGAAAAAAAAAAAAAACGGTTGTCTTGAATTAGGTTAGTTAAACCGTCTTGATTTATGCAGTTAAAGAATCGAAGTGTTACTGATTGTCCTCTTACATGTCTTAATATTTTGGGATAATTATTTATTGTTTTTCCACTATACCAACCACAAGAGTAACTAAACAGTCATAGATACCTACTGCAAAGCATTAAATGCCAAGGAAACTTTCCATGCACACCAGGTTAGCAGTTGTACTCTATGTGTTTAAGTTCAAACGGCATCGCATCTAAGGTACAAAATTCTTGAAGCGCGAAACCGAGCTGCACTGAGTTGTGCGAATACTAAGGGCCTCCATAACGATTGCAGTAACATTTCTGGCAGACGGAAAGGAGTTCGCTTCCTGGCCAGGGATAGCTACATCAATCCATCCGTAAACGACACTTCTGTTGGAAGGCTTAAGAAGCAAAAAATGCTATTTTACATCCTAGAATGGCGACGAGGCACGTGTCCTTGGTTTGCACCTTGATGAGATAATAATGCGTAAAATTGACAAACTATCGAGAGAGTTGTACTCTTAATGGATTATTCTACCTCGTACCGCAGAGAGTTACTGGTTCCAGACGATGTTTGAAGTCGTTATCGGCTAACAAGCTGGAAAGCGAACGGGATGTTCACTCGGGTACTTTGCAACTCGCGTAATTCAGTACGTACGTCAAACAGTGACATGTAGGTGCAATGCATGCCCCATGTACTAGATGCGACACCATGCCGTGCTTTACGGAAATAAGAAGGCGCATAGCTAGATCGCTATAGAGTATGCTCATTGATGCTACATGTATGCCCGCATTGTATATGCTTGCACAGAACTGAAATGCGCGCAATTCTCAGCAGCACTCACAGACTAAATTCTTCCAAGCTTACAGAATTAGAGCCCATCGCTGCTTCCAATATCTGATTACAATGTGAATAATGCAAGAAAAACATTTTTCAGAGAAGTTTTTGAAAAATGCCACTTCATCTGCACAGAAGTCTCCTTTGTAACCCCTCATTTAGACACTGACAGGATTCCAATCTGACTATTTGTTGGCCTGGTGCTCTAGCCCGATCTTTTAGCGCGAAACTGCCCAGTCCAAAAAAATGCGGTTGTATTTAACAGAAAGAAATACGTTAATCCTGAGCTTTAAAGGCTATAGAAGAAGGAGTAAATTTTCCAATGAAATCTGTTTCGGAAGTTACTGTGGTTGTGTCGTTACTGAAGGTGACGTAAACTGATGAGAATGGAAAATAAAAGAACAAATAACTGAATAAATTGCGTGTGTAATAACGTGTTTCTACGATCCTTAACTGCATCATAGTTCTGCCGTAAAACAGTTAAACAGGTAAGCTTGAAAGTGGCCACCGAAATAATTAAGGAGAAAGGGAAAATGTCGTTAAATGATTCGACCAGTGTAATTGAATTAATTAGATATCTAATTTGCATAATTTTGACCGAAAATAAAACGATCCCCTGAATTCAGTTAAATCACCCCGAAAACTGTTGTTTTGTTTTGATGGGAAATTCAACAAGCAGACATAACCAAAATGGCAATTCAACACTGTATCAAGTTAATTTTGCTTCATTTTCCCAGTAATGGTCTTTATAGTATGAATGGCGGCCATATTGAAAAATCCCTCCCTTCCCAGCTGCCAGTCAGACCCTCACGAGCGTTTCAGGCTGAAGGCTCCCGATCCAGTTAAAGCCCGCGTTATACCTTAGCAGCGGTAGAGTTTTGAGAGGAGTCCGCTGGCCCCAATAGTATTATGCGTTCGATCACGTGAGAATGTAGTTTTCCGCTCTCCTAAAAACGCTCTTGTGTTACTTCGTGCTACCACTGAATTTGACTGTTTTTGTGTTGAGAAGTGGTCGCAAAATTGTCTTCTAGTATAGGTATTCTTGCTGGGAGGCTTAAGTTTTATTTTTGGATTGCGAATTTGGAATGACAGGCTACTTATTTGGCCTTTTTGCTAAGTATTCACTTTGTGTTCGAGAAGGACTTCGACTGAGTTTACAGTGTGACAGCTCAAAATTGATCCAGTTGCCACAGGCCAGTTTCACGTTAAAACGTCTTTGTGTTTGCCACAGAGTACGTTTGGTCAATGGAAAGGTACGTGGATGACCTTTGTCGATAACAAGATGGCTCAAGAGAGGATTTGTTTGAAGGCGGCTTCGCAAATATTTGCAGAACGAAAACCACCTCTTTTAGTCCTGACTCTGCACATCGAAGACTGCTAACCAATCACTCCTGTTATTCAGTGGAAGTTTGTAGACATGGTTTCAGTTTGCAGCTATTTTGAATTTCTGAAAGACAAGTGTTTTTCAATATGCGAAGAAAGATATCAGTGTTTTACGCAACGTGGTTTGGTGTCATGAAATCTAGGTGTGATGATGCAGATGGTCCCGGCTTTCTGCCATCCCAGTGGAAAAATTTGACAGTTGCCACAGGTTAATTTTCACTTTTTCTTGTAGTTTATTTCTTTATTTGTTGAAATATCACGAAGTCTGGTTAACAGCTGACCTATGAGTATTGTACGACTCGCTCAAAAGTTCAGGTTACTTCACTGGAGTGCATTAAAGTAAGTTTATAAAGCTTAATCTGTAGAATGCTCTTTCTTTTTCGTTATAAGTCGATGTAAAACTACCATTAGACTATTGAAATGATTCCCGTAGGAATATCTTTGATCAAGTATTCCCTTCTGTGATTTTTATACCCATGGTCATAAATTTCCTGCCCGTTTTTAGGAAAGATAACATGCAGCGCGACCGGCTGCAGCCGCGAAATCGGTGGGAATTTATCCGCTTCGGCCCGCGCTCTGCATGAGTGGTTGAAACGTTTTTCCGAAAAGTCTGATTGCAGAGATGTCGTCAAAGCAAAGGTAGTCGATCTTGTAACCATTTTTGTTTTATTTCACATGAAGCTTATATTTTGAATCTTTTGCTTGTTGCTATCCTCTCTAAAGAATTTTTATTGGGTGACTTGGCTAAAAGGAAAAAAAACCCTCGAGGCATTATGGGGATACCAGATATTTGGGCAAAAATTAGAGGGTTACAGGATACCAAAGGAAAGTTTTATAGGGATACGGGATATTAAATATGGGGATATTCAACGGGAACTTCAGGGATACGAGACCACACAATTAAGGGGATGTGGAATATTAGAAAAAAATCTTAAAGGGGTACAGGATACACAGACCCCCCCCTGCCCCCCCCTCAATGGGGCCTCTTTATTTGGTGACTTGCTTAAAAGGAAAAAAAATCCTTGAGGCGTGGAAGAGGAGGGGAAAGAGTTAGCTTTATTTCTCCTTTTGGGTTTGTAAAATTGCCTTTTTGTCTGGAAAGCTTGCTTCAGTCTTTTTTTTTGGGGGGGGGGGGTAGGGGGGTTTGGAAATTTGCCTTTTAGAATACCAGGGGAAGAAAGAGAATTTGAGGGGACGCAGAGGTAGAAAAGGGAAGAGTTGGAAACGCGTTTGAAGAAAGAGAGAACAAATCTAAAACTAAAATGTTTGTTGAAAGGAACTTAGAAGTCATACTTGCTGACATGCTGTAGAAGTATGCTTTTCTTGTCTACTTAAGTGGTTTTTTTACAACACGTTTCTGCACATCTGTCCGACCCGAGAATTTGCCATTTTTAATGTCAACTGTCTGTGTAAGGTAAAGATTGCAATAGTATATGTACTCATTTTTAACTTACCGTCAAGCTTTCTTGCATTTATGATTTAAGGTGGCTCCCTATAGTTTTAATAAGTGTGCCTCTTTACGGACAATGAGTTACCTTTATGACCCTAGATATTTACTCTTTTGCTTCACGTTCAAGAGCTTTTAAAGGAAGGAAAGTAACACGATGACAGTTTCTTTGCCGTTGTTAACATTATGAAAAACGCTGTTGCCATGGCAACAAAGGTTCTCAAAAATGACTGAATAAAAGCAATTTTTTACCTTTCTGAAGTTATTTCTCGGGTTATCGTCGGTGAATTTTCTTAATACCTGGTAGCTGAGTGAGAATCGTGAAAACGAATATTCTAAAAGGAAAAAAACATGGGGTTGTTCGGACAGGTGAGAAGATATCTCCGTATTTTATGTATTAAAGAATAAAACTGAATTGACATGTAGGAAATTTTTGAAAAACTAATATGTCTAAGAAGGGTTTTGGCTCTCAAAGTGTGCCAATTTGTAGAAAATTTCACCGACGGAAACCCGAGAAAAAGTACAGTTTATTTTTGGCTTTTGCGTGGCCTTTGCGTGTTGATGACGTCATAAAATCTCGAGTTTACCACGCGCGCATGCGTACTGCTGAGAAAAGCATGAGGCTTTTTTTATTTCGTTCGAACGTTGGTTCAACTGGTGTAATTAATGGTATGGTGAAAAACAAGTAGGTTATTGTGACATATTTCAGAGTTGAGTATGGAAGCAGTAGTCCTTACCTACAATTGAATATTATCTTGGAAATGTTTAAGGATTACAGCTAAAATTCGACCCGTGCTAGTTACGCGAGGAGATGTGGATGACGAAGAAATCGAAGTTGGTGGTCTACGAAGAATTGCAATCAGTCCCTCTTTTCCGTACTGAGTAAATACCCTTTGTAAATCTTCGTAAGCCAAACCGCTCCCAGCAATTTTTTCAGCGATATTTTTTCTTAAAACACCATCGTCTCTTTCTGCGTTGAACAACTTGCCTCGGAAAGATTGCAGCACGGCGTGGCGTCGATCAAGGTACACGAGATCCTCACCAGCGTCGTGGGTGCTCACCGGTGAGGAATGATCGATTATAGTTTCCGTGGAGAGTTCAAGGCTCGAACAAAACAGAATTTTTCTAAGGGCCAAAACATCTTCTAGTGCGTCGTGTGCGTTGAAGGAATCGTTGAACAGAGTGTTATACAAGGCAGACTGGTTGGGTTTTGGAAATGTGCCATCACAGTTCTTCAACGAAGGATGTGCGCTTTTAATGAGTGCTTTGAACAGTGAAAGAGAGTCGGCAAAGTAAACATCCAGCGATTGTAATTCATCAGTTAATTCCCTTCCACCATTTCTGAGGAGGATTGGAGTGTCGAAGCAGGATGCGTTGTGTCCGATGAGAACTGTAATGACCTGGCTGTTTGTTATTAACTTTGCTCTGTTTACAGATTGTGAGACAAATCTCAGGAAATGTGCGATGACTTCATTTTAAAAAAGGAAGAGCAGTTACAACCATGTTGTCTTTGAGAAGTTTGCGTTCACCACTGATATTTACTATTTTAAGTTTGTTAATTCTTGAGGCATGAAAATCGATGTCTTGTACGGGCAAAATGAACTTTGAGAAGGTATGTAATCCGGATTTGTCGGTTACCGATAGCTGGCAGACTTCAGCTGATTTACCGGTCGTGTTTGTTTCTGTGTCAAATATCAGAAAGTTGTAGAATTTGTCTTTTTCGTAAGAGACGTGTTTTGCCAAAGGTCTAGGGGTGTACTGTGGGACAGAATTCTCGATAACTTTAAACTGGTTTAGTGGCATTGCAAGAGCTCTGGCCTGAACATCTGCCAGGGATGTACTTGTAGTGGAACAGGTTTGGTCAAGGTTAAGGCCTATTCCAGTTTCGTAAGTTTTTCCCTCTTTAGATTCCCTTCTAGCAGTCTGAGAGCAATTCTGAGAATGGATTTGAGCTCTTCGCCGCTTAAATTCCTTTGTTGATTTTCTGATTTTATCCTTGAGAACTTTTTCAGTCCTTTTTTGATTGAAGCTCAAGCAAAAGTTTCCAGGGTGGATATTAAGTTCTTCAAGTGTTCTGTTTACATACTCATACCTCAAGTTGTGTTGTGCTACTCCACATGCAACACGAAAGTCATTGCTCTCGCTGCCTCCATAAAATCTTATCTTTGGATTTTTTAACCCAACAATACTGTTTAAGGCCTCATTTCGTTGTGAATTCAACAGTGGTGCTAGCTTTTCAGCAACTGCCTCTGTGCTGTAGTCATTAAATATATGTTCAAGTGCAGATTTTAGTTTGTCACCAAACAAGTCTTTTCCATATGGAAGGTCCTTATGTTTATATGAAATGGGATTTTCCTTGAATCCACACCATGCAATTTCACAGTTAGTATGGTCCCCAAATGCATGAGGAACAATGCATTGAATAGTTGCCTGTATACCTTTTGGATTGCCTTTGTTTTGTGCAATTCCATAGGAAAAGCATTTTACTAGGTAATTTATTACCTTTTGTGACAAGATGGAACAGCCTGGAAATTTTCCATTATGGCTCAAATTATATAGGCGAGTTGTTAGTGATCTTTTCATGTGGACAATGTCACTGAATTTTTCAACTTTATAGGTTACTTTTTCCCGAATGTGGGCCTCTGTTGTGGAGTTATCATCTCCAGTGTACATTGAAAACTTTACACCTTGTTTGGGGGCATTACTAAACATTTCCACTGCTGAGGCAGGTTCCATTGCCTTTGAAGCTGCTGTGTGGTTTTTGCGGCAGTCATGAGCTTTAGCAGTTTTGTTGCTACCTTTTGCGTAGTCACAAAATCTACAACTTTTGGTCTTTGTAGTATAGTCTAGAACTTTACCGGTAGTTAAACTCATGACTGCAGCATGACCAGTACGGGAATTATGCCCTTTACCACGCTTTTGCCAACCCATGTCAAAGGAGCAGTGGACTGAAACCAGATTGTTTTCATCAGGTTGGGACCCACTGCAGAGTGCCTGTGACCTCTCTTCGTTCAGAGATTCTTGACAGCTAGTTTTGGCGACAATTTCAACTGCCTTCCCCACTTCCCTTTCCCTTTGTTTAAATGTAGAGGAATTTAGAGTAGGAATGTTCATGGTTGACAGCACGTTGTTGATATGAGTCTGCCCAATTCCAGCATGAAGACAAGCAAGAGCTACTCGTGTGTTGACATCAAAAGCTGATGGTCCGCGCTTACCAGATCTGTGTTCCCCAGAAGTATAAATTTTGTTGTCTTTGCCACAAAAAGGGCAGACTATCGAAAATGTGCTGGCTAATCCATGTCGTATCTCATCCCTGACACTGTAAAATGACAGTGGACCTAATTGATAACAAGCACAAAAACATCTTAGAATAATAATACTATTATTTTGACTAAACTGGCAAGGGATGTGTGTTAAAAAGTGACCTGTCCTACTTAAAGAAGACTTGTTACAATTTCTTGAAAATAACTCTTAAGGAGTTGTAATATACTTTAGATACAGAGACAGGGCTATTAGAATCTCGACTGTTCTTTGTTCTTTTAGTAAGAAAGCGGGCTTGTATTAGCAATTTATGGGGAGGACCCTGAAAAATATATATTCTTTAGAAGTGGGTCACCTAAATAGTGCTGAGAACAGACGACTACACAAGCATTGAAAGGTTACTCTTAAAAGTTACTGCAACATACTGAAAGCACCCTTAAATAGTGTTACCGACTGGAGCATTGTCTATAAAAAAACTTTTTGGAGAAGTAAGCCAGTTCCCCCTAATTTTGAGGTTACCCAACTGCTCTTGCTTTTGTTTTGTTCAAAGGGCTAATATTACACCCCTTTGAGAAAAAATGCCTAAAAGCTGCACGAGCAATAAATTTATTGCTAAAGTGATTGACTGGTATGTAGAATTTAAAGATGCTAGCATACTAAATGGACTCGTTTGAAATGGCTTTTTTCATCACTTCTCAGTTTTTGTTTTCTTCTGTTTTGTCTGCTTGTCTGTTTTTTTATCATTTTTTTTTTTGAGTAGTTATTTTGGGTGGGGTGTTTGAAAAATATTTTTTATTGAGACTCGGGGGCTCCAAGGTAAAATAAGTTCACTCGACTATAGAAAAGTAGAAAACAATAAAGAATATGAGGAGATATGCAAGATAATAATTTGTTCCTTTTTTGTTTTTCATGTAACAAACTTGCTCAATGTTTTACTCATGGCCACGAGATTGCAGCAGTTTTTACTGATTCTGTTCACCTAGTCAAAATAACGTTCATTATCGTTATTACATTAAATCCTTGGCATTAATAGTTATGTTTGCCTTGTTCTATTTTTCTTTTTCTCTGTACCTTTCCTTTGATGTAGCTCGTTAACAGTTATAAAAAAGGCAAGTTTTTCATGCGGCCAAGTCGTGACGTGTTAGAGTAAAACTGCCTAAAACTTGTACACAAATAAACCAATACCTTTCAAACAGCTAGAGCACTTCTTTAGCCCTTCTCGGAATACATCGAGGTCAATAATTCTTGTTCCTGAGGGAATGAGCTCCTGTGCCTTTTCTTGGTTCTGAAACAGTGAGTATTAAAATTTTCTCATGGTTTTATTTCACGAGCAAATATTGCGTGACGGGTGCGGTGTTGTCAGTGAAACCCGGCATAAATGTAAACAAAACAAAGAAACTCTTACCAACAAACTTCTTGTTTTTCGCTTGAAGCACACTTGGTCCTGCTCTTCACTGTCACTTTCATAACGTAATTTTCTTTTCACAGTGGTCCTGCTGTTCGGCAAGTTCATGGGAAGGACTGTTTCTTTACCATTTTTTTGGATTTTTTGAACTGACGAAAACCGGCCCGACGCGTCACGGACCAATTTCGTGGGTGTTTTGTCGTGGACTTCCTTTTTACTTGAGCAAGGGATGTCATTCTCTTTTCCAGAGCTGTCTTCTCCAACACACTCGGCGTGAATTGAGCCCCACAACGCAGTGCAAATACTCCCAGGTAATACTAATGCGTACGGTGAAACTGCCGTATAAAATTTTCCTCTATCCTGATTTTGTTGACGTTTGTTATCCGCGCTGGCCGGCAACAGGCTACAACATTTTCGCTGAAATACATTTCCACTGGCTAAATTTCGACAAGTCGACGAGAAAGCTATTTTTCTCCAATTGACTGCCGAGCGGCGCACAGCAACAAGACGAAAACATAATACGGACGCCATTTTTATTTTCCCCTTCGTGGATTTCGTGTGTTTTTAAAAATCCCGCGCGCGGTATTCGAGCCCAGTCTACGCGCGCCATGAAACTATAGGGAGCCTCCTTAAGCAATCTCCTGTCAAACAATTCTCTTCGCAATATATTAAGTATGGGTTTTGGTGAAATTGGACAATAACTAAAATCACTTTGGTCTAAATGTGTCTTGTGATGCAATATGTTCCAACTACAACAGGATAGTTCCCAGGTGATATGCCCCAGTGTTCAATTTTTCAGTTGAAAGCAGTTTTAACTGTTCCAGATGGAAGAGCATTTTGTTTTTGTAATGGACCTAAACATACTCTAAAAATTCAACTTTCAATGCAGGAAATGTTTTCGAGGCATATACAGCTTTAAGGAAAAATATTTCAAGGATAGTAAAGTTACTATGTCAATATGATTTTGTTCTCAGAAAATCGTACTGGTCTCAAATCTGTGTCAATATCATTTTGAACACGACCTTTGTGTAACAGGAAATATGTGATATAAGTGTGTTAATGTCACGCACAAATAAACAAAAAACGCATTTATGTGGGAGAAAAGGTTAGGGGTAAGTGTTGTCCAGGACCCGAGTGCTGCCTGCCACTTGCGAGGCCAGTCAACGGGGCTAGTGTCAGCGAGTGGCATAGAAACCATGGATTGGGCGTCATGGAGTACAGCTGAGTAGCATGCACCTATGCCAAGCTCCCAGAAGGTTGGCCAGCAAGGGGAAGTGGACGTGACCACTGTAGTGTCAACCCAAGCTAAGGCAACCGAGGCATCGCTTCAGTGTGGGACTGAAGGGTTGTCGCCAGCAACACTTATCCCCATAGATTCTGGAACAGAAATCCTCCCACACTGAGGCGGCTAAAAGAGCTGTTCACAGAAAAAGCAGGCCCCACCCAGGATGGTGCAAAGCAGCATTCTGTTAGCAGCCTCAGACAGGATTCCCAGTTGCATAGCTACCACTCTCATCTAATTCTTATTATTATTATTATTTTTATATAGAATTCTAACCCTAGACATGATGGATGCAAGCTAGATAGTTAATAGTCTTCAGTTAAAGGCTCAATGGTTTCGCTATTAGACTTAACATATAGTTCAGTTCTGACCAATAAAGGCCTTGACACAAGATGTGCATGTCCAGTTCACTTCCAGGGATCAAATGTAGGAGGGTTCTGGGTAGATGTGTTGTCACGGTGATAAGCAGCCATGGTTGTGGGAACTTGTGCAAAACCTGCACAAATGCATTCAAGTCTTTGTGCTGGTACAGTTTGGATCTGCAAGTTTAGCACAAGCAATGAGAACATAGCATAAGTGGAATGAAAACAGTTCAAATTAACTTTATCCACTCAGGCCTAATCTCAATACCCTCAGGTGTAGCATTAATAGACTGTTGTAAATGGTGAGGGTGAAAATTCCAGTTCACAAGGATTGAATAAATATGTTGTTATTTACTTTGTTGGAACCAATGGGATTATTTCACTAAGTTCCATTGAAATTATGGCCCTAACCAGGTATGCACTTGTGAAAAGTTCTGTAATACTATACTCATTTTTTAATCAATTACAATTGTATTACTGGTTGGCAATAGTCAAGAGTTGGTGTAAGGGGAAAAGGAGAAAGCCTCTGCCATTTTTCCTTGCATGAACTCCTTCAAACTCCTTCCCTGACACCACATCCTACACAAGCTAAGTGTCTGCTAAAGACTTAGTATTTATTGGACTCAAAATGTTTTCAGAAATGCATATCATCAAATAAAAAAGTGACAAAACTAGAATTATTTCTAGACTGTTGTGTTACAAGGAAAAGCTATGTGGGGTATGTTGAATGAACTGCAAATTCAGATAGTAATAATTATTATCATCCTTGTGGTTTGAGTCATTTGATGTGCTATCGGTTTGGTGAAGACAACTACCATTTTTCTGTTCCTCTGTAACTTGCCTACTGGGATGAGGATTCAAGATTTTTAACACCAGCCACCTTGAACCTCTTGCTATCTGACAGAAACCTAGTTCCCTTAAGCAGTGTTGTACAGTAATTTATTACTAGCTATTTTGAACTCTCATCAGCATCTGGAACAATTTTATTATCTGGTGTAGAACAATTTTTCAGCCCAATAGAGCGACCACACTGGCCACAATTCATAAATCTAACAAAACCCATGTGAATATTGCTGTCCTGAGAGGAAAACATCTACTGCATGTGGAAATTGTTTTTGACATAAAACTAGTTTTCCTTGTGGAATGAGCATGTAGCCTATAGTCATACTTGTCTATTCAAAAACTTTTAAAACATGCTTAACAAGAAACTTACAAGCACAACATCATCCCCCTAGTTTGCCCATACTGTACAGAAGGTTGCAACATGGAACATGCAGTATCTTCTTGAACATAAGAGAAATCAGGACGCATTCTACGGTTAAACACCAGCAGTTTTCCCACATAAAATATATTATCAAAAGAAAATAACATTCTGCTATCTTCTTTTGTCAAGAAGAATAAAAAATCGAAGAAGGGCCTTCAGACTGTTCACATGGAATAAAACCTGTCAGGTAAATGAAAAAAAAACATCGTAAAAGAACGGAATAAATCAAAACAGTGGTATTCAGAGTGGTATGTAAAACCAGCAACTCCTGGAAAATCAAAGGAATGCGTGACAAAACGTAAAAAAAAGGAAAACTTCTTTATTCAAGCCCAATTTTCACCGTCAACACGGCAGGGCCCGCCTGAGCCCACTGGCCTTTTCATAAAGATTAACTATCAAACTACATTTTTGTGCAAAAATAATCCAGGATACAAAGATAGATCCAGATGTAAACTTATATCCATGTCAAACAAGAGTGATTAACATTGCTCTCGAAGACTGTTTCGTTTTCATGGACATGTTTTGTCAAGAAAAAGGCTTACCTGAACATGTCGCTTACACCATTACATGGCTAGGTCATCTTCTAACAGTCTCCCAAAAATGAAGGACTGGATCGCTCGACAACAGAAGAAATTGACCGACAAAGAACGAGGTTTCACGTACAAGCCAAACGAACGACGGCAGCCATTAGTATCGCAGACACGACGCGTGATTGGACGAATGGAGTCACGTGAACTGTGTTCAACACCACCTGGGATAGACTGGTAACTAATTAATGCGTGCGCATCCATTTATTGATTTTGCGCTGTACAATTGAGAAAATGAGTGTCGTCATTAAGTTGACCGCCTGAAACGCTCGTGCCCTACCCAGATTGCCTCTAATCTTTAAAACGTTCCCTACGATACCTACTACTAGTGTGCCAAGTTTCATGCTTTATCATAAAGTGCAGAATAATTTCACCTATCTGCTAGACTATGTGCTGTAAATGCACAACAAATGTTCCTGAAAATTGAGAAAAATTCCCTGTTATGTCAAACCGACTGAAACCAACAGCCGCTAACGGTTTCGTATTTCGCGTGTGACCTTTTGGCTTTTGTTAGTAACAATCCAATCAACATTCGTTACTTCGAATGAGTCGACCGTTGGAACATTTCAATCTTCAATTTAAAAATAGAATTTTGATTACAATCCGTTCCCGATTAATTTCCCTGCTAGCAGAGCCCCTTTTCCTTTGTATTCGCTGAGCTGAAGACGGGACGAAAAGGGACCTCTGCCATGGGTCGAAACTCCCTTTGATTCAACCGCCGTCCATGGTCGTGGACGGCGGTTTCCGAAACGCATGCTCCCTGTATTGTTTGCTGACCGTAACTTGAGCCCACTGTATCTCGCGCATTCCTTTACAGTTATTCCGCTGTCATTTAGTGAGCCCGCGTAGTAACATGCCGTCCTGGAAAGAGAACTAAACTCGTGAAGAGTTACAACGGTTACTTTCTCTCGTTTTTGTTAACATGGACGACGGAAAGATAAACAATCGAAAGAAGAAGCTCTAAGAAACACTCGACAAGTTAAGGAATGGAATTTGGAGCGAAGAAAACATCTGTCAAGGTGAAGGACAACCTTCCACCTCCAAAGATTTTTCGAGCTGCGGACTTTTTGTGAAATGCTCCAGCACTTCTACGAGTCTACGGTAGAGTAAATTACACATTTGATTGTAAATTTGTATCGAAATCGCTTTTTAATTGAGGGATTCTTCATATTCCTAACAGTTTTCGTAAAAGTTTTGAAAAATGTGCACAGTTCGCATCACCAAATGCTCTTCAAAATAACTTGCACATCGAGCGAAATCGCTTGCGCGTAGCTTCCCTCGAAGAAAGAATTGAACGCGTTGGTCTTCAGAAACAAGTAAAGGCGTGTTTTAATAAATGTATTATTTATAAAAGCTTACTGTCTCTTCTTCTGTGTACCTTCATTCATAAAATTTCGAAAAGTAGTAATCTGACCTAAACAGACACAAATGCTCTGTTGTGGTTTGATTTCACGCGCGAGACAGCATGAGAAATCTTTTGCGGAAATTTTCAAAATTTTGACTTTGAGATTGTATTTTTGGCTAATTCTTATTTGACCACTGGTGTATTTTATTTAAAAGTAAGAAATTTTAACTATTCTAGATCAAGTGAGTGTTGTTTTTTCGAACCTATAAATTGTCCTTTCGTACTGCACATGGGTTGTTTATTACCAACTGCTAATTTAGTGAAGCGATCATAAAACACGCAGCCTTCAATGGGTTAAATTCTCTTTGATTCCTGGAGTTGTAGTCATGTTAAAAAAGCTTCCTTGTCCAGATAACTTGAAATTAATACCGTAGATTAGACAACAACTATCTCTAGACGAACTGTCTACTTTTTTTAGGGTTTTGGTGAACTCGCCATTCACGACAACAAAACTGTGCAGGTGTTTTTTGGCGCGCTAGTTGAGAAAGGTGGGAGTCGTCAGCTGATCACGTGCTAAAAGCATCACGTGACGTTTCGGTCGCTAAGTAACCGTGGCGCATGCTCAACACAGTTCGTTTCGACCCATGGCAGAGGTCCCTTTTCGTCCCGTCCGTCAGCTCAGCGAATACAATGGAAAAGGGGCCTCCCCTAGCAGGGAACCGATTAATGAAAATCATTCCTAAATAATAAGCCGAATGCGCTGAGTATTTTGACTGTAAGGCATCCAATATTGCATGTAGAGCTGAACTTGGTAAATTCCCTTTGATCATTGATATATATAAAAAGATACTTACTAACTTAAACTAGCTCCAAGAAAAGGAGGAAAGTTCTATAGTTAAACAATCTTTAAAAATATCTATTGTCCTTCATTATAACGGCCAAACTAGTTGTTACCCCAGTCTCATGAAGATAACTGACTACTGTAATTTCTGTGACTTTAACTGCAATTCATTGAATGAATGTAAAATCAAACAATAAGTAGATTTCATGAAAAAGAAATAGGTCTCTTATTGGAACCGGACCTCAACACTCGCAAAAACACATTCAAAAAGAATTATAGCCTTAACAGACAAGTGTTTTTCTAAAATAGAACAAAAAATCCCATTTCTACGACTGCTATAACATGAGACCTCACTGACACATCTTATGAATTGTACTGACAGTAAATATCATTCATCTGGTCATGCTTTGAGCTGAGAGACAAACTAATTACAACGACTACTTCTTTAAATGGTCAAAAATAAGCAATGACTGTAATTTCTTTATAGTTATTTTGCATCTAATTAATTAAATAATTAAAAATTAAATTCAAGTAACATTTACTTTTGCAATACTGTAATACTTTGTTATAGTCATGCAAATGAAGCTTCTTGTTTTGGCTGATTCCCCTGAAAACGACTGCGGGGGATTCGCCAAATAAGACTACGTTTATACTCCCGGAGTAAAAATTTGAACAAAACCAAGCTCAGTCCTTGGACTGAGTTGGAATACGTTTAAAAAACAGAAGAAATCCAAGTAAAAAAATGTGACTTTAACAAAATTGTGTACGTTTGATTTTAAAAGCTTAGCTTTGATCCCTGCTTAGCTTTGATTCTGGCATTCGCCACTTATACCAGTCGTTCGTCTCGACTCGCACGAGTTGAATACACACACAAAGTCAACTTAAATGACTTGAACAAGTGGATTACTAATTACACAACCGTCTCTTTAACTACGATAATTAATTGTGCGCTTTCTCTCATTCCCTTCTCCACTTCAGTTCTGTGGCTCTTCTCCAGGAATAATTGTGCAACGAAAGCCACGCAATTGCCTAAAACAAACACCAAGCCCATGTATAAAAACGCCGCGTAATAACTTTGAAAACTGTCGTAGATCCAGCCAGCTATAGGTGGACCCGCGCTTCTTGTAAACGACATCACAAAGAACGACATTCCCAGACCATAAGCATATTTGTCCGCGCCCACGATGTCCCTGATCAGCACCGGATTTAACGCTACGTAACATCCCTCGAAAAGCCCGAACGCGACTGCATACAACACAAGCCACTTGTAAGAAGTCACCATGGTGACCAACGTTGATGATACGCTAATTCCTAACAAGCCGGTTTGGCAGACATAAAATCTGTTGAACTGTTTACAGTCGGCCATTCTCCCAAATGTAAGACGACCGATTGCTGAGCCGATCGCTAAGTAGCTAATGAGCAACGCGGCTTCTGTTTCTTGGGCTCCACTGTCTTCCGCTAATCTGACCTGAAGAGAAAGTGACACTTGTTAATGCTAACGCAACAAAGGAAAGTCCTGGTTAAGGATCGAGAAAATAAAAACGAAAATGCTGATGACAGCCGTTTGTTTCGATTTGTCTTCGTTCGCGCTTAATCTTGCTTTTACAATGTTAGCAATTGACAAATGCAAACACGAGGGTAAGCTAAGTATGCGAAAAACGAAGCTTTCCTATTTTTCGCATCCTTACGTTTGCATTTACGCGTACTTGAGCTTGTTTGCGTTTGCCATCGCGTTTGCACTTGCATCAGCGTTTCCCGTTTGCACTTCGGTTTGTGTTTACATCTGCATTAGCGTTTGTGTTTGCACGTGCGTTCACATTTGGACATGCGTCTGTGTTTGAACTTGCGTTTGTGTTTACATCTGCTTTAGCGTTTGTATTTAGACATGCGTTTGAGCCGCACCTGCTTTTGTGTTTACATCTGCTTTAACGTTTGTATTTAGACATGCGTTTGAGCTGCACTTGCTTTTGTGTTTACATCTGCTTTAACGTTTGTATTTAGACATGCGTTTGAGCTGCACTTGCTTTTGTGTTTACATCTGCTTTAACGTTTGTGTTTGCACGTGCGTTCACATTTGGACACGCGTCTGTGTTTGAACTTGCGTTTGTGTTTACATCTGCTTTAGCGTTTGTATTTAGACATGCGTTTGAGCCGCACTTGCTTTTGTGTTTACATCTGCTTTAACGTTTGTATTTAGACATGCGTTTGAGCTGCACTTGCTTTTGTGTTTACATCTGCTTTAACGTTTGTATTTAGACATGCGTTTGAGCCGCCTTGCTTTTGTGTTTACATCTGCTTTAACGTTTGTATTTAGACATGCGTTTGAGCCGCACTTGCTTTTGTGTTTACATCTGCTTTAGTGTTTGTATTTAGACATGCGTTTGAGCCGCACTTGCTTTTGTGTTTACATCTGCTTTAACGTTTGTATTTAGACATGCGTTTGAGCCGCACTTGCTTTTGTGTTTACATCTGCTTTAGTGTTTGTATTTAGACATGCGTTTGAGCCGCACTTGCTTTTGTGTTTACATCTGCTTTAACGTTTGTATTAAGCATGCGTTTGAGCCGCACTTGCTTTTGTGTTTGCACTTGCGCTTGCACTTTCACTTGCGTTTGTATACGTTTGCACTTGCGTTTGTATTTAAGACATGCATTTGCGCTGCACTTACTTTTGTGTTCAGTTGGCACTTGTAAGGGGGAGGGGGGAGACAGGGGGGTTTAAATCTCCCTCTTCCTGTACCCTTTAATACCGGTTTCCGCCCTGTATTTGTTGGCTGCTACCTCTTTGTATTTTTCGATTGCAAATCATTGCGCAATGTTGCATAATTTCCCCCTTTTTCTCCCTCTCCCCGCCACCTTGGGAATCCCACGTCCCGCCCCCTTTTCTCCCGATCTCCCGCTCCCTGTTCCCCTCCACACTTGTGTTTGTATTTGCACCTGCGTGTGCGATTATATTATCGTTTGTGTTTGAACTTGCTTTAGTATTTGGACGTAGCTGCTCTTTCATTCTTGTCTGCGTTTCCGTCGCACTTGCGTTTGCATCTCCACCTGCGTTTCCATTTCACTTAAGTTTGCGTCTTCGCTACGTTTCCGTTGCATTTGCGCTTGTGCTTGTGACTGTGTTTTCTTTGTGCTCGCGTTTGCGAACAAAAACAAAATCTCGGTGATATACTGGCCCTTTAACAGCTGTTCAGAAAACAGACATTGAACTCACCAGATGAACATAAGGAACAAGGTATCCTAACATCACGAAAATCAGTGCGATCATGTAAACGAGAAACGCTCGGTTCTTGCAAATGGTCCAGTCGAAGTACTTGATCCGCCTCTGGGCTATCAATGAGGAAATAGCTGAGTCTTTTACGGGGCGAAAAATCGCCGCGCATGCAAAAATAACCACGTGGACTGCGCCGAGAATCCGTAATGAAGTCGAAAGTCCAAATCTGTTGAATAGCCACTGCGTACCAGGACTAAATGCTAATGTCCCGACAGAGCTACCGCATGTGATGATACCATTGGCTAGAGACAGATGCGTTTTGAAGTACTGTGATACAATCATAAAGGTAGGAAAGTAACACAGCGATAAGCCCAGACCCCATATGACTCCGTGGGTCAAGTACAGATGATAGAGACTGGTATAGAACGAGGAGAGGACCATTCCGAGAATACACGTTAAGGCACCTGCGATTACTACCACGCGACATCCGTACCGCCGGCTTAGTGACGTGCTCAGTGGAGCGGTGAAGTATGTAATTGAAGCGGGAAGAGAACTAACCCAAGCTGCGGAAGAAAAAAGACGAACGTCTGCTTATTGAAAGCGGTGTTAAGTTAGACCCTTGATGATAATAATAATAATAATAATAATAATAATAATAATAATATTGATTACTTCACTGATTATTACTTGATATTGCGCAAATTAACATACTAATAATACATGATCAAATGCGCATTACGATAAACTATAACTACCCGAAACTAACAAAAAATATATGAATATATCGAATAATTACATGAATTTATCTTAAAAACAATACAAATGAATCTCTAGTTTACTTATTGACACCAAGTCTATTATTGAGCCTCAATAGTGACAAGGATCTAATTTCTCCTTACAGTATCATTACTTGATCGAAAAAACAGGTGATGGCAATGAAGGAAAAGATCACCCGAGATAAAATTTCTTGATGTTTAATCAAATTCTCCCAACTAGAACCAAAAGAACTACATGGAGAACAGTAAGGAGACAATGATGTCAATAATATTGAGGCTTAAAGGGTTAACCCAGGCTTAGTTTGAATTCAGTTGAAATCCAAAATTGTACATTCCAATAAATTATTCTGTCCAGAATTTGGGTTCCACTTACAAGAGAAAACCCTTAAGCTTTTTAACAGGAACCGAAAAAAGGCTAATTAATTTTAAATTTAAACCCAATTAGCGACAATCAGCTTTGTGAACAACCACGGTCCAGGCCTTTTTGGGCTGGTTTCTGACTAAATCGAGGTTATTTTGACGAGGTTTCTAAGTCTGTATATCATAATTTGTAACTTGCTAAGCTTGTTTGCTTAGATATGACGAAAGACTCTTGTTGTGTTGGATCTGGGGACCGTGATTGTTTTGTTTTGTTCAAATATGTTGGCCACTGGTCATCCCTCACTCATAAAATAATTTACAAAACCTTTAGCTTACAGTGTAGAGTTTTAAGGTCGGACATAAGAGTTATTTTTATCCAGGGGATGAAAGTAGATGGGGAAAAAATCACTAAGAGATTAAAAAAAAGGAAAAATCTGCACCTTTTCAGCCTTTAAGGCTAAAACAGTCAAGCTTTTTAGGATACTTTATCTTAAAAGCTTTGCCATTAAATTTGTACGATTCATATAATTCATATAAATTTTAAGCCTTTCTGAACGAGGATGGCATATTTTGTGATGCTGATTTTTCACATGATTGACTTTTAGTTATTGCTTTATTGTAAAGCAGAGGCAAACATTGAAACTGAGCTATGGCGGCCACAACTGAATGGGTCTATGTTGTAGTTCAATTTTATCCTTGGTTCAAGTTTCATTTTCTTTTGTTTTATACTCATTATCATATATTAACATAAAAAAGAACAAAAGAAATATAAAAACTGAACTAAGGATAAAAATTGAACTACAACATCTATAATGCCAATCGACCAGGCCATAAAAAGGGCGTCCGTATAACCGAGTTCCAAGGTAAAATAGACAATACTTCCGTCTCACCTGTAGCTCCTCTGCTGGAGTTAAATTCTTCTACCAGCGCCGCGTACATAACTCCACCGCAATTCATAAGTCCAATCACTACGAATTGAATTATGAAAGCTGAAGCACAGACCAGCCATCGCCTTGAGCTTGCTGTCATCACGGTAGCTTGCCTGTCCGTGGTGATTATACTGGTTGAACTCGTTGTATTGAAATTCTCAAAACTTACCTGGTAGGGGCTAAAAGACAACCAAATAAGTTGACAGGCGTACCATCCTCTGTATGTGTGGTGTACTGTTTATTTAAAGTGGCTGTATCGGTTTATCAAACTACTGTAGCAAAACTATAGGCGTCACTTTGGTGATTTGAGGCTCGCGATGCTGATTTTTTTAAAATAACGGTAGCGCGAGTCTGTCCCTTATTTTAAAAAATATTATTTCCGCAAGCATTAAATCACCAAAGTAAACACCGAATAACAAAGCAAAACCTCAAAGCAGCCATTGTAAGGGTTTTCATTTCATTTTCATCAGTTTTAAGAGTACTAAATTTCGCCTTTAGTTTTTCTAGTTTGATAAACCTATACGACCATTACAATTTTTGGGTACACCACACAAACAGGGGATTTGGTGACTGGTTTGTTTTGGTAACTCCACCGAACCGAACCGAATCTTAGTTTGATTCGAAAGCCTTTGATGTCTGCTCTTGTTAATTTGCTCGACGAAAGTGCTTCAGGGTTCAGGTGGACGCGTAGCAAGATGTTGCAAGACGATTGTGCTAAATCTTCTTGTTTAGCTCACGTTGGAAATTTAGTTGCCTCGGACCGTAGTGATCGAGATCAACACAGGTGGGCACATTTGAAAACAGTGTCAGTAGACATTAAGAGTTTGAGACACCTTCCCTTGTTTAAACAAATATCGTGACCACCACCAAGAATTGTTTTGTCCATGAGTTAAGTAGTATAACGAAAACAGAAGATTAGGTTTAGCTGTTTTATTAAGGGAGTTCAACTCTGCTAGTCACTTCTCCTTTCTGTCATCTGCGAAGCAAGGGTAAAGTTGTAGCTCTAGCTGTACTTTGAGGAACAGCCTAAGTAAGGAACGTGGATGGCAAGGTTCCAAAAGAACTTCGTTTAACAGAAGAAATTTATCTGTACACAGGGGAAGTCACAGATCGATCCAAATAAATACTCAGGTAGGTACAGGCTTTGATTTGTCTGTTCGTGAGACAAAAGTGTTTCAGGGTTTAGATGGACACGTATCAAGATGTTGCGAAGTGAAATTCTTATCATTTTGGTTTCTCGTAATTCTAGATATAAGAACGATTGTGCTAAATCTTCATGCTTCGCTGACGTTGTAAATTTAGTAGCCTAGACCGTGCTGATCATGAGATCAACACAGAAGGGCAAATTTGAAAACAGTGTCAGTAGAGATTAAGATTTGGAGACACCTTCCCTTGTTTAAAAAAAGAGAAGTCTAACGTAAACAGAAGATTAGGTTTAACAGTTGTATTGGAGAATTCTACCCTGCTAGTCATTTCTTCTTTCCATCTTCTATCTTACGCTCATCTGCGAAGCAAGGCGAAAGGTGTAGTTCTAGCTGTACTTTGAGGAACAGTCTATGTAAGGAACGTGGATGGCAAGGTTCCAAAAGAGCTTCGTTTAACAAAAGCAAATTTACTGTTTGTGGCCTATAGACACAAGGAAAATCACAGACTGAAGCGCGCCGGTGTTCCGGGCAGATATTTTTTACACCCAATTCGTCTTTTTACCTAATCAGAGTAAAAAGCAGTTTAAACAACTCACCATAAATTGAGGTGCATTTTTTTTCGGTCCAACAAACAAGGCAAACAAATCAATCGGCAAATACTAGTAAAACCAACAATTCCTGCTACGTCATTTAGCAATTTAAAGTAACTTTGATAATGCCAAAACTAATCTTTACAAGTCAATTCTCATCCCTGCGAGGGTAATTCCACCCAATCGAAGTTTCAGCTCAAGATCCGTAGACGTCTTCCCTGGCATCCTTTGGGATGGATCACCTTTTATATGAATCCACAGTTCAAGAAAAAGTATTGACAAGATCTTGTAAGTTGTGCATTTGTGATAACTAATGCACAGTTAATTAAGGCTGTAGGCTTGAATTTACCGGCTGTGCAATTTTCAAAGTATAAAATCGTATGTACAAGATCGTCGATCGTTTTATGTACGTGACCTTAAGACACTGACAGTGTGGCAAATGTGTACGAACCGATCATTTCCGCTCAGGGAGGTTATTTATGTATTTTATTTTAGGTTTATGCCTTATTATCTCTATTCAAAGGATAGCGAAGATAAAGGCTC
Source organism: Siderastrea radians (assembly GCA_964017195.1). NCBI lineage: Eukaryota > Metazoa > Cnidaria > Anthozoa > Scleractinia > Rhizangiidae > Siderastrea > Siderastrea radians. The sequence goes on from OZ024895.1 coordinate 17,800,609, forward strand.
CATTGTAAAACAATCTTTTTCATGTCTCAGGAACCAAGCATCAAAGAAACTGGCAATATTTATCATAAATTATGTTGTAGAATTAAGTATGATTAGGAAAACAATATATGGATCCAGCTAATAGAAAATTGTAAACAGAACTTAGAATAAGAAAGCACAAGCTGTTGATTGAATCTGACAAATGCAGTTCAATAATTTCAAGAGAAAAATATCTGCTGAGAGGGTCACGTACAAAATAAGATTTGCCTTTTCATTTTCACTTCATTACTCTATATTACAACGAGCGACATCAACGTTTTGCAGATTAGTTCAAACCTATACTGCCATCCAGCGAATAACTAAATACACAAAAACCTTCTGATTTATAATCAAATTCCAATAGTTATTTTACAAGCCTCTGAATACATTGGGGCTGTTTTGACGAAAGGAAACACGCGTCGATCTCTGAAAAATCTTGAATCATCATAAATGTGATGCTTAAGCCCTTTGTCATGAACGGTGCAGAATGATTCTCGTCGCTGAGGTTCCTATACCATGAATATATACGTGTATTTTTATTAGTATTATTGCTTTTACCCTGTTCTTGTTCTTTTGTTGTTATAATCTATGTTGAAAATAACTAGGCGACCTTCACTCCGCAAAGCAATCAGTCAAACTTTCAAATAAGTAAAACGAGGGTAGTTTCATCAATGTGGATCGTCGTGAATCCAGTTTCATTTCGTCAAAATTACCCACACAAAGGCTGAAAGCTCCCAAAGGCTCGTTTTTTACTTACCACACAATCAAAAGCTCTCTGGACAACAATCCTTAAGGTGATTCCATTCAATTGCATTGCGCATCCTTTCTGCGCATCATCTTTTTGCGGGATTAGCGCGCGCACGAGCGCGCGCGCGTTCGGAACTTGATAGCGCAGTTATGAAAGCGCAGCTGTTCAGAGACAAAAATGGTCGCTTTCTCCCAAACGAACTCGGTGACCCCACTTTTTTATTCCATTTGTTTAAGTAAAATACGACTTTACATGATATATTTAAATTTGAAGACTTTTTCATTATTCAATTTTGAAATATTCCGGTTAATTCACTATTTACAGTCAGATTTTAGGCGTCTCACCGGAACCGTGCAGACGCTCGGTTTGCCCATTATTTCATTGGTTTCATTTTTACGGCAGTTTTATGACGTTTTACTGTACTATTGTTCTTCTATCATAAGAATAATGCTTATATTTCTTTGCTAGTAATAACTTTGTTAAAGTAATGAGTGTCTCTGGTACAAGTATAGGTTTTTTAATATTGCTGTCGAAAGCGGGCAAAGTACTTATATACTACAGCCCTATAGCGTGAAATCAGACACGGTGACCCCTCTTTTTACTTTATTTTTTTTAATGTACTAGGTTTAAGTAATAACTGTGCAAAGTTTCAACAAATTCTCATTACAAATTGTTTTTCGATGGAATCACCTTAAGTTTTGGTCTAGTTCTACTGAAGAACCGTCGTAGATAGCCTCACTGGCGTCTTCTGGAACTTTGCGCTGAGAATTGGTCACTTAGCTTCAAACAAAGTCTAGGACATTATTTCGGAAGAGTTTATCACGAACTTAGTACGTTATATAGCCACTTTGAGGTTTGCTTATAGCTGAGCAGACACTGGGGAAGTCACAGATTTAAGGGAGCCGACAATTTCCGTTCTGGGTGAGTCACTCATCGTTGAATTTGATTGGACTTCCACTAGGGCTGTAGGTCATGTGGAAATTTTAAACTGGCCGTAAGAGAAAGCCTCGTTAATTACCAGGCGCCCGCACAAAACGTGAAATGTTTATGAATATCGAAAGTTTCATTCGACTTCCAGTTGAGCCGTTGGACATGTACGAATCCGTTTTACTGCCCATAGTTTGAAAGGATCAAGCTGACGTGGATTCATCGCTCACACAACCGTGGTTTGCATTTTTGAACTTGGAAGGAAATAGTGGGAATATTGAGAGCTTCGTGTTGGAAAAAATATTGCGAGGAGTATTCACACTTCATAAGTTCAAAATAAACTTAGTTAACGGGCAAACGTCGGTTGTTGTGTCTTGTCGTTTTTGCGATGCTATTCTGATACAGGAGTTAATTCAAGAGAAGGAGAGAAGAGGGACGAAGGATGAAGGATGAAGATAAAAATATTATAGGTTGGAAAAGGGGTGAGGGGAGGGTTTCTTTCTTCTCCCCCAGGTATCACTGACTTCCTTCCTTTTACCACTCGGAACATTACCCTCGCGAGCAGCAACTTTACTTCGTATTGAGAAGTCTGGCTATTGCGGCTTAAAACAGCGAAGGTTTTGTGGGGTGCCTCTGGGGGTGCCAGGAGTCCATACTCCTGGGGGTGCCCTTGACGAGAGGTATTCGTTTGGTGTACTGAGTTTAATTCGAATTACCTTCGAATTAGGTAATTATTTATCCTGCCATAGACTACGAGCAGTCTCTCTTTCCGCTCAGAGATAGTCGAGGAAAACAAACAAGCGAGTGAGCGCGAAATCGCCTGCCTCGTTGAAACGTGACGCGCGTGTCGAGCCGCTAGTGTAGTGGCCGGAAAGAGAGACTACAGACTAAGCCACAGCGGTTGAATTATGCGTTGCTCTCACAGCGCAAAATTATCATTGGCTCTTTCTCGGCGATCTGTCAACACTCCCTGGAGACTTTTCGACACTCGCGAGATTATCAATGTGGTTTTAGTTTACAAACATGGCTTTTCTAGTCGAATTTCTTGAAATACTTTTGGATTACTGAAGCCGGAGCAAAAGCAAGCAGTAGAAGCGCTTTTGTCGGGACGTGATGTCGTCACCATTGTGCCGACATCGGCACCGACGAGTGTGTTTTGATTTTGATGATTTTGATTTGTCAAACAGCGTAATAGTAGAGCAAAGGTTATTGAAGGACCTTGGCATATACCGTCCGTACAATTGAAAGCAGGCAACCAGGGGTGCTTGAAAGACATTTCAGAAGGAAAGTTTAAAATGATATTTGGTTCTGTCACCCGAGTAACAGTTTTCTTCGGTGTAAATTCGAGATCCCTCTCACAAAGACCGGCGATAAGCATGATTTTCTTTGTGTTTACAGTTGATAGTTCGAGGCAACATGTCCTGCGGTTTAGCGATGATATGGACAAAGTGACAGAAAGATAAGGGGAGGAATTCCTATTGGACATGCTTAACACATTGACCCCTGAACCGCCCGTAACCGCCCTTCTTTAACCACGTCCCTTGTATCACTTTTGACGTCATCAGTTTTAACGGTCCTGGACAACTTTGACAACTACCTTGTGCGGGGTGATGAGATCTTTCAAGCCATACCCAAATGAGCGCGATTCAGTCAAACAGACCAGAGAAAGACGCAAAAAACCGTGTAACTTTGAGCAGAAAATTCCAATGAAAATCTTGTCCCACTACCCACTGGTACTTTCTTCAAAAAAATTCACGATCCTCGAACGTTTTGCAAAATCTTTTCCCACCAAAAGGTAGCCTAGTAAATGCCCCACAAAAGAAAAAAAGGGGGGAAAGAAAAGCAAAAGAAGCGGGGAGGGGAGAAAGCAAAAGGTAAAAGACGAAAGGGCAGCGAAACTTTTTTGCTTTCTGCGCATGCCCGAACTTTGAAAGCTGTAATTTGGCATCAGGAACAAAAGCTAGTCCAGTGCTCGACTTGTAAACAACGCTTTGGACAGTTTGGATTCTTTTCGGCTAGACAGCAGCCTAAAAACGGCTTGACTCGCTTCGAAAGGCATTTTTTGGCAAAATGTCGAGGAGTCAATGGGTTAATTGGCTTGAACGATGATACGAAATTGACACTTCAAAATCACTCGGCCGTGAAGGGTCAACCGTTGTGCTTAGTCTGTAGAGGGGGGTAAAGGGGGGGGGGGGTCCTACGCGCGTTTCACGGACATTAAAAAGTAGAAATCAATAACGCATCACGATGATTAAAATTCCATGTTCACTTTTCCCGGAAATTTACGAAGCAAAAGGACACTGCATGGTTGGACTTGTTTAGAATGCTGTCTGCAGAATTGCCACTTTAATGACGTTTAATACTGGAGTCGATGTTCTGCTTTTTGAGCCTCCCACACAGCTAGTACAGAGAAGTAACAGAAGTCAGGTGAACATAGGTGAAGATAAACTGATGATGACTAGTAATGATGGATAGTACCCAATGTCAATGTCATTTGACCTTCCCCTGTCTCGTTTACCTTCTAAACAATAGGTCTAAGGAAAACTTAGAAGAACTTTGACGTGACTTTGACCATTCTTCCGCGACGAGTAGTAACTGCTCGAAGAAAAGTCATTTCATCCTCGTTGTCGTCTAAGTTTACCGCTTCTTCTTCACTTTCAGACTCATATTCTGTCATATTCTGATTCTTGTTCAGCATCCTCCGTAGCACTTCCACCCACCACTGACAATTCTGACTGAACCCCCTCATGTTCCTTCTCCACATCAGAAGCTTCTAAAGGTCTTGTCTGCGGGAGCCTCACTTTGTCATTTTGCGGAACAGAAGTGGCGTACATGTTTAATGGTAATGTGCCTGCTTTGAACATCGCCGTTTCTTCACGTTCGGTGCGTTGTCTGACAGCTTTGCCGTGGCTTGCTGCCCACTCCCTCATCAATACTTGCTCACCGCTGTTAAGCTTTCTCGTGTGCTTGAGGTGGCTCATTCTTGGAAGAGCATTCAGTGGTGTAACTTGAGGAATAACAGGGTAGTACGACTGCTCGTTGGTGTAGTGATAAGCCGCCCATCGTACAACCCTTCTGATGCTTTCGAAGACAATATTCGCCAGATTGCGAGCATACTGTAAGGATGTAGGAAATTGGTCCTTAGAATGGAGGTTTTCCACTTGGACAGTAAGGCAGCTGTGAAGATCCGTACTTGGTAACTCGTGTTCAGCTCTTGTACCAGCTCTTGAAGATCTTGAAGACCTTTTAGTATCATACTAAATGATGACTGTGTTTGACTTGAAATACTCCCCTTCGCTCCCATAGGTTTGGATGGTTTGTCAAAGAGGGACATCACTTCATCTGTTGATCTCTTTAAGTAGGCATCCACGGCTTTTAAGAGCTCTATAGCTTCGTCTAAAGGCAACTTTTGCACCACCTGATGTTTCTGGTGGACAGGAAATGCTTTGTACAACATCCCTAAATGCTTCAGGAATTCCGCAGCGCCTTTAACTGTGGTAATTAATTTGACACAGCCTGTTTGTGCGTCAGTTACAAATCATGATGTTCTTGTCGAGCTGAACCGCGCAGATGCCCATAGATATTGGGAAAAAGAGGCGTCTTTGGCTCTTGCATTGCAATTTCCAGCAATAATAATGACCTTTTTACCAGGGACTTTTGCTTTGATCTGACGACTTCCTGTCTCCGCATAAACAATTCCAGTTCTGTAGACAGCAATGTGGGAACTTTCTACGCAGTGAGCACTTCCATTCTTTACAACCACTTCAACAGCACGATCAGACATGTTTATAGTAATCACACCTCCAGGAACCCCTTTGTGTGAAACATAAAACACATTCTCGCTCAGGCACATAGAAATCACTTCTTTGCAATGGGTGGGATACTTACAGACATTTGCTCGTCTTTCATTGACGACCATTGACCATTTTCATTCATAAACACGTGCAAATAAAATTACTCAATTTTGCAATTATTCTTATCTTGTAAAACTGCTGCCGACGTTGATGAAAGAAAAAGATTCCTCTCCTCATGCCACTGTGCTTGAGTGTTTATCGTATAAGCTTTGCTGCCTTCTGCAGACTTTTCTAACCGACAGAGTTTTAATTCAATAAAGGATCCTAGACCACGCTTTTCCTACTCAGCTTTCAAACCAGCGTACTCAATGATGTGCCGCTTAAGAGCTTCAAGGGATGAATGCGTACTGTTTATGGGTATTCGAATTCGTTCTTTACCTCCAAGGAAACCCATAGATCCCACAGATTTGGGATCTACATAATATATTACTCCCTCTAATTTGAAAACTTGCTCATTGTCAGCCATTGTACCCGGCTGTGATGATAATGTACAAAGCTCATGCCAAGCGCGCGAATCTGTCCAACGTCACGGGTCACTTGTAACGTAATCTCAAATGAAAAAGCAGCGCCTGGTCATTTAAGACACATAAGAGAACTTTTTAACGACTTTTAAGACCTTTTAAAAAGGTCATTTGAAGTTCCACTGGCTTCAGTGTAAAATTTGTCTTCTTGAAAGCTACCATGAAAATCACGAATATCGGATAAACGATTTTAAGGTTCACGTGTCACGACAAGCAAACCATTCACAGTTCATGGATTTTAATTTCGTATTTTCACTGGTCACGAAAATTAAAAACACTTAATCCCGTACCACGCAATAACCCCTTTCCCCCCCTCTCTGTAGTCTCTCTATCCGGCTCACTACACTAGCGTCTTGATCGCTCGCTCGTTTCCCTCAACCCATATCTGAGCGGAAAGAGAGACTGCTCGTAGTCTAATCCTGCCATGCAAGTGTCTTTTTTTTGGACGAGCAAGTGCTGACAGAACATTTTGATGTTTACTGATCTATTTCTTTGATTATGAAAACTGAGGAGAATTTGGACAAGTCACAAAACGGCCAAGGTAATGGAAGTCAGGCCGAAAAAGGAAAGTGGAGGGGGAAAATAAGCCCACCCACACTTATAGTTTATTCGGAAAACTCCTGTTTTGTCAAATGGGGTTTCTGAGTGGTCGGGTGGGTTGCTTGTGTAGAGTGCGTGACATGTTATGTTAAGTGTGTGACTGCGAGTTCTGATACCGCAATGTATGCTGGGATGTCTTGCGAGCTGAACCATGTGCTCGAAGGTTGTTATGAAAAGTTGGGAACTTGTGCTTTAGAATAAAACGGTTCTGGTTGGATTGGAGCTTGTAACATTGGCGACCCTGCCAGGACTGGATTAGCGGAGCCTTTCATCGACGAAAAGCCGTCAGGAGTTGCGGAAGACAAGTGGTTTTGGCACGTTTTCGGGAACGTTTGGTTGATTTGGCGAGTGTACGTGTTGGTTGTGTTCGATAGGGGACTTTGCAACGAACACTACGAAAGGTATATTTGGATTGTGGACAGTCAATTATACTGGTGGTGAGTGCGAAAGATTTATTTGTTGAAGTATGGCGGATGTTGAAAATCTGCAGATCGAAATTCAGGCCGCGTTTTGTAATTTAAGCGAGGAAAAGCTTAAAGATGTTTGTAGCAAACTTAACATTACTTTGCCCCCTGAGAACAAGGGAAGGTTGGTCTTTATTCAAGCTCTAAACAAATATCTTGAAACGGAAGAATTAGATTACGAAAAGCTTAAAGAGCTATTGTCGTCCTTGAGTATGGAGGGAAAAGTAATGGCACCGACCCCTGAAAAGGATGATGTCACCGTCAGAGCAGAGGAAAAACCTTCAGTATCAATTTCCAAATTTAAAAGGCACTTCAAGATCTCGGGACAAATTGGTGACTTGTCGCAGAAGGATCGTCTGAGTTTTTCCTCGCTAGTGCACCAGATTGAGAACGGTTTAAAGAATGATTACACAGAGGATGAAATCAAAGAAGCGGTGATAAAAGCCATAAACCCGGCCTTAAGCTTGAGAAGTTATTTGGAGGGGAAGGCTGACTTAACTCTGGCCAAACTGAGGAGAATAATGCGTTCTCACTACCAGGATAAAACAGCAACAGAGCTGTACCACCAGTTAAGCTCAACTGTTCAGCAGCCAAAAGAAAAGCCGCAAGAGTTCTTGATCCGTCTCCTCGATTTGAAACAGAAGGTCTTGTTTGCATCTCAAGAGTCTTATTCCGAACTGAAATATGATCCCACGTTGGTACATGGCATGTTTGTACATAGTTTTTCCCTTGGTTTGCAAAATGAGAATATCAAGATGGAAATGAAGCCTCACCTAGAAAAGAAAACTGTGAGTGATGAGGAACTATTTGAGAAATTAAATGTGTGTGTCAGTAACGAAATGGAACGGTCACAGAAATTTGGTTTACAACTGACCCCCAAGGTGAATGCCGTTCAAGAAGCAGGGACAGGCAGACAGAAAAGAATAGCAAGGTGGAGCAAACCCTTATTAAAGGAGCTTAAGGCAGAAGTTGCTGCAGTAAAAGAGAAAGTTCGGGCCCCACCTCCATCCAAGCCCAACCTTCCCCTACACAACAGCCTATGAGACAACCTCCACAATGTAGGAGCTGCCAACAAAATGGGAATGGATAGTTTTGCAACCATTGCTTCAAGTGTGGCATTAATGGCCATTACGCACGTGAGTGCACTGCACAGTTCAGCCGACGCCCTCCCACTGAACTTCAGGGAAACGGACAGAGGTCACGTCCATGGGACAGGGTGTGACCGGGCAGGAAACTCAGTCCCATTGCGTACAATGTGGAAAACAAGGAAATGACAGTGCACCGCTTAATCGCTGCGGAGCATGTAAGACTAGCAGGTATTGCTCCAAGGAATGTCAAGCAAAACACCGCATTGTGCACAAAAAAGTTTGCATGGCTATACAGGAACTAAAGTAACGGAAAGCGACTGAAGATGCTAATGATCACTTGAACACGATGTTTCCCTTCCACTTAACGCCAAGACAGCAGGCTGGCCTGACAAACCTTGTGGGACAGAGGTACATAGTGAAATGCATAATTCAGGGGAAGGAAGTAGAGGCATTGTGGGGTACGGGCTCCCAGGTTTGTGTAGTGTCAAGGAAATGGCAACAAACTCACCTTCCCCTAGAGGTATTAAGGAATGTTGATGAGTTTTTAAGGGTTGGAGAAGAGTTAAACTTGGAAGCAATGAACGGAACTGACATTCCATTTGATGGTTGGATTGAGGTCAGGTTTAAGTTGGCTGGAGATAACACAACTGCTGATGAACTGACAGTGCCATTCTTAGTGGGGCAACAGGACCAAGAGTATCCTATCACTGGATTCAATGTCATAGAAGAAGTTCTCAGAACTCACAGCGGAAATTTCCAAGTTGCAAATACCATCATCCAGCAGTCATTTCCTTCAGTCCACCACACTAAAGTAGGTGCTCTGGTCAATCTCATCCAGACAAGATCACAGGACACAGGTACTACAGCTGTCAAAGTTGGAAAGAGAGATGTAATGCTGCCAAAGGGAGAGGCAACAAAAGTTAAGTGTCGAATCCATCTCGGCCCTGTTCCAGAGGGAATGCCAATGATATTTGAGCCCAAGGAAGAGAGCGACATCCCAGACGGACTGGAAGTGAGCGAAGAACTCACTAAAATCTCTCCGGGAACATCCAGCCAAGTGACCATTCTGGTCCACAATAATACAGACAGGAACATTTTGCTAAAACGCAGAACAGAACTGGGGCGAATACACATGGATAAGTCACTTTTATCAATTCCAGTCCCTGCCGACCAAACGTACATCCAGAAAGAGGCGACAGCCGGAGCCACCTCACATGAAGGTCAGAAACAAGATGAATGGGTGCCACCAGTTGACTTGAGTCAGTTAGAAGAAAAAGAACAAAGGATTGTCCGCGAAATGTTACGGCAAGAGGCTGGTGCCTTTGCAAGAAACGATGATGATGTTGGCTGAGTTGAAAAATTGGAGCTTGACATCAGGTTAAAGGACGATCAGCCAGTACAGAAGAACTATATCTCCATCCCCAAGCCACTCTATGGGGAAGTCAAGGAGTACTTAGAAGATCTGATAAATCGTAACTGGATCTGGATTACTGTTCAGCTTATTCATCACCCATGGTCTGTGTACGGAAAAAAGATGGGAGTTTACGATTATGTATTGACTATCGGGAATTGAACAAGAAAACATACCCAGAGCGCCAGCCGATCCCCCGGATACAAGATATCTTAAATGGACTTGGCGGCAACCAATGGTTTACAGTGCTCGATCAAGGAAAAGCCTACCACCAAGGTTTTGTGGCAGAAGCGAGTCGCCCCCTCACTGCATTTGTAACTCCCTGGGGGTTGTACCAATGGAACAGAATGCCATTTGCGTTAATGAATGCCCCTGCGGCTTTCCAAAGGTGTATGAATGAATGTCTGGACGGCTTACGTGACAAAATATGTATCCCCTACCTGGATGACATTCTGGTTTATAGCAAAACTTTTGAAGAACATGTTCGGGATGTTCAGCAAGTTCTGCGTCGACTACAGGAACATGGAATTAAGGTGAAACCATCAAAGTGCAATTTCTTTCAGCGCCGAGTTAGATATTTAGGGAGGATTGTTTCCGGTGATTGTTACTCTCTGGATCCAGAAGTCACGGTAGCTGTACACAATTTAGCTAAGCAGAAACCAGAGACAGTAGGTGATGTCCGTAAAGTGCTAGGATTTCTGAGCTACTACAGACAATACATCCAGGATTTCTCACGCATAGCCAAACCCCTGTATGATCTCATGGCTGGCCCTGATCCGTTGGTTAGTAACCACAGGATAACTTGGACAGATGAACATCAGGAGAGGCTTGACTTGCTAATCCATCAACTAACTTCTCCTCCAGTTATGGCATTCCCAGACTTCACCAAACCATTTGTGCTGCACACGGACGCGTCACAAGAGGGGATTGGAGCTGTCTTATATCAGGAGCAGGATGGAAAGTTGAGAGTTTTGGGATATGCCTCTAGAACATTAACTCCAGCAGAGAAAAACTATCACATGCATGCAGGAAAACTGGAGTTTCTTGCTCTCAAATGGGCCATCACTGAGAAATTCCGCGACTATTTATACTACGCCCCTTCCTTTGCCGTTTACACCGACAACAACCCACTTACTTACATACTATCGTCAGCCAAGTTGTCTGCAGTGGGGCATCGGTGGGTGGCAGAATTGGCAGATTTCAATTTTAACATCAAATATCGGCCAGGGAAGACCAACATCGATGCAGATGTACTATCTCGCATACCAATAGACCTCGACAAATACATGAAAGACTGTACTGCAGAAATGGAGAAAGATGCAATCTGTGCAACCATATAAGCAGTGATCCATCAGGGAGAAGCCACACCTTGGGTGACAGCAGTATCAGCAAGCATCAGCGTTGCTCACTGAGAACCAGCCGTCACAGATTTAGTCTTTAGACAGCTCACCTCAGACGAAATACAAAGAGCTCAAAGGGAAGATCCCAATATTGCGCGGATCTTGGCATACAAGAAACGAGGATATCCCCCATCGGGAGGAGAACAGAGGAATGAAAACCGTGTCACCTCTTGTTACTTGAGAGAATGTAATAAGCTCCATATCTTAGCGGATGGGATCCTTTGGCGTCAAACGAAAAGTCGACTGCAGCTAGTACTACCCACAAAGTTTAAGCAGCTGGTTTACCAGGAGCTTCACATTGAAATGGGCCACCTGGGAACAGATCGAGTGGTGGATTTAGCTCGATCCAGGTTCTACTGGCCATACATGCAACGAGAGATTGAGTACTTCATTGCCAACAAATGCCGCTACATCCAACAGAAGAAACCTCAAATACCCACTAGAGCACCAATGGAGAGCATCACAACAACAGCCCCATTTGAGATGGTTTCCATAGATTTCCTCCACTTGGAGAAAAGTCAGCGGGGATTTGAGTACATTCTGCTGATAGTAGATCATTTCACAAGATTTGCACAGGCCTACCCAACCCGTACCAAGACAGCACGGACGGTGGCGGAAAAGATCTACAATGATTTTGTCCCACGATTTGGATTCCCAGCCCGTATTCACAGTGATCAAGGAGGAGAATTTGAGAACAATCTTTTCCGTCAATTGCAGCAGTTGACTGGCGTTTCCAAGTCTCGCACCAGCCCTTACCATCCACAGGGTAATGGGCAAGTAGAGAGGATGAACCGCACCCTATTGTCCATGTTACGAACGCTCCCAGAGTTGAAGAAGCGGAAGTGGGATGAATCGCTCAATAAAACGATCCATGCGTACAACTGCACCAGGCATGAGGCGACCGGATACGCTCCGCATTATCTGTTGTTTGGACGACTTCCACGCCTACCAATTAATTTGATATTCAATTTGAACCCACATCGCGCACAAGGAGATTACAACGTTTACGTCCAAAAGTGGCAGCATGACATGAAGGAAGTATACCAGATAGCTCAACAGAATGCCACGAAGGCCGCCGAGCGCAGTAAGGAATACTACAACAGAAGAGTGTCAGGTGGAGTTCTTCAGCCAGGAGATCGAGTGCTAGTTAGGAACTTAACAGAATGCGGTGGACCAGGAAAACTAAGACCGCACTGGGAGGACGTAATTCATGTTGTAGTTGAGCGAATGGGAGACCAAAGTCCAGTTTACAAAGTTAAGCCCGAGAGTGCGTGCTGCGGCCGTACAAGAGTGCTTCATCGGAATTTATTACTGCCTTGTGATGCTCTAGAACTGGATATTTCAAGAACGGAACCTGTTACGCGTTCTAGGAGGAGAGCTACAGAGAAACCGCCCTTAACCGTGACAGGAGATGATTTGCAGAGCTCGGGTGGAAGAAGATGAGGATGATCTCGCTAGCATGCACCTTGTGGAAGCTGCACCTGGTAATGTAAGAGCTTCAGTGTCATTAACTCCAGATCAGGACCTGCCTCCAGATTTAGTTGAGAATCATGTGATTACGGAGGACGCTATTGAGCCGTCAGACGAAATGGAACCTGCAGAAGAAGTGAGTGCTGAATATGACGAAGCTGGACAATCAGCGGGGGAGGAAAATGCGGGGCAGAATATGCCTACTCGGCCGCAGCGCCATAGAAGACCGCCCCAGATCCTGACTTACAACTCCATGGGAAATCCACAGTACCAGCGTGTTGAACCAGTAGTGAGCAGCTCATTTGTTAACTCTATCCAGGCTCCTTGGATGACACCAGCTGCAGCAGCTGTCCATTTTGGAGCGCCCGTTTATTACTGTGTTTGGCCAGTATGTTCACAGCCTGCCTACTACTAGAAGTGCACGAGGAGAACCTTGTCTGAAATTTGAGCATTCCAGTGAATAGTGAAGGAGCGCAAGTGAACAATGAGACAATGTTTAGAGACACTGATGTTGTTACTGTAGAAGACAGAGAGTGAAACGTTCTGTGCTGTTTTAAGGGAACTCTTTTATTTTTGGTGGAGAAGTGTGTAGAGTGCGTGACATGTTATGTTAAGTGTGTGACTGCGAGTTCTGATACCGCAATGTATGCTGGGATGTCTTGCGAGCTGAGCCATGTGCTCGAAGGTTGTTATGAAAAGTTCAGAACTTGTGCTTTAGAATAAAACGGTTCTGGTTGGATTGGAGCTTGTAACACTTGTTCTTTTCCTTAGCAGTCTGCAGGATAGAATTTGCCAAGTAAACGTTACATTGTGAAAGTGGATCGACGTTGTCGCGGGAAATGACAAATTCCACGATTAACCGAGTCTGCTTTTTAGAGTAGTACTCCTTGCTATCCTATCGGACAAGAAGACACAGTATTTCTGAGACGTGCAATGTGTTTCATGCTGCTGGTTTGGCCCATTTTCAGCACTCCACTGAGACCTTGCCACGAAACTTTGATCTTTGCTTAGTGCGTTTTTTTTGCAGCTCTCCAGGTTTGCCGAAGTAGGACATTGCATCGGGTTAAGAATAGCCAAAGAACAAAACCTATGTGATGGAAGGAGAGAAAGCTTACAATTTAAAGTCGATAAGGAGACTGCAGTGTAAATGATAGAATAAATAATATTTTTTTCCATCGATACCTTTTTATAAATCTTTTTACTCCCAAAGTTAAAGCTTCGAAACTAGTCTTTTAGTCTTTCGAGTCCAGGAGTCTTACTACCAAGCTACCTAGCAGTGCTATTCTACGGTATGATAGTAGTAAAGGGCGCTCATCTGGGCGCTAATCCTGGCTTCTGATTGGTCGAGTGACGTCAGAAGTCACGTGGTGTGGGAAACCGCGGACCAGTTGGAAAAAGGGATCGTGGGCTCATGGAACCGGAAGTCATGTGATTTGGAAGGAGAAACCGCTGACCAGTTGGAAAAAGGGATCGTGGGCTCATGGAACCGGAAGTCATGTGATTTGGAAGGAGAAACCGCTGACCAGTGGGAAAAAGGGATCGTGGGCTCAAGGGGAAGGAAAACCGCGGAGAAAACGCGGGCTCAAAGTCCAAAGTCCAATTTTGGGAACGTGGGTGACCCATATATGGCCCATATATGGATTTGATATGGTTTTGATATGACACAAGTCCAATTTCTGCAACGTGGGTAGGTATAAAAGGGTAAACCCTAAGGTGAGGGAGTAGTCAGGATGAGTTTTTACATCACTCTGCTCAGTGATCAAGCACAAGGCCCGGGTCAAAAATTTACCGCCAGGCTTCCTCATTCACATTATCTGGTAGAAGATGATTGGGAAGTGGCCTTGGTACATATCTCACACCCTGGTTTTAATCAACCATTGGTAGATCAAACCAAGGAGAATTGGACGCAACAAGATAGTCAGAACCATTGGATGAAAACAGATATCAGATACATACCAAAACGTGCGGATGGAACGGCTCCCATTCAAGTGACCAAACAAATCCATTTACCACCAGGGTATTACTACAATTTGAAAGAAGCATGGATCGCCATCGCGTACGAAATAGAAAAACAGCACATGGAAGTCATGATGGATATACCCAAAATGAACGTGGACGATCAAGCGAAACGACAACAACTAGCTGCTCTGAACCTGGCTCAACCCTACGTGAAAATCACCAATGCCGGCATTGCCTCCGAATTAGATTCGTTGTATGTACTCATTCCAGCCAACATGCAATTTGAAATGGAATGGAAATTAGCTGGCTTGATGGGCCTTGTGAAAGATGGAACGCCCACGCAACGAATTGTGGAAGAAAAAAATTATCTGGTGAAACATATCGTGGATTACAACGATCGTCATAAATGGGAAGTAACGAGAGGTCCTGCCAACAAATATCCACCGTTTGGTCATGTCTCCGTCAGTTTTACTCACCCCGATTTCGAGTATGAGTTGTTCTTGGGTCCGAATCTGAGTCGACAACCCTTTCCCAGTACGCCAACGGTCAAACCGCAACAACAACAACAATTGATGATTTACACGGATCTGGTTGCATCGAGCATTGTGGGAAATCAACAAAAAGGTTTTTTACGTACCTTGGATGCGGGCAATACCGATCATCAATTTGATACCAGGCAACGGATGTATTTTCCTCTTGGCAAGACCATCTTTGACAGTATTGAGATGGACATTCAAACAGCGGATGGACAACCGGCTCCGTTCAAACAAGGGCGAACCATCATCACTCTTGAACTCTCCAGAAAAAGTCAACGGACATGACGTGGTTGTTTTTTTATACAGAAAGCGAATCATTAATTAAATCCTGGAGCACGTGGGACCTAGCCCGGTTAGCTCCAGAACAGGCTAACTACTTAGATTGGTTTGTTGAAAAGAGATGAGGAATAAAAAAGGCTTACCGCTATCCCGTTTACTTGACATTCTTGCTTGTTTGCTTGCTTGCTTGACTGCTTGCTGGCTTGGGAGTGAAAAATAGAATGGGACGGTGGTTTTTTTTTTTTATAGAGACCCAAGGGTCACGTGGGAGGGGTGATGAACCAATCACCAAACAGGGCACAGCCTGGCATAACAACAGGTCATCCCAAACAGGGCACAGCCTGGCATAACAACAGGTCATCCCAAACAGGGCACAGCCTGGCATAACAAGAGGTCATCCCAAACAGGGCACAGCCTGGCATAACAAGAGGTCATCCCAAACAGGGCACAGCCTGGCATAACAAGAGGTCATGCCAAACAGGGTTCAGCCTGGGATAACAAGAGGTGATGAGGAGACCCAGCGGTGCCTTGGGAGGGGAAGAGGAGGGGGGACCCCCCTCCCCCTTCCTTAGATGGACCATCAGGCTTTGCGGGGAATGATCCCAGAGACTATAAAACAGATCGCACCTCGAGGTGGGTCATCTCAAGATGGCCTCTTGTCAAGACCAATTACTCCAAGAGTTTGAAGAATTTGAAGCGGATCTCCCATTTTATTGTGAGTCAAGGCTACTGTGAGTCAAGAGACATTTATTTATGACCATAGTGCAAACTCAGTGTTGTCAGTTTTTATTTTTTAATTAAAAAAGAGTTGATGTTTTCTACAATGGGTGGTCTGTATTCTTTGCCACGCGGGTTGGGGTGCTCCTATGTACAAATTGAAAAAAGCTATCTACAATTTGAAAAAATAAAAAGTAAAAAATTAAAAAAGAAAAGCTATGTACAATTCCAAAAATAAAAACTAAGAAATTACAAATGAAAGTCTTCCAGTTCCGTACGTAATTGATCAATGTTCTCGGGTAGACAGAACGTGCGGTTGAATAAGGCTTGAATTTCGGCTCGGGTTTTCTCGTCCACATCCCGGGATCCCACAATAGCACTGCTTTGATGAAGGGTGGGCTTTTTAGGTCCCCAAGGAACAAATTGACTGCCAGTCACCAGGGTGGCGGCATTCTCGTTGACTTGGTAGTAATGGTCTGAACGGTACCACGATTGACTGGGGATGTCAAAGAGGTAGACGGGTTTGCCTTGATCCATAGCCAATTGCACGGTCCAACCAGTGCCTCCTTTCACGCGTTTATGATCCGGTTCCAAGATGCCAAAGGCATAGATGGTATGGGCTTTCTTGGCAATTTGATAATTGCGTTGTAGCAATTGCAGGGTGTAAAAATGACTGGGCATTTGTTTGCCTAGTTTCTCTGCCGCCTGGTGAAGATGGGGGTTGGCCAACATCAGGACTTCCACCGTAGAAGGGGTGATGAAAGTGGCTCGAGGATGGTTCGGGGGGACCAGGACTTCGAGTTGCATCCCAAAGTGTTTGGCATGTTGTTCCACAAGGGCATCCGTACCTTTGGCTCCCCCTGTGTAGACCACATGTCCATGACCAATTTGGAGTTCCAAGGCATCCACATCGTGTTCTCCAATCATGTCGATGTTGGGGGGCATTTAAATACGTAGCCGGTGTCTGGGCCTACAATAGCTAGAATCTCCGTGGGAGTCAACTCTAAGGCCAAACCGAAATCAATGACGTGGTGCTGTCGGCACTGTTGGAACGTGAATCCCGCTGCTAGACCTCGTTTGACCCGTTCAGCCAAATACTCTTCGGTGGAAGCAAAGTCGTCTCGGTTGAGATCTTGGTAGTAGTCCATCTACTTAGAATGATAACTCAGGGACCAAGGGAGCTCCTTAAATAGGGACAACGGACCAATGGGAAGACAAGAGGACCTTATATGGATTGAATAAGCTGACCAATGGGAAGATAACAAGTCCTTATATGGGTAGGATAAGCTGACCAATGGCAACCAAGGGTCTAAGGTATAAAAAGGCCTCGGTAGTAGGGGTGAAAATCTTGAGCACGATGTCAGTCGAACGGAAGAGAAAGCCAAGCGTACACCCTGCGGGGAAGAAGAAAAAGAAAGAGAATGTGGACTGTGATCCGGTGGTAGGGGAGGTGGTGGAAGATACCCGAGCGGCGGTGGAAGATATGATGAAAGAATTGAATGACATGGTTGGGCAATCTACACCACCACCACCTCAATTCACCCTGATGACCATGTTTGACAATGAGGTGGACTATCATCAAGTCAAAGGCAACAATGAAAAGGTGGACTATATGGTATGCCCCTGCCATGACGTGCGTTTGGAGGCCCGAGAATCTCAAAAGGGATGGAAGTATGTGAAATGTCCCATGCAACCGTGTTTGCTGTTTTGTGGACAAGATCAAGCCTTGGAGTATATGAAAGCCGTGTATAGTCAACCTCATGTAGAAGTGTTGGACATGTGGACTTGTTTGCAGTGTTTTTGCCGGGAACCCGCCACGCTGCAACAGAGCCATTCGACCCAGAACCCCGATCGCTTGTTTCTGAATTGTTCCAAGAAACAGTGTGGCTTCTTCCGATGGGCCGATCAACCCATGGGCCCCAAGTACTGGAGTTGGTTTCATGACAACCCGCCCAAGAAAGCCGACCAACAAGCTGAATCTCCTTTGTCTACCCGTGATGCACAAGGATATCCCAAGAGGGGCTATGACATCCCTGGCCCACCCCCTCGAGCTCCAAGGAAAGAGGATCGCCCCCTGACAGATTATGAGAAACAATTGTTGCGAGAAATTCAAGAGCTCAAGAACCGTCAAGAAATGATGGTAGCCCCAGCTCCGCCACCCCCCAAGTACAGTGACAGTGTGGACAACTGGCAGAAAGGTCTAGAGACCGTCGCCTGTGGCCGTCTAGGTCTCTTTTAAATGGTTTAAAAAGGAGTAGGAATAAATGATGTTATCAAATGTGACCATGGAGTCTGCTGTGTCGTATTCGTGGGAGTCTCTCTGGTCCCTGGGGCAATGGCAATGCCATCAATCCCTGTGCCAAGTCTTATATGATCATCAACCCGGGTCCAAGATCCCTATTCCCCCATGTCCCGAGGACACGCATCCTCTCCAGATCTTTGAAGAAACCCATGTCGATCGTAACCTGTATCGATGGGTGGTGTTTGTCGTATGGTTAAAAGCCCACCCAGAGGCGTGGCGATGGTATCGAATCATTCAAAAGGCGCATCCCCACACGGTCCCCACCATATCGACCTTATGGGATGAATGCCAGAAAGTATGGCCCCTCGAAAGAAAAAGGTCTCCCCATCATGGTTGAATCGTTACCACGATCCGAGAGCCCCCGGCAGTTTAGGTGGGGTGCAACGGTTTGCCAAAGCCCATCGTCTCCCTTTGAAGAAAGCCCAACGGCTCTTGGAACAGGATTTGGCCTACACGTTACATAAACCGCGACGTCGTCGTTTTCCCACCGTCCCCGTGATCGTAGGAGGATTAGATGATCAATGGGTGGCAGATTTAGTGGAAGTGCAACCGTTGGCCAAGTATAATCGGGGTATACGATACTTGTTGACGGTCTTGGATGTCTTGTCCAAATACGCGTGGGTACAACCGTTGAAAGACAAAACCGGGGTCGCGTTGGTTCATGCCTTTGAGAAGATTTTGAAAGGACGACGTCACCCGAATCGATTGCAAACGGATCGAGGGAAAGAATTTTATAACCGGACATTTCAACGATGGCTTGACGAGCAAGGCATCCATCATTTTTCCACCGAAGGGGATGCAAAAGCCAGTGTGGTGGAACGATTTAATCGGACCTTGAAAGAACGGTTGTATCGTTATTTTACGGCTGCTAACACCTTACGCTTTGACGATGTCTTACCCGAGTTGGTGCAAGGCTATAATGCTACCCGTCATCGAAGTATTGGTATGGCCCCTCAAGACGTGACATGGGACAACGAAGAAGCGGTGTGGAAACGATTGTACAGCCAACGATTGAAAGGTCAGAAAAAACCTACATTCAAAGTCGGAGATCGTGTCCGTCTCAATAAGATTCATCGTACGTTTGAAAAAGCCTATTTACCCGGTTGGACCGAAGAAGTGTTTGTGGTGCATCGTGTGATCCCGGGCCCCGTGCCCACGTATAAGATTCACGAATGGGATGAGACCCCCGTCCAAGGTACGTTTTATGAAGAGGATTTACAAAAAGTCCATGTGTCCGATGTGTTTCGCATCGAAAAGGTACTTAAGCGACAAAAAGATCGTTGGTTGGTCAAGTGGAAAGGGTGGCCCGACAAGTACAATAGTTGGATTCGTAGTCAAGACGTGACGTCTCTCCAACCACCACCACCACCCAAGAGGAAAAGCCCACCCAAAGAGACAAGTCCCTCCAAAAGACGACGACGACGTGACTAAACAATGACGTTGGTGCCCAATTCTTCGTTTTACGTGACTTTGATGAGTCATGCGAGTACCAAAGAGTTTCCTGGGAACAAGAGTCATCATTTCAGAAACCGATTGCCGAAACCCATTCGATTTATGGGCCGAGGATGGATGGTGGGTATGGTGAGTTTATCCTTACCCACCATTCCAGTGCTAGCGGAAGAAGGAGGCGTGGGCGATTCCCATCCTCTGTTGTACGTACGATGGCACGAACGTGTGTATATCCAAGACGATCAAGGCAACGATCGCTGGTACCATGAACGCCGCGAACTCACTGTCTACGGGCGAGATATGAGAAAGGAGATGACCTCGTTGACGGGAGTTCAATTTTTTCATCAACTGGTCTATCGTTACGACCAAAGCCGTGCGAAACAATGTGGATTACCAATGTGGATTACAAACGACAAGTGGCGCACGTGTCATGGGGCAGAACCTTGGCCCTGAGAATGGGATGGATTGAACAAGTGTCCCCCGGCCAGTATCGATTGGGTCCCAATCTCTTGCAAGAATTTCAAGGCATTTCCACCATTCCCACCCCCACGGATGTCCGCGATGCCAGCAACAAACCCCTCTTTTGGAAAGTGGAGGGGGATTATCTGAAATTGAGTCTATCGTGTCCTTGGCGGTTTGTGAATTTGACCAAGACCTTTCGTGTCCCGTCGGAATTTCCCGCCGTGCGTCCTTTGCACGTGTATTGTGATGTAGGGACCAGCAGCATGGTAGGGGGTCGTATCACGGATCTCTTACGAGAAATCAAGTACCATCCTCAAAACACCACGCACTTTGAACCTCGACATATTCAATATGTCCCCGTACGCAACGAAGTGGTGGAAATCGTGGAAACCCAGATGGCCGAAACCAATGGGGATCTCGTGACATTTGGTGAAGGGCATACCCTCCTAACCCTCCACTTTAAAAGGGAGGTGGTAGTGTGAAGCAAACAAAAATGTCGTTCTACGTGACGTTACCCAGTCATGCCAACCGACGTGAATTTCCCAACAACCAAGCCAATTCCTTCAAGATTCGTCTACCTCAACCGTTACGGTTACCCGGAGGGGGATGGCAAGTGGGGTTGAGTGCCATTTCCTTACCGGATACGCACGTCAATTTGTACGAGTTGGTGCAAAAAGATGGGTACGTCATGTCGACGTCCTGGGACCAAACCTATCCCAAACCGAATGGAAAAGAGGGGGAAATGCAAGATCGAGGAGGGACGGCTGAAACCCTCATTAATGACATTCAACATTTGGATTGGGTGGTGGATGGGGTGAGTTTCATGAAAGCCACCATTGCTCACTTGGAACAACAACGCAAGGAAACGGCGATTCAAGGCGGCCGTTTTACCAATGATCAAGGCAAACACATGTACGTCAAGTTCAAGTGGGAAGGCGAGGATCTGCTCATTGACAACACCAATATCTGTCATTGCAAAACCGACACGCCCACCCTGTACATCTACACCAAGTTGGCTGTCAAGATGGGATGGTTACGTAAAATTAGCAGTGGATTGATTTTGGGCCCAAACTTACAACAAGACTTCATGGGGGATCAAATCCCTAACATGACAAAACCCGTTGGCAACGATTGGAACGATGTGAACGACGATCAGCACAACCCGGTCTTTTGGACGGTGCGTTCGTTTTTACCGGATCATTTACAATTGAGTATGAGTTGTGGGTGGCGTTTCACCAATTTGAATGTGGCGTTTCGTTCGGTGGTGGGAGATCCCTCGCGATCGTTGCACGTGTACTCGGACGTGGCAGGCAGTATGATGGTCGGCAATCGCGTCACCGATTTGTTGCGTGAAATCCACTACAAGCGGGAAGGCAGAGGTACCATGTACTTTGAACCGTTGCACATTCATTACCTACCGCTTCGTAATGAAGTGGTGGAAATCATTCAAATGCAAGTCACCGAAACGTCTGGCACCGAGGATAAGTTGGTCAGGTTTGGCAAAGGTAACACGCTGGTCACCTTGCACTTCAAAAAGGCATAAAAAGGGAAAAAGGGGATGGTCCATCAAAGATGCCCAAGACAAGAGCACGTCGAAGAAGAAGAAGAAGGCAACGAGGCGGTCTCTTGCCTCTGGCCGCTCTCGTGCCAGCCTTGATCGCTGTGGGGAAAGCCGCCGCGTTGGGAGCGGTGGGTGGTGCCGCGGGTTACGGTGGCAAAAAAGCCATGGAAGCGGCGACCACTCGGAAGAAAAAGAAAGGTCGATGAGAGGGGGTATAAAAAGACAAAGGGGGTGACGTGACGCATAGTCCTTGGTGAAAGAGCAAAGAAGACAACCATGCGAGGGGGAAGTTTGACACGATTTCGGACCGACGAGTGGTATGATCAACATGGCAGCGGGTTGATAAGGGAGGTCATGCGTGGGGGGTTCCAAGGCCTT
This sequence comes from Siderastrea radians, assembly GCA_964017195.1. NCBI lineage: Eukaryota > Metazoa > Cnidaria > Anthozoa > Scleractinia > Rhizangiidae > Siderastrea > Siderastrea radians. The sequence continues at coordinate 17,822,753 of OZ024895.1, forward strand.
AAAAGCACGCGAAATCCTTTAAAACTGCCTAGTAACACCTTGCGCGGATTGAACGCAGGGTTATCACGAGGTATCAAACGCAAAGCCGAAGACGTCCTTAAAAAAGAAATCACCAAACAAGCCAAGAAAGCGTTGAATCAGAAGAACGTGAAAGACGCCGTGCGGGTAGCCAGTGCCTTATTTCCCAAACAAACCAAACGGGCGCGAGATATTTTGGGCGTGTGAACATGGATCCCGTGCATTCACGACCTCGACGGATTCGTAGTAATCGAGGGTTGTCTCAATGGGGTGGACTGTATCCGTTTTGGAAACTCAGGAGAGGACAACGTGGTGGCTGGTTAAGTGCCGAGGTGATGAGAGTCCCCGGGTTTGATTTGAGACAACGTTTAGCACGACGACGACGGTATAAAAACCCCTCACGACGACGACGGGGTACCAGTACTCGACGACGTTAAACATGCCTGACGTGAGTACACAAACCCCACCGGCTCACCCACGTTCCGAAGGGACCGTCAACCCGGCGTTACGGATTTTCAAGGTGCCACCGACCGACATTAGCATCAATGCCTATCGCATGGTCACCATCCAACCCACCACCACGGGTATCAATCCCATGGAATTCATTGTGCCAGGGTTGGACGATTTTGTGGATTTGGGACGCAGTTACTTTACCATGGAATTGAGTTTGAAAAAGGAGGATGCCGGGAACTTGGACGCCGCTGAAAAATTATGGCCCGTCAACAATTTGGCCCATTCCATCATCAAACAAATTGACTTGCAGTTGAATGGCACGTTGATCAGTCCTCAATCCGACACGTATCATTACAAAGCTTACCTAGAAAACTTGCTGAATTTTGACCGAGAAGATGGCAAGACCGTGTTGGGACCCCAAGGATGGTTCAATCAAGTGGATTTCCCACCCCAATGGACTGCCAACAATACCAACAAAGCAGGGAACCATGCTCACTGGCAAGCTCTCAGTGCCAATCACAAAGCGGCCTATGAAGCCATGGTAGCCGAAGTCACCAAGTATGCTGCTGGTGTCACCCACAGTCTGGTGTTTACCCCGCACCTGGAAGTGTTTCACACTGGCAAACTGTTAGTGCCTGGCATCGAAATCAAGATGAAATTTCATTTCAATGGTCCCAGCCTGTTTTTCAATGGAGTGGGTGAAGCGGGACGATTGATGGAAGGCGATGTGAAACTACGGTTTCATCTCTGTCAACTGCGTTTGAATGATGCCATCTACCACAGTTTGTCTGAAAAAAGACACAATGAAGGCCAAGTGGCGGCTTACCCGACCGTCCGCAGTGAAATCCGCACGTTCAGCATGCAAAACAACCTGGTCCGCTTTGATATCCCCAACCTGTTTCAAAACAGAATACCGGACCGATTGATTGTGGGGTTGTTGGACAGCCGTGCCTTCAATGGAGATGTGACCCGAGATCCTTTCTGTTTCCAGAAATTTGGTTTGAGCTCCATTAAACAGATTGTCAAAGGAGAAGAATACCCTTATGAAACCCTGCAGTTAGTGCACAACAATGGCACCCGAGATAATCTAGGTTACTTCCGTTTTCTGCAAGCCAGTGGTGCCTGGTGTAAAAAGAAAGGCAATATGGTAGAACTAGGAGATTGGGGCCAAGCGAAAAATTGTACCTTGTTCATGTTTGACAATGTGGCCAATGGATGTGCCGACAGTCAAAACCTCAACCCCAAGCAAACCGGCGATTTACAACTGGTCTTGGAATTTGGAGCTGCTCCCGGTAACAATATAACCGTGCTCGTCTATGGAGAATTTGAGAATTTGCTGGAGATTGACAGGAACGGAGCTGTGTTGTATAACATTTACCAGCACTGAAGATGGAACACGTGGCCTTGAATAATGTCCAGTTGGATTATTTAGCCCGAGACGACCCCCAATTGAAACCGATGTTTTACGGGACGGTGGCCTGTGATCGTTTACCCAAGAGTCCTGTCAAGACCCAACCCCAAGGGTACATTGTGAATACCGACCCACACGATCAACCGGGACAACATTGGTTAGCGGTGTGGACAGATCGAAACGTGTGTGAAATCCTGGACAGTTATGCTTTACCCATGGACACGTACGTGCAAGCTACCCCGTTACGAGATTGGATTGTGCAATATTGGAAGTATGTGGTGACCAATGGCAAGTCCCTCCAAGCCATTTCAAGCAAGAGTTGTGGTGATTACGCCTTGTTGTACTTGAAAGCCAAAGCCCGTGGACGGACCTTGCAAGCGTTTTTAAATGAGTTTTCCGATCATGATTATGTAAGCAATGACCATCAAGCCGGTCAACGCCTTCAACAATTGATTGTAGGGCAAGAAGCCCGATGGTATCAACTTTGTTGTCATCCGTATCATCAATGTAATCATTAAATAAAATATGTTGGAAAAACGTGGTGTCGGAGTCGTAGCTCAGTCGGTAGAGCCTTTGGATCCCCCCTCGAATACATGAGGAGGGTCGTGCGTGGGTTCGAGTCCCACCGATTCCAATAAAAAGGTGCCTTTTTTTTAAAAACTGGGTAGTCGTCCTCATCATGCAAACGGGGAAACCATTTCGTTTTCATACCCCGTCCTCTATTTTGGTTGTGGGACCGTCGGGATGTGGCAAAACCGTGTTTACGGAAAAACTCTTGGTAGACAACCCGGAGTTGTTTGACACCCCACCGACCCAAATGCATTATTGTTATGGGGCGTGGCAAGATCGATTTCAAGGCATGCAAGATCGTGGGGTGGTGTTTCACGAAGGGATTCCCGATCATGAGGCGTTGGTGCAATGGTTTCCTGAAGGACAGGGGGTCCTGGTCTTGGATGATTTAATGGATGAAGGCAGTCACGATAAACGCGTGTTGGATTTATTCACCAAACATTCACATCATCAAGGGGTGACGGTGCTCTACTTGTGCCAAGACATGTTTCCCGTGGGTCGCTATGCCAAAAGTATTTCCCGCAATGCCCATTACATTGTGGCGTTCAAGAACCCCCGGGATCAATTAGGGGTACGCAATGTCATGCTGCAATCGTTTCCGACCACTTGGAAAGACACGTTGGAGACGTTTCATCAAGCCACCACACGACCGTATGGGTATTTGGTCTTGGATTTACACCCCGCCTCCTCCGATCAACAACGGTTGTTGAGTCACCTATTAAAAGACGAAGGATGGACGCGCACCTATCAAAAGCGAGTATAAAGGGACCCTTGGAACAGGAAACAAGAGAGTAATCATGGCCGATGATGACGACCGTCAACCCCCGCAATCGTACGATACCGTGGCCCCAGCGGGGGTCGGGGCGTTCAGCAGCAATGTCATGTCCCCAAGGGCTTGGCAAGATTTATATTTGAGCGGAGACCAAGGCCTTCTCGACGTGGCCATGGAGGAAATGCGATCGGATCTCCTCTATGAGTTTATGCAATCCATCCCCCCTGCCGACGTCGTGGCGAACTGGCCCGATGTAGATGGGGCAGCCCCTGCCCAGGCCTCTTCCCCCGCGGGGGTAGGAAGTCAAGCATCCCATTCACCCTCATTCCAAAGCCCCCAGACCACCCCAGAGTCTTCTGGGGCTCGAACGCCTGCGACGCCTCCTAGCGTACCCCGGGCGGCGGGTGCTCGAACAGCGGCGGGGGCTGGGGGTAATGGTAGGGGACGCCGTGGACCTAGGACTAGAGGTGGACGTGGTGGGGGACGTGGCGGTGGACGTGGTGGTGGTGGTGGTGGTGCTGGTGGTGGTGCTGGTGCTGGCGGTGGAGGAGGTGGTGCTGGTGGTGCTGGTGGTGGTGGAGGAGGTGGTGGTGGAGGAGGTGGTGGTGGTGGCGGTGGAGGTGGTGGTGGTGGTGGACGACGGGGGCGCCGACGCCGACGCCTTTTCCCCACTTCACCTGCCTCCACCACTACCACTCCCGGATCGTCTGGGAGGTCTGGCAGACAACCTCGTACCTTGCGTCAAGCCGATTTACAACGACGTTTACGCATGCTGTTACAAGATCAAGAACAATTAGCCCAAGGACGTGAAATTGCTAATGTCACCATGACCAATAGCATTGTGACCAGTTATAAACAAGGAGGAGCACCCAGCGTACAAACCTCGTCGTCCCGCGTGTCGCCGTGAAGATGAAAACCGTCGTGTCGTTATTGAATGGATCGAAACAGCATGGACTTCCCTTCCCTCCGGAATTATTACAACGTATGGATTCCTTGTATGCCTTTTACCACCAACAATGGTGGTGTTATCGCAAAATGTTGAATCATTACAAGTGTATCAATGCCTTGTTCAATGGCATGGCATTACTCCTGATGGCCGCAGGTATGATTGCTGGTCCGCTATTGGACAACAGTACATTGGTAGCCTGTTTGGCCGCGGTGGGCACCGTGGTCAAAGGATGGAATGATTTTAAACAATACCGATTTAAAGTGACCATGAGTCGATTTGCGTTTACCACCTATGCCAAAGCCTTAACCGAATTGAAAACCTATGTGAGAGGTATTCCCTTGGAGGATCTGGAAGGATTTTTAATCAAGATGCAAACCTTGGATGATACCATTGTGGATTTCACCCCTCCGTTACCCAAACGATGTCTCCAAGATTACCATGGTCATTTTGTGTACCAACCCTTGGAAGCCCTATGCTATGTAGACGGATGTCCTCGTCCCTTGAAACCCAAAGACTACTGGATCCATAAAAAGCCGCTCCCTCCCAGTCCTACACTCTTAGAACCATGGCCGTCCAACGACGACGACGACGACGACGCAGAAAAAGGAAACAACGAGGAGGAGCTTTAATCCGACGACAACGAGGTGGGGGTTGGTGGTCCGATTTCAAACGCAATACCCGTCAAGGTTATAAAGAGACGCGAGACGTGATCAAACAAGACAAAGCCCTTCAACGTTTCTTGACGGGTCGACCATGGTGAGGAGAAGAAGATTACGGCGACGACGTCGTCAACGAGGTGGATTTTTAAATCTATTGGTCCCTGCCATGGCCGGATTAGGGAAAGCCGTGGCCTTGGAAACGGATAAACGTATAAAACGCACGATCCAAAAAGCCAATCAACGCTATCGTCGCCGTCATCGGTAAACGATGCAACGTCTTCGACGTCAATTACCGTTTTTACGGTCCATGTTACAAGAAGCCAATGGTTCTAAACGTCAAGAGTTGTTACAACATGCCAATGCCGATCAAATCAATGCTGTGAGTGAATTGGTGTTGAACTTCTTAAAAAACAAGATTCCCGTCACCCCACCCATGCTGGCTAACCTTCAACCCTATAAAAAGGTACTACGTGATTTGGGACGTCGTCGACATTCCGTCAAAAAACGGCGTGCGTGGTTGGTTCAACAAAAAGGACGCGGCTTGTTTCAAGGACTTCACGAGGTGTTATGTCAATGTGCTCGACCGACCCGTTAACCCTGGCCACATGGATCACCCTGTTACAAGAGGCCAATCGGACCACCGACCAGTGGAAAGACGCCTGTTCTTATTGGAAGCATAAATATCACCTGTTGTATCGCGAGTACCAACATATGGTGAGGTCCCGCCTTTGTGAGAGCTGTCGTGAGATAGAAGACGGGGAACTTTGCCCCGACTGTAGTCAACCCCTATGGACGAGGTCTACATGATTCCCCAAAAGGACTTGGAACAACTCATTCAATATTACAAAGGAGAACTCACCGAAAATGCCTTGTTGAACAAAGCCGCGACGCTGGCCGCTAAAAAACATGTGTTGTTGGCCAATCCCGAATTACCCCCGGCCCTGGTCAATGCTCAAACCAAACCGTTGAGTCAAGAATTAACCAAGTTAACCAAACGCATTCGTCAATTTCCCGGAGGCGTGGGGGTTGGTGCCCCGGGTGGCCCGCCAGGCGAAGACGACGAAGAAGAAGCCGGGGATTTGGTGACGGGACCCGTGGAACAATGGTTGAAGCGCATGATAAAAGGAAGTCCGTCGACGCCCAAACCTACCATTACCCCAACCACCAAGAAAGGCAAAGGAGCAGCCACCACTAGTAAGATTGTCAAGAAAGGGAGTCCATCCACTAGTCGAGGGGATCTACAATCGCGTTTAGAAGCCGTGCGAGAACGACGCAAGGCCTGGGAAAAGCATTTAACCGAAAGTGGTTTCACGAAAGGCAAAGGCAAAGGCAAAGGCAAAGGACCTGCCCGTGAAGTGCAAGCATTAAAACCCTTACCCGGGTGGGAAGATTGGGCCAAAGGCAAAAAGTTACGACGTCGATTGGATTACGACAGTGAGTAAACCATGCCCACCCACAGGAGGAGAAGGGGTATCAAACGGAAACGCACCCAACGAGGAGGGGCCGTGGATGTCCAAAAATGGATTGCTAAAACCGGCAAAGAATTTCATTGGCCTGGCTATCAGTACATGGGCCCTGGCACGCATTTGGCCAAACGTCTGAAACGGGGGGATCCCGGGATCAATCGCTTGGACCAGATTGCGAAACAACACGACATTGATTACAGCCGTGCTAAGAATTTGCAAGATAAATGGAAAGCCGATACGAAGATGATCCAAGCCATTGATCGATTACCCGGCAAGAAAACCAAGACGGAACGGGTGGTCAAGAAAATCATGCAAGCCAAGAAACGTTTAAAATTGTAAACATTTAATTAACATGTTGAGTCAAAAAATGTCACATTGTTATTCTGCAGTTCGGTAGTCTTCTGTAGTTCGAGTCTCAAGCAGGATTGGCGAGACAAAACCCATTGTGATGTAGACAATCCAGATAAAATAAAAACAATGTCATTTTGATTGATGAGTTGTCATTGTTCTCTCACAAATACTAATACGAATGTTCTGCCAGAGACGAGGGGGGTTAAGACATTAAATCAAACAATAAATCCACGCCCTCGTCGGATGACATGTCATGAACGAGGTCTTCAGGGGGCAACAATGCCTCCAGATCAAACTCCTCGACATCGTTCATGAGTTGCTGCCAATCATCGGGTGACATGTCTTTCAATAACTCCTGCAAATACGAAACATTCTCCCAATCAGGGGAGTCCGCAACTTGCACGCCCCCCGAATCCAAATCAATGAGAGTATGAGAGTCCGTGGGCGGTCCGTTTGTATCCACAGATTCCTGCGTCACAGGAATGGATTTCAAATAATCCGTCAGGGGGATGGTTAATGTCAAAGGTCCTAAAGCCTCCATTTTCTCTTGAGTTCTCTTTTTCTCCACCAGGCGGGCTCGACGACACCTCTCTTTCTCCATCAACACCTCTCGATGGGTCTCCCGATATTGTTGCTCATACGCCAGGAGGTGTTCCAGATTCTTTTCCCGGTAGCGCCTTTGGGCCTCCGCCAGCTTGGCTCGATTCCTTTCCCGGTAGCGCCTTTGGGCCTCCCTCAGCTTGGCTCGATTCCTTTCCCGGTAACGCTGATCAGTCTCAGCCACGCGCTCTGGATACTTTGCCTTGTAGCGCTGGCGGGCCGCCGCCACCTGTTTACGACGTTTTTCCCGGTAACACTGGCTGGACACCGCGATGAACTCTCGATTGTTTTCTCGGTACTTTTTTTTGGAGGCGGCCACTTTCTCTCGGTGTTCGGCCCGGTACCGTGCACATTTGGCCATGTTGCGTGCTCGTTTAGCCCTGAGGACTGCCCGTTCGTACTCGTCGTCGTCGTCGTCGTCGGGGTCATAGTCGGTGTCGTCGTCATCGTCGTCGTCGTGGGGGTCATAGTCGGTGTCGTTGGTGGAGTCGTCGTCGGCGTCATCGCTTTCATGGTAACTGACTGGGGGTCTGTGACGACTGCGGAACTGTCTTACGCGGGACATCGGGCGATGGTGGCGGTGCTCGGGGAGGTGTGGCTGGCCGCTTAAACTCGTACCGCCAATAGTCACAGCAATAATCCAGGCCCTCGATGTACCAGTCACAGGTCATTTGAGGGTAACAATATTCCTGTAAACGAGCGGCCTCTTCTGCTCGGCGTTGCTGCGCCTCGACTTTCTCCGGTTCCAGTTGTTTCAAATATTCAGAAAACTCAGCAAAGGTGTCCTCCTCGAACTCCAACTCCCTCTTCACTTTCCCCAAGATCTCCTCTACTTCCAAATCTAATTCAAACTCCTCAAAGGCTTCCAATAGCTTCTCATGACCAGCGTCCATTTTGAGATGACTCACCTCGAGGGGTCGATCTGTTTTATAGTCTCTCATTCGTTCTTTAATCCCTATAAAAGCCGAGCACCGGTCACCACCAAGTTCATCTGATCATGTCCTCTCGCCAAGAAGACGAAGCGGGGCCTAGTGGACTGACCACTCAAGAGATTTTGACCTTGCTACACACCTCGGCCTCTGAGAACGAAGAGACGACAGCGAATTCCTCTCATGAACCTTTGTTATGCACCGAAGAGATGGCGGACAGTGATGAGATTTGTGAAGAGGCGTTGGATCGCTTCGAACGGCAACGTGCCTTTCAAACCAATCTCCTTCAACAAAGTGGAGCAGGAGGTTTGGATGAGGGAACGTTTGACTTTGAACTCCAACCCTATGTCGATCGGACGAGTCGTCGAATGGGAGTGCGCGAACGTCATTTCAATACCCAGTTACGCCACAGGGGGAATTTCATTCCCAATCAGAACTTGACTCAAGCCCTAGAAGAGGGGTTACGTCGAGCGGTGAATCAAGTGTTGACCACCACAACGCCTGAGCTCCACGATCAAGATCGCCTCTACTTTACCATCGCCTCCAACAGACTCCATAATAATTTTCAGGGCTGGGGATTACGTGCAGGAGAATGGCGCCAAGGCGGCGACCGTGTCGAGGCTTTATTCCAACGTTTAGCCCAAGCCCTCAACAGCAACGAACAATTTGAAATGGACGATTCCTTTCAAGTCTCCATTACCCAAGTTCATCATGCCCCTCAAGGTAGCGGCAGACCGCGTCGTGGCAAACCCGGCCACCCTACCATGGACATGTTAACGACCAAGAAAAACTCCGTCATTCGGATTCAAAACAGGGATGAACTCTGTTGTGCTCGAGCCCTCGTCGTCGCCAAAGCTCGCGTGGACCAACACCCGAAACACAAAGCCATTCGGAAGGGAGAGGGCCCGCTGCAAAGAACCCTCGCTTGGGACCTGCATCGGGAAGCCAACGTGCCCCTCGGGCCATGCAGCTACGACGCCTTGACAGCCTTTAGTGAAACCCCGTCCCTCAGAGGTTACCAGATCCTGTTGGTGGATGCCCATCGATCTTTTCACATCACGACCTTTGGAGCCCCCCAAGACAAACAATTGATCCTCTTGCATCACCAAGGCCATTACGATGTCATCACCAAGTTGCCTGGATTTTTCGGGTCCAGCTACGTCTGTGCCCATTGTTGGAAACCCTATGACCATGAAGATCACCATCGATGCCACAAGAAAAAGCAATGCGGGGCCTGTCGTCAAAAAGAATGCCCTGACTTCCTTCATGCATACCCTCGAGGCCAGAAAGCCACCCGACGGTGTCAACAATGTCATCGGGACTTTTTCGGAGACACCTGTTTCCAAATGCATCTCGTCAAGGATCCGACCGGCAAACCTGCCAGCAACTCCCAGTCCACCATCTGTTCTCAACGTCGTCGCTGTCCGGCCTGTCGTAAACAGAACGTCGGCTTAGACCAGATTACAAAGCATCGATGCTACTACATCGATTGTCCCTCCTGCCACGAGTACGTGGACGGCGAAACGCATCGTTGTTTTATTCAAACAGCCCCCAAACCTCAAGCCAACCAGAAGAAAAGAAAGAGGACCACAGACACCGTCCCGGAGGACCAGCCTCCTTTGCATGTGTTTTTTGATATTGAAGCCATGCAACCCCAGGAAAAACACATCGCCAATCTCGTCGTGGCCGAAACCGAAGACGACGACCAACCCGTGTGTTTCCCCGGCCACCATTGCGTCCGCGATTTCCTAGAATGGTTGGATACCTTGACCCTCCACGATACCCGCCAAGTCAATGTCCTCGCTCATAATTTCCAGGGATATGACGGCTATTTTGTCATTCATCAATACTATGGCGACAACCGAATCGTCGAGCAGCTCCGGAACGGGTGTAAACTCTTGGAAGTCTCACACGATCGTATCCGCTTCATCGATTCGATGAGTTTTTTCCAAATGCCTTTGTCCGCCTTTCCCAAAACCTTTGGATTGACAGAAGGCTGCAAAGGGTACTTCCCGCACAAGTTCAACCACCCCGACCACCAAACGTACGTAGGACCCTTCCCGGCCCTCGATTACTACATGCCTGAAACCATGTCTCCCGAAGGCAGGCAAGCGTTGGAAACGTGGCATCAACAGCAACGCGACCAAGTCTTTGACTTTCAGAAAGAATTGTTGGCTTACTGCCAATCGGATGTACGCCTCTTGAAACAAGGGTGTCTGACATTCAAACGCTTGTTTGAAACCCTGACGGGCTTCAACCCGTTTGAGCATATCACCATTGCTTCGGCCTGCAACCGGGATTTACGCATGAACCGGATGATCCCCAACAGCATCGCCAGTGAACCCGTCCGTGGTTGGCGCAACTCCATCAACCAATCCCGCGTCGCCCTGGAATGGCTCACCTGGTGTGCACAAGAAAATAACATTCAGCATGTGGGCAATGCCGGCGAAGTTCGCATCCCCCCTGCTGGCTTCGTGGATGGGTACTGCCACGACACCCGGACCGTGTATGAATTTCAAGGCTGTTTTACCCATGGATGCCCAACATGTTATCCAAACCGCCACGAACCCCATGTCCGCCACTTTGATCGGACCCTGCAAGATGTCTACGAGACCACCCAACAAAAGATCCAACGGCTCAAAGAGCTCGGATACCATGTCATAGAAATGTGGGAATGTGAATGGGCCCGCCTCAAAATCACCTCCTCGGATATCCGTACATTTGTGGACCAGCTTCAATTCACAGACCCCTTGAATCCCCGCGACGCGTTCTGTGGAGGGCGTACCAATGCCGTCAAGTTGTACCATCATGTCACCCCCACTCAAAAGATCCATTACATCGATGTCACCTCCTTGTACCCATGGGTCAACAAAACCTGTGTCTACCCGAAAGGGCATCCGACCTTCATCTCCACCCCGGGTCACACCGACATCCGTCCGTACTTTGGACTCATCCAATGTCAAATCCTGCCTCCACGTGAACTGTATCATCCGGTCCTGCCTTACCGCCATGATGGCAAACTTCTTTTTCCCCTGTGCGCTAGTTGTGTCAAAGAAGAAATGGCCAAACCCCTTCTAGGAAGAACTGCCAAATGCCATCACACCGACGACCAACGCGCCCTAACGGGAACATGGTGCAGCCCGGAATTGTCCAAAGCCGTCGAGCTCGGGTACCAAGTCCAATACATTTACGAGGTCTGGCATTTTGACGAGACCTGTGAGGGGCTGTTCGAAGATTACGTCAACACCTGGCTCAAAATCAAACAAGAGGCCAGTGGGTGGCCCGCCGGAGTGGACACCGAAGACCAAAAACAGGAGTACATCAAAAACTACTTCGACCAGGAAGGCATCCAGTTGGAGTACGACAAAATAGAGAAGAACCCGGGGCTCCGCACCCTGGCCAAAATGATGCTCAATTCCATGTGGGGCAAGTTTGGTCAACGCCTCAACAAAACCCAAGTCCAGCCCTTTCATAACCCTCAAGCCTTCCACCGTTTCTTGGATACCGATAGCTTGGACGTACGACACGTCTCCGTCATCAATGACGACCTAGTGGAGGTCCATTATCAGTACCAGGACGAAGACATCCCCGTGTCACCCAACCTGAACATCTTCGTGGCCTGTTTCACCACCTGTTGGGCTCGCCTACGCTTGTATACAGCGCTGGAGAAGCTGGGGGAAAGAGTGTTATACTACGACACGGACTCCGTCATCTTCCTGCAAGACGAGGGGCAACCTAACCCCACCTTGGGCGATTACCTTGGCGACTTTACCAGTGAATTGGACAACGACGACTACATTGTGGAATTCGTGTCGGCGGGTCCCAAGAACTATGGCTACCAAACCAAACTGGGTCACGTTGAATGCAAGGTGAGGGGTTTCCGCCTCAACAGCGAAGGCAAGAGCCAGTTGAACTATAACGTCATGCGACAGAACGTCCTCGACGAAATCCAGAAACCCCTCCTGAAACCACGTCAAACCCAAGTCGTCAAATCATATCAAATTGTCCGGGATCCCAACACCTATGAACTGTACACCTTTCCGGATTACAAACGATACCAGTTGGTGTATGACAAGCGAGTCGTCGATCCTCACACCTTTTTAACCTACCCTTATGGATACCAGTGAGAATCACAACACTCATCAAAAAAGCAGGAACACTCAAAGAGGAACTCAAAGGAATACTTATCATTGGAACCCTCATACTAATTTTTCTCTCACTTATTGTGAAAAAGTATGACAAATAAAAAGTATTTAATTTTTTTGTGTGTTTTCCGATCACCCCCGTTGCTAAAATTGGACTTTGGACTTTGAGCCCGCGTTTTCTCCGCGGTTTTCCTTCCCCTTGAGCCCACGATCCCTTTTTCCCACTGGTCAGCGGTTTCTCCTTCCAAATCACATGACTTCCGGTTCCATGAGCCCACGATCCCTTTTTCCAACTGGTCAGCGGTTTCTCCTTCCAAATCACATGACTTCCGGTTCCATGAGCCCACGATCCCTTTTTCCAACTGGTCCGCGGTTTCCCACACCACGTGACTTCTGACGTCACTCGACCAATCAGAAGCCAGGATTAGCGCCCAGATGAGCGCCCTTTACTACTTATGATGTTCATTTTTGATATTTTTCAAAATGATTTTTGAGATTTTTCTCAATTTGAGTTCGGGCGTTCTTGTCAGTAGAAAGGTTAATACAGTTAAATTCCGGTTTTACGCCGTGAGCGCAACTATACTTTGTACACTTTGTACACTTCACAGGGGATGTAATTTCGATGCCTCCCAATATGAAAAAGAAATTACATTTTTTTTTTGCTTCTTTAAATATCATACCCTAAACATGACCTTGAAATATTTAGCTATAAGGTGCCCTGAATTAAGACTTGTCGTCCTTAGAATCGGTGTTGTGTTTGTTAACTCACTAGATCAGAACTATTGCCAATGGGTATATCCAGAAACTCATAAGGACTTGAAACGTGTAACTCGCATATGTAGGTTTTGAATGATGTTCGTAACTATTCATTTTCGCAAGTACCATATTTGGAACATGAAGAGACAGAGAACTGACCAATCAATCTTCGTGAACGACGTGACGTAATTTTGCACCAAGTTCGCGCACTTGTTCATAGATTAATGGCCGACAAACTGGGGAAAATGAAGCCGAAAAAACTTTCAAACGTAAGAACGACAAAGCGAAAAGAAATACCGGTTTCGAAGACCGAGCAGGAAATTTTTGAGGCAACAAAATTAGTAATTGAAACAACATGGAGCAAAGCGCTGGGGTAAGAACTAAATCAGACTGTGAAACCAAACCAAAATAGACTAGCGTTGTTTTTATGATTTTAGCCACTAATTTTGATTTCAGTTACTAATTCTGATTTCAGTTACTAATTTTGTTGCCTCAAAAATTTCCTGCTCGGTCTTCGAAACCGGTATTTCTTTTCGCTTTGTCGTTCCCACGTTGGCCGGCGTCTTTCACCGTCGCACTATCAACAAATGTTCACAAAAGGTAGGCTTTATACGGAAAACTTTTGACACCGAAATATGAAGACATGATACAAAAATAAAACACAGTAAAATTGAAGAGAACCGTTTAATAATATTGAAGTGTCATACGTTTTCAGTGATTCGCTACCAAAATCAAGCTAAATAAGCTGAATAAGAAAGGACGACTTTTTCTTCGGCTATATAAGCTTACTACAAAAATAACATCGGTTTACCTGCAGTCGATGTAGCTCTGAGTTCAAGCAGCTCCAAATATTCAAATAAAGAGAACGTAAAGCAAAATAAGTTGAATGATCGCTTTCCCAGTTGTTTGATTCATTGTTAACATGTTTTTTTGCCACATCCCGTCCGCGGCCTCTGAACCTGGAACCACTACGTTTTTGTGTTCGTTTCAACTCTTATCTCCATCCACAATGTTAAAATCATACAGCTTCAATCCGCTTTGGGCGATGAATACAACAATTTTTTTCAGGAAACATCAAACCTGTACCACATTTTAGAGCCAATAATTGTACGACTTTTGCAAAAAAATTATTCCCGGACGTTCACTTCGGAGCAGTTTCATTGATCCATTCAGGTTTGCAAAGAAACGCTGCAACACTTCGCAAGGTTTTGGCGCCTTAAACTCGTGCGTGGACTGGAGCGAGGGGTTTCCAAATATGGTACTTAGAAAAATGAATATTTACGAGCATCGAAAGCGAGTTACACGTTTCAACTCCTTGTGAGTTTCTGGTATATCTTACATATACTCGAATTAGAAGTACTTTTTAATGCAACTGATGCTATTTCCAATAAGAGGTAGGTAAAGTCGCACACACGCCAAGGAGCAACTGTAGCCTGAAGCAACTGAAAGTATTGCTACTCCTCCCTGGATGGTATGCCAGTCCATCGCAAGGTTACCCCCAGCAGTATGTCCCCGTACCCATTTATACACCTGGGTGGAGAGAGACAATGTGTGGTGAAGTTTCTTGACTAAGGAATCAACACCATGGCAGGGACTGGGCCTCGATCTGAAGTCCATTGCACTAGCCACTGCGCCCCCACAAGACGAGATTTTGATGATACCCTTTCCCTTAAATTTGGAACTCCATCTAGCAGAAGTGTGATATGCCCCTGACCCGGGGGATTTTGTAACTCCACACCCTGAAAAGTTTCATCTTCTCGCCAAGTTTAATTCTAAAATAGAATTCACAGGAGGTCGAGAAGTTTAATTTTTTCACACGTTCCATGACAACTTTTTATTTCTGTTATTTGTAAGACGACATATAATCTTGTGTTGGTTTCATCAATTTCAAGGACAGTTTCCAGTGAGACCTGCAAAAAAAAAATGAACGATTAAAAGGCAATTAATTGTTGGATCAGAGGCTAATTCGAGTTGAACGAAAACTGACAAAAGAGGTGGGCAATACAGATAATGGATTCACAAACCTCGCTAACATGATACGAGAAAACTAAATATAATGATTCTTTTACTATGAATCCAAACACCGGTGAGTTTGCTTCACCTCTGAGTAAAAAACGTCGGACTAAAACAGCCAGATTTGTACGTTTTATGCAAAATTATCGTTACTGACAATTTTGCTGGTTTTGTTAGTTCGTTTTTGTTCAGAATTGCGTAAACGTTGGCATACGGTTTTTGCTCTTAAACACCTAACAGTATGTGTTACGTGTTTGTTTTTGCGTAAACCTTTAATTTCTGAACTTGCTCAAAGTATTTCTCCTATTGTTGGTCAAAACGGCATAAATCGGTGCTTTTTTTATAGACGAGTATGCGAAATAGCGTTACGCACCCTAATATAACCTATTTTAGACCAAAATTGCTGAAAACCCTATCTACCCTTTGGGGCTCCACATAGGGCTTAACTGAGAGCTTTTTTTAATTGCGTCTCGTAAAACCAGAACAAATTTAAGTAATATTTAACACTGGTCAGTCATAACAGACGCAAGCAACACAAACGAACCAATCAGAGCTGGAGAAAGTGGCGCGAGTTTTTGTTAAGTCAGAGCGTGGTAAAGCAAAACTAAAGCAGACGCCGGTTGTAGCAGGAGCATGAAAATGAAAAAGGGAGTGTTTCCCTCCCTCGCGCGCCGCGCTCGTTCTCTCTTTTCCACTCTTTCTCATTTCTTACACGCCTACTCTAAGAGGTATAGAGCGGATTTTAATTGAGTTCCAGAGAAATTTGCGTTTGTTTTGTTTTGTTTTGGTTGAAGTAGGACTTACGGCACGTACCTTACTCAAACGTATAAACGTAATTAGTGTATTGCTTTCCAACGTTTTCCCAGCATTCGTTTGAAGGTCCATATATATCGTATGTGTATTCTGCTTCACTTCCGGTCCAGCATTCGCCGTAGAATTGGACTGCAAACACTTTGTTCTTGGGATAATTCTTGTGGACATATTCTGCACATTCGTTGATTGTCTTGCCCATATTTGACCAGTCAATGGTTGACCTGAAGCTCTTCACATGTTCCGGGATTGCATGTTCAACCCTGCCGTCTTTGAAACAACCGAGGCCTCTGTACCTCATCAATGGCGCCGAAGCTGAAACAAACAATTATAACATCTTTTACTGAAGTGGGCAACGTTTTCAAGTTCATAACTTTCGCCTCTTATAAAATACGTAATTACTGATTGTGGCTGGTTGGTTTTGTAAAACTCCACTTGATATTGCCTCGTTAAAAGTCTACTACAACTAATATTTGAGCAAGATACTTACGTACACATTTAGCACACTTTTGAACAAACAAACAAACAAACAAACAAAACAAACAAGGAAGGAAGGAACGAACGAACGAACAAACGAAAGCTGGGTCCATTGTACTAACAATATTCGACTACCCTACCTAGAATTCTGGAAATTAACGTTACTTCTCTTATTTCCTTTGCAAATACTGTCGAAAGTTTTAAATTCAAGAAAGGAAATGGGTATCTTACTCGGGCAGGGCACGTCCGAGTTGCAGTCCATAATGGTCAGAGGCTTAGGAGCATGGTGACAATGAATTTCAGGAGCTACCACCATTCTTCCCAGATCATTGCGTCGTTTGCAAACCAGGCTTCGTTTCTTAACACCTCCAGCACATGTGGACGAACACTGTAATACCAGAAGAGAAACTTATTATGACGCTCGTCCTACTCCAATTTTGAAAAGAACTTCTTCTTAATGGAGGGTGAATCCAGTATAAGTGCTTTGGGTACGTGTTGTTGTGGGAAAGGAGAACACAAGGCTATAACTTCTTCTCAGTGGAGGGTGAATCCAGCATGTCAGTAATAACGGTTGCGAGCTGTTGTGGAGGAGGGGTACACAAGGCCTTGATCCGTTTTGAGTCCTTATCCTATTACAAGTGTTTAGGTTGGTATAAATCGTTAACTTCTGGAATACTCAAAATGACTTGGAGGATGAATTGGAATGACAGCTATTTACATATATTTCCTCATCACAAGGATATCATACCTGAGACCAGGCAGTTGGTTTCCACTCTGCGTGACATATAATTGCATTACAGCTTCTTTGTGTCGCACCAGAGGGCTTGTCACGACTACATGACGAGTCAGACAGAGATTCGAACCTAAACGGGGAAACCTTCCGGCGGCAGTAAATCTTCCGCTTTTGTATTCCTTTACCACAAGTCCTAGAGCATGAACTCCAATCAGACTGGTACCACCTGACAGGAACATAAGGTATTTAGGGCATGCTTGATGAAATTATTTAAATGACTTAAATTATTCTAGCTACCTCGTTCATTCCTATTCCATAAGGTACCAAAAAAGGTAACTAAAAGCGGTAATTTTTTCCAAGTGTATGAAGCCTATTCAGTCCAGGCCTTTATGGACTTCAAAGACGGAAGGAGAGGGGGCTGATAGGTTCACAGAACAGACAAAATTGTCTCCTGTGAGTTCCTTATAAAACAATGACGACACATAGAGTGGTAATTACGTCATGAAATCCAATTAGCCGCCATCTTGGTTTTCTCATATCTCCAAAACTTCAGAAAACCTTCAAAATTGACTTAAATGTAATTAAAACCGACAGAAAAACTTTAAAATGACAGAGAGATAGACGTTTAAAAAATAAGACGAAAATTAAAATGATTTCATTTAAAACAAACACAAAAGAAAAATCAACATGACACGTCATACCTAAATGTCGCCGAATACTTTGAAGGCAAAATTACAAAGTTTGATGGCATTTTCCTAGACAAACTAGAGAAACGTTCAAAGTCCGTGCGTGCACAATCAGTTCCTCCCCAAACCCTATCCATCCGCCGCTCTGAGTAAGTAGGGTTAACGACAGTCCTGAGATAAGGACTTCTTAAGGTAGAGTAGACCCCAACTACATTAAAGACCGGCTATTTTGAGCCGTTTGCGTCTTCTGACAATTCTCTTGGATACTGTTATTCTGAATAACAACTATTATTGACTTCTAGCACTCCTCCCCCGATTTCGCAAATGTTTTTTCGTCTGTTTTGGTTTTTGGACGGTCTACTGTATGTTCAAGGTACTGAGACAAATGTTTGCTTACTCGGGTTGGCATGGATGAGTGTTACATGAGCGTTCAGCTGCTGGCTTCTTTGACTTCCTCAAACACAGATCATCTCCAATGTACGATCCATCGTCGATTCTGGCACATTCAACTGTTCGCCTCTGTTTGCCTTAACATCCATTGAAATACGACAATCATTTATCACACTTATCGTGATGTTTTATCATTTTGAGAAGGCTGTAGTATAGGCACAATCACATAATTACGCCTCTTTTTAAGCCCTTCCCTTCCTTTCCCTTCTTCACTTAACTTAACTTTTAAGCTTTGCTCCAACTTCCTCTCTCCTCCACGTAGGCCTCCTACAGTCGCACCTTAATTGCACACTTGGGAAAAAACGCACGGAGGCTGGGAAGAGCGAAAAAGTAGCGCTCCCGTTTTCTTTTTCGCTGTTGTTTACTAGTAGGAGCCTCCGTGGAGGAGGGATTCCAACTCTCATGATTTATCAATTCTCTTTTTTCCTTTAAATTAATCTTAAATAGCTCTGGGGTAGAGGGCGCCTTGGAATCAGGATGGTTTACAGCCAATGGTCAAGTCAAGTCTTTCGAGTGGCTTTGTTAGTCCTAGGATTACACTAACCCGAACAATCATTTTTTACCGACTTATGACTCCTGGGCTCAATCTGTCGTCCCTTGCAAACGAGGAAACATTGCTGTGGAAATATTATTTTCCGGAATGTTTCTTGGGCGCGCAAACGAGTGGGAATCAATGTTTCTTTGCCGCGCAAACCAAGAAACATTTCAATGACAAAGGTTTGCGCACGCTCAATTTAGGAAATGCAGCCCAAGCGACCGTGGAATCTAGTCAACATTTGTTTCCCCGGTGGGCAAACCGGGAAACATTTGTTGCGGAAAAAAATGTATCTGAAAAAATCAGAAAAATTTGTCGTTTCTCGGAAACAAAAATATTTCCGTAACAAATGTTCGTGTGCACGCAAACGGGGAAAAACTTAAGGGAACATCTTTCTGTAACAATGTTTCTGCAACAATTTTTCCTCTTTTGCGAGGGCCAAATTTTAATATATGATAATGAGTTGACCCCTACAGGACCATTTTGGTGGCAAAAGTTAACAATAGCAAAGTACACTACGTTTGGCCCCAAGTTACGGTAGTTCCAAGAAGACATTCCACAATGGGAATTCCCCCCCCCCCTGCCACCTTCTTCTCTTTAGCTCCTAGATCGGGCGCTGTATGAAGCTGTGATTACATTTTTGTTGAGTTCTTTAAATACCTATTGCACATTTCCTTGAACATTGTCCCCACGCCGTGACTTTCCACTGAACATGTTCAACACCTACAATGGAAGACAGAGTTGGATCGTACATTCTGTACCACACTCCGGTCTTAGGAAACCCAGGAACAAACTGAAAGAGATGAAAAATGCAGACAAAACGTTAGTCAAAAGGATTTTTCCCATTTTAGTTTACTGACGAACAATCGTAAACAAAAATCTATAGAGAATACCAGGCCAAGAACAACTAAAAACACCACCAGAAGACGGGAATTGTGGTTTGTGGAGGGGGACAGGGGGCGGGGGATCGGGAGAAAAAGGGGTGGGAGGTGTACGGGAGGCGGGAGAAGAGGATGGGGAAGCGGGATCCAAAGGTGGCGGAAGCGAGAGAAAAAGGGAAAATTACGCAACATTGCGCAATGTTTCTCAATTGAAAAATACAAAGAGGCGGGAGCCAACAAATACAGGGTGGGAACCCGGATTAAAGGTTACGGGAAGCGGGAGTTTTAAACCCCCTGACCCCTCCCGGTTTGTCAGGCGCCCTGAGGAAAGTAGCCAGGACTCTCCCTTTAGGTTCTCACTAACTGAACAAGGAAACAGAAATCCTTGAATACATTTTGTCAGAAGCTTCGCACACATCTAATCGATTCCTTTATTGAGGATCACGTTTGTAATTCTGACTGGAAGAGTTTGTAATTCTCACTGGAAGAACAGATACAGCTGAACCTTACGTAAGCGACCACCTAAAATGTCAAGCCCAAGTGGTCTCTAACAGGAGGTGGTCGTTTCCAAAGGCTCAGACCACAGGGAGGCAAAATTTTGATGTCTTAGTTTAGCTACTTTCAGATGTTTCATTTTAATAAACCATGCGCAGACTGACAATAGACCCAAACTAAGTGTGATATCTCCGTTAGAACTTTCACAAATTGACAGTCCAATGCGCCAAAATTTTTAAAAACAGAGACAAGGTGTGACGACCAAAAAAAATTCAAACTGTCAGCCCAAAAAGTGGCCGCCTACAAGAGGTGGTTGCTTACGAGAGGTGGTTGCCTACGAGAGGTTCCAGCTATAGTGACTTCACTGAGGTCATTTTGATATTGTGAAAAAGTGGTCGCCGACAGGAGGTGGTCGCACAGAGAGGTTTTACTGTTCTTGAATTTCAAGTTTTCAAAAGTATTACACACACTTCTGAAATGGTCAACTTCAGGAGGTGCCAAGCCCCAGACACTTGGCAGTTGATGGTAGCCCCTCTTTCCCCCCCGCCCAAGATCTCTTTTAAGGCATCGAAATGGAGAAGGCTAAATTCGAGGTCACGTGTCCTGCTCTAGGTTGTAAAAGACACAAACACATAAGAGGTAGGAGGGTTTATAAGAACAAACGAAATAAGATATGTAAGATGTCGCCTTCATCGCAACCCCCACAGATCCAGTAGTGTGATATCGATATTTTTGAATGCTGTTGGTCCACTTTACTTGAATAGGAGCGAAAAGGGAGGGGATAACACCTGACACCCTTACGATTAATTAAATCTTTGCTTGTAGATCAATCTGGCCATGACTACAGCAACAACAAAAACAACAACAAACGAAACGGTCGAGCGTCTTTCGAAAACGACAGTTCTTTCCCAGAACTGCGTCCACAAGCACCATCACATCAATTGTAAGATACAATGCTTAAGTAAATAAGCGATAAACATAGATTTGACAGAAAAAATCGTTTTCAAGTTACCTACCACTATAATGAGTTTTTCGGTCGTCGGTCCCGGTATGAAAATCGTGTTGATGTCCAAGTCCTTCTCGTGGTAATAGCGAACCTTCGTTCCTGCTGCAAAAACAGTTCGGCTCCACGAAGGCATTGGAATGACATATTTTCCTTCTTGATTCTTGATACCTAAAGGATAAGTATATGACACGGTTAGGTTAATTAAGGTAAGATTAGGAAATTGAAGGCAAGGTAAGGTAAGGTAAGGTGAGTGGCTAAGGCGAAGTAAAGTAAAGTAAGGTAAGGTAAGGTAAGGTAAGGTAAGGTAAGGTAAGGTAAGGTAAGGTAAGGTAAAGGTAAGGTAAGGTAAGGGAAAGTAATGCCATGTAAGGTAAGGTACGGTAAGGTAAGGTGAATTAAGTAAGGTAAAGTAAGGGAAGGTAAGGTAAGGTAAGGTAATGCCTATTTTTTCTGGGGGTGACACGTGCCACGTTATCTACAGATTACTGACAAACTTGTGGCCATTACATAAAATAAAGAGTTAATTAAGTACTGACATCAGGAAACTTAAAAGGACTAAAATACTGACGACTTGAAAGTAATTAATGATTTATCTTCATTAAGCAGAAAGAACAGGCAAAGGTTCCTCGCTAAATTCCGCTAGGTTCCACACTATCAAAATTAATGGGGAATACCAAATAAATTGTAATGATAACCCTCTCTCAAACAAACGCCCTCTCGACTTCCTCAGTAACTTCCTTCAAACTGCTCTTCTGTCAGGATAATACTCAATAGAACATTAGCTTGCTGAAATGATTTGAGGTTGTTTACAGGAGTAGAGTACCTCTTGAAAACGCCAGTATCATTTCATTGTGACCGAGCTTCCATACCGGTAAATACTCGTACACAGACGTTTTGAAGGTTGCTGATCCTTCCAGCATGCAGGAATGACGACGACCCTAAGTGAATGTCTTACCGGAGCACCAGACAGTGTGCTGGGTGGGGGGGGGGGGGTGACACACAATTGTACTCTCTAAGGTGGGCTTTAAAGGCTTTAAGAGCACGAAAGCTTAGGGGCCTTTGAGCATCTACTGTTTTTGAGGTATGAAAAGGTTCAATAATTGCTCTAGGTATCAAATCTATTAAAAAAAATTACATTAAAGGTAAACACAAAATATTACAGTGATAAAAAACTGACAGTGACAAAAACAGGTTGCACTTACCAAGAAGGTTTTTGTCCGGTGTGTCTTGTTTCACGTACACAGAGGTTGAGCCCACGGGCACTTCAAAAATGGTACATGCACTGTCTGGTCCTTGAAATCCAAAAAAAGAGGAAATTCATAGTTTAACTATAAACAACGATGAATTCTCTTGTGTCAAAAGCATTGCAAAAACACTATTTACTATAATTCAAGGCTAGTTCGATAAACTGGGATTACATTGTTCGCAGGATGGGCTTAAACCGGAGGCGTGTCATGGGAAATAATCCCCGAACCACGACGAACTCGTATCGGTATGAATGGCGTACCGGGATCATATTAATACCTCTATTAATCCATGTTCTCATTAGAGTTCAATTATAAGATCGAGGTTTACTTCAACATGGCCTAAGACCTGATCACGTGCCCTTAATACCACAAAATATAAAATGAAAAAATACAAGATAGACTTACCGAATCCAGGGCAGTTTTCATTCCAGAGTTTTTTGACGTATTTGCATTTCGAACTGTCGCCCCCGCAGACTCCACATCGATCACGCTTCATCCTAGATTCTATTCCGTTGTCACAGCCTACATGCTGGTAAAAGCGTATGCGTTCAGAGTGTATACATCCAAATATAACAGCAGACACATTTATTCCGTCGTCATAAACTCCTTCCCCTTGAGCCAAACATTGAACAGTGTTGGGGGTTTACTCTATGAATGTTTGGGTGGGAGTGTGCCGTTGGGTTACTGAAACCCTTATTATATACCAGAACATGTTTAGCTGCATTTTGCAACCCTATTCTAAACTGGAAACCGAAAATACCTACCGTATCCCAGACTCGTCAAATGTCAATTCCTATTTTAGACTATGGTTTTTGACTCTGATCAGTTTCTGATGAACTATAACCTATTTTAGACCAAAACAGTGATTTCTACACCCTTTTCCAGACTTGCCTACCCGTATAGCTTATATATGGGAGTGCACCCCCCCCGGCAGGAACAGTGCTATTTTTAGTATCCTTCGTCTGCAGGAGAAATCCTAAAATTTAACTATTTAAATTGAAAGCTATAAAGAGCTACTGTAGGCTACTTCTAAGCTAATGTTTATTACGGTGCATGGCAAACCAGTGGATAGTGTTTTTTACGCGCTCTGATTGGCTACTCGAACTCCCGACATTTTACTGGATTTTGCGCGCGAGTTTTCCCTCATTTCTCAGGAAAAAGGAACTATTTGGTGCTGGCTGGTTTGGTATATACTGAAACGGTGAAGATTCGGTGAGGAGTGGTAGATATTTATCTCCCCGCTTTGAGTCTTGACAAATATTAACCACTATACAAATCCACTTCGGTGAATAATTGTTAATTATTCTGTACACGGTGATTCTGGCGTTTGAGTCTTTGACTACAAACTTAAAATCTGACTATTCAGTTTAAAGGCAGGTTCATTATTATCGTGGTATTGTTTATAATCATGTACAAGATGCAGATGAATCGAAAATTCCCATGTGATCATTCAAATGAAGACTACCGAACTTTTCTTTCCTGTGATAACATTTATGTCGGTCAAGCCCAAACGATAACTTAGTCTATTATGATCCAAGAAACCCTTTTGGTTTCCTCTTAAATGCTAGGATGACAAAGTAAAATTAATTAATTAAATAAAAAATGAATAAATGAAAGAATGAATGAACGAACGAACGAACGAAAGAAAGAACGAACAAACTATCGAATGAATGAATGAACGAATGAATGAACGAACGAACGAAAGAACGAGCGAAAGAACGAACAAACGAACGAACGAACGAAGGAATGAATGGATGGATGAATGAATTAAAATAGCAGTTTTTTTCTTCAATTAGGGGTCGTGCCTATTAAATTAAGAAAAGTCCCTCAAACGGTTATTATTGTTCCGTGTCACGGTTACATTAATGAGAGTTAGCGTTTTACATTGGTCTTTGCCTTGAACGTGATGTAACTGCAGTTTTGGATCAGATATCTACCCAAATTTTTTATTTCCTTTTTACCCTTATGTTAAAAAATTCTAATTAAACTTTCTTGCAGTAATTTGTGTAATAATTTTAGAATCATTTTGTTGGTTTTCTTTACTTCTTTTTTGACGTCACAGAAAAAGCAAGAAAATCAAAATCAGTGGCGGATCCGAGATGGGAGCTCGTCGGAAGTTTTGACGATTCCTACGTGCCATAAATTTATGATACCCAATGCAGAGAAACATTTTTGGATGTAATAGTCATCTTTACGTTTTACTGCAATAATCTAATGCCCCTGGAAAAATAGGAGGGTTTAGGGAATGGAGGTGCGCTTTTCTCATAAGCCCCCAAATTTTTTTCGGCCGATTTCGGGCACTATAATTCACACTGTAACTTCAAGGAAAAGAAGATTCTAAGCATGAAACTTCGAATTCGCTATAAGTTAAACATTTCTTATTTTAAAGATATGGTAAAATAACAACTTTATAGAATGAGTGGCTTATATTTTTGAAAATGGCTTTTCGGGGCTTTCGAGAAACACGGAGATGAAAATGTCGGGTCCAAGGGGGGTTATAAGCGGTCAGAATTATCAACCTGCTTTATCACACAAAACAACACTGAGAATCATGCTTTCTTACTTTGCATTGTCCCTGTATGCACACATCTCGGTTTGTGGGGTCACTTGTACATCTCGTCCCATCCTTGACGTTTTTCCGTTGAGGGTATGCAGTCTGACCCTTGCGGCAGGTCAATGAGCAGTGGGCTAAGAACGAGAGTGAAAGGTTAACTAGGTAATGTCTCATGATGGCTGCAAGCCGCCCACTTGGCCGGCGTTTCAATCTGGATTCTCTAGCATGAAGCAAGTGGAAACATTACTACTCTCCCCTTGATAGGGTGCTAGTCCATCACAGGATGCCCAACATCAAGTAACTAGGAACATTACTATTCTCCCCTGGATAGGATGCTAGTCCATCACAGAGTAATATCCCTGGCAGTTTTTCTCTCGCCCCCCTTTATACAGCCGCGTAGGGAGAGACTTTTGACTTTGACTACAAAATTTGCAGTGGAAAAAGGTTCTAATCTAGAGAAACAGAAACTTTGGTTAACTTTAAACACGTAGTAGCGTTAATCAGCTTTTGATCAACGAGGCCAGGGTAGAAATTAAAGAGACAATGTAGAGTAAGGTTTCTAGTTTACCTAAAGGACACGACACCATGCAGAGACCAGGTCAGTCAAAATACCGATCTTGCGATCTTCGTATCAAGTACTAACCAACATGAAAAAAATTACACGTAGACACTTATGTTACCTGAAGTATAGTAGGCCACAAAATCGGGATCGATCTCTTCACACTGGAGCTGACGAAAGGTCTTTGATCCCGCTGGGCATGGCTGTTACAAACAAACAAATACATCAAAGGGGCTGCGCTGGGATTTTGCTGGCTTTTTGGCATGCACTGTGTTAAAATTATGCCTACGTACCTTGTCTTATTTGCAAAATACAGATTAAATTCGGACACTGGAATCAGGTGGAAATAGTGCTTAAAATTTTTGGGAACAATGGAGTACAACTTTCTTAAACTGTCAAACAAGTACTTCAGAGATATGGTAATTAGAATAGATAATATGACGGAATATCGCTAGAAAAAGTCTTAACTAGTTCAGAAACCATACTGGAGAATTAAAAACACAGTTGCTCTTCAACCAAGGCCCCACAAGTGAAGCAGCATGTCTTCGATCCTGAACCAAATAAATATGGACTGACGTGCATTATCTGGTAATTATAACGCAGAGAGAAAAAATAACAAGTTATGTTGTTTTGCTCTGGTCCGAGTGAAAACCGAAATCGTTGCCAAGCAAAAACCAGAGTGGGGTAAGCAACGATAATAAAAAGAATACTACTAGAATCGACACCGCCTCGGGGCGCCCCGTTTGAGTTGAGATTTTCTTCTCCGAATATACGAGACAATTATGGTACTTTTTAACGCAAGTTCCACTGAAAAGATTCTTTGGAAGCTCTTGAGGAATAAGGACTATCTTATTTTAACATAGAACTCGGCAACCGTCCGACAATAGAAATAACGGCTTCTTACCTGTGGGTTACAGATTCTCCAGTGTCCTTTGTCTGGGCCAATGCAGTTCGTTCCACCATTCTTTGGTCTGTAGGTATAATTTGAAGGTAAGGCACTGGTATTTATTAGCACTTTTAATTGAATGTATTAAATTGAATCTAATAGAATCTCTTACGCTGGATTGGTGCAAGTTCTCGTTTTGGATTGAACACCTCCACCACAGGGTCGAGAACAAGGTGAGAACGCTGACCAATTGCTCCAACGGCCATTGATAACACGTGATCCGTCATCTACACACTCACCATTTATACACCACTGCAAGGAAAATATAGGGTGACTATTCAAATGAAAGCTATTGAACAGTGACTTTTCTGTGATGCTATGCAGCACTATCGGAAACATTTCTCTAATTGTCACAATCCGCCTATCTGCGCGCGGCTCTCCCTTCCTCCTTAATGTCGAGTGAACCAATTTTGGTTGTTGGAAGTCATTGTTTTCAACATTAGGGAGGCTGACAGGGAAAGTGTTCCAAAAATGTGCCCGATATTGAAGCTAATTTTAACTGCTAACCCTATTCAGACCGGGGGATTCTGCCCACACGGACTTTAGACGTTTACAACTTTTCTCAATAAGGAAGCAGCAAAAGTCACCAGTACTTGTCCATCAAGTTTGACGTTACCATGGCAACCTCTTTGACAAACGATGTTTTAGAATTTAGAATTTCCCTCTTTTTAATGAAAAATATAGTGTGGCGTCGTTAAGTATGACACGATATGATATGTGCTTTAATTTAGTAAGCCATGTTATGACATGGTATGGGTATTAATAACATAATTACATGTCTGTCTCCGCATCTTGTACCATCCGCAGGGGAGGTTGCTGAGAAAGAGCAAGCGTAGCCATCTTTTGTACATCCCAGCGATCCACACGAAGTCTGCACAACAAAAAAGTTAAAAAATTAGAGCAATGCCACTCAGCAGTCAAAATAAAATAAAATAAAAATAATAAAATAGACTAAAATAAAATACTGTACAAGTTGAAGGGAAAAATTCTCTCGTTTATACATACCGAAATGAACTCTTTCTTTAGGAGGAATTTCCAATACCTTAACATGATGGGAAACTTAACGCTTTCTAAAATTGACACGAATTTCAAAAATTTGCGTTAACTTAAGCCGTGCTGATTTTCTGAACAGTTAACTTCAGCAACCTTAGTTAAGTCTGGGGATCGCTAATTTCTACGACTTTTTTATTACGTATCCCCAAATACTGAATCCCGTCATAAGTATGGGTAATTGACAATGAAACAACAGCCTCTTGTCATATTTACATGTTTTAAAACACCTTTTATAATATTTTAATAGAATATTGCTACTTTTAGCGATAACTAAATTTGCGAAATGAGCAAGGACATGAAAAATCGATGATTAAAGTACTCGCTAAATTTTTACAGTCGCTAAATCTTCTAAGGGAAAATATTGCTGCCAATAACAGTAGCCTCAAGGTATTCTTGTTCTTAAGAGCGTGTTTTTCAGTTTGGACAAGATATCTCTGCAATCATCAATGTAGTCATCACAAAGTGATTTTTCCTTGGTAGGCGTGTTGTAAATTTTGCCTTTTATTTTGTGTTAATTTCTTTGTTCTTATTTTTGAACACGACCATTGAACTTGACGGATTAATATTTACTGTACACTACTATTTCTCTTCCCCAAAGCCTGTGATTATTTTGGTCTGCGTCAAGAACTGGACTCTAGGGTCAAAGTGCATATTACTCACCAGTTTTTGAGAGCATGCGTAGAAGTTCTGGCCATGGATCATTTTGCATTGTTCGTCTCGACTGATCACCTGTCCTGGGAGTTTTCCATAAAATTCTTTTGGTACATGTTTGACAGCAGATGTTGGAGGAAAGTCATCTAAACAATTGGACCTGGTGCTGTTAGGGAAAAAGATGTAAGAATAGTTATATAAGTTTTAGAGAAACAACAAAATTTTATTACCTGAAGTAAAAGAGGATTGCAGTTAAGAGCCAAAAGCTATGCAAATATGAATTCGCGTTTACCTTGGCTATTTACACATACACTTTCTAATTGGGCTCCAAAACCCGCGTCACTTTCTCTACCAATAATTAGAAATAAGATCAAAATCAATCGTACTTTTTTTACAATCATTTTTGGCGTTTTGCTTCGTCTACAGTGAATTTTTAGAATAATTTCCAGCTTTGCTTCGTTTTATGGCGACTGTCAACTAAAAGCCCTGCTAACCGTAATTTAAAGTGAAAACCAGAAAACATTTTCATGCCACTTTCGCTGAAATCCCCTCCCTGAATTTTTAGACCAGAAACAAAGAAACGTTTCCTACCAGGATGCTCCTAGTGACCATCGACCAGTTCAGCTGCATGTGTTTGTACAGTAGACTTATACTATCTTAGACACGCAAGGGAAGCCTAAAATGTTCGGGAGAACGGGAGTTCGAGACAACCAATAACAAGGGAGGATAAAGTAAGAGAGTGAATCCCCGTGCCCCATGATAATCATTTGAAATTTATTATTAGTTCCTCCTCAGTAATGCTGCAAAGGTCATTTTTATCTGTTGTTCCCATGTTAACAGTCTAAAATTACATGACGTCATTCTAACTGACCAATGAGGCGTCGTCCTTAAAATAACCACGCAGTATATTACAGAACCAAAAATAGATATCAAATAATTTTCATCAGAAGAGGCTTATGTATGGGGGATTCGCTCTCTCCCTTCATCTTCTCTTGCCAATAGTAAAGAAGTGAGAACATCAACCAAGGGAACCGAGTGTCAGTTCGAGGTGGCAGAAGTTTCGAGAAAAAAACCGGGGTTCGAGATAACGGGGGACTACTGTCTTAAAAGTTAGTACATGGATGCAAAGTGGGCCGAGATGGTGTGGCGGTTCGAGCGCGTTGGACTTCCGATCAGGCCCCAGTTGTTCAAAGAGCGGATAACTTTATCCACTGGATAAGCGTAATCCAGCAGATACAAATTGTGGGAAAATCTCTACACAACCCTATGATTTATAAAAAGAGTAAGAGTGTATCAATAATGAAGTGTGTGGCTTGCAAAAATCTGGCCCAATGTGTAAGTTGAAGAAAAATTACTTTATTGGATAGCGACTTCTCCAGCTGGATAAAGTTATCCATTCTTTGAACAACTGGGGCCTGACGGTCTGTGGCTCAACGTCCATACCCTGCCATCGTGTTTTTTTTTAGACACGAAACTTTACTCCGCACAGTCTTTCGCCACCCAGGTGTATAAATGGATACCGGCGACATACTGCTTTAGGTAAACCTGGGATGGACTAGCATCCCATCCAAGGGGAGTAGCAATACTCTCAGTGGCTTTATGCGACAGAAACTGGGTTAAGCTCCGGCCGTGTGGGCCTGCTGTGGCTCGTGAGCGACTTTACCTTTACCTTGCATGGATGCAAATGGCCGGTGAATTTAGTTTGGCAGTACCTTAAGAATTCTTGGAATTTTTCCCTACTGCACGCAGACCATTTCATGGCTCCGGGGCCACTGGGTATGGTAGAAGCCATGATATTTTTATGATTCGCACAGGGAGGCCCGTCATGTGGTACACCCATCCTTGATGATGAAATAAAAGAGATGAGTGGAAACATTAACACTTCAACAAAACATTCAACACATTCAACAAAACATCATTCTAACAAGAACATTTATCACGATGATAACTGACTGATGCTGCAAAATCGATTTCAGTTGAAAATTTCATCGGAGTGAAAATGCCTGATTAGGGCCCGAGTAGCCCCGCAGCTCTTAACAACCTCTAATTTCATTGGACCTTGGTATCACGCAGCTCTACTGTTTTTGGGGCTAGGGTCCATTGGTTTGTTGTTTGGTGTATTGTTTTCTCAGCAAATCAGAGAAGACCTTGTAAGAGCTGCGACATCTCTTTAGGAAACACACAAAACGTGCTTATGTGAGGTAACCCTACTTGAGTGAAATAGCAGTGTAAATAATTTGTTTATCTTTATCGATCAGCTGTTTTTGTCGTTTAACCGTCCTCTCATTCCTGTTTATAATTGTTTTTACAGTGTAAAACCTTGAGGTGGGAAAATGCAATTTCTTAATAATTTCATCCAAGAACTACTCTTTTATATAATCAGTTTTTTAATTTAAATTAACTGCTCCTTGCCATCACAAATGACCCTTAAATACAGTTTATATAAAACAGCCAATAAACGGCATGCTTTATACCACGAAGGAAAAAAACTCTTAATAAATATCAACCAACTCAGACACCTGCCAGCTGGGATTCATAACCTTCTCACGTTTTATTTGAGATATTTTTCAACTGTTTGTTTAGGACCACAATACGAATAGTTACCAATTTTCTTCCTATAAAAATTATTCACATACATTCACCAACTAAAATCAAATCCACTCTGATAGCATAACAAATATCGTGCATTTTTTCAATAAATCGGTGAGAAAGTATTATTGATTTTTCGGTTTACTAAAACAGCAAAGCGTAATATTTTAATTTCGATAAGTAAAGCCTTGTAATTATTTCAATTTCGATCTGTTTGTTATTCAAAATGATAAAAAAAAATGATAAAAAAAAAAGACATTAAAAGCCCTCAGTGCAAACAACGTGATTTAGTAAATCAATTTTAGTTCGCTATTTCATTGGACTGAAAAATGAAACAGTTTTTTTTCTTATTTATCATTCTTTCCTTATGTTTTCAAAGTGGAGAACGTTGTGTGGGAAGAAGCAGAAGCTATTGCTGTTTTAGAATTAACTTTAAGCTTTAATAAACTACCCCTTCTTAACAATAATTATCCACAGTTTACATATATGGTCTTCCAAAACGACATATAAATACAAGTTCTATACAAAGAGTGAAACATTTCACCCTCTATATGATCACAACCATCCACCACCTAAACTGAATTAGTTTCACGTTACCATAACACATTTCGTGCAATTTTTTACAAATCATGTTTTGTTTTCGCCGTTTACTAAAATTACGAAGACTAACTTTTTAATTTCCCACAGTTAAGCCTAGTAATTATTTTCAATATCGCTCTTTTTTTCAATAATTTTCAATAGTTTCCAACTTAATGCTACTGTTCTTCAGATAGAAATAGAGATAAGTAAGCTTTAATTAATTGCTCCTTCGAGTTGTTAGCAATAATGAGCCTCGCCTTTTTAATGGTCTGTCAAAACCAACACATAGAAGGTAAACTTTCACCGAAGATAAACTTTTCATTTTCTATACGAACTATTCACAAAAATTCACCAGCTAAAATTAGTTTAAGCTAGAGCATAAAAACATTTCGTGCAGTTTCTTTAAATAATGCTGAGAAAATAATTTGGTTTGTAGCGGTTAAAAAAGAAAAAAAATCACAACTTAATATTTTAATCTCGCTCGGTTTTGAAATAAAAATACAGAAAAACAAAATAATCCCTCAGCCCATGCTGCGCGATTAAACGTTCCAAGCGACATAAGATAAAACAGTTTGTTCTTTATTCACTGATTTATCATCGCTGTGGCGCCCGCCAATAACACAGCTCCATCGTCACTTTTTGAGGCAAGTACGACTCAGCTTTTATTACTGTTTCCAAAAGGAAAATATATTTTGAAAAGTGAAAATTCAACTTAAGGTCCATCGTTGAAACTCCCTTTCTGGAACTCAAGGCTATGGACCGAAACAACTCTGCGATGAACCTTACAAACTCCGCAGCCCAACGTCCAAGCCAATTCTGCGAACGATTTCAAGACGAAAAGTTTTTTATGACAAACTTCATCTCTACGTTGGTGTTTATAATTCTCAACATGTTAAGCTGCCCTGCAATTATCTTAATGAACGTGTTGGTCATAGCGGTGGTTAAAAAGAGACGTCGACTTCAGAGCAATCACAACATTCTGTTGGCCTGCCTGGCGATAACTGATCTGATTGTAGGAACAGTAACCCAGCCTACATTCATTGCTGCAGAGATGTTTGCTATCGCTGGTGGTTCAGTAGCTAAGTACTGCAACATGAAAGATAACATTGCTTCTCATTTCCTTAGTATTTCAATCTTAGCGTCTCTTTTACATTTGGTGATAATAAGCTTCGAACGTTATGCGGCGTTAAAATATGCCTTACGCTACAACAACGTTGTAACAAGACAACGGGTGGCGTTAGCTGTTGTCCTAAGTTGGTTACTAGCCGGGCTTGTCACTATTTTAAAAACTTTAATAATTAGTTCTCTGCGGTTTTTGGTAATTTGTAGCCTTTTGGCGATTATGTACTGTCATATCGCTGTATATTTAATCACCCGACGACACCATAAGCAGATCAAAACTGAACAGATTTCAGGAGAAGACGCTGCAACGTTCGTTAAGGAAAAGAAAGCATGGAAAACAACGAGGATTATCATCGGTTTTCTGTTCTTGGCTTTTCTACCAGGGCTGACCTTCAATATAGGTAGAAATTATTTACATTTTCAAACCCGATATATTCTTCGCCTTTTCGTTGATTTCTCTCTCATGCTTAACTCACTTTGTAACCCGATAATTTACTGTTGCAGAAACAAGAAGATCCTAAAAGCAATTATTGCCCTTGTTAGAGGACAGAATCAAAATTAAGCCAGTTTTAATGTAGCATATACACAACTGCATGGCGTTTTAGTTTTTTGTAAATTGTTTGACTGTCTTGAGTTGGGAACTTTCTGACCATTTGAAACAATACTTAAGCCTCACTATGTCGAGGATCTCATTTTTTCCATCTTAACATAACTTTTGCTTTTAGTTTTTGTGTTAACGGTTAAATACTTATGTGAGGATATTGCCATGAACCTTCGTTCAGTTAGGGATGAATTGAGCAGTGTTTTCCTCAGGAAATTTCCATTTGATTACAAATGTAAAATGAAGTGAAGTAAGTGAGAAATAAACGAATTAAGATGAACTGTTCCATCAAAGATTCATTAAGTGTGATAATTTTTTATGTTCAAGGCTTACATAAATGTTTTTGAAGGTTAAGGCTCTTCTTCACCCTTGTGGTCGTCGAAAAGTGTTTTCTTATTTTACAGCCCACTGTTGATTGTAACAAGGTCAATGATAACGAACCTAAACGAACCAGTATTTTTCTGGCGTATACACGTATACATATTAATTCAAATACCCTATTCTTTTTTCTGAAATCTCAGTCAGTTTTAGGAAAACAAACGCAAACTTAACTTTGTTATATGCGATCTTTGGACGATGGTGAGGAAAAATGTTCTGAAATTTTTCGGAAAATAGATAGAGGGAATACTAATAAGCTGGTATTTTCCTTCGATATAGCTCTGGCCCTGAGGAAGGCTAATTTCGTTAGCCGAAATATTGGCCATTAAATAAATCAGCACTTAGCCGTAGTGCCAGCCTTGCATTCAGTTTTGTTCTAATAAGCTATTTTGTATGCTGAATCTAAGTAAAGACTACTAATAAGCTTTCATGATCGATATCGCAAACATTTCTCGCTCAGATTTTATTTGATAATGAAAATAATTTACACATATGAATCGTGGATGAAAGAATCGAAGAAGGAAAGATCTTCGCAGTTATGAGGTAACTTTGAAAAGAAAAAAAGAGCCTTTAACTGGATTCGAGCCTATGGTCTACCACTGAGCAGTAAACCCACACATAACCGAGTCACGTGTGTCTGTTCGAATTTGATTATAACCGAATTTTATCATAACCTAAAATTACTTTTATTCTGAGATTCTGAGCGATCATTGCTCACGTATCTCAGCGTTATTTGAGTCACTTCTAAATTTAACAGCCTTTAAATGGAAGGGACCCGACAAATTAAAATCTTGCAGACAACTGTAGGTTTAGCGGGGATTTTGGTCGCGACTGACTACTTAACCATTCAGACCGGGCTTTTTTTGGTGTTGTGGGACCGGGGGGATGGGGGCGGATTCCCCCCCCACCTCTTAACTCCAAGAATATTAAAGCTATGACAAAGAAACTTAAAGGACAGATAGTACGTCCACTGCTGTCCGCAACATCAGCTGATGACGTCATATGACGTCACAATAACGTTTTGTTCTCAAAAGGCGGCCATCTTGGATCCGCCATCTTGGATTTCTTGAATTTTGCAAAACCTTAAAAAACCGCCAAAATTGATCAAGAAGTGATCAAAATCAATCCATTAACAGGGAAATGACCTCAAAATGCAAAAGTTGCTTCAAAAAAGCAATGATTTTTGATTTAAAAGAGGTAAATTCAAAATTCTGAAAAAAACCCGCGTGGTTGCCATGGTAACGTCAAACTTAATAGAAAAGAACTTGATCTAAAAATTGTTCCCAGACAAATTTTACGAAAAGTCACCAAGTTTAGTGGCTTAAGCTTG
Organism: Siderastrea radians; assembly: GCA_964017195.1. NCBI lineage: Eukaryota > Metazoa > Cnidaria > Anthozoa > Scleractinia > Rhizangiidae > Siderastrea > Siderastrea radians. The sequence continues at coordinate 17,857,527 of OZ024895.1, forward strand.
CTCATTAAAAAGTTATAAACGTCCAAAGTTTGTGCGGGCAGAATCCGCCCCCTCGGTCTGAATAGGGTTCCCGATGACGTTGTAATCAAATTCTCGTGAAATATTAGAAATCAGCGAAAATCGCTAGTTGTTTTTCTAGCCTTGATCAGAGAGATTTGACATTCATATAGCTCCATCGGTCAACATAAAAACCACATGCAACTCACGATTCTTTGCGTCGCTATGACAAAGGGCTAACGCTCGAAGCCTCAGCTTCTAAATTTCTATCTGGTGGCTAATTTACCTTATCAACTCAGTTTATAAATCCAAATTTTTGTTTTTCACTTCCATAGCGAAGCAGCATCACAGTTTCTTTAAGGAGGAAGACTGTGATTCTTCCCGGGGGGGGGGCACTCCCTATAATGGCCTATATGGGGAGGCTCCGCCCGAAATGGGTACCTCTTTCATAAAAGGTATATAAAAGGGTGTGGATTTCACGAGCTGAAGTATATGAAAGGGTAGGGAAATCTGTCATTTAGGTATTTAAAAGGGCCTTTAAAACATTTCGAGAAGATTATAACATTTGGTTAACATCTTTTCCGGTAATACTGTTCTCCCCCAAGATCGTTCATTAGCTACATTCCCAGGGTATAGAAAAGGGATGCAGTGTTCTTAAGTAGGCATGTGAAAGGGGTACCATTTTTCAATGGAAGGTATATGAAACGGGTACCTTTTCGGTCAAAAATGGTATATAAAAGGGTAAGGGGTTGGACCTCGGGGTGGGGCCTCTCAGTATAAGACTACGTTGAGTACGCCCCCCCCCGGGTGATCCTTTACCCTATCAAACTGGTATTTAATTTTCTTGATGCTTCTTTTTTGAGGAAAGACAACGTTTTTGCAAAAAGCGTCCTCTGTTAAGATGCTTAATGTGAGTGTTTTTCAACCAACTGGTTGATTGTAAAGGGGAATAAACTGAATTAACTGCTCACTGATAACAGCAATAAAACTATTTTGCTACGAGACAACTCTTAAAAACATCTCATTTTGTATGTAATACCCATGATACATTTATGGTCAGTTTAAAAGTTTCAATTTAAACTAACCGAAGACTTTTTTAAAATTTAACTTAAACATTTCTGCAGTTTTTTTCTTATTAACTGGAAAGAAAATAAGATCTTAACCCTCGCACGTACATTAGGGATGGGGGAAGGGTGGATGCCACCCCCCGCCCTGTAAAGTTTCTCTTGAATTTTTCAAGACGATTTTTCATCAGCACCTGCCGTTTTCAGTTGCTGTCCGCATCTTCCTTACATACCTTTTGAAATAGGGTTTGACGAGCGAGAATCGGTAGCTACGGCTACGAGATATGTCGTCGTAAGCAATGGGTGGTCAACCCATTTTTGAGGAAAGTGCGTTTTTTCACTTTTTTTCCGTGAACAAAAGCACAAATTGTCGACAAAAAGCAGCAGAGTGTTTAACTCTGTCATGTTCTAAATGTCCAGCATCAAAAAGGTTTCAATTTTCGCTGTTTTTTGAGTTGAAATCCAAGATGGCCGTCATGATAGCCACCATGATAGATGACGTCACTAGCCCCCAGCCGGGTCACAACTCTTAATATCTAACTCATCTTAACTTGTAGAGCACATCACAAGCTGTCTACCAAAGGTAAAATCTTTTCAAAATATTGTGTCACAGTAAAAACCCAAGGGAGGTCCAACAGCACCCCCCCCCCTTGTACCAAGGTGGGGGATGTGACTTTGCTTGTTCGTCCGAGGGTTAATCCATGTGGCACCGCATGATATGGTTAAAACCAACTTTTTAAATGAGAGACATGTGAGTTACCTAATAATCATCTGCATCAATGTTATGCCATTTATATATCGTTATCACAAGTTGCATGAACGGAGATAAATTAAAACATTTCGTTCAGCCTCAGTTAACCGATGAAAAAGATCGTATATAATCCATGACACGCCTAGTTAGAATCAAAATGCTTCCGCATAGCGAGCCGGTACTCAAAGGTGATAGATATCGTTTGACGATCGAATATACAGCTTAAATAAAGGTGACTGTTGTAATAAGTGCAATTTACTTCACTTTTGACAAGTAGTCATCTTAATCATGCACATTGCACGAGGCAAAATAAACATATATCTTCGATAACTCTTTCGTGCTCAATCAAACTGATGAAAAAAAGTGCCTTGATAACGTAATGTTACATCGTCAATTGACGGGACTAAAGAAATGTATGCAAAATTGCAACACGTTGCTACTTGAAGTTTAGGCAACTTTTTTAAGGGGGTATCAAGGTATTATTATTTATTTAGTTATTATTATTTTCGCTCAACTCTGATCGTTTAGCAGTGTAAAACGTTGCAGTGAAAGAAACGAGTTGTTCGGGTGCAAATTTCACCAATTTTCAACTACATGCTATCAGTACAATTTAGCAGTACATAAAAGTAATTTAACGCCTTATTAAACTGCTCCTTAGCCTGCTCATTGGCCTGTCAAAAATGTTGAATAGATAAATGCTACTTAAATTTAAGGACAAAATTCTTTCTTTTTAAAATTGTTTACGCACATTTACTATTTTAAATCAGTTTCACTTTAGCATAAAACGTTTACGTAATATAATAATCATTATTGCGCGGGTTACTCTTTAAAAGTAAAAGCCTAATACTTAAATTTTGCTCTTTTAATATCAAATGGAACCGAAACAAAGCAGTTACTTATTCCATGCCGCACGATTAAATATTCGAAGCGGAAATGTATAGAAAGCTTTGATCTTTCTTCCTCGAGTTAACGTTTAGAACTGGTCAGCGGTTGTATAACAGATGTCATCAGTAAATTCTATTTGCAAGGAAAAGAATAACAAATTTTCAAACAACGAAATTTCACTTCCAAATAATCGTAATTAGGAAACTTCTTTTCAGGGATCCAAGACCATTTTCACCCAAAACAACTCTACTTAAATTTGGTAATTTATAACTGAAGTCGAACAAACTACTCAGTGATCAAAGTTATGAAATATTTTTGTTAGATGCATGTATCATAAACGACATTTTGTTTGTATATCATAAATATGATACTTTCAGGGTCAGTTAACATCTCAGCTCAACGTTTTCTGCCGTCTTATTAACCGGTGAGAAAAGAACATTTTAGTCCACGTGTCGCCGAATAACAGGCAAATACATGATGCATAAACTACATTTTGATTATATTATGCTATTTACATACATTCGTCACTAGTCACAATTATCACCTTTCGTGTACTTTTGGTGAGAAAACTGTTAATCAAAGCAAAGACTTGTGAGAAATCAAAATCCGTCCGCTTATGCGAGCAGCCAAAGTAATATAGGCAAATAAATGTACGGCGCGGGTATACATTTTAAAGGCAAATATTCGCCGAATAAATGCAACTGATTTAGTTCACTTCATTTCACTTTAGGCTTATGTCATAGCTGTTTCATGCTGTAAAAAAATTAAAAAAACCTTTTAAAATTTTAATTTCGCTCCACTTTATAATCAAAACTGGTGGACACAAAATATCGTAATAAGCCCTTTGCCTAAGCCACGTAATTATGCAAAATCAGTTTCAGTCGATAAAAGTGAAAAATGCAGCAAGGCACTTACAAAGTACAAGACTTCTTTATTTTTTACGTTAAGTAATACTGCAACAAATATAAGTGTGCATAGTTCCTTATCTTTTTGTAGTTTCTTACTGTCTCTAAACTACTTCTTGTTATTCATTCTTCTTAATATTTTTACAGTGTAAAACGTTGTGGTGGGAAAAACCAGTTGTTCACAAACAATAATTGAATATTTTCCAACTAAGTGCATTTGTTGCCATGGAATTAACGTTGAAGCTTTAATAAATTGCTCCCTTAAAATCGATTGATAACAATAACAATTCTCAGTTTATAATGGTCTATCCAAAACGAGAGATAAAAATACATATTATATACATAGAAAAATTTTGCCTGCTAATATTAGATTATATCTCTCCCGCTAAGAAAGCTTTCACTATAGAATAACACGTTCCGTGCAGTTTCTCTTGTTAATGGATGAGAACATGACATAATTTCGTGGTTTATCCAACAAAAGCCTACTGAACATTTTAATTTAGCTCAGTTTTTTTAATAAAAATTAAGAGAAAACGAAATAATCCATAATCTCTCAGCACGTGCCAAGCGGTTTAATTTATGATCGACATACGGTATAAAGGTTTGACCATTATTCGCTGATTTAATTTTCATCGCTGTGCCGGCAGTCAAGAAGACAGCTCCATCAACACTTTTAAAGGTAAGTATGATTAATCTTAAATTCTGTTAAAAGAAAATAGATTTTTAGAAGGGAAAATTCAATTTTCAGGCCCATATTACAAACTCTTTTTCTTGGACTCAAGATTATGGTTACCCAAAACGCCTCTGCGATGAACTTTACAAACTCCGCAGTGCAACTGTCGCGTAAATTCTGCGAGCGATTCCAAGACGCAGAGTTCTTCACCGCAAACTTCGTCTCTACATTGGTCTTCATAATTCTCAACGTGATAAGCTGCCCCGCTATCATCGTAATGAACGTGTTGGTCATAACGGTGATTAAAAAGAGACGAAGACTTCAGACCATGTACAACATTCTGTTGGCCTGCCTGGCGATAACTGATCTGATTGTAGGAACAGTAACGCAGCCTACGTTCATTACAGCAGAAATTTTTGTAATTAGTAATGGTTCCGTGGCCACTTACTGCACCATCAAAGATATCACTCCTGTTTTGTTTAATATTACTATCTTAGTGTCCCTTTTACATTTAGTGTTAATAAGCGGTGAGCGTTATATGGCGATGAAATATGCTTTGCGATACCACGATATCGTAACAAAACATCGATTGGTGACAGCTGTTGTCTTAAGTTGGCTTTTAGTTGGGTTTGTTTCTCTTATAAGAGAGTTAAAATTTATCCTTCCATATCTTGTGATTTTTAGTCTCTTAATCATTATGTACTGTCATGTTACGGTTTACTTTATCACTCGACGTCACCAAAAACAGATCAAAACCGAACAGATTTCAGGAGAAGCCGCTGCCAAGTTTCTTGAGGAAAAGAAAGCCTGGAAAACGACAGGCATTATAATCGGATTTCTGTTCTTGTCTTTTTTACCGGGACTGATCTATATGTTAGTGCGGAACCGTTTCGGTAATCATATCAGAAACATTATCAATAACTTATTCTTATTTTCAGTCCTGTTAAATTCACTTTGTAATCCAATAATTTATTGTTGGAGAAGTAAGAAGATCCGTAAGGCAATAATTGCTCTTGTTAAAGGACAGAATCAAAATTAAGGTAATGTGCAACAAACAACAACAGTTTCTTCTGGCTGCCGTGACCATTCAGTTTTAATAATCTATAAATGTTATGAGAAATCGATGTTCATTTGTTCCATTCTAGCGTTTCCTTGGTATTTAACGTATTAATGTTGTGTGCTGGGTAGCACAGGTCTTAAGGTGATTCCATCGAAATAGAAGGAATATTAAAAATTTTCTAAGACTTGGTCCTATTGGTAATTATGTAGAGAACATTTCAAAAATGCAATTAAACATAGATGTCACCGAGGTTGTTTTGGCACAACATTGATAGCCATTGATAGCAGCTATCCGACCAACAAGGTTTTCCTAAGAAACCCTAATAATCAGAAATGAAAGCTATAATTGCTTTAAAAATTCATTGCTTGTATTAAAATATTGGAGCAGCTCAACAAAACAGACATTTACCTTGCACTGTATACTATTTTAGTTGAACAGGAATTGAGGATATGAAAAAATTAAAGAATTTGCCGCGTGCGTACATACCCCACTGTACCTAAAGACGTGTTCTTTTAATTTCGACATTTAAATAAAAATATCTCAAAGCAGAATGTTTAACTTTTCTTGTAATCGCGATATATTGTACTCGACGATGTGCCATTTAAATTTATGTATTAAAAAAATGGGGGACACCGAGCTCGTTTAGGAGAAAACGACCAATTATTTCTCTGAGCAGCTCAGCTTTCATAGAAAACCTTTCTAGTTACGAAGGTGCACGCGCTCGTGCGCACGCTAATCAAGCAAAGAAATGATGCACAGAAAGAATGCGCAATGCAATTGAAGGGAATCGCCTTAAGTAGAGTCAAAAAGGTATTGTAATAAACTCTTAATCTCAATTATGTTAGCTTTAATAACACGATTTTATCAGTGCTAACCTTAAAATGATTTCAGTTGTTTACAAATGTGGTATACCGACTGTAAAATGAACATTTCAAGACGACTAAGAGTCATCTAGTTTTCACTGTTACAGCACTTTTTTAGAATTGAATCCACCAAAGGATATCGTATAAGGTTCAATCGATATTGATACCAAAGTAATCTGTATGCTTGAAAAGTAATGCACTGCGTAACAGGCGAGGTTGTCTGCGCGAAGTTTGAGCGACGGAGCCGTAACAAGGGCTGCTAAGCCGCGAAGGGAATAGGGAGAAGCAGAAGCGTATCACTGTATCACGTGATATGCTTCTGGGAGAAGCGATTTGAAATCTTCTGGCAGCTTACGCATTTCACGCCGGCTCCGTCGCCAGAACTTTACCCCTGCGTGCAGAAAATACTGCCATCTACGCAGACTAGATCTACAAAAGTAATTGATACTTGCAAGAACTATATCGGGTTTTTCAAAACTGGATGCGACCATCGGAAAACGTAGAGGATTACGCTTGCAGGCTATAATTACAAAATTTTTTACACACATCCGGGAAGAGATATTGTTTAAACTAAAATAACTTAGTCCCTTTAGGTGATCTTTGCTCGTCTGTTTTTGAACTCTCCCGACTGTGTGCAAGCTTTGGGCAATGACTTCTCAATATCGATAAGTCGCGGCCCATCAAAACCAAGTTGCATAGAATTACTCAACTGCATAGCAGTGCTACTAGCAGAGAAAAATACCTTTATGGGATCATCAATGTTTAAGCACGGCACTGTTTGCTGTAAAGCACATCTTGTTGAATGCTCTCAGTCCAAACTACATGTTTAATGTTTGAACAACTTAAAAGTATTTCCCATTTTCCCACACCCTTTGGAAATCTTACACGGAAAGTGTTAAGTTCCACCGCTGTCAAACGTCTGAGGCAGTTTTTCGTTTTAGTTCGTTAAAGATTTATTCCCGATGCAGTCAAAACTTGAGCAAGGGTATAAAAATAGTGGGTGAGTGTAAATATATTGTCATTTCTCTCAAATAACTGAGTTTCTTTGCTATTTAAATGTCCCGCACCTGAATAAACATACTTATACAAATTGCGCCGAAAAGTCCGTTTCTTGTTTTCAAACACTCAGAACTTTTTTAGTTGAGTTTGAAACATTTAAGTAAATCTACAGGACAACGATAAAGTATCAAACTTTGAACAGTGAAAATAATTCCCCTATCTTTGAAGTACTTTTCCTATTTTTCTTGTTTCACCACGGTAAAGTGTTAAGTACTCCCGCCCACGTGCGAAATCAAATTAAAGTGGTTTTACCGTTTGCTAAAGAAAGAGAGTTAAAATGAATGGAATGAACTTTTATAAATTCGGACAGGTGAACGAGTATATTTATATTGATATGTGAAAGTCTGAAATCCAAAGCTTAGTTTAGTAACTCATAAAACTTCATCTCTCCTTTAGCCAGTGACTTTACGTTACTTTCGTGGTTTGATTCACTGCACTCTATGTCACATTAACATAGAAGCAATAAAAATTTGTCACTGCGTTTGAACTTACGTATGAGCGAGTTCGTGTGCCATTGTCACAGCGCTTCCAAGACCAGCATCACTTGCAACTGCAGCACCAAATGTACTGGCGCAAGTCGAACCCAAACTTGCAATTCCTGAAAATAAAATGACATCTACATTTACAATATTTCCCCTTGCATTTATGGTAGGTAGAAAAGCCGTTTGACTCCCTGGAATTTTATCCAGCATCTATCTTCTGCGTGTTATGCCATCTCCGCGCACACATTTTAGGAACAACTGAGGAAAGTGGAACAATTGATGTCTTACGTTTTTTTAAAGGAAATCACCCAGGGAAGTGGGAGATTGATGTCTTTAGGTCTTCGAGAAATGGGACGATTGATCAGTGTCTTTTTTAATAGCCTCTTGAGACGTTGAATAGAAAGAAGTCGTTTTGGGTGCAAAATAAAACGCCGAGAGAGGATATTTAGGAACTAAATTAAGGCAGAATATGATTCCGTAATCGAAAATTTCTGCCTTCTTAAGTGAGTTTTTGGGAAAAGAATCCGAGCGGATCAATTCGTGCATCCTTTTACTTCCTTTTACTTGTAAAATGTGCTAATATGGGACATTTTGTATGGTAACATGAATGCATTCCCAGTCGTTTTGGCTGGTGCTTTGCTTTCCTAGGAAAATTTCTGGATTGTGAAATATAATACTAATACCAATACTTTTACTAATATAGTACTGTTTATTATGCGGTGGTTCTGACTTTTATATCTGTGGGTAAACTCTTACAGTGCAACCATTCAAATAAACACCACCCAGATGTATTTTTGTGTGGTTCTGTTTGTTTGTTTGTTTTTTAATTTTCTGGGGATGAGTTTTGAGAATTTAACACACTATAAGCCCGGTATACTCTTGGGAGGCAATGAATTTGTTTTTTATTGGTAAAAATGTGAAAACTCACCTCCTGAGCTCCTACAGAAAAGGAGAAAAACAACACAAGTATGAGAAAAAAGATATCATACTGACAATCGGATATCAGTCTGTGCTCAAATTACTTGAAATTAAGTTTTTTTTTACATACAGCTATAGGAAGTGTCTGCCGTAATTCCGTCTGCCCAATATGCAGTTAGCCGAAACTGACTATTAGGGGACTAGAAAAGGTGAATGAAACTGAAAACAATGTTTATCCTGTTTTTTTTAAATATTACTTTCCGTATTCACTCTGCTGTTACAGCTCTTAATGAAGGTTAGTTCTGGCAAAACGAAATATTAAACAAAATTAAAGAAGACACTTCCTGTTCCTGTTTGATCAGCCCTGCATTTCTTAAAGAATTGTTTTTTCGAGCTTATCACTAATCTTGATCTACAGTTTGTGGTCCTTGTATGGTGAAAAGTAGTTCTTTCTAGGCCAAAACAATAAAATTTCTTATTTGTTTTTAGGGTGGTGGGGACAATATGCCCTACCACGAATCAAAATGGTGCAAACAAAACGTCCATTCACATGGGACCGATACAGAGATGCTTTTAAAAGTGTGACCCTGGGAGAGAACGGAAGGGGGCAGGGGGTTGTTTTCCAAATTTCATCTCGGGATTTGATTACGTCATTTTGTAAGTATCCTTTTCAATACAAAATTTATATATTGGACATCATTTAAAAGATTGTAATTTTATTTTCCGTTACAATAACACAACAAACAGTACTGAAGAGAGGGTCCTGAGGTCGGGTGCACTTATACGCTCCTACAATCCTGTACTTATCTTATTCATAAATAATCAAATGCATAATGCTTCTACTAGGAGGCAAAATTTACCGGAAAACCTTAGAGGTTGTTGTACGTTGAGTAAATTGCTTAAGCGGAGTCGTCATTTTAATTTTTGACTTTTAAAAGATCAAGGGCAAGTTGGAAGTTGGACCTCTTTTTCAAAAACTCCTGAATCCGCCCCTGACAAAGATTCAAAAGGACTACGCACTCATTTAACCGCCCTGTCCATCTTTTTCCCTCGACCAAACAGTCCTAACTTGGCGCACGAAATCGTTCCAAACATCTAACATCAACACGTTTTCATCCTAACTCATTTCCCTTGACAAGTAAGCAGTTTCGGACAGTTTCGGTCCCACTTTTGTTAAAAAACTTTCCCATCGAAGAATAACCGTTGATAAAGCAAAATCTTGGGTAAAAATCCAATATTTTTGAGGGCAATGAACCTCCCAAACTGTAACTTCACGACAGTCGAAAAATTATTTGCCAGGCTTTCCTATTTCGAGTGAAGACTGGGCTTAATTTTACGCCCAATTTAAGATGGCGGCCGATAAACGTTTTAGCAGAAAAAAAAACTGTTTAAACAAGCGGTTGGACTCAAACCAATACTCTGATGCTTCTCTAAATTTACACCATCGAAATGTTAGGTTTTCCGAACGTGCCTTTTTATCGTGTACATCGTGACATCTTGCAGTTATGCGAACAATGGTCGTTTTCAAATAATAATCAACCAAATATTCGTCTAAACATAAATTGCAACCTATTGCTGAGGCCAAACAGTAAAACGGTGCTTAATTTTAAATATTTGACGCTTTGGGAACTTGAGGAACGTAATTGGTTGTTCAAGATAATGAAAAACGCAAATGTCCGCCATCTTGAAGTGGGCGTACAAAATGGCGGGCTATTTTCCAAAAGATTTTTGAATTTGAGAACAACGCATAAAATAGTTAAAACGGCCGCGTTTGTTTTCTCTCTAAATGTAGTTTGAACAATTTTTTTTCTGTTTTCATTCCGTAAGTGAGGGGAAGTATCTGCCCTAAACATTAAAAGTGGGAAAGTCTTGCAACGAGTTGTTACGGTGCTGTAATGAACATGTGTACGTTGTGGTTCAATTTTGGTATTGGCTCAATTGTTATTTTACATTATCTTTCTTTTGTGTCAGATTACAATAAAACCTGTAAGACAAAGGAAAGTAAAATTTGAATCAAAAACTCCAATTTGAACCACAACATGTATTCATTTATTACAGGTCTGCAGCTAGCTGAGTATTTAGCGTTACACATGTATGATATTGTTGCCAGAAAAAGGTCTCATAATTTTACCTTCTGGTAAACAGAACAACGGCATCCGGATGGTCAGGGTCCTCGTCTGCATGCGGAAAAATTTTACTCGCCCAGTTTTCCAGAGCCTTGATTCTATCAGAGAGCAGTGAGCTTGAGTGATAACCAAACTAGATGGCAGGAAAACAGAACATATTTACACTTCTAAAGCCAAAAGAAGCGTGGGACCACGTCAAAATTATAGTGGACTTGAATCAATTAAGTAATGGTCATTTTATTTTGAGAGGGATGTCGGGGGAATTTTTTTCTGGGCGTTTCCGTGATTAATAGCTTTGTATCTGAAATTCTGATTCTTTGACTAAATTGTCAGATATTTCTTTGCTTCCCCTTTCTGTGCACTATTTTTTGGCTCATCTGCAAAACCTTTGCAGGAATTTTTTTGGTCCTTGCTCATCTCCCGCGTCGATGATGAAATGTCCCGTTCTTAATTTTCTCCCTTTGGGCGCTCGTGCGCAAAGGGAATTAAAAAGAGACGGTGGTCACGCAAAAAAGTATCAGAATTAGAAGCTTAGGTAAGTGTGAGAAAGTTTAGGTAGAGTCATTAAATTTCAAAACTTCAAAAATAGACAAAATCCCACAAAACGTATTTATTTTGATAACTTTTCCCTCTTCACCCTAACCATATCAACTCTGTAAACTCTTTCAGTTTTGGACGCTATAAACTTGGCAGGATTATCACTTCTGAAGTGCTTTGTTGGATGGCAGACAAAATCTCAATCAGTCAATTGAACAACGTTGTCTAATTACAACGAGGTTTGTCTTATGTTTGGCTGTTTTTTTTTTGTATGATATCCTCGAGGTTCACAGCGTGTAATCCAAAAAATGTCATCACTGCATGGTTTGTAGTGTGAGGCCCCTGGCGTAACTCTGTCAAACTGTTTTACTATTTTTAAAGTCTACTGATAAACGTTAGGGAAATTGAGGAATATTATAAGAGTAAAAGGGCATAAAAATTAAAGATTGATGAAAAATAACAATAAGAAGGTGGAAAAATTCTGATCCCGAGACTTAACTTCATTATCACACTCAAATCTGAACCTGAGACTGATGGACGATAAAGTACAATAAGGACTGAAATGCTTCATGTCCGACAACATTTAGACTAAACTCGTGATTTGCCAGGTCTCCTAGATCCACGTTTTAAAGATTCGAAATCTTAGGACAACTTAACACGGCCCTTAATGATGACAGGCCCAAAATTTGGAGACAGGAGGAGTTTAAAATGCCGAGATTTTGAGAGTCCACAAATATTGCCTAGTATATTTGAACATCCATTCATTTAAGTTTTAGAGTTTAAATTGTTCAATTATCAAAATTATTGGTCTTTGGTCTATGATATAACTCTTACCCCGTCTTTCTTAAGCACCAGTCGAATAATCACGGGCGTGATCTTTATCGAACCAATACTGCTGTCGTGGTATAGTTGTGTAACCTTTAAAATAAAAAGAAAAACATCCCGTCCATAAGTAAAATACGCAGACTAAGAATATGCTCTATGGTGCTATTCAATAAGAGGCTTTTGTAAGTATGACACTTAAGTGTCATGAATTTACTTCAATCTTGATGCTTTTTCGCCTGTCGTCCACAGTAACAAGATAGAAAACGTGGAGAAAGTTTTCTATTGTGTGGATCAAGAAAAACGCATCTTTTCTAAAATTCATTATTTATATGTGGAAGATTGAAAATGGAGACTTTTTGGGTGGAGGGGGGGGGACGTCGTTTTAATCGTTTTAGTGTGGGCAATAGGTAGAAACGCATAAACATATACTCGTTTTAATGATTTCCGTGGGCTTTTCTGCTCGCAAGAATTTGTCTTGTTTTGGCTTTTGCTTACAAGAGTTTCTTTCTTCTACCCGCTCCTTCAGGACTCCTCCCAATTGTTTTGCTCTCGCTCCAACTTTCGCGCACCAAAAAGCGAAAAACTATTCCTATACACAGAAAATTACCTTCAACTCATTTTTCTTTGTTTTTTAAACACATTTTCTCCCTATACAGGAAAATGTCACTTTGTTATGCTTTTGTTATTGCAGACATTCTTAACGACATATAGTTAAGTAAGTAGACACAGAAAGTAAAAACGTAAGTAAACACAAAAACACTTAGATGCTACGCAGACTAGAATCAAATTATTCAGTGAACCTTATGAGAAGTTTATTTAACTAATATTCCGTGAAATCGAGTCACGCATGATTGGGCAATTTCTGTGTCAATACATATGAGACCTGTTTTCTTCTTTTCTCAATGTCTCGTCATGTTTTTTAATGCCTCTTCAAACTTCACCAGGATTACAGGAAAACAACGAACCTAGTAAATATGATCTCGCTAGCCAGGAATCTCCCAGACCCTCAGTGGTTAGAGCACCCGACCGGTGTACGGGGGGGCATGGGTTCGATTCTTTCCCCCACGCTTGTGACGGACTGAATATTCCAACTTTCTAACTTAACGACTTTCTTAAATGTGAGAAGTCAACGTATCAGTTATATCAATAAAGTTGTGGATGCTCCATAAAACTTACAATATGGGCAATTGTTAACATGTGAGTCTTTATCCCTTCTTCACCATAAGCGGGGATCGCGAAGTTGTCTGCTACCAGCGCCATTTCCAAGTATTTGTGCGGAACTTGACGTTTTCTTCTTCGCTTTTGGTCTGCTTTCGTCCTTTTTAGGGGCCTGCCACCATTAGCTAAACAGAGAAGAACTTACTAGAAAACTCTTTCGAATTATTTGTCAGTTTACGTTACGTTTATGCAGTTATTAACCCTATTTTGCCTGGGCTTTTTTTGAGTTTCTGAGACTGGGGGGGGGGGCACTTTGTGCCCCCCCTATAGATCTCGAAAAGTATTAAAGCTCTTGCGATGAAACTTGCCACGTTTATAGCATGTCATTAGCTTAACAGATTGGGCTAATGACGTGTCGTGTCGTCACAATAACGTCACAAACCCGCCATTTTGAATTTGAGGCCGCCATCTTGAATCCCAAACCTGCAGTCATACAGCTGACAATGACGTCACCAAAAATATATGATTTTGTTCTAAGAAGCATACTTAGACAAAACAAGCACACAAAAGTAAAAAATTATCTTCTTCTTACAAACGAAGGGGGAAAACCTGGAAAAAGACTGAAAAAAGACACAAAATAGTCAAAATACACTTCTGAGTAGATGGTTGCTATGGAAACGTCAATCATCATAGACACATAATTGGCACAGAAAAATTTTCTCTGATTATTTTTAGGAAAAGTTACGAGATTTGGTGATTTTTCGTCTAGCCGTTTAAAAGTTATAATTCGTTAAGGTCAGCGCGGGCACAATGCCCCCCCCCCCAGGCAGAATAGGGTTAATAGCCATCCCGGAGGGTAATTGCGACGCCAAAGCCTGAAGAGGGATTGAAGAATGGGACGGGGCAGTAGAAGGTTGGAACTTCATCACATTTGTCACACCCACCGCATATTGTCTCTGCGCATTCTTACTGCTCACGCAATTCACCGTCGTTGCACTGTCACGCCACGGTTTACACGAACGCGTGCGCTGAGGAAGAAACGTTGCCAAATATAGCACTAGTGGGCGTTGTATTGAACATTCGTAAAGCTTGGGGACCTTAGTTTTTTTTCTATAGACAACTGTATTTATATAAAGATTTGCTGTGGAAGTTTAAATAGTTGAATTATTGTACTCATACCCTATCGAATTACGCCATTCTTTTGGCTGTAAGAGCATTTGCAAATGCTCACCTAAACGGCTCAGTTTCATTGAAACGATGACACCAGTTAAAATTATTTACTCAACAGACCCACTCAGATGAAATTTGACAAACAAAGTGGGTCTCTGGAAAATCATTTTTATGTTCTTCAAAGAGCAACCATTGAGGCCATGTCGATTAAAGAAGGCCGAGTTTTCAAAATCGGGGTATTTTTCCATACGTCTTCACCTCTGAAACGTAGTTGGTGACCTCACGACATTTTCGCATTCTGACATGGGTAGCTCATTATCTGATTGTAGCAAAGGTATGGCAAAATCTGTGTTGTACATTTTTTGCGCGAAGGTCCTTTGTTTGTTACCTGAAACATGGTAATCAGATGAAAGATCTTCTTCAGTCGAACGTCGATAGATCACGTGAGGATGACCATCGTTAAATCCATTTTTCGTCACAAGGTGAAAAGGGAGAGGCTGGATATAAAATGTGTCCTCTAGAGTCCGGATCATCCCTGACTGTAATAAAACAATTATGTTATATTATTCTCTAGTATCTTTGATGCAATGACGATTTTCAAGTTAATTATGGAGGAAACTAGATGATAGTATGATCTGGTTCGGAGAGAGAGACTATGAACTTGTAAAAGAGGTACCCCTGTAGCTCAATGGTTAGAGTATCCCACCGGTATGCGGAAGGTCATGAGTGCTGCAAGCAATGGGGACCCAGAATTTTGTGATTGACTTGTCGTACTCTTAGCAAACTGGATACAGTTACTACCATAGATGCCAATGACGGCATAACCCCCCCCAAAACAAAACAAAAAACAACAACAACAACAACAACAACAAAAACAAGTATCAAGACAAACAAATGAAAACATGGTACTCATTGATTACACGTGTAGAATAATGTGATTCCTGGTACTTTCTTTAAACAGGCCCCGACCCACCTTTGTTGTGGTGTAATGGCACCCGTTTCAATTAGGCAAAATTGGCAAAAATATTTACTTATAAAAATGCTGACCTCTTGATCATGATAATTACTGAACTATAGTACACATGGTAGCAATCATACTAGTACTAGGCGGTCAAAACTAACATAGGGAAACGGACTTACTATTTGAAATGCTAGTTGAATAAACGGTTTCTCACTCACCAACCCTCTGTTTCCACTAATAGCAACCAATGATTCCGGATCGGAAATCACGTGACCAGTATAATGAATACCACGTGAAATTTCCTTATATGTTGAGCTACCATTGTTATCTACCGTCTGAACCACTGCTCTAGATGACATGAGAGGTCTAGCTTCGGTGACGTTTAAATGCAGAGATTTCCCAAACGCTTCAACTCTAAAATACCAGAAGTTTGGATCGTTGATACCTCTTCGTGTTCTTGAAAGTCCATGAAGGAAATGATTTACCACATTTCCAGCTTCATCGGACTGGTAAGGTAATGTGACGTCGTACTGTGGAACTAAAAACGAAAATCATAAAGGAAATAACAGCAATTATGACATAGTTACTGGCGAAATCATTACTTTTTTTCTTAAAGTGGTACTATGATCAAAAAATCACTTTTATTTTTTCTTCGGATTTCGAAACTATGTTTGTTAAACACTCCCCAAGCGAAATTATAAGCGTTAATTTTGAGAAGAAGACCGTTAATTTAAACTGCAATTTTCCGGTTTAATGGTCCGCCATTATTACACCAGAAAGGATACAATGACGTCATACACTCAAGAGCTGTAAAATGTAGTGTGTGAACGCGGCTTACAAATTATGCAAAACACGAGTTTGAGAGTGTGAAAGCTCAAAACTCCCGTGCTGCATACTAAATAAGGCACTTTCACACACACTGCATTCTACATCTCTTGAGTGTATGACGTCATTGTATCCTTTCTGGTGTAATAATGGCGGACCATTAAAACGGAAAATTGCAGTTTAAATTAACGGTCTTCTTCTCAAAATTAAGGTTTATAATTTCGCTTGGCGAGTGTTTAATAAACATAGTTTCGCAATCCGAAGAAAAAATAAAAGTGAATTTTTGATCATAGTACCACTTTAAGAGAATAGAAGCAAGTTTTCACGCTTTCCAGAAAACCGTGTGCATTGCGTAGTGTCGGTCATTTTTTGCGCTTCTTAAGTGGCACCGGTTTTTTAATTAGGTGTGTTTGTATACCTATCCCAATGGGATCACCGCCTTACTGCGGTGGGATAGTTTGTGTGTGTCTCTGTCCCTCAGCCCTGCAGCACCCGGGTATCGTAGTGAAAGCTGCAGAGACACCTCGCTCGTATGAGGTGAAAACACCCACCAGCACCATAAGAAGAAACCGTGTACACCCGACACCCTTGCCAGAGCAGAAACAGCAGCAACCTACACCAGAGAAGACCAAGATTTCAATACCTATCAAAACTGACATTGCTGATGCTAAGGCAAATCTACAAGCCCTTCCCACAACGCCTATTCTTGCTACTAGACCCAAACCACCGCTTAAAGTTAGGGAAAAGTTAGGTTTAGCATGTCAGGGACAAATATCGTTTAGTTTCGCATACTTATTTGTCAACGATTTAGCTTAGTGTTTTTGCCCGTTTAAGAATTTAACCTCAGACAAAAGGGGCAGATGTTGTGTTAGCTTACATGACGTAAGTACCTGCAATGTATTTTGGGTTATTAAACATGGCGACTTGAAAGAAACACGTGTTACTCACTGTAGTCTCATTTTAAAAGAGAACAACTCGACAGGCTGGATTACTGTACTCCTGTAGGGCCACCCATGCCGAACAGGCCGAAGGGTAAAGACCAGACGAAGAGTGATCTCCTGACCCTCCAGGCTGGGGGTTGGGCGCGGGGTTAACAACCCTGCTCCATAAAAAAAGCACATTGTTACAGAAACGTGAAGCCTTTTTAATGATACAGCTCAGCTGCTGGGACATTCATGACGCTCTTGAGCCAAAGTCAGTCGGAAGCCCATATGCCGTTAGGCCCCCAGGGAACAAACAAACATTGGGTGCTGGATGGATGAGCTGGAATGAGGCCAAAACGACAGCGCAGGACAGGGAGGGCTGGGTAAAAATGTGACGACCTTATGTGTCTCCTGGTGTGAAGAGATGAGATGATGATGATGTATGTGTATTAAGAGTAACAGTTAAGAGAGTATCGTTTTGGAACCGAGTAGTGTGCGGTAGGTAAGCAGAGTTTTGGAAGCAATGTATCGTGGATTGCTGTGTACAAAAAGGGGGAGAAAAATGTATCGCGAGGCAGGAGCCGTACGTTAATAACATAAATTATTGAAAGGAAAACAACCCAAAAATTAAGAAAGAAAGAAACAAGCAAACAAACAATCAAAGAAAAAACCTAGTAGCGACAATTTCAAACCTTTTTCGCGTGAGTCAACCCCAAATGTCTTCTGTAAATCTTTGTCTTCCATACGATGGTGTAAATCACGATACTGTACATGTCAGGAGAATATAACAATAATTTGTTCTATTAAAAGAATCATCGACGATTGATCAATTAGAAAAAATGGGAGCTATCTTGACATTACACTGATACAGGTGGAACACAATAGGAATAAGCGTAAACCCGTTACATCCGGCCAACAAAGCCCTTAGAAAACCTGCATTGGCCGTATTCAGGAGTGGGGAGGGGGGGGGGGGAGGGGTGTTTAAACCACCCTCTTCCCGTACCCTTTCATCCTGGTTCCCGCCCTGTATTTGTTGGCTCTCGTCTCTTTGCGTTTTTTCCGATTGCGAAATATTGCTCAATGTTGCGTAAATTTCCCCTTTTCTCCCGCTTCCTGCCCCCTCTTCTTCCGCTTTCCGTACACCTCCCTCCCCATTTTCTCCAAATCCCCTCTATCCCCTCCACTATTTACAGGGTTCACGTAGCTTCCTAAGCATGACTCCTTGAGCTTTGTTCAGGCCAAAGTTAAGGGCCTCAGGATAGGTCGCGACGACAATGTGCACTTGACAACTAAAATGACTTGACATCTTTTCGTGCTAGAGTTTTTGCACACACTATTTGTATGCGCCGGAACGCTAGTTACCAAGCAAGGAACATTGCAGATAATGGCGCAGCCGTCGCCAACTGCCTTACATACTGGGAAAAACGAGTTGTCTACTATAAAACTGCACGTTTACTATCGAAAGGTAACCTGTTTTGTCGTCGCTTACTCATTTTCTTAGAGTTTCTTATAGATAACTTGCTTCATGCTCTGGCCTTTTTGGTTTAGACAACGTTTTATGATCGACAGCTAAATAGCTATCGATGACAATTGCTCTAGTCTGTGGAGGCCCTAAGTGGCCGAATAAAAAGGTGGCCCTTACACGGGGTAAATGTCTGTCTCGGTTATAGAAAGCTACGGTAGTCACTTGGAGTGAGCCAGCAATTTGCTCGACGTTGTCTCTACGAGAAGGTTTTATCTGTACCAGGTTGAAGGACGCAACTTTGTGAATGACTAACAGTACATTACCTGATCTTTGGAAAAATGACTGCGTGCAATCTCAACTAGGAAGAAAAAAACAAACGAAAAAAAAAATGTCTGTCAGGTGACTAAAACATACAGCACGTTATCTTTGAGCTCTGACCATCTTCCATGAAATTCTTCAGGTCAAAAATCTGTCACGCTGACCGCCTAACAACGCTGACTAAAAACCCAGATTTAAGCTGTTACGTTCAATAGACGCAACGCGAAGTCAATGACCAGTCTCGTTCTATGCAACATACTGCCAACACTGCATATCAAGACCACTGAGCTACTAATGGAACAATTTTACACCTACAGATATTCAGTATTTCTCAATAGACTTAGCTTTCAACTTTTTAGTGCGTCTAATTCAATTCATGCTTTTATAGCCTTCACAATTTATTTCTAGCCCCAGTTTCTTACTTGTTATTTATATTTTATTTATTTATAATCTATATTGACAAAATATCAGCTTTAAATTCCTCTCTATATCTAATTGCAAGATAAGAAAATGAAATAATACTATTTGTTCCTTTTAATTTTACATGACGTCTCAATCTCTTAAGCTTAGATGAATACAAAATGTCTGGCAAAATTATTCGTGATGCATGTTAGAGGGATAATAAACTGAGGTTGGGTTTCAAATTTAGGTAAGATCAATGTCAAACAGATGGAGATCGAGATAGACCGCGTTAAACACTTGTAAACTCTTTTTAGAAACCATAGACGAGTTTCAATTAAAGAAAATAAATATTCCTAGCAAGGCTTACCTGTAACAAAAATATACATGAGATAAACAGCGATAAACATCTTGAAGATCTAGAACGAAGAAGATATCTGAAAAAAAACGAAGAGGATAATGCAAACGTTAAATAGATTTAGTGGCAAAAATGTTTAAAATTTTACACCTAGATTTATATTAATTAACACATCCTTTTGTCCTTCCTATCTTCTCAATATTATCTTATAAACATGTTGCTTTCTCCTGAAGCGATGCCTTAGTAAAATAGAACCGCTGAAAGATCCAAAAAGGAAAGTAGGTAATAATACTTAGAGAAGTTAGCTTAACCTAGTAAATGTAGATGGCTTTCAAAGTTAAATAATCTTTGTTGCAAATTGTTTGGTTCTACCCTGATAAAGGATATCGTCGATTACAAACGAGTCTATTTTTACTGTAGCAATATTTCGAGAATTGTTTTCATCTCATCATATGCAGTTTAGCATAATTTTATATTAACAGCTGTCCTATGTCTATTGTGGAACTAACAATGTCACATTGAAAGGACCTTTTGTTTCCTTTTATGTGCATCACCCTTCACTTGTTGCTGACGCTTCCTTTTTTTCAAGAAATGACAAGTTTTCTTTCAATGTGAGAATATTTGATCGGAAACTGGTGGCTTTACACGTCTTGCAATTGTTTATCTCCTTTCCCTCTGTCTAAAAGTTAACACGCTCTAAATTTCACTCCAGGCTTTGAAAAACAAATTGTAATAATACTGCTTAGCCACTGTATCTTGCATAGATTCTGTTTCACCACGCTTTTCCCTTTTTTTAGGCACAATTGGTATTTGAAGTAACATTGCATGGTTACGCCACACATTTACACCAAACTTGGGACTGGTACTGAAGTACGTATTTGTTTTGTACTGTGTCAGTAAAGGTATAGCTGATTCCCTAAAGGGTGAAAAAAGCGTCATTTCAGGGCTTCGGATATTTCTTTCCCCGATTTTGCAGTTACCAAATTCAGGAGTTAAACGTTAAAATAAATCCCCAGAAGGGATTATTTTGAACTGAAAATTTTTAACTTCGATATTTTTTTGGAGTCAAAACAATTCTTAGAAAATGACTGCATGAAAATTACTCGAAAGAGTATCACTCGCTTTGACACTGTCGTACAGTTATTTACTACTGTCTAACTTGAACTTTCACTTTCTCGATATTACTCTTTGCCACATAGTGCCTTAATGGCACATAAGGCCTCATTGTAACAGGAGTCTATCGTATTAACTTATGACTTGTTTTCCTTCCTAATTCACTTATTTCCTCCCCTTTCGATCCTACAACAGATGCTGTTCCTGGATGATCAGAAAAAAAAAATTATATAGCCCACGTCTGTTATGACAAACTATCTGAAGACTACGATGATAAGTATATTTCATAAATGACATCAGCACTTACACTTTTACGTTAACAGTTTTGACGTACTTTTCAGTCGTTTTTTTTTTGTTTTCTAAGGTGGCTTAGTGAGGAGTACTCGTGAAACCGTAGTTGTAAAATCTCTTTACTAAACTGGAACATTTCGTCTAACTATCGAAGATTCAACAGGGAGTTTAACAAATTACAATTATAAGAACAGATGAATGTTTTTGTCCCATCTAGTTGAACCATTTTCCAACTACAGAAAACGACAAACAAATTTTGATTTGCGTCAAGAAAATAGGTGAAATACTTTTAGGTTTTTTGCAAGGTGTGACATGTAATTCAATTTTGGGGGACCAAAAACTTTTGTCGCTCAAACTTAAAACCTTGGGACAAAAAAGCGACTTTGAAAAGAATCTTTGATGTTTGTAAATCAAAATGTAGATCCTTTCTCTAGTTGGTCGCTGGAGAACGTAAAAGGGTAAAAAACAAAATTTTATCATATATTTATATATACAGTCAATATCCTATTGCTTACCTGTAAAATAAAGCTCAAATTATTCCGTGTTGTTACTTTGTGTGGTTTAAGAAGGCACACGAAACAGGATTTAAAGTACACTGTTTTTGGTTATCAAGAGGAAATAGCGAGAAAGAATGGCAATTCCGTCTGATATTGCGTTAACCTCTTAGGCATCAATTTCACGACTTTTATGCAGTCACTTCAAAGTACGTCTTACGTAAATGTGCTATTAGTGGGGGCTCAAATATTGATTTATTCTGATGCATACTGTTTGACATTTGTTCTATTGACACAACGATACAAAAGAAAAATCAAGGAAAGAGGATATTTAAATAGTATCAGCAAAATGAAAAGATCAACAGAATGTTTCCTTTTTGTCTCAGTACGTCGGATAAGGAAGAAGAAAGCTAGCGCTAGTGATAGGCGAACAAAGAAAAAGATACATGGTTTTCATCAAGAGACTTTGAATATAAACAAAACAAACGGCTATTAACTATCAACTGATTAAATCGTTGCTAAAAGAAAAAAGAGTTAAAAATCTCAAATGAATTTGTAAGATGTGGGTTGGATGTTTTAGCCAAAAGCTAAGCCGGAAATCTAAGAAGTAGTCAAGGAAGTTTTCTGTCGAATTCAGTGGGGTTGCAACACTTGGCGAGAAATATACGTTTTGTACCATTTACATAAGGAAACCTTTTGAGTTGGTCCACCGTTTGTGCAAATGGTAAGCGAAATCTCCGGAATGGGAAATTCCCTTCGAGATCGGCGAGTACCAATTTACGGTTAATTTACAGAGAGAGTCTGTAACTAGTTGGCACGTGCCCGGGGGCAACTAACCAAAAAAAAAAAAAAAAACAGCTGGAACACAATTTTCTGTTTCCGTTCTGTTCTGTTTCGGAATTTTTGGTCACCTCTCAAGACCATTTTTAAATTGAAATTTCCCGGTTGGGCAAACCAAAATAACCAACCGAAATTTCAGGAGTTTTTTTTTCCGTAAGTGGTAAACACCCCCTTCTGAGTACTCAAAGTTGAATTTTGGGGAAGAGCTCGCCCAGGGATACTAAGGTTTTTTATATGTGTTTCCACTCTTCTGTACCACAACCAGCGAGCTATGCACTTGAATGCATAAAGCTAAATGATTTTATTTTAGACATGGTTAAGTTCTAGGACCGAGATAACCGGTAGAAACTCAAGATAATCAGAAGATTCAACCAAAGAAATTGAAGCATACCTAAACATCTTATCAAAATAGGGCATATCTAATAAATAACACAGAAAGGATAGAGAATTATCCACAATTTTAGCTTCACGGAGGTCTCAGCCGATGGCAGAAGGAACTATTTAACATGTTCACGGTGAGAAGTTCTCTGTTAAATGCAAATTTTTCTTTTTCCCTTTCTGTTAAGTTATTGTTTTTTGCAGATTTTAATCTAAAAACTCAAACTTGGTGCACTAAAGATTCGAAAGGGCAGTTTAGGGGCGGATGTAAATCTATTGTTGAACAATAACACAATAGAGTGTGAGAGTAGAGAGTGCTTCTGTCTCGGGACGCATCGGCTGATGGTTGCCCTTTGGAAATTTGATGTTCTTAAAACTTGCATATAAGCATACAATAACCTATTTAAACAATAGTCAGAGTTCTTCTTTCGAAGGCAGTATCGTGTGTTAGGTTGCTCGAGGAAATTTGATGTTCAGAACCTTAGCTTTATGTGGTTTGAACATCAAATTTCCGAGGGAACCTATCACACATAAGGCCTGAGACAGAGGGACTCTACTGTTTTTAGTGTACAACGCTAAATTTTGAGCAAAAATTGCCAAAAACGGGTACTATGCGCTGATAGGCGCGCGCTGAGAAGACACACTATCGGGTCACGTGATCGATTTCAACCAATGGGAGCACGCCAAAATTTAGTGTTGTACTATAAAAGTTAATAGTTGTTTCATGAACATCAAATTTCTGCGGGTCAACTAGTAGTTGACAGTCCCCCTTGATAGCCCATTCGCAGGAAACCCTCAGCGGCGCCTGTTAAATGGCCCGTGCATTTTCTTGAAGAAAATATCGTGATCTTTCCATGCCAAGCTGTCTCAAGTGCAGCTTGATTATTGCACCTTGAGTTGGTTTCAGATACCCGCCTTTATGTGTCCGTTTGCCCGATTTATATTTTGAAATCTAGTGTTCTACCGTTTTACGGGCCCGAATAAATATTTAAGTGCAATAAAAAGGGAGTACCGACATTTAATAATGTATGTGAATTGTAAACAATTATTGGGTGAGGTTTTTGCGATATCCAGAATAATTAAGGTCGAGGTAACTGTTATCAGCCGAAGCGGGAGGCTGAGGCTAATAACACTTACCGAGACCTTGATTATTCCGGATATCGCAAAAACCGAATCTAATAATTGTTTTATTATATATTGTTTTACAAGTAAACAAAATAACGGCAAACAATTTCAACATTTGTGTCCTTCTTGTCTTCCGGCATCTGAACGCTTTTTTCCTTAAGGTATTCGTGGAACAGTTCCTTCGCAATTTTTGCCAGCCTTCTTTTGTTTTCCGAGTCTTTTTGTTTTAGCAATTTTTCAATTTCTTGCTCGGTTGAAGAAGCGAATCGACGAGCCATGAATTTACTTCGCTTACAGATGCCTCCCACATTGCTCTTGGAAATCATGCATTGCAACTGTAGGTTCTTAGCTAATGAAAAGACAGATAGTGACTACAATGTATAATAATAAAGATAAACGGGGCTTTCGCTCTGAACAGGAGAAATTATAGGGGAAATCAAAACAGTCCCTTTTTAGAAGGAGCAGGGTATGCTTTTATCTTTAAAAACTGGTGTATTTGTAAGATATGCAATTTTAATGAGCGTTAAATACATGCAGCGAGGTATGTTTTATTTTTTCAACTCCTTTGGGTTAAAAAGGTACATGTTGTTATAAATTTTGTTTTTTTATACAGCTCCGGAGATTTTTATCAGGCAAGCCACATCAATACAAAACGGCGGGGAGGAAGCGTTTCGTGATGACCCCAACAATGGTTGCGTCTTAAGGTTGAATACGTGCAACGTTTTTGTTCGTTTTTCCTACTGTGTGTTAAAAGGGGGATTATTTGTTTTCATGATTTACACGGAAGAGAACGGATCTATGTCTCTGTTTCATAAAACTCCACGCCCCTTTTAATAATGCCTGTAATGGCTTTGGTTTTCCTAGTTCATTAGATGGCTCACGCAAGGTATTAGAAAAATTCTGCACACGTGGTTCTAAAAGCCTTACAATGTATCAAGTGATGTGTTTCTTTTTAGTGTTGACGGGAAAAGGAAATATTTTAATCACAAATTGCATGGTCTCCTTAAATGAAGACATCTATTTTAGAAAATTTCATTGGCCTATACTCGGCACAGTGTCTGTAATGGCCTCGGGGTGGTTAGATTTATCAGAAAGTCCTGAAGGTCGTAATAAGAACGGCATACACTTCTACCGCTCCTTTCTGTATTTCCGGCTGATCTAATTGGCAACAAAAATGGCAATCTACATACACTTTATCACAAGAAATCCTCTAAACATCAAAATTCTGCAATATGTGAAGGACGACACTATTTTACTTTCTAATTTAGAGATTTGAGGGTTGAATCACTTTTTGAGAAGATTTGGCAATTTTAGCAGCCAAAAAAAGTCTACAACAAGAACAAAACAACAACAGAAAAATAAAGGAGAAGAAACGTGAAGGTTTGAAGTTTGTGGGTAATAAAGAAGAGTCAATGTTTGATGTCCTTTTTAAGGTATCATGGTACCACAAAATTGACCATGTTTTACACTTCGTCATTTTCAGATAGATATTATTCAAACCTCTCTTTTACAAAAAGTTTCAGAAAAAAAGATTGTTTCTACGCAAAGTTATGGACGAAAAAAGATTTGTGGCATTAACTTTCTCTAATCATGTGTTGACAGTCATCTGTCAACAACGCTGAAAATAGCATGTGACATAACAGGGCCCCGATGTTTTGACACGCGATCGATTGCGTAGCAGTTCCCCCTTATTTCGAGTGTGTCTACAAAGTGGCTTCGATCATATCTGTGAAAGAGAGAGAGAGAGAGAGAGAGAGAGAGAGAGAGAGAGAGAGAGAGAGAGAAAAAAAGATCGAGTGTTGAGGAATTACTTGCGCTTCCTGACTCCTCACTCGTCAGTGTGATAAGCTTGGACTGCCAGCCCCGCCAGCTCGCTTTTCGTAACGCGAACGGCGAAAAACAATCCATCCATTCAAATTCCATAACATTTCTACAAAGGCAGATGTATCAAAGAATCAACTTGGCGCAAAAGACGGCATGTCCAGGAAAGTACGGAATTTGTCTCCAGTAATAAAAAAAATTATTTTTTTCCCAATTGCTCGCATTTCTGACAGGATGTTCTCTCTTAGATCTTGAACTGAACACGTGGCGGCTTCTTCGCAGATTTCAATGTGCTTTCCTTTCGCCTTTCAAGTCCCGGCAGCTTGGGTAGTCTTACCCAGCTCAAATGATGATGCCTTCGGCATTTTACAGCCTACGTGATATTATGACTTTAAAATTTCTGTTTATTGCGTTTGAAGACCCTTTGAACGGCACTCGTACTCAACGAAAGTCGCTTTCCAACACAAAAACACGCAGAATTTGACACCATTCTTGTCGGCATGTTTGTGCTATTGTTGTAAGGCGGTAAGTTGAGCCTCCCCTCTGTCAACCGCAGGTAATTATCCTAACACCTATGTGTTTTAGTCTCCTCAGACCGGAAAAAGTTTCCAAATCATATTTTGGCTTTTTTCTCGAAACTAATTTTTCAAGAAATTGGGCCCACATTTTAAGTTCGCGTTCAACGAGTTTTCAACCATTTTAGCTCAAATTTGGCGGCAATGTTGCCACATAATTTGACACCAAAACCATGTCTCTGAATTTTATTTTTTGCTTTCATTCCAAAGTTATGAGCCGTAAAAGAAAGAGGAGAGGTGTTTCTTCGAACTTCAAAGTTTAACTGAGTGCAGAAAATAAACCAGGCCAGATACAAAAATTCCGAGACACGGTTTTTGAGACAAAGGTGTGAAGAATTCGGCGCGATGTTCGTCTTTCTCTCCAGATCGATGTACTTTTTAAAAACGTAGTCTCTATTTTCGACACAGTTGTCTTTTTTCTTTATCTAAATACGTTTTCGTAATCTTCAATTATTAAGCTTTCAGAAAATATATAGTTTGTTAGGGTCCTTGTGTACGCCTGACGCTCAAACGGTGAAAACACAATGTTGTCATTTGGGGTACCCTGATACCTTAAATTAACAGCAGGATTACCCTTTATCAGAATGAAAATGCGCTATACATTACGTGATGCAATCTTCCAAAAGATTAAGAAGAAGAGGGAGAAGAAGAAGGAGAAGAAGAAGAAGAAGAAGAAGAAGAAGAAGAATCTTGTGAAATTTGCTTGCTCCCTACGGGCACTGCCCAGATCCGACTTGGGTGCCATCTTTACGTTATCCGTGTTTTTTGATGATATCTTATATCGTTTCGCCTTCTTTATTTGTTAAATGCTCTTCTTTTCAATCTCGTGCCCACTCTTAACGACGAATGATGAGGGGGTAGGCCCATAGCATTTGAACGAAAGTGTTTCCATGGCATAGTTCAATTGATTATTAATGGGAAACTAACAAGAATTAGAGCGCTTTTCAAATAAGTGTCGTAAAACCAAAACCAAAGTAATTACCCCATCCAATCACAACAAACACAAATTACCCAATGAACCAATCAGAACTCGAAGCAAATACATGTAACCAGCGCCAAGCGCGGGAAAACGCGAGCGAGCAAGTCGCGATTGGTTTGAGTTTTGCTTCTGATTGGCCGTGAAAGTGGCGCGAGATTTGTTAACCAATCGCAGAGCGAAGTAAAGCAAAACCAAAGCAAAACGCGAATTACTAAAGCAAAAGACCAAGACCACCGTTTTTGTGTTTTCGCATATAAATGTAAGAACCTACAAAGGAACATTTGGGTATTCTAATACAGTTTATTGGACTCTAAAGTCTGAGTAGGAAGTGTAAGCCGTTGTTATTATGATTAGCTTCATGTTTGTTCCAAAACAACAGTTTTCTTTCTCAGAAAATTAAGGCATTGTTTTGTTACGCTACCTTTAACTAGAAGTATTCAATTTCGTAAAGAAAACCCTTAGATCTCAACAACATAATAATGAAAAAAAAAAGAACATTCATATTGAAAACAATCTCCTGCAGGTGCAGATCTGGGTGTGAACCAGCTGCATGCAATGTATGAACTTGAAAAGGTTGCTGTAATCTTTAGCGGTGCACCGCCTGAACAAACGACAAACAGCGCGTCACAAGAGTGCCAAAACGTTTTTGTTCCATGTTTTAGTATCTTCGTCGTAAAAAGGGCCATTTGTGTTTCTATGATATATCGAGATATATTAGTGGTGACTTTAGTATAATTTTAAAACACCAGCGTAAACAACCGGTCAGTTTCGTTGCATTATTAGGGCGATAAGATTTCTATATCGAAATGTTGTGCATCCCCGCTAGTAGAGCGCACACGATGTCCCTTAAGGTACGGTAGCTGTTTTTAGGAACCCCAGAGGAGTACTCCCTACTTTAGGCTATACTGAGAGGGGGCCCGCCCCAATTTGCGCTCACAGTACACGAAAGGGTAGGGAAATTTGTTGTTTTACTATTTTCTAAGTGTAGCAGAAATAACCGTAAACCCTTTGCAAAACTTTGAAAAAACCACATAGCAAAAATACACGAAAGCTTAGAGGCCTCGAGCGACTGAAATCCCACCGAGATCTGTTATTGTTTTGGGATCGTTTTTGAGGCGTGAAAGAGGTGCAATTTTTGTCCTAGCTATATGAAAGACAAAGATTAGCATATCAAAGGGTATAAGTTTGAAATTTGGAGCGGAGCCTGGCCCCGCACATTGCATGCGTTCTGCTATATTACCCACAGCTGCCTGTGCGAAATTACAAAATCCTTATCGCATCGTCATGGATTCACCGTGAAATTGTAACAAATATCTGTGGTAGTTAACACCAGAGATTTTAATGAAATCGTAGCTGAAAAAGTAGCTAAAATCGCATAAAAACCGCCTTTAGCGACCAAGAGTTAAACCGTAATTATTTTTCGTGCTCAGTGGTAAAAATCTCTCCAGCAGTTTTCCATCGCAGATCTTTGAGATTACTATCAGCGTATTCTTTGGTTGCATCATTTTCAGAGTTATGGTTGTCTTCATTAAAAATTAAAATGACATCAAATTATAAGCTATCATATATTTATATATATTTATGTCTTTTAGCTGTAACTTTTGCTGAGCAGTATTTGGTCCAAGAAAATAAACCATGCAATGATGATTATGTTGATGGTGATATCAATTTTTAAAACAAGAAACATTACATTGTTATTAGTAACATTTGCATAGTAAAGTGTAATCTACACTATAAAACTAAAGATTACTTAATACAAACATTACAGCATCCAATTGAATACTTAATATAACGAATTAAGTCAAGACCATTCACCACACAAGCAACAATCCGGAAAAGGAAAGTAAATATTTACAGAAGGAAATTCAAACAATACGGTGAGATTTTCATCTAAAATAATTAAAGTAAAATCCGTAGAGTAACATGGTAGTGTAGATAACGATTTTCAGCGAGGTTTTAAACCTTCCTGCTTTATTCAGTCGCGAACTTAAAGTAAAGATACAATTTGTTACATATTGCTAGTGTTTGCGACGACTCAGATCAAAGCCATAATTGAGCAGTTAATTATTTTCTCTGGTGATAGCTATGGTGCTGTGTAGTGTAGTGCCGTGTTAAGTGAACAAAATCTTAGAGTGTGACCACTTAAATGAAAGCCGATGAGCAGCACTTTGCTACGTTCTGTTTATTATCCTATACAAGTCGGTTCCGGGTCATCTTTGGATGGAATCCTAAAGTGTGACCTTTCAACTCGCAGCTAATGAGCAGTACTGTCAAATGGTATTATCGGTTTTTAGTGTTTTATGATATGAAATTTAGATTGATTCCTTTTTTGACCTCGGGCGCTTTTAGCAGGGAAAAGGTTACAAGTAAGCTAAGATGAAGTCTAATTATTATTCGACACTTTAGAAACGAGTAGGGGCCGGGGACCACACACAAAATATAGCGGAAATCAATTATATGTCAATCATGTGAAAGAGCATGTCAGAAATTAATAACAGCCTTGCCAAGTTTGAAAAGGTTTAGATGAAAAATCACTAAACTACAAGTTTCAAATATAGCGAAGAAATTCCATACAAACATTTTTGTTTTGAAAAGTTTGCCCCACTAAACTCTACAAACTCTGTAAATTGTCCGATTTTTGAAAGCAATTTATTCTGTTTCTTAGCAACCGATTAGTTTCAAACTACCACCATTTTTGAGGTGCTTTATCGGGTAACGAACTTCATTTTAATCCGTCGATTAATTTTAAAAAAACTTATGCCCAGTCCCTTACTCGTTTCTAAAGTGGCCAATTCATCGAAAAATTACCCTTTTACGGCATCACTGGTCTTTTATATCCTACAGTTTTTGAAATCTTCATTTCATTATTATTATTATTATTATTATTATTATTATTATTATTGTTATTATTATTATTGTTGTTATTATTGTTTCTATCAATTGAAGACGTACATTTCATTTGAAGGAGGTAATAGATTCAAACCTGTTTTTAAAGGTATCTCAATTTAAGGTGGCTCGCCCATTTACTCACATTGCACAAACTTGCCAAGAAACCGACGTCAGTGTTACCATAACAATATCTCCAATTTTTTCAACATTTAGAACCAGACTTATGTCGCTGTTAGGCCACATGTAGGCCTTCCCGACTGGAAAATTTATAGACATTCTGTGAATGTCAACATTCAGGTTGAATATTTTCCTCAAACACATTGAAGATTCCTCAAGACCAGTGCTTTCCTTGCGGATTAAAGCGACGTGTTCATATTTCGTGTTATTTTAAGCTGGGATAATATGCAAGAGAGCTTTCCTTTATTTTCTTCATTCGATTTTCTTCGACGTTCTAACAGTTTAAAAAATGAAAGTAACAACGTCTTTGTTTGTTATTTCCAAACTAGCCTTTTAACCTGAAGTGCAATGTTAGCCACACCGTCTGCGTAAATTTCAAGTTTAAGGGATAGAAAAAAAGCGGGAAAATACAGAGAATTTTCACAGCTATCCAGCATTAGTCCCTTTTAATTGTAGACGGTTGATTTGTTTCGTATATCTCTTCTGCCCGTGATATTGAACATATTTACTAGCCCTTAGCGGAAGGTATCTTATAATCTTGCATTTATAGTACAATGGCTGTTGTCACGCTGCCGGTAGTGCTTCTTATATCTTACGAAACTAGCCCTTGCTTGAACATTGAAACCGAAATGGAATATCTGAGCAAAGGAAGACAAGACCGTTAGAACTTCTGGATAAATTCTTTTTTAAACAGCGCTGTTACTACAAAATTACGTTTTATAAAATATTTAGGCATTATATTAAAACAAAAATGTCCTGAAAGAGCTTTTTTTTATTTAGCACTGGCATGCAAATTTGAAGATATCAGATGTGAAAAATAAATACGACAATGCCTTAGTGGATAAGTGTGTAAATTTCGCTATATTCTCAATTTATTTTGTGCTGGAAATGGAAACGGTGTTAAACATGTTTAAGTTCAAATTAAAAGGATAATATTTAAAAAAATGTATTTATTCGTTTTTTAGTTTCAGGCTCCCGTTACCAAAAGTTTACTACTTGCCGCAAAATGTATATATTTAGCATGTCACTTATTGCAGCATCAAAGAAAATCGAAAGAAGGAAATTGGGTGAAAATTTTCTGAAAAGAGGTATACAGTTATATTAATGTATCAGGCTGAAGATGAATTAAGCAAAGGAAAGGAGAATTTTTTTTTTCAAAAAAGAAAAATTATTCAACCCTTTTTTTCGAAATACATATAATTTCACGGCTTAGAAGGTTCAAGTCAAGAAAACTCACATGTGGCCTACTTGCAACCTGAGCTCGTTTTGAATGTTTAGGCTAGATAACGAGAAGACCCTTTGATCTATGCTATGGCCAAATATGACAGGATATTCATTAACTGTCTCATCTTCATTCGTTGGTTTGCTTAGAGTTCGGCTTTCTTATATCAAATCAAATTTTTTCAATACCGACAAGACAAACTCAGACCTTTCGAGAAGTATCGATGCCTATTATTTCAAGCCTAGGTCAAAATTAAGAAAACTTGAAGGTAGATCATATTGTTTCTCTTCCCAATCATGAGTATCGGCTAACCGTCGTCGAAAAGGAAGGTCACTGTTATTCAGGCAGTGTTACTTAGTTGAACAACTATATTGTGTAGCTTCCACTAAATGGGCTTCTAATCATTTTTATCAATTCTCATAACAAATGGTTCAAGTTCTATTTAGTTTGGAACGTAACTTGTCGGGAAAGTTTCATCGCTACTTTCATCTTTATTATTAAAGGGAGTTAATAATTAGAAATTTTCTTTCCTTTCATAAGATAGAAATCTGCTATATCAAGGTGTAGTTAAGTACTCACTTTTTGAAATTAAGAGAGATATCAAGACTTGTTTACCAAAGGTGAGAGTATTTACCGGAAGGTTTTAGTTGATGACTAATTCCACTTAAATACTTCGCTCATTTTTTCCTTGTTAAATAACTCCGTCAGTACTATAACTTGATTTTAAAATGAAAAACATAATTATACACTTCCAATAAAGCCTGCAAACTTAAATATACTTGAATGTTTTTAGAATTGCAACTTGAGTTCAAATTTAAAAATAATTACGATCAAAGCTAAATTTGAAAACAAAGCCCTTTTTAGTACTAAGCTTTTTTGTGTGTTTTTGAGGCGTCTTCATCAAATCTTTTGTTACAAAGTTTGTTTTACAAGCAAAACAAAAGTGACATTTCAATCTTTTATTCAAGTTATTATGAGAACTTTTACAAATCTTGGCACCTGCTTGAAAAATTCTAATCAAGATAATAAATGATAAGGGGCATAATATAACCCGCAATATTCACTTGGAAAAACCATGTTGCAAGAACTTTGCTCAGAGCTAGAATGCGTTATTTTAAGCTGATATAATTCACCTTTGTAAGGTATGTTGCTTTTTGAGTCAATCTCTCATGGAAGTTTTAACATAAACCTTTCCAATTTTTCTCATTCGCTCAATTGATCCTACACAGCCGATTGAGCGCAGGTCTATAAAGCCAAGTTCTTCCAATCTCCTTTACTTTTTCTTAACCGTGAACCTTAAATATTACATGAGCTAGTACAAAGTGTTATTCTATTGTTAGAAATTTCAACTTAGGGATCAAAAACAGTTTTTCAACATCATTAGATATTGCCCTGAATTCCTGTCCTTAAACAGACAAAAACCCTTTAAAGATTATTGTAATTTCAGCCAATTTTTCAGATTCGCGATCCTCTTTAGTTTAGACACAAATTCAAACATTTGCTTAGAAGCGTCAATTTTCATGTTACAAATCATCTCAACCCATTCACTTCGAAAGTCCTATTTTTTTACATGAGCCATGACTGTTAGATCTGTAAATGAAATTCTTTAGTGTGATCAGATTGTAATAAAGTGGTACTTTAATGCTGTAGTGTTTATTATGTCATACGATGTGAGTCGGTGAATAAATCCCGAATGAAATATTTTGATAGGCAAGCGTTTTTCGGTGCGTCAAGCGGTACAATGTGGCTCTAAGTTATGATTGCATGGATGAAATTTTGAGCTCTATATACCTGTTTCCTGTGTTGTTTCTTTTCAAGTATTTTTCTAAGTGAAATTCGGAAACGCTTGGATAAACAAGTCACCTTAAAAAACAAATGTCCACTCTTAATGTCCAATATTGCTTACATATCCAATAAATCGAGTTTGTTCCCTTTTTGTTGAATCTATTTTCTTTATTCTTGCCTGTCTACTAGACAATTTGCTTACATTGCGAGACGTAATCTAAACTTTGTTCAAATATTGAAAATAAAACGTTAAACAACAATGATACGTAACTGTGTTTTTGAATGACAAATTCCGGCTCAAATCGCTTTTTTTTTCTTCGTAATTTTGGGGATAAAATACAAAAACTACAATATCCGTTTGGATGGATAGCAAATGCCAAGCTCAAGTGCAATAATATATAAACTCAAACTTCCGCAGTTTTTCTTTTGTTCTGACAGAAAAAAAATTCCGGACCAAAAACATTGGGGCATTATTTTGTCACGTTTGCGACGATTTTCTTCATTAGTAAAACTACTTTTTGAGACTAGAAAATGAGCGACTTATTGATTGCCACTATTTCTAGCAATCAAACTAATTGCTCTACAAGATCACTCACATGTAAAAAAAAAAGGCTTGAAGGAATAATAATTTAGCTATTGAGCCGGAAAGGTTCCAGTCTCAGTGAAACAGAGTGTGATGAAGCTGGTTATCAGCTTACTTTCAATTTCATAATTGATGTGATACTCCGTGTTTGATAAATCTTAATGCAAATGAAATCTATGGACATTTTAATGTACGGATGATTTATTTGTTTAGTTTGTTTGAAATTTGAACGTCCGCTTGAATTTCAAATTTCAAATTTAGCCTTCAATGACAAGGACAATATGATTGCAGGCCACCCGTATTTTAATCCTATTCAGGCCGGATTGTTTTGGTCTTCACAGACGTAGGGGAGGGAAGGCTGATTCGGGCCCCCCTCAACAACATTAAGAATGAAAGTTGGTGGATGTATAGTAACATCAAAAGTTTTTTCATGTGAGGATGTCACGTGACGTGGAAATTATTTCATGATTTCCGAAGAGCTATCATCTTGGATCCATCATCCTTTTGGATTCTCGATTTCTCCCAAACTCAAGATATCCGCTTAAATGATATAAAAATGTAAAGTTACGAAAAAAGAGAAAAAGAAAAAAAAGTCAAATTTTTAGATGATGATAATGTTGACGTCAAGGGACTTGGGAATTACGTCATCATATCCGTGCAGCTATCATTTGGATTTCAGTGTTGATTTCTTAAATAACTTGCCTTAAGTGTGGTTTCCATGGAAATACCAATTTCCAAAAAAAATCCAATGATATGTCATACCAAATTTTTGCCAGATAAAATTCAGGAAAAGTTACAACGTTTTGGCATTGCTAAAATCCGCGCAGGCTCAATCTCCCCGATCTGTGAATCGCCCAATTTTACAAAAATGTAAGCCAGCATAAGGTGTATTACCTGGTAATAATTCTTGCTTAGTAGCAAAATTTAAATTCTTAATTCGTTTTCCTTTACAGGATGGCAACAGCATATGCATGGAAACTATTTTTATTCATTTGCTTCTTTCAAAAAGGTATTTCATTTTTTCATTGTGACGACCTAATTGTAGCACTTCTTAGTTCTATCTGAGTTCGATGATCCATTATTAATTACTTAATATATCGCATGATAGGTAATACGAATCACTTATTTGTATTTGTATTTTATCGAATTTAGCCATGTAACAATACAAAATAAAATTTCATAATTATTTACAGCAACAGAGGCTAAATGCAGTGTATGCATTAGTCACGTACACGATTTTAGTAACACTGAATTTCAGTTGAGTATTTTCTAAATGCTGTTTTAAGTCCTCTGTGTTTGGTGCTGTTTTGATAGTGAAAGGTAGCTTAAGAACGGACCATTAGAAAAGTTATGGGGGAAGGGGTGGGGAATTTTCGAGCTGCACGAATTTTTTTCGTTAACATTTTCCTTGCAGGAATATATTTTTTTCAGTGTGCAAGAACTTTTTACTGGGCTATTCGCTGTGCATGAATTTTTTCCCTTCAATTATACCTTGCATGATTGTTTTTTATGCTTTGCCCCTCCCCCCATGACTTTTCTAATGGTCCTTCCCTTATTTCAAAGTTATTCAGGTGTAAATGGCGTTACGTCAACAAATTGGAATTTGCCGTGTTGTTGTTTAGACGTTCCTTTTCTATTTAGTAAGTGGTCAAGAAATGCCTATGCTTTTACTAACCCAAGCGGCCTTAAGACGATGTAACATATTTGTTTTCTTTTCTCACTACACATGCCCTCTTCAAACAGCTACCGCAGGGACACTCTCTCAGAAGGTTAGCTAATAAATAATCAATTTTGAACAAGTTTGCATCCTTTAATTGTCACGAATCTACAACAAACTTAATGCGTTAACATTACAGAAAAATCATGAGCTACACCACAAGATGACCAAGAGAGAGTTGGAGCATTTCTTTGGAACAGATGACCCAACACAAGGTAACAATCGAGTTATCAAGTATAACTGAAACATGGAAGAATTAACTCTGAAGCGAAACTTAAGGTTACTCCGGACCTTCGGGGGTGTCCTTCCGTGTCCTGCGGGAAAAAGGTCGTATGCGCGTCATTTTAAAGGAAAACACAGCAAACTATATATCGTTGGAAAGCTTAATAAATGTAGATTTCGGAAAAAAATAGGAATTGCCAGTTTTTTAAATTCCGCAAAAGAAAATTGCAAAAATGACCGCGAAAATTACCATGCGTCGTTAAATCAGACAAATGAATTAATAGGGTACCAAAATTCGGCAGATTTCTGTGAAATTTGGCCTGAACCTTCCTTAGATGTTGTGAAACAAAAATTTGTCGGGGATTTTTATAATTTATAATATTTCACCCGTGGCGATCTTCAATGCAATGCCCATCGCGTATTCTTTGCTGCTTGAACTTGACAGATTAATTAAAAAATAACCAGTCAGAATATCGAAAATGCTGACACAGTTTTGATGATTGATCCTTTGTAATCAACACTGTGTAGTTATTTTGCCAATGTGCTTGGATTTGATACCCTATTAATTCAATTGAATGACACATGGTCATTTTCGCAGTTGTTTGCGATTTTCTTTTGCTGAATTAAAGAAACCGGCAATTTATATATTTTTTTCCGAAATCTACATTTATTAAGCTTTCCAACGATATATAGTTTGCCGTGTTTTCCTTTAAAATGGCGCACGTACGAATTTTTGCCTGGAGGACACCCGCGAAGGTCCGGAGTAAGTAAACCTTAATTTTCTTCTGAGCATGCCCTTGTGAAGAAATGTGGATCACAAGTAGCAACGAAACATTTTTTCGACCTCGTGGAATTCGAATTCCCGAAGGTGTACTGCACTTCACCTAATCACTCCCGTAGGGAGCTTAACATTTACCGTCTTTTATCTAATGTGTTCTTACTTTTGCATCTAGGTTTGAAATCCTTATGTGTGACCATGCAAGTGAAAGCTCTTCATCATCCATTTGTCTTCAATTTTTGAGCTCAGGAATTAAAAATGACTAAAATTGCATTTGAATTGTACTGGATTAGCCAGGATTAGTCCAAACACCCAGAGGAAAGTATTGATCTCTAAAATAAAACAGCACGTACACATGGTTGCAAATGCATCTTTTAATGGTATTTACGAATATTTTACTCAGGTTGAGACTAACCATTTAAAAATACACCTTTTGTCCTTTCAACAGGCCTTCTTCGGGAGGTAGAAACTGAAACACTGTGACGATATACTTGTCAGTAGTTTATTAAATTGTACGTAACCAAAGCACAATTTTTCCTCTTTCGCTTTTCTTTAGTCCCTGAATACGACCTTACTGTACCCTATCCATCACAAGACGAAAGCCACCGTCAAAAGAGAAGCGTCTCACATGTCGAACTAGCTGAAACTAAGTCCTATAAGCTGAAAGCGTTTGGCAAAGAACTACCGCTAAAACTCTCGCTGAACAAAAATCTCATGTCACGCGATCTGAGGGTGGAAGTAATGCAGAGAGGTGGGAGAATTGAATATCATCGAGCTCCAAGAAATACTTTTTACCTTGGAAAGGTGTCCACCGAACCGGAATCTATGGTGGCTGTCAGCGACGCTGAAGGATTGGTAAGACCGTACTACACCTGGTGTTTGCAAATGAGGTGATGAAGACACATGACATGGGAATAACGTCATGACTTCGAAACAGTCGACATCTTGTATCCATCACCTTAGATTTCTTGACTTATCTAAAACGACATAAAACCGTCCAAACTGTTTGTCAATAGCAATCGAGACCATAAAAAAATAATAAAATTGTAGCATTTACCACGGAAGACTTGAAGAAAATATTTATGTAAAAAGCCACAAAAAAGAATTCGAGTCATTACATGAGCAATGTCATATCATGCCAAATTAAATTTTAGGCAAAAGTGATTAAGGTTTGGTGGCTTTTTGCCTCACCCCTCCGGGATGAATAGGGTAAATTATCATAGCAGACGTCTCGGAAACAAAAAAATGGAACGGTTTCAGTCGTTCCAAAAGAGACATAATTGGTGGATCCATTTTGTCTGTTTCAGTTGTATTTCAGTCATCTGTTTAACTTTCGTTTGTCGTCGTAATGAAAGTTTTATTAGAAAAACACGTACAGTCGATTTCCTCGACAAAAGTCGATCGCGTGCCCATGGCCCAGTAAATGAACTGACTCGCTTTGAGTCTCCCCTGTTGCTCAGTAATTAGGGCATCGGACCGTGTCAGGGGGGTTCGACAACACTGAGGACTCAGATTATATTCGTTGTACCAATGCTCACAGTTAAATTAATACAACCTACTTAGTAGACGACTGACCTTAAAAATTACCATCCTTCACTTTATTATTTATTATTTACCTAGCATGGGATGATACAGCGATCGAATGAGGCGATCTACGTTGAGCCGCTGCCCACTCACCTCGCAGAACACGTCAAAAGCAAGGGAATGGACCGACCACATATTGTTGTCAAAAGAGCCCTTAAAAGATCTACTGAGAAGATCAAACACAGGAGCTTTTTCAATTCGCGAGGTAAGCACCGCTTTTTTGCTTTCTGATTGGCATTTGCATCTCAATCATAGTTTCGTCCAATGACACCAGATGCATATGACTAAAATTTGAGTTTATGTTGTCTTTCCATAGCTAAAAGAAGCTCTCCAAAAAGGCACACTCGCTCTGCAGGATCTCCAAATAAAATTCTGGAGGTTGCCTTGGTGACGGATGAAATTACAGCCATGAGGTATCCCGAGTACACCAACATCTCAACAGTTATGCTGATCATTGGAAATATTGTAAGAAAACACCATATTCACATGTTATTTCTTCTGAGAAATCTTACTCGTGTTGGCAAAGGCTTACTTTTACAAAACAAACTTCCACAAATATAAACTGAGTTTTGTTTAAATCCCCACTACGCTCAGCGCATTCCTTCACTGGACGCTATGTTTGGTAATTCACTAAAAATCACGTAAAGAGTGCAAATTATTTGATTGGTTGCAGAGGAAAACGGCTGTTTGACAAATGTTCACAAATCAAAAGCGTGTTTACAAATACGA
Source organism: Siderastrea radians (assembly GCA_964017195.1). Taxonomy (NCBI): domain Eukaryota; kingdom Metazoa; phylum Cnidaria; class Anthozoa; order Scleractinia; family Rhizangiidae; genus Siderastrea; species Siderastrea radians. The sequence continues at coordinate 17,896,551 of OZ024895.1, forward strand.
ACAGTTGGTGAAAAAATCCTAGAGAATAGAGAATAGTTTTGTTTGTCGCACACAGTTTAGTAACATGTCTACCTTTGCTGAAGTTTCACACACGCCAACATGAGTTTAGGCAACACCACTTTGAAAACTTAACTTTGTCAAATTAAGGAACGTTTATAGTGGTCCGGAATCGAAAATCGTTGAATTTGATTGGTTTATTTCACACGCTCGAGTGTTCCAGCTTTTTCTTATCTGGATTGACCGTTCCATTATGCACTGGATCATGGCACGTGAAGCATTAAGCGTGAACCTTGTCATAATGAAATTACGCTCTTAACAGTATAGTTAGTGTAACTTGCTTATTCTCAAACGACATAAGGGTACTTTAAGAACAAGTGTCTTAATAATAATAATAATATTTATCACTTATAGTGCGCATATTCTATGAATATAATCATATGCGCATTACAATCTTGCATTAAAAATAACTAATTTATCATGGCGATATGTTTATAACTTAAAAAGAAATAACTAAAAACCATATATGTTTTTTTTCATCAAAATAATCTCATGCTCAATAGTATTGTGAAATGAATGTACGATTAAAAGAAATAATAAACATATTTTAACTGGATTTCTCCTGCCCTCTTATGCCTTCAGGTCGCCGGTGTTTTTCAAGATCCCAGTATAGGAGACATCAAAATCACATATATCGTCAAGCGCATTATTGTTTTGAATTCCAAAGAAGTAGGTAACGTCGTCATACTTTTTTAGGTGTCACTTGAATCTTCCTTAGTATGAACACACTGCCAATGACCGAACAAAAATGGGAAAAGTAGATGGATCACCCGATATTCCCCTCATCCTATCAACAACCACCACATCACCACCAACACAAGTCTTTGAACATCTGAAATCTTTCTTCAGTTCTGAGTGGACAAATTACAGCAGCTACCTCCTTAAACTACCATATTGTTTTTTCGTATTTGAAAACTGCCTTGGGGATTGGGGTTTTATTCTTTTTACGAATTCCTTACCCCCTATTTTTGTTGACTCCCGCCTCTTTGTGCCTTTTCGATTGCGAAATATTGCGCAATGTTGCGTTATTTTCCCCTATTTCTCCCGCGTCTGGCCACATTGGGAATCCCGCTTGCCGCCCCCTATTCTCCTGCCTGCCGTGTACCTCTGACCCCCGACCACCCTGTCCCCCTCCATTCATAAGAGTTCTAGAATAACATATGTACATATTTGGATCAGGAGGATGATGAAAGAAGCAACGTTTCCTACCTTTTTTAGTTTTGTCTTTTAACTTAGCACTTCCTAAGGTAAAATCAAAGAAGATTGCGACAACAACATACATAACAAATAAACAACTTTAACAACAGCATTTGTTTAGAGACAGTATAGAAATAAGCAGCTTGCAGAGGTTGGTGTGGCTGTGCTAATGAAAAACTATTTAGATAAACTAAGAAAACATACAGGGGACTCCAAGCTATCAAACTGATCAAAGAACAGCGTAGAATAAAACCATCATTAGATCGAATATTTTAATAGATTTGAAATATTGAGCCTTAAACATCAAAGGCAAAAAAAATACATGTATAAGTAATACACTTGTTTTACAGTTGGGCCTAAGAGGAATGTTATTACGGTGAATAGTGAGTCCTTAACTTAAAATAAATCGTAACGAAATATTTAAAGATTGAACAGGTAAATGCAATTTCTGAATTAATTAATTTCAAATTACTTTTTCTGGCTTTTTATTTAAGGTTGGTTTGGCTTCTCTAAGTCATCGAGACGTCTTGATCAAAATAAGACAGTGGGTAATCAACAACTCTTATTCAGGCAATGTCGATGTCACTTCCTATGTTTCAAGGTTAGTATTCATATACCGACCAAAAGATTCTGATACTCGATATGAAGTTTGTCTCAAGCGATCGTAAGTCTGAGGAAAACTTCTGCAACATTCATTCATTCATTCATTCATTCATTCATTCATTCATTCATTCATTCATTCATTCATTCATTTTATTTATTTATTTGTTATTTTATACTTTCTCATTACAGGCTCATTGGATCTGGTGGTAAGAATCATGTCATATAACAATTTCCATTCTGGTAACGAGCTTTTCTCGGCTTCCCAACTCAAAATTATCCCCTTTCTTGGTGTCAAGTCTTTTACTTATGCGGCTTCCCACTTGTGGAATTCTTCACCAGCTACCTTAAGCCCTATCCAGACCACAATTTTTTGTGTTCTGGTCCTGGTGTTCTGGTCCTGCTGGTGGTGAGGGGACGGGGGGGAGGGTGGGGGTGGCAGGTAGAGGGGAATATCCGTATCTCCGAGAATAGTTTAAAATTTATGATAAAGAAACTTAGAGGGCATATACTTCCTGTTCTCAAACGGCGGCCATCTTAGCTTGGATCCGCCATTTTGGATTTCTTGATTTTTACAAGTGCTCCGAGAAAGACCAAAATTGACCAAAAGGTAATCAAACTCAATAAAAAAACACTAAATTGTTCTGAAAATGTAAAGATTATCTTAACAGAGTTATTATCTTTCATTTAAAAGAGGAAATTCCTGTCAAAATATCTTTGCCATGGTAATGTAGGTGAAATCGTCCAGAGACACTTTCAAAAAAAGCCACTTAGTCTTAGATTGTTCGCGCTGGCAGATTCCCCAACCTCCTCCCACCGCCCCTGCCGTTCTGAATAGGGTAAGGAACATTACATGTAATTTTCATAAGAAACTATTTTCCTTCGTAAAACTTGTAGGTTCTGAACAAGACATTTGAAAATCTTTATGTTAATCTCTCTTTATAACTGTAAATAAATTAATTAATTTATTTTCACTATAGGTTCTCAATTCTGAACTAACTGAGTGCATGAACGAGGCGAATTATTGCAAGGAATGGATTTTGTTCTATTATGATGCGGAATCGTTTACTATACTAGGCGTGTATTTTTGTGTATGGTGAGGGAGGGGTGTAGAAGTCAGAACCTTGGCTGGTTCCACCGTACGTTTCGATTTTCAGGAGTAATTCGCTTGATTATTCAGACCTGTGTTTTTTAAAAATCCAAACAGGACTGGCAGAGTATGATGTAATGTGTCGAAATTCCAAGGGAGCATTTAACGTTAATAACGAACTGGGACTTCAGTCCGCTGGCATAATTGCTCACGAAACTGGCCACAAGTAGGTTTCCCGCTTTTCGTATAATATATAATTAATATGTTCAATGAGCGTTATTATATTGATTATTATAGTACAACTCGTGCTCTTATTGGTCAAAATCAATCACGTGACCCGAAAGTGTCTCTCCTCCGTGGGTGCCTATCAGTGCATAGTGCCCCTATCACAATGTGTGATAGGTTCCCTCGGAAATTTGATGTTCAAACTTCATATAATATATATAATATTTGTTGTGAACATCAAATTTCCTCGGGCAATCTATCACACGATAGTGACTTCGACAGAAGACCTCTATTGTTTATTAGTATATACGAAACCAGTGGATGGTGCTGTTCGCGTGCTCTGATTATCCACTCAAAGTCGGGATAGTATCTGCTATCCCAACAGATAACCCTTCTCATCATCCAAAGGTTTTTCAGGTAATGGAAAAATTGTTCCGAGCAATTTTCTCTTACATGAGTTGACGAAGAAGTCAACAAGTCCAAGACGACGGATCCAAGATGGCGACTATCGGAATCATGACGAAATTTCCCTGTCACAAGATTTTATCATCTCATTTTTTTCAACCTCATTTGAAATGCTTTTGGACGTACTCTTCACACACCACGTTTCTTTGCCATAGCTTAATTCTCTTGATGTTATGAAGGGGAGGGCATTCTCTCTAGTCTGTAAAGTCCCCCCTTCCCATCCCAAAAGAAAACCGTCTGAATGGGCTAATTAAAAAATAAATAAATAAATAAATAAATACATAAATAAATAATAAATAAATAAATAAAATTGGAATTTTGAAGTGACATTTCCACAGAGTGGCCTTTCGTTCACTGATTCCAGATCGAATTTGGAAATGTTGGTTTTTGTGAAGGAAGGAAAACCGGAGAACCGGGAGAAAAACCCTCGGAGCAAGGACGAGATCAACAACAAACTCAGTCCACATATGATACCAGGACCGGGAGTCGAACCCGGGTCACATTGGTGGGAGGCGAGTGTTGTCACCACTGTACCATCCCTGCTCCTCAATTCCCTAATTATTTTATTTCAAGTTGGTCTATGTTCTTATAGCTTTGGCCTTGACCATGATCACGAAGGAAGCAACCCATGTCCTGGGGGACATGTCATGGCTGATGTCTTACCCAGTGGAGTAAATGCCATGAGATGGACAACTTGCAGTCAAGAAAAACTTCAAGCATTTCTCAGGTACTCATTTTATAAGCTACTCTTTTATAGCAGTTAGTTAGATCATTAGAGTGAATTCGTATAACCCGTTTCTTATATGCTAATGAGGCGCATAATATTCTAATGACCGGTTTGGGTACGCACGAGCGATTCACGATGGAAATGCGTACCTGTGTTCAGCATGTACGTCAAAGAAAAACAGAAATTTTAAAAAAGGTACGGAGTACAACTGCAGAAAAATAATACTTGGTACACTAGGATTCAAGTTGTCATTTCAAAAAGGATGCTACAAACTCCACAAGGCAGCTCGCTTTACATGAACCTGTATCACACGACTTTCGACATTTTGAACATGCAACGTGAACTAGATTTCAGTTCAACGTTTCTCTCGCGTAACCCACATGTAGCCCTGCGTTAAATTAAAAGGCTGACTTTCTGACCTCTGTGGCAAAGAAACACTCGTGTCGGTACTTTCTCATGCTGGTATGCAAACAGTGGATGAAAAGAATAGCTCATGTTAAGGCTTGTTATTTTCAAATGTTCACAATTAATAGGGTTTTCCGATTCAGCGGAAAATTCACTTAAATGGAACACATTTTTCCGCCTATTGAAAATGTCATTGAAATCACTTAGTTTGTCCATTGTTGCATAACAGGGAGCCTGCACAAATTGCATAAGTTAAGTTAATCAGTATCATTTCTGTTCCCGGTTTCGCGGTAGAGGTATCTCAATACCTCTGAAGATACTGAAGAAGTCGTTCAGTCAGAGCTTTGCAGGGATGCAGATTTCTAGCCTATATTCGTTCGGTATTTCGAAAGTTCTTTTTAGAAATAATAATTTTAATCGGTATAAGTATGCAGTATGGGGACCAATGCCTTGTTTTCACGAGAGAGTTCTACGAAGGTTTTTTTCTAACTGTGGTCTGATAACTTGACCTCAGTTATTTGACACACTGTTTTCACGGGGCAAGATAACCAGGGAAGATGTAGAAATAAACTATATGAAGTTACAATATACTCCATCTCACCCAACAGGAGGCAACGTTCGGCCAATCGTGCATCGCGATCATTGCGAGTACAGATAGATCATTCTATTGGATTTCGAAAAATATCTATTTCTAGTGTATTTCGACACCAGACACCATTTTTACCTTTAGTTGTGTGCACATGTGGGTTCCAACAGAGTTCTTCAAAATTGAAAAAATATATTAAAATGTCTTGAATTAGATTATTATTGGTGCTAATTATGAAGAAAAATAAACAAAATTCATTAAAAATGCGAGGCAACCTGTTCTGATGACTTGCTAACATGGTCCACGTGCATCTCGTTGACACTGAAGGGTGGTGATATTTTGAAGAGAAATACATGCATACAAGTACAGTTTTGCAATTCATTTGCGTAGTTTTTGAAACTAAGTAATGTTAAATAAAGGAGCAGCAGTGTTTTATCGGGTCTAAAATTCCTCGGCCTTGCCTCGGAACAAACACCCACTATAAAAGTTTATAACAATGATGCTTTTGTTAAAGTAGGAAATTAGCATACGACAAAAACATATCTTTTGTCTCCCACGAAACTTACCGATAGGGCGTGTCCCCAGTGAGTTCAAACCAATGCGCTTTTGAAAAGGAAGAAATTGTTATACGACAAAAACATCTTTTGTCTCATACGTGCTCTGGCTTCGAAGGAGTCAACATCGCTTCTTTTTGTCAAACGTTTTGAGAGCCGAAAATTCTGAAGAAGAAAAGGGGAACCCGCCAAACAGAGCTATTTTAAAGACAACTCGCTTGGTAAGTGAGTAAGTGGTGTATGATTTTTCTGTTGAGCGACAGAGAACGACGAGAAGTAAATTGCCTGTACTGAACCCACCATAGTTACTCGAGGGACTGGTTATGAAACCTTGCAAGTTTCAAAGGCCAAAACAAAGGTGCTGAAAAAAACAAACAAACAAACAAACAAAGGTGCTGCAATTTATGTTGAAAGTTCTACGAAAGTGCACAATCTTTTGTTTTACGTTCGCACCCTATGGCTGAATAACTTAACAGTGACATTTTTATTGGTTCGTTGCTCATACAAAATTCAAACCTATTGTTGTTTGTGCACGGTCAAGGCTAAAAACGGTAACAAAAACATAAAACAAAAGACTTTGCTGAGCTTCATAACCAGATTCTTTTATTAACTGTAGAACCCACGTGGTCTCAGGTGAAGGCAAAAATTCAACACTTGGATACTGAAGTTATACTATAGTCGCTTCACTTTTGTTTACTTACGATGTTTTCAAAGAGAATAGCGAAAGCCGTTTAATGACTACTGAAAACGTAAATCCACTGTCTAATGTAATTAAATTACTTGAAAGAATCAGATGAAATGTTCAGTCACCATTTTTTGTGTCAGTTTATGTTTTGATAATTAATATTCATAATTAAGTCACATGCACTGACTTTATATCTGATAAACACCGCATACTAATTAGGAGTGTTTTTAATTAGATATAAAGTCACTGCACGTGAGCTCATTTGATAGGTTCATGGGGCTTATGAATTATTAATGAGTTTTTGAATTGTTTTGAAATCGAGGCAACCTATTGTATTTGCTTTAAAAAGGCTTTATTATTGTCAAGTATCTCAATAGAAAATGGACAAGAATAACTGAAAATGCATTGTGCAAATTGAATCAACAACACATTTTCATCCTCAATTAGCCAGCAAGGCGGAAAAAGTCTTTCCGATTCCGCTAAATCGGAAAACCCTATTAGGAATTTGAAGCAATGGTTTCAGTTGTGCGTGCTCAGTTTTTTAATTGTTCTTCTCATTAGCATTTAGTGATTTTCATTAGCGTATAAGAAACGGGTTATACGAATTCACTCTATTGAAATGTAGTCATTTTATATCATAACGACTTTAGAAAACGCGGTAATACTTTTTTCTTCAAATCATTTCAATTTCGAGGTAATTTTCATATTTCAATCAGAAGGGCACTCATTAAGTTTTTAAATTTTGTTTACGGCCATTATAACGCTCACTTGCACTTGTTTTTTTTTTAATAATTCTCACTGTCAAAATTTAACAACTTGAGTGGAATAACTAGGTCTATTGTATTCAGTTTTTGCCTTAGGTTTAGTCCGGATACGGACAACTTTACACTTTGGACAGTTCGCTTGGTTACAGACAGACAAACATTACCTAAGTCTATAGCTTGGACACTTCTATATTGAGCAGAAACTAAGCTGTGTTCCTTTGATGTCGATATTAGAAGCCCCACTTACATTTGTTTGGGTAGCTATCGGTTGCAATCATTCCACCCTCCTCCCTCTGAGAGTAGGGGGTAGGGTGCGTTGGCTGAAGTATTTGTAAGGCGATAGTTGACGGTAGTTCCCCTTAGAAGTTTCGAATATGCCACAATATAGAAAAAAAGGTTCGACAAAGCTTTTCTAATCTCTCTCCAATTACATAGAAGCAGCAGCTCACAGTGTTTGGATGACGAGCAGTCGGGAGCTCTTCCCATTCCTCCTCTCGACTTGGATTTATCGCGTCTCCCTGGCGAGCTCTGGGACAGGAACAAACAATGTCAAACGCACTTTGGGAAAAACTACTGGCAGTGTGGCAAGGTAAGGTAACCTTGAATGTGTTTCATTTCCAAGATCGATTAACTAAAGCGATTGAAAAAGTAATGATTTGTATGACAGTACAAGGCACCGTACCGACCGTTTTAGCTTTTAAACACTTTTTGACATATTAAATTTTGGGAACTTTTTGAGACTTTTGAGAATTTTGGGAACTTTTTGAGTTAAGACCTAGAATGACAATTACGTCTCTCACAGTTCTTTGATTTTAGTTAGATGACACGGAAATCTCCGAAAACCATGAAAAAAGAAATCTAGAAACCTGTAGGAAACGTTTTTCACATGGTATAGGTAGAACAAGAACAAGAAGCACTCTAAATTAAATTGCCAAATATAAATGGCAATACACCTTATTCCAAATGGCTGAAAATACATTACTCTTTTGTGTCATTGTTAATTGGCCCTCGCTGCCTCGATCCCATCTGCAGAATTCAAAGGAATATATGGCTTAAAACGAGGCAACAAGGGCCAATTAACGTGGAGACAAAAGTGTTGCGGACAGCGTGAAAATGTTTAATTGTTTTCCAGAACCCCCGTTGGGACTAGTTCTTCAAAATACTGTAATTTCGTAATCTCGTAGGGACAAGTATAAGCTTGCTTAAATATGCGCAATTCAAAATTCTTAGTCAGTTTTATTCAGTCTTCTAGTTATAGTGTAATATTTCTTCCTGGGTATTGTTATTAATGATATGATAATAAGGGATGGAGAGTCGCTCTGACCCGGGAACACGCCTAGGTTAGGCGAAATTGGTTGGAGACTAGCTTCAAACCCGACTCACTCGAGCGTGGGCTGGAGGGTGACTGACCTTGTCGCGGACTCGAGTGAAGTAAATGGGTGGGGCATGTATTCTCTTTATATACTCATTATTCAAATCCCCAGGGACCATATTACCAATTCAAATGGCTTTGAATAGTCTTTGTGAAATTTACTTACCATTAAAGTCTTATTCCTCGGTTAAAAACCATCGGTGAGGTACAATAACTTTGTACAACTTATCAAAGTTTATTTTGTAGTTACATCTGTAGTTATTCTCCGTTCTCATTTCGTTGTTTTGTTCTTTTTTTTGCGTGTTCTAGCGAACTTTTCATTGTGTCATTTAGTCTCTTGAAAGAGTTCGGAATTAAAGCGGAGGAAATTAGTTAAAGTAATTTCCAAGTTGTCGTTTATCCCTCCCAAAAAGAATAATGTATTTTCCGCCATTTTGGAATAAGGTGTATGGAAAGGAACTTAATAAATATTAACGCAAAACATTCGAAGGGCGCCAAAGTTCCAAACGATCAAACTGGACACTTCTGCTACCTACGTTAGTAGCAGTAAAACGATACCCTTATAATAACGAGGCTTTCCTAGGTGAGAAATTGGCTTTTGTCATACAAAGGAATTGCCGCTGCGACCTGTACCGGCGTCACGTTCCTACGACCTATCCCGTAGTGTGTCCTGGGGTGCGTTTGTCGAAAGCCCCGAAATGTTTACGGCCCCGAAAAGCCATTTATTTAGTAAAAATACGAACCACTCATTCTACATGGCTGTAAATTTAGCATGTCTTTAAGATAAGAAATGTTTAACTTATCGCAAAATTTCATGTTTAGACACTTCTTTGTTTACAAGATGCAGTGTGAATTATCGTGCCCGAAATCGACCCGAACAGTTTGAGAACCGCGCGCCCGACTGCGAGGACAAACAAGGTCTAGAGTAGACCTTTCTCAAATGATCAACCCACTCTGTTTTAGCTAAGAGTAAGATAAATTTTGCCATTGTTTTTATTCCAGAGCTGCGCTACGTTGTACTGTACTCAAGATGGCTCGGGTTGTGTGTCTCATAACGTCCCTGCAGCGGATGGCACAGACTGCGGAACAGGGAAGGTACAATAACTACCATTTACAATAATCATGATGTGTTGCAGTAATTCGTGTGATTGCGGTTAACTATTAGTAAAAGTCTGTTATTTTCATTAACAAAAATTAGGAACAAAACTACATGTCTATCTGGGGATACCTTTCACGTTTAGAAAAAATTTTCTACACGGCTGCGGTTATTCATGTCTCTATACACCCAATCGACCTTAGAGGCCTTCGCGAATCCCAATACATGGTCGGACTCGATCCTTATAGCCTGAACAATGGAATACTTTAATGTCTCTCAATAGACTGCAACCAGTAACAAATTTATCTCACCATTTATTCATAAAAAGAAACATTCCAAATCAAAGCCTATCTCTCTTTATTGAAGTGGTGTATCAAAGGAAGTTGTGTTCCTAATGGCCGCGCACCAACTGATGGAGGCTGGAGCAAATGGTCCAAAGACTACACGCCTTGTACTCTCTCCTGTGGGGGAGGGGTACAGTACAGAACTAGATCATGCACCAATCCACCGTGAGTCTGAGTGCAAATCAAGTTATTTTATTGCAGTTGATACAATATTTTACTTACTTTCTTACGCCTAGAGAACTGGTGTTCGCGATCTGTAGAGTCAAGCAGGCGTGTTTAAAGTTTTAAAAAAATATAACAAGGCGTTCTTAAGATTTTCGCAAAAGCGCTCAAATTCAAAAATTACCACAAAATTATTACGCCAATGATCTTAGAAAAATAATTCGTTCTCCAGATCGCGAACACCAGTTTCAACAAAACTTTCTAGGCGTAAAATAGTAAGTAAAAGACACATTTCAAAAGTATTTTCTAGCCATTTCATCAAAGCATTGATTATTTTTCGGTGCATTTACTATTATTATGCAAAAACTAAGGTTGAAAATGTTTTTTGTGATTTACTTCAAAACAAACATACAGAATCCTTTTGTTCTTGTATATTTTGTTTGCCATACACCATAGTTTAAGTTGTTGGTATTTGCTTTTCAAAGTGAAATCTGGATCGCGCAAAATTTCAATTTTACTCTTTTCGAGGATTTTTGTTTATCGTAGTCATGGAAATATCGATTTTCTCAAAATGTAAATCACGCTAAAGTTCAATCCAAAACCAACAAGTATTGCAAATTTCACTTTGATCTGACAAGGAAAGGACTGTCTAAGAGCCGATTCAAAAAGATAGGTATGGTCCCAAAAAACTGTATCGAAACACCTTAATTGGATTTTATTTTATTTGTTAGACCAAAGAACGGAGGCAAGAACTGTGTAGGATCAAAATTTCAGTGGCGAACTTGCAACTTTATGGTAACATATGAAGATATTCCATAGTTTACCCTACGCTTACTATCTAGTAATTTACACAAAATTAAAAGTTAGAGACATTTGCAAGCTTGTTGGGTGGTCAGATATTGAAACCTCAGGCTAATGCCTCATGTTGTGCTCTTGAACATTCTACACTCGGGGACCGGGGGTAAAGGGGGGGGGGACGCCGGGCGCCATCTGCAGGTTCAGATCCCCCATTCAAGTAGGAAAACTCACTTTGAGCAAACAGCGGGGGTAGGGGGTGAAGAGTTGTTTCCTTATAAATCTATACAGGTGACTTCAGAGATATGATTTTGTAAGCGCTACGTCGAGTGCTTGAAATTTAAGGGCGAACGAAGAACATACTTTGTTCTAAAATGGTGTTAGGCTTCGGATCACACAACTCTACCCAACATTCAAAAGAGAAAACCTGTAAATCGAGGAAAAAAAAACATGTTTGACATTTATCCAGTTTTAGAGCACGATTCATGATTCATTTAGTTTCAGACCAAAAACAGCTCAACGACCATACCCTTTAGAGTGGAACACTCTTACGGTAGCTTATATAGGAAAATATCTCCCCCAGTTCTTGGTATTGTTTCAACTTAGTTCCGTAACATTGGTATCAGTTCAAAACAACGTATAGAGATTTAATTGGTCATGAACGCACTATTGATGCTTTTTTCTTTTTTTAGCCTTGCACCAACGTGACTATTTCGTACAGACAACAGCAGTGCATGCAGATAAATCCAGACTTTGTGCCTTATTACTACGGTTCAGGCGAGATATTATCAAAAACTATAGTACAACGCTAAATTTTAGCGTGCTCTCATTGGTCGAAATCGATCACGTGAAGAGATAGTGGTCTCTCCTCAGCGGGCGACTACTAGTGCATAGTGCCCGTTTTTGGCAATTTTCGCTCAAAATGTAGCGTTGTGCAATAAAACCAATAGAGTCCTACTGTCTTAGGCCCTATGTGTGATAGGTTCCCTCGGAAATCTGATGTTCAAACGTCATATATTTAAAGCCCTCGAACTACGCTCTCGAGCTAATATTTGTTGTGGACATCAAATTTCCTCGGGCAACTTATCACACGATAGTGCCTTCGACAGAAGAACTCTGTTGTTTAAATATAGACCATACTTATAGCAATAAGTCGTGTATTGAAACTAATCTTGCAGTCGTGCGACTGAATTACATGATCGTGCATGAGAATGTTATGAGAGAATTGATATTTAGTAGTTGGATATACATCATATACGCTTAAACCAACTAACCGATTACAATGAACTGTAGATAAACCCCTTTCAGCGCCTGGTAGATCAAAGAGCAATGGTTACTACTGCGAAAAACAAAAAAAGAAAAAAACAAAGAAACAACAACAACAACAACAGAGAAGTTGGTAAAGGAGCGAAGCTTGGAGTGAAACTGGGAAATTTAAGAGCAATCGATTAGCCAAGAGCATTTACCTCCGATCAGTATCCGCACCCGACTGAATGGGTTTACCAACATATTTTATTATAACTTCCATCACGCACTTAGTTTAGTATACTTGATTTTGTTAACAATTGTATTGGATCAAATAATGAAAGACGGCTATGTCAAATCTGCTTTTTACAGTGCTCTAAAGGCCAAAAGCTCGAAAGCAAGAACAGGACTTTTAAAACAGAAAAAAATCAAAAATTAAAATTAGTCCTCTAATGCGAACTTGTGTGACTTCTCCAAGACAACATTTTAGCTCGTCAAAGTCAAATTTAGCTCACCTCTTTAGTTCTATGTTTCGTACTCTCTGTCAAGATTTGTTATTCAAAACATACTTTTAAAAAGTTCCTCTCATCACCACTTTTAGACATATGTGGCCTCTACTGCCGGATTGGTAACACAGTTTCAAAGCATGGAAATGTAAAGGACGGAACACGAAAATCTGCCAATAAACAAGTACTCGATGTATGCATACGAGCAAAACCAGAGGTAAAAATGTGTATTGACATATCCATGTTTTACTATTTTATTTCAGTTGGCTTGTTAAGTTTAGACTTTGACTTTGATTTGCCAGATGTGCGATCAAACAATGGTTCGTCCAGTCATTTTATGCTTTTGTATTCCGTTGTTATTTGCAGCTTGTTGGTTGTGATCATTTTCTTCATTCAAGAAAACTGATTGATCGTTGTGGAGTTTGTGGAGGAAAAGCAGACACCTGTTTAGATGAAACAGGAAGCTTTACAGAGAAGATAGCGAGTGAGACATAAAAAATAAATAAGCTAATTATTTACTAATTGAGTACACTAATGAATTGGGATCATATATACGCCTGTTTTAAGAAATGTTATCGGGTAAAAATTGTAAACGACGGATGTGAACACAACACAATGAGATCCTGGGAAGAAGGCACTGGCAAACTTGGTATTCAATTTTGTTTATGGATTTTGAAGAAATTTGCATTTCCAGAGAGTTTAAAGAGTAAATTAAAACAACTCTGCATGTGTTATTATAATAGGCACGGGGACTACGAATGGAACGAAACTCTACCATTTCCCAGAAAACCATGGGACTCTTCTTCTTTATGGTCTTTGCATTTTACCCGCCAAAGTTTTCATCACTTAAAGGAAAGAACGTCATGCTAGCCCACATATAAGGCACTAATAACATTTCAATCCTACTGAATATATACACCAACTCATTAACGCACCTACCTCCACTAACACACACTTTCCTTCACTTGTACTCACTTTCCTTCATTTGTACTCACTTTCCTTCATTTCTACTCACTTCCCTTCACTTGTACTCACTTACCTTCACATTAGTGCCTTATATGTGGGCTAGCATGACATTCTTTCCCTATATGTGGGCTACCATGACGTTCTGGCCCACTTAAATGTAAATGAACTACGACTGAAGTATACTGGTGCGTCCAACTTCCTTATGAGGCAAAAGCAACGCTATTCGCTCACAATCTGTGTGTTTGAATCAAAAAGAAACCCGGTGATTGAAAAACTGATATTGAGTATTTAATAAATGGAGGGTAGAAGACCTTTGCTGTAACATTATCAACTTATACAGTTGCAATTGCTAAGCAAAGCTGCGAAAACAACCAACGCTTCAACGGGATTTGCACCCATCATCATGAAATATCGTTGCAACTAACAACTGGGAGCTAATTAGCTAGTTAGTGAATTGTCTGCAAACATATTCTTCTCACATTTTTGGCTTGACCATATTCAAACCTGGGTATTTCTTTTGTTCCTGAGCCTGGGGGGAAGGTGACAAACTCCCCCCCCCCCTTAACTCCGATAGTATTAAAGCTATGGCAACGAAACTTCGAGGGAAGATAGTACGTTTAAAAATATTTCATTGAAGATCACCAACACGAACTGTTGTCACTTGAAGTCACTTGATGCGGGCATTATGTCACAATTTTAAAATGGCGGCTATCTTGGATCCGCTATCTTAGAAATCTGGCTTTTCCAAAGCCATAAAAAAATCATTAAAATGGGCCAAAAAGTAACACTCAAAAAGTGTAAGGATGTAAAATTTAACGAAATTAAGAAACCTTAAAACATTAAAATTAATTTTTCAGTGAAAAATGCCTGTCAAAATATGGTTTTACCATGGGAACGCCAGATTTGATAAATAATGACATGTCGCACCAAGTTGTGGCCAGATAAATTTTTGGAATAGTCAAAAACTTTGGTGGCTATTGCTTCCATATCCAAAAAGTTCAAAAAGTTGTAAATGTTTAAAGTAGCCATTATCGCGGACACTATGTAACCCCCCCTTCCCCAAACCAGTGACACACCAATGGGGAACTGTCTGGATTGGTAAATAGTTATACAGCAAAACAAGAATGGGAAAAGAACCATCAGTATAAGGAGAATTTCTCTAATTTGAAAACACTCTTATTCCTAGGCCATCCCAACTTCAATAGGAATAAAAAGAAAACTGCGGTGACAACACATGTTGTGAAAACATTGATTTATGAACTTAAAGCCCTGGCTAAACGATTAAACATTTTCGTCCAACATGGTGTTTGTCACACAAACCGTTCGGTGGCTGAAAAGTCAAACAATGTTAGTCAAAACTTCGAACAATGGAAAAGCATTTGAATGCAAAGTCGAGAGAGACGGCTAAACAGTAAAACATGTTCTTCCAACACGATTTTAGGTGTAAATGTTTGATCGTTTAGCCAGGGCTTAACGTTTCGTATGCTACAACATACATCTTCAGAGGTGTGAACACTTCGATATCTTAGCAACCGGCCGTTCGGATTTGCATTCTAAGCTAAAAGAGACTGTTGTTTCGTGAAGTACAACCTACTTTGAATGAAAATGTTGAAAACGTTGTTCACTTCGCGTTTAAATTTATTTGTAATTTTCCCAACGGTCACTTCTGAAGATGTATGTTAAAGAATACGTAACGTTAAGTTCAGAATTTCTCTATATCTGTGACAAATTGGGGTGACAAATTGTGGTTTCCCAGAGTTTAGCAAACCTCAGAAGTAAAATTGCTCTGCCGCACATTTCAGCGATTTCGGAATGCATCCATTTCTTGTGTACCAATGATTTGTAGGCCGGGCATATAACAGAAGCTGTTTATGTAATAGGTACAAGTACGTTGTCCAGTAATAAAATCTAAGGGGGCGTCCATCGCAATAGCTTACTGGTGATCTGATTTCTTCGCAGACGTTAAAGAAGCAGGCCTAGTAAAGGAACTGCCGCCTGGTACAGCTTCTGCAAAATTCACTAAAAAGACTGGAGATACGTATAATGTCATAGGTAAGTATAAACAATCTCTTCACTCAAAGCAAGGAAGATACTGTGCAGTTGTGTTGTCTAAAGCATAGATGTAAAAGATTTGTGCTTGAAGAACAGTTATTCATTTTTTCCACTCTATCTCACCTTATCTTTTGTTTTAATAAAAGGGCCATGTTACTTACTTTCGTGTTACATGAAAAAGTCGTAGGGCATCTCGGAATTAAAGGGACCCCAAAATATTATGACTCAGTTTTCGGTTGTTTAACACTAAAAATAAACGAGTCTGGCTCCAGATGGCTAGAATGGAAATCGATTACAGCTTAAGGTGTTTCGATACAGTTTTTTTGGGACCATACCTATCTTTTTGAATCGGCTCTTAGACAGTCCTTTCCTTGTCAGATCAAAGTGAAATTTGCAAGACTTGTTGGTTTTGGATTGAACTTTAGCGTGATTTACATTTTGTGAAAATCGATATTTCCATGACAACGATAAACAAAAAACCTCAAAAACACTAAAATTGAAATTTTCCGCGATCCAGATTTCACTTTGAAAAGCAAATACCAACATCTTAAAATGTGGTGTATGGCACACAAAATATACAAGAACAAAAGAATTCTGTATGTTTGTTTTGAAGTAAATCGCAAAAACATTAGTTTTTGCATAGTAATAGTAAATGCTTGCGTTACATATTCACATTTGGCAAATAAATGCTAATATATTCAAAGTAATGCGCAAAGCATTCCTCCGAGATTTTTACTTTTCGTTCTAATTTACAGTGCAACAAAGAACAAAGAAACCAGATAAAAATCACGAAGCAATGAATTACGCATTACTTTGAATATATTAGCATTTCCTTGCCAACTGTGAATATGTAACGCAACCTTTTCCGTCGGTTCATGCGTCCTTTTTAGCGTTAAATCTAAAAGTGTTCCAGTGAATCAATGTTAATAAGACTCGATACTAAGCACGCGTGTTTAATGTTTAAAAAAATCCATCGAGCCCTTCTTAAGATTTTCGCAAAAGCGCTCAAATTCAAAAATTACCACAAAATTATTACACGAATGATCTTAGAAAAACAATTCGTTCTCGAGATCGCGAACACTAGTTCCAACAAAACTTTCTAGGCGTAAAATAGTAAGTAAACGACACATTTTGAAAGTATTTTCGAGCCATTTCACCAAGGCATTGATTATTTTTCGGTGCGTTTATTATTACTGTGTAAAAACCAAGGTTGAATGTTTTTGCGATTTACTTCGAAAC
Source organism: Siderastrea radians (assembly GCA_964017195.1). Taxonomy (NCBI): domain Eukaryota; kingdom Metazoa; phylum Cnidaria; class Anthozoa; order Scleractinia; family Rhizangiidae; genus Siderastrea; species Siderastrea radians. The sequence goes on from OZ024895.1 coordinate 17,913,683, forward strand.
AAACATACAGATTTTTTTGTTCTTGTATATTTTGTTTGCCATACACCACAGTTTAAGATGTCGGTGTTTGTTTTTCAAAGTGAAGTCTGGATCGCTCAAACTTTCAATTTCAGTATTTTCGAGGTTTTTTGTTTATCGTTGTCATGGAAATATCGATTTTCACAAAATGTAAACCGCGCTTAAGTTCAATGCAAAACCAAAAAGTACAGCAAATTTCACGTTGATCCGACAAGATAAAGACTGTCTAAGAGCCGATTTTAAAAGTGAGGTATGGTCCCAAAAAAAACTGTATCGAAACACCATAAAAATTGCCAATAGAGTTATATTCTTCCCCTGTGTATTGGAAAAATGTCTAAAAACGTATAATGTTTGTGCATGACTCTATATCTCCCTATCCGTCTTGTTGTTCAACATGCAGGGGCATGCCGTGTACAACCAAAGGAATTAAATTCGCTATCAGTTGAGTTTTGAAAATCTAAATTTTACTTTCGGCATGTTGGGGAAAATATCCAAATGAATCGAGCTCGTCCACACAAAAGAACAGAAAAGAGATTAATTAATTAACCAACAGATTGCTTTTAAGTTCTATCTTATATGTTTATTAGCCTTTTTTTCGCCTCAAATGTCTTTCGCCTAAAATGTCAAGTTGGCGAGCTTTTTTGTAATAACTAACTATGTAAGGAAACCAATCCTCGCACACACTTAATGGTTTAATGGATAATTTGTGACAGCTAACGTTTTTCCTATTCAGGTATCCAGGATGTGTATGGAAAATACCTTATCAATGTTCCCCGTGTTTATACCACAACAATTACGTACGCTGGAGCTACAATAATCTACACACACAAAAAGATGCAGTATAGAGATGTACTTGAGATACGCGGACCGACTACTGAGACGCTGAAAGTTGTGGTATGATTCTGCAGTTGAGCAAGAGGATGTTGAGTTACTTAACTCTAAAGCTAACCCTAACCCTTACCCAAGCCCTTACCCAAACCTTTAATACTTTATCCTAAATCACAAACCCTTTAATCCCAAAACAATTTAAATATACAATGTAATCGAAGTATTATTGAAAATGACAAACCAGACAATTTCACCGGAATAGTGCTGGAGAAAGTTTTACAACAGGGGGGGGGGGGGGGGAGGGTTAGTAATGGAAGATAACTTTTTATAAATCATTTCCATTTTATTATTTAACGGAACATGACTAACTAGTTGCTAAAAATCAAAATGAATAAATAGGGAAACGTTTTGACAACTGTGACATACAGAATAAGCTGTTAATTATGGACAGTTCTCCGAGTGTGTATTACTTCAGTTGTCATAAGAAACTCTTCGGTCATGCTCAGGTATTTTTCTTATTAAATCGTATGGATTAGGAGGAGCTTTGCGATAGCATAATAGGCGATTCTGATTTATTTTTACTCCGGCCCTTATGTCCGGAATGTAACATAATCCTCAATTGCGAAGAACTAACTGGCTCAAGATTAACCTATTTAATCGTTGTTAGCTAGTTAGGTTGATATGTAACCCACAAATAACTTTTCTGTTTCAGTTTCTTCGAGTGTATGAAGAAACCCAAGGAGTAGACTACGAGCTAAAAAGGCCTATATTGCCTGGTGAATCGATCCCATATTTGTCTTATGATTGGCAGATTATCACTGACTGGACAGCCTGCTCAGTGACATGTGCCGGAGGTAACTACAATTGCTTTATTATAGGAAATTGTCACATCCCCAGCGGGCAGGTTTTCCTGCATAGCTCTAAATCTAGGTCAGAATATAGGGACAGCATTCCAGCTGATATATCGTATTTACTCAAGTAAAATTGTTATTGGCCAGGAAATTGCTGTAAGCCTGGCTTATTATGTTAAACTAAGAAGAAAAACCGTAAAAAGAGAATGAAACCAAGAAATATGCTAGTGTCTAGCAAATTCAAGGTCTTATGAGGATTGGAATTTGTTTCCTGGACATTCTAAATAATGAATTATATCCTTGAAATCCTGTTCGTTATTTAGTCAATCAATCCATTAATCTATATTTAATCAATCAATCAATCAATCAATCAATCAATCAATCAGTCAATCAATCAATCAATCAATCAATCAATGGTAGTTTAATTATGGAATATACGCTGAATACCTGTTATATAGTTGTCCAATTATGATGTAATAGGTAACAAACTTTGTATTTACCAGTTTTTTCAGTCAACTTTAAGCTCCAAAGAAGCGTAGAAGTCTGTATTTCTCAACTGATATTTTTTCCAGGTTTCCAGAATCGCGATGTACGTTGCGTTCTAACCAAAGACAACTCCGTGGTATCTGAAGAGGCTTGTGATGCTGCTGCTAAGCCGGCAACCTCTCAGGAATGCAACACTCAACCTTGTGGATCTAAGTACTGTTTATTTATTTATAAATATATAAAACTCCCTAACATATCTCTGTGTTTTCGCTCGTATTTGTTAACATGAGCAAATAAAACGTGATTTCTACCACGCGTACTCGTTTTATTCGTTATAACTTTCTGTCAGTAGTAAACGATTGGAAAATTACTCAAAACTCTACTTTATAGAAACTGTGCACGAAATGCTAAAATCTGACTTGCAAGTGAAGGCTTGTTGGCGGTACTTTCCTGTGGTGCTGCTTATTATGATGAAGTAGCTTCAGTAAAACCTAAAACCACCTCGCTTACAGTTACTTCAATAATTTTTCATCTCGATCTCTAGCTAGAGACCCATTGAAACTGCTTCGAGATCAAAAACAAAAATAATAAAACATGCTATGAATTTACACCCAATTTATGAATTTCGCTAGTTTTATTGATTTATTAACTTCGGTGAGCTTAAATTGAATTGAAACAGAAATTTTAGTCACTTCAAATGAAGAGAGAAACATAGAATCATACAAAGAAGATAGAAAAATTCCATACCCGGATGGAAAAGACTGTATAAAGCTTCACGCTAAGACTTTGGTTAAAAATCCTAAAGTGTGATTACTCAAATAAAAGCTATTGAGCGGTGCTGTCTTTTGGTTTTATCTTTTGATTCTGTGGATGAAATCCTAAAGTGTGACCAATCAAATGAAAGCTACTGAGCAGTACTCTCCTGTGGTGCTGTTTGTTATGCTGCAAAAGTTGGTTTTCAGTTTTCAGTCTGTTTTCAGGCTGCCTTTCCTCGGATGAATCTGTCATCTTAAGAGACTTCATTTAGCTTCTCTAATCAGTTATTGCAAGCCCTATAACCTTCAACATGGAATTTAAAACTGTCTCTCCAAATTGCAGATGGTTCGTCACAAACTGGTCACCTTGTTCTAAGCCCTGCGGCTTGGGACGACGGACACGAAAGGTCGTCTGCCATCAGCAAGTCTCATCCTCTGATTTCGTAACATTACTGGATTCAGATTGTTCAGCAGGAGATAAACCGGTTATTGACCCTGACAGTGAAAATTGTGGTGCTTGGTCCTGTCCTGCTCAATGGGTTGTTGTCACAGACTGGTCCCCGGTAAGACAACAACAACAATAACAACAATAACAACAACAACAACAACAACAATAACAACAACAATATAAAAAGCTACAAAAACTGAAAAATGTTTTAGTTTTCAAATCCCTAAGCTTTCGTATATGTCAACAGAAATGCTTACTGCGTTTGTTGATTTGTTTCGTTCGTCTTTTTTGTTGTTATTGATATTTGTTGGGATTTTGACTACAACAATAACAACAAATATCAAAAACTAATTGAAAACAACAACAAACGACAACAGCAAAGAACAACAACGCAATTAAAAAAAAACACGCAATGAACTCACTTCAATCAGGCTAACCCGAATATGTATGTCAAGCAGCCGTATAACGGCGTATAGCACAGACTACAAGAACATTCATCCCCACTAAAATAATCCTCTTGAACAGGTGTAGAGGTTCACTGATTGCTTTAATTCCCACGGTCTAAGTTAATAGACTTCGTTTGTAAAATTGGCCTTTAAATTAACATAAAAAAAGAATAACGTAAAAGAAAACAGTACTGTAGTAATAAATAGTATTTTGCTATGTCCACTAAAAGAGTTTGTACTATGCCTCGAAGAACTATAACTTGACCAAAACCGCCTGCTCTTCCCGATTTCGTTGGAAGCATTTAACTATTGAAAATGTTGTTTTTACATTGTTTTCTTTCTCAAGTGTTCAACTTCCTGCGACCCTGGTATCATGACACGGCAAGTGGAATGTCAACAAACGGACGAAACTGGAAATACGACAACGACGGCAGATGCTGCATGTGCCTTTCGACACAACAAGCCCTTGACTGAAATTTCGTGTAACAAATACATACCGTGTAGTGATGCAAGTGTGCAAGGTATTAAGGGCGAATCAGAAAAAAATGCAAAAAATCTAATAAATAAGACAAAAAAATTTTGACTGATAACTCATTGATAGCTTTCTTTCAAACGATGAGATGGTTTCAATTTCGTACGTTCGTAAGCCCCTATTCGTTTTTGCAAAAAGTGGCCCACAAACAAAAGACCTAATGCATTGTTTTGCAACTGATTTACCACCAGGTTCAAATTCCATCTGTGGTTCAGGGAATCCATGCCTGAATGGTGGGACATGCAATGGTAACTCTGTGGAAAGCCCATGCTTGTGTCAGACGGGTTATACTGGTAGCTATTGCGAAGGTAAAGCTTAAAAACAATGCGATAATTGTAATCTTAGTAACGTTTGAGCTGGTAATCTTATTCAGAAGTACAACAAAATTATCGAATCTGATTAGCAAGCAAGTAACTGGTAACTTCGCATTCAACACAAAATTCTAACCTGGCCGTTTTTCCTGAATTACCCCATACATATAATTAATTGTTAACAGGGCAAAGCGTCACCAAATTGTTCAGACAAGTGATCAACAAAATAGGACAGACAGTTTATCTTTTAGTCATACAAGCGTCTTAGTAATAATTAACAATTGGTTCATGCTTTAGCGTGCGTACATCGAGCTATGGATGCACGCGGGAAGTATGGAGAGAACGAGAGAAGCGTAAGAGTTGCTCGAGGCGCACCCGAGCTTCCTGAGTGTCGGCAGGATGCCGCAGTTAAGCAATACGAATCAGTACGCTGTTGATTCAAAACTCAATCACTAGTTACCATAAAAATCAAGAAAAAACGAGGAAAAAAAAACAAGAAAGAGAAAAAATCGATCACATGACTGAACGAAAAAGGCGCCAAAACCTTACGAAGTGCTGCAGTGTTTAATCTTTGCAAAGCTGAATGGATCAACGAAACTGCTCCGACGTGAACGTCCGAGAATAATTTTTTTGAAAACGTCTTCCAGTTATTGGCTTCCACTTATTGGCTCTAAAATGTGGTAGAGGCTGCGGACGGAATGTGGTATGTTGGATTTATCAACTGAGTTGATAAAGTAAATTGGCCACCGTAAAGAGATTGAAAGCTGTCGCTTCGAGCGTCAGCCCTTTGTCAGAATCAAACAACTGGGAAGGCGATCTTTCAACTTATTTTGCATTAGATTCTATTTTATTTGAACATTTGGAGCTGCTTGAACACAAGAGCTACATCGTCTGCAAGTAAAACGATGTTATTTTGTGTAGTATAGGCATAGCCGCGAAAAATGTCGTCCTTTCTGGTTGTCAATATCTTTTTTAAGTTTTGATTTTGGTAGTGAATCACCGAAAACGTGTGACACTTGTTATTAAACGGTTCTACTTGATTGTACTGTGTTTTATTTTGTGTCATGTATTGAAATTTTGGTGTCAAAAGTTTTCCGAATAAAGCCTATCTCAAGTGAACATTACACTCTGCAGGAAGTTCGCTTTGTAATTTCTCCCTAGTTTAACTCTGCCGTAAAGTGATTTTTCTTGGTCATTTACTTGCCGAGTTGCTCGCGAAGAAGACACTTTAGGCCCCCACAGACAGAAAAAAACAAAGTTAAGTTTGCTCACACCATTAGCGTGCGGTCAACAGGATTATGGAGCACGCTTAGTAAGGTGAATTTGTTTGGGCGGATTTGCTAGCTATGTTATAATTCCTTGTAATATCCGGGGAAAAATCTTCGAGTCTGATTTGATATAGCATGAACGCTCGCATCAAAACAGGCGCTGCAATAAGACAGGCCATTAATTGAAGCCAAACAGTGTAAAAAATCTCAAAAACGTCATTTACAGTGGAACCTTGATTTAACGAAGTGCCAAGGGACTTGTGGAAATTGGTTCGTTATATCGAGGGTTCGTTACATCGAGGTTGTTTTCCATGCATTTTACTATTACTGGGCTGAAGAATGTCGTTCTTTATACCGAGGACTTCGTTATATAGAGGTTCGTTAAATCGAGGTTTCACTGTATGATTTTCATGCATCGGAATGACCTAGCGGAAATTTCGTTTCACAGTGAAAGTAATCCCGTGTGACAGCTCGCCATGTAAAAATCAAGGGACGTGTGTCACCGACGCAAATGCAGATGTTGGTTATACTTGCCAGTGTGGAGAGTGGTTCTCTGGGGATTTGTGTGAAGGTAATACGACGTTTTGGTAAATAGAGTAATGTGTCTGCACCCGTTCAAATAAAGGCGCGTTAGGGAAGTCGCTGTAAGTACATTCAAAATCTCACCCCACCCTGTACTGTATCCAGTCTAATTTATGCGATGATCGTGACATGAATGTTGTTGAAGATGATGATGATGATGATGATGATGATGATGATGATGATGATGATGAAGTTGATGACGTTGATGATGACGATTATGATGATGATGATCGATGATCATGATGACTAATCATGGCCATGGCCATTTTTTTTAATTTCATGCTCCTTTTTGTTTTGGATCAATTTGATCAAAGGACGTTTGAAATTACTTTCATGTCAACCGAAGAATCTTTTCCTCTTAAGAATTTCAGAACAAATATGCTTATTTTTTAAAACTAAAACTGTTTTACTTTCTTACTAGAGCAAATATATCCTTGTGACAACAGCCCTTGTTACAATGGAGGCAGCTGCGTCAATGACGACTCAGATTTGTCTAAATACCACTGCCAATGTCCTCCTTGGATAACTGGTGCGAATTGTGAAGGTAGGCTACTATTGAGGCCGACTATTGTAGCATCAACAAACCAAAATTGAAAATCTAACTTAAATATTTTGTGACAGTCACTTTAATTTGATGTCATACCTAGGCAGAAGTCTTGACTCGTCACATGAAAATAACTGCGTCTAAAAAAGGATTAGCTTTGATAACGACTTCGATTAAAAACCGTTACAATCCTTAAATCATAGCTATTTAAAAATATATATATTTCATTTCAAACAGTATTATCGAGTGCATGTGAGAGCCAACCTTGTCTCAATGGAGGTTACTGTAGCAGTGATTTAACTGTGGATCCATCTCAGTACAAGTGCGGATGCAGTGCTTGGTTCACTGGAAAAGACTGCGAAGGTGAGAATAATCAACATTTATCCACTGGAGTGGAGGTAAATATCTCTCTTCACCGACACTGAGGTGAATAATTGTTTTAGTATACCAACAACAAGCTTTATTTGCATGACTATATCAAAGTATTACAGTATTGCATAAGCCACTTAAAACTTAATTATTAATTTCTTACTTAATTAAAATAACTAAAAGAGATTATAACCATTTCTTATTTTTAACCATTCAGAGAGGTAGCCATTGTAACTAGTTTGTCTCTCTGTTCAAAGCATGACGAGTCGAGATGAATGAAATTAATTGAATATTTATAAAATAATCAGTACAATTCACAAGATGTGACAATAAGGTCTCATGTGATAATAGTCGTAGAAATGGGATTTTAGGTTCTATTTTAGAAAAGAACCTGTCTCTTATCGAAGAATAGCTCGGGCAATCTAGTAAAAAATGAGTTTCATCTTCAAGTTTGTTACAATTGCAGAGGCTACATAACCTCTCATCACGAGGTATTTTGTCGTATCTACCTGTTTCAATCCGAAGTTTATGACTGCTAATTCTCAGTTTTACTAATAATTTTCTAGATGGGTTCTTTCTTGTTAGATCTAGATAGGCAGAAATTAAGGCTATAATTCTTTTTGAACGTGTAATAAAAACTATAAGTTTTTGCGAATGTTGAAGGGTTTGGTTCCAGTAAGAGATATATTTCTTTTTCATGAGATCTACATATTGTTTGATTTTACCTTTATTCAATGAATTACAATTAAAGTCACAGAAATTGTAATAGTCAGTCATTTTCATGAGACTAGAGTAAAAACTATTATGACCGTTATAATGAAGGTCAATCGATATTTTTAAAGATTGTTTGACTATAGAGCTTTCTTCCTTTTCTCGGAGGTAGTTTAAGTAATTAAGTATCTTTTTATTTATATCAATGATCAAAGGGAATTTACCCAGTTCAGCTCTACATGCAAGATTGGATGCCTTGTTATGAACTTCTAAATAACGTTTACAGTATTGCAAATGAGTTTTTTCAATTGCGGAGCTGTCCCACGACTTAAAATCTGATTTCGCAAAGGCACCCCAAACTTCACTATTGTAGGTTAAAATTGGTGAGATCACTGAGTCAAAAATTTTACACGCAAGAGAAGGTTTCAGTTTATTAAAATCAGTGTGCCGTCGTAGACCAAAGAAAGCATGAAGAGCTTTTTGTCGAAGGTGTTCAAGCGAAAGCGTAAAATTTCCGGAAGATGAGATGCGCGTCCCTAGGTAGGTATAGTTTTGGACAATGTCTATATTATTTCACTGCCTATGTGAAAAACATAATCACATGTACACTTTTTCGTGCATCGTTGAAAAATCATTATCTTGGTTTCCTTGGGGTTTATTCTTAGCATCCAAGAGTTGCAATATAAGGATAACTCGTTTAGGCAATTTTGCAATCCTACTTTTGATCGCAATAATATAATTAAGTCGTCTGCATAAAAAAGAGAGTTGAGTTTGGTGCCATTTGATTGCACGAACGGATCAGATAGAATATTGTTAAACGAGAAAGCTAAATCATTGACGTACTGAGGTTAAAGAGCAGAGGACTTAAAATGCAGCCTTGGCGCACACCTCTGGCGTATTGAAAAGATCGCCTTTGGCTATTTCCAATTCTAACAGAGGAGGTAGAATTCGAATATAAACTTTCAATTACATTATAGAAGTTTCCTCGGATATTGATTTTTAACAGCTTGTATAGAAGTCCATCATGCCAGACCGAATCAAATGCTTTCCTAGAGTCCACAAAACATGCATATACTTTCGTTTGGTGACAATTGACATATTTGTCTATTAACGTTCGCAGTGTAAGAACATGGTCTGCTGTTCGATTATTTGCTAGAAAACCAGTTTGAGATTTATGAAGTATGTCAAGCGACTGAACGTGTTCAAGAAGTCTTTGATTAAGAATGGAACAAAATAGTTTACCAAGACAACTAGAAATACATATTCCACGATAATTTGAGGGATCATTTTTAGTCCCACTTTTAAAGATTGGTGTAACTAAAGGCCACCGCACCATGTTTGAGGTATAGTGCCCGAGCTAAGAACCGCATTAAATAATTTTTAAATAAACAGGTATTAACTGGTTTAAGCTGGATTTGATCATTTCGTTTTTGATTTTGTCTGAAAACGGAGAGTTTTTTTGGGTTTTTGGGTTTGTTTTTGAGTTTTTGAGTTTTTGAGTTTTTTGGCCGCTGTGCGTATTTCAAGTTCGGTTATTAGGTAGTCCAAAGAATGCGAATGTGTTGTTGCATCTTCTAGACTTCGTAACCATTAACAACCGCTTCTTGGTGTAAATTAAGGGGTTCGTTAGAGTGTAGTGATTGGAAATGAGACATACAATTTTCTTCTGAAATTGGTGGGATGCTAGTTTCCTTCACAGAATCATCCATTGATTTTAAACAGTTCCAAAAGTTTCGGCTGTCTGGATTATCTACTGTATTTTGAAGTTCCGAAATCTTAGTCTGATAATACTCATTTTTCTTCCGTGTCAGAAGGCTTTTGTACTGTTTTAAGACGGTATGATATCCTTCCCGAAGGGTAATATTAAGTGGATCTCTGTGCTTTAGATTAGCAAGTTTTCTCATTTCGTGTCTCTTAAGACGACGTTCTTTATCAAAACATATTTTGTTAGAAGATGATTTGATATGTCGTTTCTTAACGACCCTAATTTTTAAACAACGTTTTGCAGTTGTAATAAGAATATTTTCTACTGCAGCTAGAGAGGTGTTAACATTCTTGTCTGGCCTGTTATCAGTAAGGAAATCATGTAGCATTCTCTGTATGTCTCTTGACTGCAGTGCGGTTCTAAATTTAAGTGAGGAATCTCTTTCCCAAATAAACTGTTTAGGTAAACGTATTAATTTATCGTTGATATTTGTTGTCGCTGAGTGATTATTAACCGTATTAACATTAAGCCATGTCATTATGGGAGTGTGATCTAATAAACTCAACGGTTCTCTAACAATGAAATTTGCGATATGGTGGAATGAATCTTGATCACATATTGCATAATCAACAATACTAACTCCTGATTTACCATGAAATGTGGGTCTTCCCAATGAATCGCCACTAGTTCTACCATTCAGAATCCTCAGATCTGCACTCCTACAGATTTCTAAAAGCCGTTTTCCTTGGTTATTCAATTCGTTATCAAAGCTGTTCCGCTGAATGGCGCATAACGAGGATTCAGATTGATCATTAGTTATGATCGTGTTGCCCTCTTGACAAACAATGTCAGAATATTTGCCTTTTCTAGAGTTTAAATCTCCCATAAGAAGAATTGAGCCAAGAGAAGAGCGTTTTTCAATATCGTTTTATAATTTCAAGCTCGTCAAAGGAAACTAAAGGAAAGTTTTAAAGAATCGTAAGAACGATACCAGTTCATTAGGCATTTCAACTCCAGAAGTATTGCTAGCGCCAGACTGATCGTTTTGAAGGGAAGCTGAAGAGTTGGGTTCTAGATGCCCTGTTGGATACATTGTTGGAGGTGGACCATTCTGCAGGTGAAAGTGTAGTGAGTTTTTTCGTTGCTGCTGTGTTTGCGAAGGGTGGTAAATTCTGTCGGTCCTGAGGTGTCCGTTTCTTACAGCATTATTGTAAGAGGAATAACCTTCCAGGGAACTTGTATAAGGCGGGCGCAATGGTGGGGGTTGTTGTTGTGATTCCGGAGTTGGATAGGCTCTGTTGTGACCGGAGTTAACCGCATTACTGGGAAAGGCATGGTTTTGTAAGGGCGTTGTGTAGAGCGAGCGCGAGGATGAAGGCGAAGAGCGATGCAACTGGCTAGGGGCAGAACGTGGTGGTTTAGCTCGGCCACGGATCGCTGCCACTAGATTCGCTGCAAACAAACCAAGGTGTCTCTTTTTTAGATGTTTATTGTCATGTAAGATATCTAATCCCTTAGATATACTTATACCAAACCAGTGGATACCAGCACCAAATAGTTCCTTTTTTCTGAGAAATAAAATGAGGCAAATCTCGCGCGGGAAATTCAGAAAAATGCAGGGAGGTGAATAGCAAATGCTGTCGAGTTTGAGTAGACAATCAGAGCGCGCGAAATTCACTATCCACTGGTTGGTATATACTAAAGAAGAATATACTGGTTTGGTTTACGTATTTTCTATACAAGCGCTACTGCGGAGTCTAAGCTTAGCATTTTAAGAGATCACTTGCGATTGTCTAGTTAGCGATCTAAATCGAATGAAAAAATTAAGTTTCATTTCAAGCAACTTCTACATGGCTAAGTTTAGTACAAATTATGATTAAGGAATTTCTCAATTCCCGAATAAGACCATCAAAAACAGTTATGAGAAATGAGATCCTCACATGAAACCTGACGAACAAAGCAACGCAGCAGCAGCATTAGGGGCAGTAAAAACAACAACAACAACAACAACAACAACAACAGCAGCAGCAGCAGCAGAAGCCACAACAAAAGTCATAAAAACAACCCCCGAATAATATAGCCCCTACTTAGTTTTAAATCCTATGGCAATGAAATTAAATTATTCCTTTTGGTCCGTTTTAAAGAGGTTGAATTCATGGTGGTGTCTTAAAGAGGGGGGACTTTTGTGTGAGCAATAACGATATCATTTGTTCGTTTCTATAATTAGCTTAAAACTCTGTCTTTGAGTTAGGCAGCATTTCTACGCTCATGATAATCTGATCGATGCATTTTTCTTCCTTTGCAGTGCAAATTTTTCCATGTGATAGCAACCCCTGCCTTAACGGTGGCACGTGTAGTAACGACCCTCAAGATATATCCAAGTATCACTGCGCATGTCCAAACTGGTTTGTGGGCGACAGTTGCGAAGGTACCAAACTAATTTCTTATATGTCTTCATGTTAAATTCAATTAATCAGCATTTCCTGAGGTAATCATCATCATCATCATCATCATCATCATCATCATCATCATCATCATCATCACTAGCAACACCACCATCATCATCATCATCATCATCATTATATAACATGTTTTACACATCCAAATGCGTGTAATCGCTTTACCCTAATCCCTTGAAAAAAATCCTCTGAACAAAGCATTATTTTTTGTTAAACAGAAGCGCAAACTATTTGCGACGTGGACAACCCATGCCAGAATGGAGGAAATTGCACAAGCAGTTTCAGCAACCCAGCGAATTACTCTTGTGAATGTGGAGACTGGTTCAGTGGAAAAGACTGTGAAGGCAAGTGGCCTGTCAAAAAATACAAGTGTAATAATTCTACAGAACGTGAAAGCATAGAAAGCATATTGGGTCGTCCACTAAATACAGTAGATTCCTAGCTTCCCCATGGCCAACCTCGCCTTCCATCTGCCCCTGCTATCGCTTTGAAAAGAGGTCATTCATGTGGAAGAAAGATCATGGTGGACTATTTTTTGCTTCCACTTCAAGATCTCACTCATCCACCTATTGCACCATGTAAATAGCAGTGGGCTACTTTCAAGGCAAACAATTGTCGACGTTCTACTAGAAAATAGTCAGCGCAAAAATAGTTTTACTTAGTTTGCCATAATCTCCTATGGATTAATGTCTGCTTTAATTAATTATTAAACCATACCTTTTAATTTAAAAGTACGCCATATCTAAGTTTCAATTTTGCTTCTGACGACTTTTCTTGTGACCAAGGTCAGACACCCTTGTCGCGACACAGTAAACGATGGCACCTTGGTCAACCTGTGCATGTAAGGCAAAGAATAGTTGATTACGATCGGAAAATAAGTACAGTCAGCGCTTTTAACACCAACACATTTTGCACCTGGATAACGACTGATTCGCAAAGCTGGCAACTTTACGATGAAGAAAAATGAGACACAGTACCTTAAAAAAACGACCTACTGTACTTACTATAGCAACCACAAAAATGACAAACATTTACCCATGAGTGCCGCTGAAAACTGTGTAGTTACAATAATTAATGAAACCACTCAATTCTGTCTTCATATTTAACAAGTTATAGGTGTTTTCTGTTTGGCATTTTAGCTCGGATATTTCCATGTGACAGTAAGCCGTGTGTGAATGGAGCCACATGTACTAATGATGGCCAGGATGTGTCATTATACCACTGTCATTGCACAGAAGGGTACAGCGGTACAAACTGTCAAGGTATTTTGTTATATCGTCTCAGTGAAAGGGGTTGTTTGAGACTGTACCTGAAACTGATGCCAGGGAAGTCCTGGAGTTACTGGAGACTTAATGAACTGCATGATCAGCAAGCACATTCAACAGTTTTAAAATTCAAGCTATTAACAAAATTTAAATTAAAGGAAACGGACCTTACTTATCCTGGACAGCATTAAAATGTAGACGAAAATTTTGTGAACCATGAGACTACATAGCTACGTATCTGTATAAGTCAGGCTCAAACAATGTATATGACAACTAAGGGCCGATTTAGACGGACGGGTGCGATTTTTGCTTGCTTTACAACTGCTGTATGCAACTTTTGTAGCTCGCGCTACTCGCGTCGGGCAAAGATCGTAAACAACCCGTCATTTTAACATTTTAATTGTGGCTACGACTGTTGAGGGGTTTTAAAATACGTTTCAAGACCCTCCAAATTTTTCGTGCTGTGTGTGCAACTGTTGTGAAGATGTTGTACACCTGATTTTGACAACAAGGTTCGTGTTGCAATTGCAAGCAAAAATCCTACCGTCTAAGATTAGGACCTAGCAGACGTCTTTTTGTTTTCTTCCCTTGTAGTACCTTCTTACAACAAAATCGCCTGCTTCAACACAGACTATAAATTTCTACCAGACGTACTCGGCGACTTCAGAGACCTAGTAAATGCCAATAAATCCGAGGAGGTAATCAGCGCGTGTGCAGAGTTGGCTTTTGAAAAGAGCTACAAGTTCTTTGCTCTGGGGTATAATGGCAGATGCCGGTCAGGGCCTTATGCACAGGACGAGTATCACAGCATGTCATCCGCTTATGACGAAAACTGTCCAAATGGCATCGGCATCGACAAACGCATTTTTGTGTTTACATTTGGTAAGTGTGATTTGACCACAAGTGAAATATCATGGATATGTGAGATACAAAATCTGCATTTAATGGTTGCTTCTTTCAATGAAATTCAAAATGCTTTGCCATACGAATATTGTAACGTCCACCTCCTGCCTGCTCTTGGTCAAATCTCTACCGCAAATTAATCCAAGGCCCTGCATAAAAAATCAACTTTAGTTAGTATTTACTCCTAGAAACTAGGTATATAGTATATACTTGCAGCCAGACTAGCCTAACAGTGAGGCTCACGACAAAAAGTGAGCATTCAAAGCAAGTTTGTGCTCGCAAAGATAATTACAGTACTTTGCCAAAGACAAGCAGGCAAACGAAAGGAAATACTGGCAAAGAACGGAAAAATAAAAAAATTAAAAAATAAATAAAAATAAACAACAACAAAACTAAACACACAAGAAAAACACTTGAAATGTGCGTCTAACCTGCACTTTTAACATAAAAAGGTTTGAAAACGTTACAACATCGCATGTGCTATGTCAGGCCTGCAACATTGTCGTGTCGTGCTTAAAATTTGTATGTGGGTGCAGATTTACCGGGATGACGTATGTACACACGGTGTCCACGCTTTGACCATTAAGGCAACTCGCACATACGTACGTTCTCATTTCATCACAGGACCACAGGTCCTTCGCTATAACAACGTACACAGCGTAGAAATATTGCCGACCAATACTAAATATTGCCCAAGTTAAGGCATTGAGTGCCTAAAGGCACTGCCAGAAAAAAAATGAAAGGGCATATCATTTTGCTTTATCTGTTGTACTTATATCTCTTGTTGTAGGGATTACCACAGCTGTTTGTGTTCTGCTTTTCGAAGCTTGAGATAAGTTCGTTTCCTAAGTCTATTTCTGCTCACGTTCTTGATTTTTTATTTTGTCAAAAAGAGATGCTTCCAAAGTTGGTTCCGCTGGGATGCTACGTGGACAAGAAATCGTCCAGACTTCTAAACATTAAATTTGCCAGTTTTTCAAACACATACAACGCGTCAGATCCGTTTGCGACAGTCGTGAGATGCGCCCATGTCGCACGTGATAAAGACTACGAGTACTTTGCAGTGCAAAACTTTGGCGTTTGTCGCACAGATGTAAATATAGTTGACAACTACGACACATACGGTGAAGCCCTTCCAGAAAAGTGCGTGGGAGGGGTGGGTGCGTCATATACCAACTTCGTGTATCGACTGAGGCCTGCTGTAGATGGTCCCAACGTGTGCGACACTGTGCCATGCCAGAACGGAGGCTTATGCGTGGTGCATTTCAGTGATCCTAGCAGGTACTACTGTGAGTGCGGCGACTGGTTTACCGGGGATAATTGCCAAGGTTGGTTAGCTGCAAAACAGTACGTGGTAGTTCCTCTCTCTTTTCGTCTTAAAATACCCAATTTTGTCCTTACCGCATATGCCTTTATAGTTGTGATTATACTTTACAATCGTACGTTCTTTTAAGGCTTGTGGCTAGTTATAACATAGCATTGTGTGTTGGGGATGGGAAGAAGAGTTTTTTTTTTTTAAGTATTGTCCTTTACGGAATTTTTTGCATTTGCAATTTTCTCTTTATTGACAAGATTATTTCTTGCTCAAGTTGTATGTTCCTCAAGGCTAGTAACGCAGTTGTGGAAACAGTTTTTATTCGTTCCACTCTAAAGCTAACACTAGCCAAACAACATTTTTTCCACGATTGAATCTAATTTTATCATTCAAATTTGCTTAACGAGGGGAGCATTTGACGGTGTTTACACTGACAAAACTGTGACCTACCGTTTCCAGATCGAACACGGAAAAATTCCGGATGGAAACCCCCGGTGGAACTCAACCGGCTTATGACGCCGAATCCGGTGTTTGATTCCAGGTATATTTTAATACTAAACTTGAAATTTGTCTTTTCGCAGTTCAAATCTACCCGTGTGACAGCAATCCCTGCCAGAATGGAGCTACTTGTAATAATGATCCTAACGATATCTCCAAGTATCAGTGTCAGTGCAGAGATTGGTTTGCTGGAATTAACTGTGAAGGTACATATTAAAATTGAAACATGAAATCTGGGTAATATAGCGTGCACGAAATTCACCCATCTACGTTGAAAAATGTCAAAGGAAACTCCGAAGGAAAACGACATATATTGTAGCACAATCATTGCATGACTACGTTTCTCGCCCCACATAATTATAAAATTCAAATTATCTCTCTGGTTGCAGTCTATCATGAAACAACCCATCGCATTCTATCACGGAGCAATCCATCATCGCAAAGCGCCCCCCCAGCTAAAAAAGGAGGAAATTTTTTGCGAATGTATTTCGTAAAATATTTACAAATTATCAGTACTACATGCGGAAGTGCTGCTCTTTAGGTTTCATTTGCAATGAGTGGCCAAATTCTGATTTCATCCATAGACATAACAAGGTTTTGTTTTAAGAATTTGGGACTTGAGTGACTCATGAACTCGTTATTGTAAGTGTCTTCTGATTGCCTTTCATAGTCGCCCAGACCATATGTGACACCAACAATCCGTGTAATAACGGTGGAAAATGTTCGAGTAATACAAGCAGTCCAGCAGAATACGTCTGTGATTGTGGAGATTGGTTTAAAGGGACAAACTGTGAAGGTATCTTTTTATGTGTTAGGTTTCACTCAATTTTACTTTTTGCAGCTACGTTTTACTTCTACTCTTAAAGCCTTATCAAAGAAATAAAAATGCATAGGATACGTGAATGCATATTTTCGTGGCCATGCCAATCATACGTAAGTTTCGTCCCTGCCACGGGACCCAAGGGACCAAAAGATCTTCTGTGATTCCCTTGGTCGAGACGAAACGTACGTGTGTCCGGCTAGCCACAAAAATATGCATTCATTTATGAATGAATAAATGAATGAATGAATGAATGAATGAATGAATGAATTGATTAATTAACTCCCAAATAATAAACACCATCGAACATTAAGTCGCTATAGGCTGCGACTTCTCCACTTCAAGAGATCAACAGTCCCCAGGATGAATGTCAAGTAAGAATAATTATAATAAAAATAATCTAGTTCGCCGCGAGTGTCATTGGCTCCATTCCTGAAGGCAAATTAATTTTCCAACACTGTCACGCCTTGAAAGCGAGAAAAGGATTGGCAACAGTTTAAGTTCTTACAAGCGTAGAATTTGGACATTTGAATATACCACTACATTTCCTGGGAAATGAAAAAAAAATACTTGTTACGGAAGTGAATGTCTCAGAACAAAACGGCAGAGATCTATTCCTTTTTTTTAATTTAAAACCAAACCGGCTACGAACTGTAACCCTTCAGGTACAAATAACAGCGTATTATTATATAAATGAGGTAGCTTCATCTCCTGACGCCAAAATGCCCCAAATCCGGACCCTTTCATTTTATTTATCATGCTAAGCATTTCTGGACTAGCTTGCCTAAAGACGTATTGCAAGGAATTCACGTTCCACTTCTTTTCAAAACAGGCCGATCTTAATGGACTAAATGTACAGCTCGCAACTCCCTAAATATATCTTGCCTTCTTGTTTTTAGTTCAACTCTACCCATGCGACAGCAAGCCTTGTGTGAACGGAGCCACATGTACTAATGATCCCTACGATGTGTCATTATATCACTGCCATTGCACAGAAGGGTACAGCGGTACCAACTGTCAAGGTAGGGAATGTTTACCCCAGATAATTTTTCATGCTTTACCATACAAGTAACGGAAGTTATTCGTCCTAAAGGAATTGAGGGATACAAGAACTACCGTAAATCTCGAATCTAGCGTCAAACTCTGCCAAAATGGTTGGCTTAAAATCATTTCCTTAGGAAATGAATTGTGGGTCTAAAATACCATCATTGTGCAAAATAGCCCGTTTTTTGTCTTGTGATTTGGTTTCCAAACAAGCTTTTCGTCTTATTTCCTCGGGCTTGGGGATCCTCTTGAACCTTTAAAAATTAAAAAGTGTTTTTTGCCTTTATAGTACCATCCTTCAGCAGAATCGCCTGCTTCAACACATACTACAACTTTTTACCAGACGTGCTTGGGGATTTCCGAGAAGAGGTGAATCAAAACAAAGCCGTAGAGGTAATAGATAAATGTTCTGAACTGGCATTTGAGAAAAACTACAAGTTCTTTGCTCTGGGATATAATGGAAGATGTCGATCAGGTCCAAATGCGCGTGATGAATACCACAATAAATCCTCCACTAGCGAAGCCAACTGTCCAAATGGCATCGGCATCGACAAACGCATCGTTGTGTATACGTTTGGTAAGTCCTAACAAAGCTCATATCCTAAGAATAAAGAGGTCGAAAGGAAAAGATAGCGAAAATAATCTTTCTGTTACCAGAAATCACTGTCAACGGGACTTGGACGAGTTCCGAAATCTCTTTCGTAAGCTCTTTTCATTTAAGTTGTTGCTGTTTCAAGAAAAATGTATTCTTTCTTCTTGACTAAAAAGACCCCATTTCTTTGATCGTTTAACTAACAAAACTAACCGATGTAAGACGAAAGAATGGCAGAAACTACCTAACGCGTTATAAACACACTATTATTCCACCCATTAATTTTCTTACAGAATTAATTCCAAAAATCGTTCCTCTGGGATGCTACGTAGAGAAGAAATACGACAATCGTCTTCTCAACATAAAATTTGCCAGTTTTGCAAACATGTACAACACGTCAGATCCGCACGCGACAGTGGTAAAATGCGCCCACCTCGCACGTGATATGGACTACGAGTACTTTGCCGTGCAGAACTTCGGTGAATGTCGTACAGATTTAAATATACTTGATAACTATGACACATACGGAGTCGCTCCTCCAGAAAAGTGCGTAGGAGGGGCTGGTGCGACACTGTCTAACTTTGTGTATAGACTAAGGCCTGCCGCCGATGGTCCAAACGTGTGCGCCACTGCGCCATGCCAAAACGGAGGCACGTGTGTGGTGCATTTTAACGACCCTAACAGGTACTACTGTGAGTGTGGAGATTGGTTTACAGGAGATAATTGCCAGGGTAGGTACATACGTATGTCACTTGTAAAACTCCATCATTCAGTTTACAGGTGGTCGCTATCAAAATGAACACTACATGTTCTATAATCGTTTTCAGAACATGATTTTTCTGATAATATTTTCTTAAATAAAAGCAGTGTTAGTACAAACACAACAATTATGCTACATACACAACTCCACCATTTTTTTACGTTTCATTGCTATCAAATAAAAGATAAAGGCACTACTACTTACGTTTTGGCGATACAATACTTCCGATAGTAATTTCTTAAATGAATAAAGTCATTAATATTCATTCACTGACCAGGGATAATTGCCAAGTTTAGTACAGACAAGCAGCATGCAGATTTCCATTTTTTTTGCCTTCGATTTTTCTTAAAATTAGGCTATATGTACTAGGAACTTTTAAAGTCATGAGACGAAGGTACTTCTGATAGTAATTTTCAACGTTGAAAAAAATCATCCATTTTAAAAATATTTTTCCCGTTAATTATGTGATTGAATTATTATGCAGTTCAAATCTACCCGTGTGACAGCAATCCCTGCCAGAATGGAGCTACTTGTAATAACGATGCAAACGATATCTCCAAGTATCAGTGTCAGTGCAAAGATTGGTTTGCTGGAATAAACTGTGAAGGTAAATAAAGTTTAAAAAAAGGCGTAAGTTGTACAACAATCACATGAGATTTGCCTCATTTGGAGGCCAAGATGTTGTATCTTCTCGATTATAGCTACTTGCACTGTTGTGCGACCTAACACAGTAGAACTAATCTTGCTCGGCAATCCATTTAGGACCTATGCTTCACCTCAGAGTGAATATTTAGACGCATCAAGCAAGTTATTTTTCTAAAAAATCACTTCTCTGTAAAAAACGATTATCTGAACAGAGTTTGATCTGGTAACCAAGACGAATCAGGAATGCAAAAAAGTATATACCCCATGGCCGATTTCATTCGGTTAGTCTAGTTATATTTCGTGACTGAATTTATAAAGCTTGTGTTTAACGGAAGCGTTGTTGAATAGATAGTATTAAATTTAAACATAGTGATCTCAATTTGCCAAGCTGAAAGCCAAATAGTCAGGCACTAATATAGCTCAACATCATCATCTTCATTACCATCACTATCACCTTCATCACCACCACCACCATCTTCGCCATCATCATCATCATCATCATCATCATCATCATCATCATCATCGTCGTCGTCGTCGTCGTCATCCTCATCATCATCACCGACAATAATTAGTTGCTAATGAGTTCTTTTCGTTCCTAGTTGCCCAGACCATTTGCGACACAAACAATCCTTGTTTGAACGGTAGAAATTGTTCAAGTAGCTTCAGCAGCCCAGCAGAATACGTTTGTGATTGTGGAGATTGGTTTCAAGGAAAGAACTGCGAAGGTATTTCTTTCTGGTATCAGTTTTCTGTGTTACAATTGGGACCTTTTATTGCACTTCGAGTATGAGACTGCATGAAAAAAGAGTTATCGAATTTCAAACTATTGATGTTCCCGGGCACCCACTCCTATGTTTTGATCAAAACTTGAAAACAAGCTGGAGAAAGGATTCTGATATGCGACGTGATGTTGTAAAGCATGCGAACTGAAATTAAGAAGCCGCACTTGCACTCATTTGTGTGCTCAAAAGAACCGTTGCCACCTAACATTTTTTTTTTCACTGTTTTACACTTTTCTGAAAGCCTTCTGATGTAACCAGTGTTCAAAGGCTTTTATATGCAGGTTGCAATAACACTGCAGACATTTTCCCTTTGAAAAATAAAGGCCCCCAAGCAGTCCCTCAAATACTTTGGAGCCCTGTTAATACGATGACCAAGGGGCCACAAAAATGTGATCATAATAGTGGAATGGTTGGCGAATCAACGGGGTTTTGAGATGAGAAAATGTCTGCATGAACGTTTACTTGGGCCAAGAAAAAGTGGTCATAATATATAAATATAACGAGGTTGAAGTGCAATACAATACAAACTTTATTGGCACTCCCCAAAGGGGCTTTTCAGTGACGATGCGATTACGATAAAAATAAAGAAAATATCGGAAGTGTTAACGGGTGGTCGTTAGGTGCGTTTCCACTGCATTTCAATACATAATCTACTCAAAAACGTTATGATATCGATTTAGTGTATTAATCTATGCCAGAAGAGCATTTTTAGGCATCAAGTAACTGAATTAATAACTACATCGTCCCATAATTGCATGTTTCAAAACAGAATTAAGCCTTATAAGAGCATTTCACGTTCATGAGATTGCGTTGACGTTTTCTTCATTACATCTTGTTCTCAGCACACTACGAGCAAAATTGCAGAAGGTTGTTACATTTGCGATCAGCGAACAAAACTTTGCTTCCTATTGTCATTCCCCCGAGAAGCCGCCATTTTGGATCGCATGAAACAACGTTTCTTGCTTCTTGCTTCCCGTCAAATGACAAATCTACTTATCGTTTATAACTTATCGTTCTAACAACAGCAACAAAAAATATATTTGACAAACGTTTTTCGAGGCAGCCTGTAAGCATGGAAATTTAAGTTGCAATCATCACTCGTTTACGTAATATTTTACTCATTTTTTTTTCATTTTTACCCTTTTCTACATTTTTGTTCTAGTTCAACTCTACCCATGCGACAGCAAGCCTTGTGTAAACGGAGCCACTTGTGCGAATGATGCACACGACGTGTCTTTATACCATTGTCATTGCACAGAAGGCTACAGCGGTACAAACTGCCAAGGTAGGCAAAGCTATAGGTACACTGCATTCAGTCTGTAACGAACTTGAGAGGCTGAAAAAATATGTTCCTCCGACTGAAGGAAGTAGAACCCATGAACTTAAGCACGAATTTAACTCATCTTAACACCGAATCTTTAACCTCACCTTCAACTCAATCTTAACCCAAAACCTAAACACACTGAAGGACGGTGCCTCCTTTTGTTACTGCGCATACGTTCTGCGCATCACGGGATATTTCAGTTTCTTAAGGAATTTGCCCACTAATACAACAACATTTTTGCACGGCTTATGACTATTTGGAAAAAGCAGATCTTAGCAAGGGCTATCAGAATCCAGAAAGAAAATTGGGGGTAACCGTGCATTTTTCGGAGATAATTGGGCTTAAATTTGGAAAGAAATTGCCATACGTTCTTTGTATTTTAGCGCTGTTTTGGAATTATAGTTACTTAAGAGCGCTCATCCAGAAATTTCGCCTGGAGCCGTGCAAAATGAAAAAATTGAAAATTCTCAAACTTTGCCAGAATAAAGGTCTAGGTAAAGTATTTCTAGAAAAATAACTTTCAGTTCGATTAGATTTTTATTTTACGAGAACGGCGACCAAGTCGGTTCGGCAGCTCTTACATCAGTTTTCACGGGGTACACACCACACATCAATTGAACGCTGTTTTAAAATACACAAAGATATAAATCCAAACAATGAATACCTTACTCAAAAGAACACAGTTTTATTGCAAGTTTGAGCGGTTATTTGTTCCATTTGACCTCAGTCGTAATATTTTTGCGATTTTTAAATTTTTTACTGATTTCGCCGTTTTTGGCGAGACAGAAAATTGGCAAAATTGAGAGGGCAAAATCGCTTCTTGGTACATGGCGTGGTCTTAAATCAAGGTAACCCAGCGAAAGAGCAAGGTTTCTTCCTCAAATAAATGCAATAAAATTTTTGGGCTACTTAAATCATGAAATTTAGAGCGCCGAACAAAAGTGACACATATAGGTCAAAACACGCCATTCTTGTCACGGCATTTAGAGGTGTAAAATCAACAATGCGCTCGTGAAAAAAATAATATGCTAACGTTTTTCCAATAATTTTCGATATGATGGAAGCCTAGCTAAGCTATAAAGATCTGTGTACTTGTTGCTGGTTAGTTTGTCTGAAGCCATAACTTTAAACGGCTATTTTGCGACAGCCGATATTCGAATTCCGAACGGGAAATCGGTCGAGAACAGCACTGAATATTTGGAGACAACATATTTGCTTCTAATAGGCTAAAACGTAATTGTTGTAATAAACTGCAAAATCAAAGAATTCTCCATCTGTTATTCTATTTAAGTATTACTATTGTAAATCTGTACGTACCAAAACCTGCAGAAAAAGAACTCGCTTCGCAGGCTGTGTTACTCAGTTCGTTGTCAAACAACTCAAACAACAAGGATTGCGTGACAGGATCCCACGCATTGTCAGTATTTGTTTGTGATCATGTATGCATACATGCGGAAACACGGAATGTTAATTCTTCCGATTTGTATTTCTGTTTTTCCCTCTTTGGTAAGATATGCTGAATACGAATTATCAAGAATTTTCCCGGTAACTGGCTGAGCAAGGAAAATTTGTAAAAGAAAAAAAAAAACGAAAGGTCAACATCATGACCCACCCCACCCCGGAAGGCAGCATCCTTCGCCAAGGGTGGAGAAATTTGACAATCGAGAACATTTTGGGGCATTTATAATTATTGTTTTTTATCACTCTTCAAAAACTGTCCCAGCGACGTGCGAGTCCCCCACCAACGCTTCCCAATTCTTCGTGGAGGGATACTCTGGCGTGCACTCACGTGTTCTTTTCGCTCGGCTATCAGTGTGCGAAAAAGCGACTTCCGATTTCAATATTACATACCAAGTGGTTACATATCAGTGCGAAGTCTTGCCACCGCAAAATAAGTCATTAGTTGCTGGTTTTGGGGGGGAGGGGTGGGGGTAAGTGGACAATTACGTACAAGAAAAGGTTTTTACAAGATTACCAATTAACTCCATATATGGTGCTTTGCCCGATAGTGAAAGATTGTCGATGTCCATGTCAAAGTGACTGCATATTAAGCGCAGCATAGAGATGCTGAGCCTAGTGAGTTTACGTGTTGCATATATATCACATAGATTGAATGTATCATAGGTGATTGAGTGGATCAACTGGCATTCATCGATGACATGCGCACAAGTAGAAGAGTAGGCCTCTTGTTCTTCAATGACTTGAAAATCGCAATTATCTGCATCTTCATCTTCCCTGCCTCTTTGTCGTAATTTCGCCGCTGCCCTTGAAAAATACGATTTAATTTGCTGAGGTGTTAGGAACTCATCCACAGTGAATCTGCGGTTGCCATCTTCATGCCTTGCATGCCGCATATCTTTGGCTACCTGTGCCGGATCTGCTTTGTGCCCACTCTGCTCTCCTATTCTAAATTTTTCATCTAGGTAGCCTTTTTGCTTTGCATTGAATCGCGTAGCCTTTTTGGTAGATCGCAGTGCCCACCCCTGCGGCTGCACCTCACCGCTTTGTTCTGAAAGTATAGAACCGACAATAAAGGGCTGTGCGCTTGAGCCTTCCTGAAGTTTTTCTGTGGAGACCATTTTTGCCTTGTCGAGGAGAGTGTGCTTCTCCTCCACAAACTTGCACTTCCCATAATGCAAGTGTCGCTCAAGGTTGCAGTGGCGCTAAAACGTGCTCACACATCCTTCGACTGGACTAGAGAAGAGATGGACCTCGTTCTCGGTGGACACACCAATTTCTTGCCCCTCTACTGCACGTTCCTCCTTTCTTTGGACGGGAGACTGTTCACCGTCAAGTGTGGGGACGTCCTGGAAATCGCCACAGGAAATTGGACTGAGGGAATACTGAATCATCCAATGAACCAAGCTGGACTAAATAAAAAGGAGAGAAATAGAAACAGATAGGATGTTGCCTTCAATGTATAACCTCTTCCATCATTGCAGGCTCTCAGATAGAATGAATCATGGGAAAATAACAAAGTGAACGCGCGCAATCAAAGGGGCGCGAACTGGGCCCCGTTTTCTCTCTTTAGTTCCCTCGTCACGATTTTTTCCATGTCCGTTCTTACCGTATTTCGTCTTTCGAACCATCTCGAAGCCGAAACAGGCTACTCAATATAAAACACGATCGTAAAAAGTAATTTCTTGGCGTTTGCAAAGTTTTGGCGCCTTCAGGTACTTCTGATCTGCTGAAGTTGGCGTTGTTGTGCATAGGGCTTTCTCCACAGCCTGTGTTCTCTTCAGTGCTTCCCACAGAGACGCCAGGTTTTCGGGAGAGATGACTTCTAACGACGCCACACCACATCTTTGGCTTTTGAGATGCGAACATTTTTTGTACGTGCACTTAACTTTTCCCAGCTCTTTTTCGGTTGATTGACAGTTGGTCGGTCACTGACACTGAGAAACTCATTCAACTTCAAGCGGCGAAGGTTTTGGTTGCTCACACTGGAGGAATCACTGCACTACTGCTGCCAGCGGTATGTTCTGTTGTGTACGAGCTGTCCTCCGACGTTAAGATGGCGAGGTTCTCCATTGCGCGAGACAGTTTAATGGCGCTTTCGTTTTCCTGAAGTAAAAGAAAAATGACCAAGAAAGCATGAGCTGCAAGCGAGAGATAGCAGAGCTTGTATTACTCAAGACAATTAAGGCATGGGTCCTCCAGCGATTTCACAAAAAAGTAAGGGGGTGGTCTATCTTTTGATGAATTGACATAAAGCGGAGTAAGCTGAGGATACACTTACGAGGTGAAAGTTGAAGAACCTTAAATGTTTTTTTAGGACCACATATTGTCACGTGACCAATTAAGGCTATTTTTAGCTCAAAAACCTTTTTGGCAAAATGGCACCACTTTTCATATTTTTCTGGAGGCTGCAATCATCTAAATAATGTTAAGGCTACTAGTAAAATCAATTCTGTGCCCGGGCCTTTGAAGAAAATTTAACATAAAATCCTGAAATAAGAAAACAATTTTACGAGGGGACTGGGAACTAGTACAAAACAGCGTTTATTTACAAAAGTAATGAAATATTTCACAAAGTCCAGGCACAGATCTTTCGTCTCTGACGTGATGACTTATTTAGTACCGACAAAGTTGAATGACTGTTGGCATAAAGTGGTGCCATCTTTCTTTATAGATTTTTTTCGATGATGTGGCCGTAAAAAGTCACGTGACCTTATTTGCATACGTCTTGTCATTCATTATGTTAACATTAGCAAACTTATCAATCTGGCAACGTTTTATCGTTTTATGTCTTAATCCTCAAAAGATGGACCACCCCCTAACTTTTTGGTAAAATAAAAGACCATCCGTGCCTTAATTTTCTTGAGTATCAGCGAACTTTTCACCTAATCCATTTCTGGCTCTAGTTCTGAGTGATTGTTTAAGTTGGTTCCTCATAGGCAACACCTTTTTACAAGGGTTTTGCGCGCGTCGAGTGTGTGCACGATAAAGCCCTTTTAATCTCAATAATATTAAATTTAGCGGTAGAATGACTTACTGGATCACTTTCTGCAGACTCAACTTGGGATGAGATCGGGGATGAGGTATCCTTTGTCTCTTGCTCACTAGGAAAATCCGCTGTTGTCTTGGATGGAACTTCCTCCTGCACCTCAGATTTGGCGGAAGGCGTCTCTTTTGCTAGAAACAGCCAGCATTGTTTACAGATAGCTAACAAAATTAGATAAAATATGTTGGTGAAATAAAAATAACTACTAACGTTGCATTTTTTCTTCATTTTCATTTTCGTTGTTGTTGCAATAACCCTATTTTTGGTCCGTCTAAGCTGTTACGTCTTATGGGTACCTCTACTTCAGGAATAAAATAACAACAGGAGAATATTCTTTTGACAACAATTAAATGCATGACTAGTACATTGGACAAGAAAGCGAAAGAGGGCCTTTCGCATTTGTTCAGTAGGGCGCGATACTGAGACGTACGTGCGAAAAGTTCGCGGGAGATGTAAGGAAAGCATAGCAGGCGCTTATGTTAAATAGGGCGCGATATCGGGGACGCGCGAGAAGTTCACGCGAGGGGAACGGAAGTAGGCGTACCAGGCGCTTATGTTTTACAATAGTAACAGGAAGGGAAGAATGCGTAACAGGCCCTGCTTTCGCATTCGTTCAATGGGGCACGATACCGAGACGCGCGAGAAGTTCGCGCGAGGAGAAGGAAGGAATGCGCAGCAGGCGTCTACGTTCAGGGCGCGATATCAGGGATGCAAGTGGATCGAGGGGAAGGGAAGTAGGCGTAGGAGGCGCGTTATATAGGCTCCTATTTTAGGGACACACGAGAATTCTTGCAAGAGGACAGGGGTGAAAATGTAGTAGTTATTTGCACTTTATGCCGGGGATCGCGCATAAACTTTTCGTGAGTCCCCAACATTCCATATGCCCTTCAGTAAAGGTGCACAATGTCGGCCATGGGCGCACTTCCATAAATATTACTGAAACTCTGTCTGAGGTTTAAAAAGATGACACGTTTGGAAGGATAACTCAACAGGCCTCTGCTCTTCTGGGGGAAAGAGGGGTGAGTTATAATTTTCAGTACCGTTTTTACTTACGGGAAGCAACTGGAACAAGCACTGAGGTAAGGCTGTACAGTCGTTGCGATTGTGGGAGTGTGATACCACGGTCCCCCTTAATTTGTTTATTCTTGTGGGGAGCCCAGTCTGGTGGAGATGAACATGACTTTTTGGAACAACGCCATCTAATTCCAAATATTTCTCGGTGCCGTGGACATACCGACATTTTAAAATGATTTTCACTAGCCTCAAAAATCCCTGAAAATTAATTAAAATAAGAAACGTTACTGTCAAGTCATTTTATGTTTTAACAAACCTCTTTAGCCTACGACTTTCAATTAGAGGAGAAAAAAGAACCAGGGTATCAATCAACCTTCAGGATCGGAAATAATCGTCAGGACAGTTCAAGAAACTGAAGTGTTGCAATTCTGTTGAAGGCACGTGCACTTTGGTGAAGTCAGCCTCTTCGTGTCTTCAATGTGAATTTGTAACATTCCGGACAGTTAGCAACAGAAATTCGGTATAAAGAATGCAAAGGTTCCAAGAATTCTTTTAGCCTGTTGGCAGACCTTTTTGTCCCACTATTTTTATTGTTCATACTAACTTCGTGGACTGCGCGATCAAAATTTAACATCACTACACAATCTAGTTAAATAGAAATAAAGGGACGGTGTGATTCTTTTTACTACCATATAAGCTGCCCAGTTATGGACGTTTTTAGCTAATTTCTCTACTCAGTTGCTGAGATGTTACCTGCTCTTGCCAGAAGAAGATCGGCCTCCGTTTTTAAAGAGGAATCATAGCAGTCATAAAATTTTAAATGATTCTTGACGTCTTTTGTACATCTTTCAATCTCCACGCACGTCGCATTTGCCGGGTTGGAGATGCTGCTCCCACATGGCCCTCCAACAAAGGTGGAATAAGTACACGCTGCCATAACTGGAGCTACAATGAGCTACAATGTAGCTATCTGATCGTATACCGAGAAAATTGCAATTCACCAAACAGTTAATCCGATTATATCTTAAAAGCAGATCAGTTTACACTCTGGCGCGGGCCGGCTTGAGACATCAATTTCCAGATATATATATATATATAGATACAAAATAAAACAGATACACCAAGATTTAACGTGAATGCACTAATACTAGCACGTGTTTAACTCAATCAAAATACTCCAATCCCTGTTTTTTGGAAATTTAATATAACAAATTAAACATAGCGAAAAAGCAATATAAATCTACACCTCCCCACCCCACTCCTGTCAGTGCTATGTAACGCAATCGCTGCCCTGTTTGAGCCCAAAACCGAAAGCTGTTTCTCTTCATTTCACAGGTAATTTGAGTTGTTTATTTGCACATTTATTCGTTCTAGCGTTATTATGAAGCAACAATTTACTGTTAAGATGTTTATACCCATTTTGGAATGATTGAAAGTGGTTTAAAAGGCAATTTAGCCTTGCCTTGGCTTTTGTCCGTTAATTGTAACAAGAATTTCAATATGGTCCGTCGCAAAAGAGAAGCTAAAAGTCATAAAATCAGACAAATAAGCCAGTAATAAGTACACAGATTATTATAGCCTAGATAGTCCTTGATAATTTTAAAGATTATCGGAGAGTAGTTGGCGAATTTTGTTTTCTCCACGAGCGCATTGCTGATTTTACACCTCCAAATGCCGTGACAAGAATGGTGTGTTTTGACCTTTGTGTCACTTTTGTTCGGCGCTCTAAAGTTTCATGATTTAAGTAGCCCAAAAATTTTATTGCATTTATTTGAGGAAAAAGCCTTGCTCTTTCGCTGGGTTACCTTGATTTAAGACCACGCCATGTACCAAGAAGCGATTTTGCCCTCTCAATTTTGCCAATTTTCTGTCTCGCCAAAAACGGCGAAATCAGTAAAAAATTTAAAAATCGCAAAAATATTACGGTTGAGGTCAAATGGAACAAATAACCGCTCAAACTTTCAATAAAGCTGTGTTCTTTTGAGTAAGGTATTCATTGTTTGGATTTATATCTTTGTGTATTTTAAAACAGCGTTCAATTGATGTGTGGTGTGTACCTCGTGAAAACTGATGTAAGAGCTGCCGAACCGACTTGGTCGCCGTTCTCGTAAAATAAAAATCTAATCGAACTGAAAGTTATTTTTCTAGAAATACTTTACCTAGACCTTTATTCTGGCAAAGTTTGAGAATTTTCAATTTTTTCATTTTGCACGGCTCCAGGCGAAATTTCTGGATGAGCGCTCTTAATTATCTCTGAAAAATGCGTGGTTACCCACATTTTCCTTTTTGGATTCCAATAACCCTTGCTAAGATCTACTTTTTCCCCATAGTCATAACCTTTGCAAAAATACATCTGTATTAGGAGGCACCGTCCTTGACACCTACATTTAACCTCACTTTTAACTCAACCTTGACTCAGAACTTAAGAGCGGTTTGCTGTAAGAACCGACTAAAGGTATGCAAGATAGAAAAATCCGATTTTCTCAAAATCTGCCAGAATAAAGGCTTTGGTGAACTAGTTCTAAAAATATAAGTTTCAGTTCATTTAGATTTATATTTATTTTTTAGTGAATATTTTCGTATTTTGCCCTGCGCGGCAGTCAAAATCAACGCCAAAATCGTGACTGACTTTCCGGAAGCTCCTGTTCAAATATTGAAAGCGTCCTAAAAAGGATTAACCCGGGGAGTTAAAAGATGTTATTTCCTATGTTTATTAGTAGTGTCAAAGTTTCATGAAAAGCGAACGTGAATTTTTTACGGATTTTAAAATTTATACCCAACAACGGTCGTTAGCGACTACCCAACTTAGGCTAAATTCAAGGCTCAAAAAAGCACTCTGGTACATGGCTTTACACAACGAGACTATACTCCGGGAAAGAACAATCACTTCAACTAAACATCGGCCGAAAAACATTTTGGGACAAATGAAACGGCGAATTTTGAGAGCGCTTTGAAAACAGACTACTTGAGTGATATGAGCGACCCTTTGACCTTTCATGTCAACGGAAATCAACACACAGCAGCTCTTAAAATCTGACTTTCCTTCGGCAGCATACGAGTTTGCTTGTTTTTCTAGAATATTTTCAAATAGAGGAAACTAGGATTTTGAATTTGGAGGCCTTTGTTCCCAATATTGAGCGATGTTGGCCAATTTAGAGAAGTATGTTATGAAATTGACCTACTCTGTTTATCACCGAATTTAATATACATTCAAAGTCTGTTTACAACGTGAATGCGGAATGAATAACGAAGTAAAAAACCCATTCATGAAATGCTTAGGAAATAACTCTTACCTAAGTGAGCTTTTCCTGGCTGGAAACTGCAACTTTTTGCAAAACACATAGCGAGATCACCGAGCCGTGTTCCACGTGAGTTCTCAAATGTTTCTACATTGCGGCCGAGGTTCCCTATGTTAACGATTAACCAGATTTTAGGCCCGCATAGCGTGCAGTCGCAAAACAACACTATGGTGACGAACGCTTGTACTTGATAGGAAAAAGTAGGGGAAAAAAGGAAAAAGAGAGCTTTTATTACATATATACTTATTATTATATATATTTTTTTACATCCAAACCGGTGACACGTACAACTAAGCAAGTTCTCCCAATGTTGGTGGCCTATTTCAACAATAGAGTTCTTCTGTTGCTGATAGGTTGCTCGGAAATTTGATGTTCACAACAAATATTAGGCCAAGAACGTAGTTCGAGGGCTTATATGAAGTTTGCACATCAAATTTCCCAGGGAACCTATCACACATAGGGCCTGGGACAGAATCCCTCCATTGTTTTTATCGTCAAACGCTAATTTTTGAGCGAAAATTGCCAATATGCGTTGATAGGTGCCACTGAGGAGAGACAGTATCGCGTCACGTGATCGATTTCGACCAAAGGGACCACGCTAAAATTTAGCGTTGTAGTAGAAAAGGTTGAACAAGCGACTGAAGCTTAGTAAACACACAAAATTAGTTCAATTCTTCACTTCAAAAGGCTCTTCAAACTCCCATTCTTAGTGAAACATTTTACCTTTTGGTAAATAAAACACATGAAAACCCACATATCAGACTGAGTGTCTCTCTCTAGTTTTCGATAAAACTTCCCTCGACAGCCACTTCCCTCGACTGGTTCCGCTACGGCAGAAGATGCTGTGATTTGTGCCTTGCATGGGATACATATCTGCACACGCCATAATACTCACAAACAGTCTTTAGCACGGCTTTTCTCAGCCTTTTCTTGCTGCCTTTCCTGTGCATGTCACACAGGTTCAACTTGTCATAAGCGATAAGATTGTAAAAAAAAAAAATAAAATAATAATAATAATAATTTTATACCTTAAAATTTAAATGCTTCATCAGATACTTTTCTACTGTTCTACTGTTCTTACCCTCTTCCCCCTACCCTTGGTTACATAACTCAACCATGGACGTGGCCGAATTTTATTTCTTCACCTAAGAGTCTTTAATTAGAAGGTCTAATGTCCGCTAAGGAAGAAAGATATTGCACCTTGCGCCATGCGAGAAATACATCTGCCCAAGCCAAAATACTAAAAAAAAAAACACTCCTAAGCATGGGTATGCTTAGCGTTTTCACGCTGCCTTTCTTATGCAAGTCGCACAAGTTCAGGTCAGTGTTGTAAGCGATGGCGTGCTATAATTGTACAAGCTTGATCTACTACAATCTATCGGGTATAGAACTTTTGCTTCTCTAGCGCAGCACTATAACTTAAACGCTTACCACGAAGTAAAAAGCCAATTCGCCTCTCAGAGTGACGCAGCTTATAAATTATTCTCGAAGAGAACAACTCATCCATCGTGCAGTGAGGAACTAGTACCTGGAGAACAACCTCGACCTATCTGCTTTCTTAGCAACTCGAATATCTGTCAGGTTCTTGCCTGTACCCAGTTTGTTGCGAAAAAAAAATGCCGCTATCCGTTGCCTCACTCGCTTCAAATACTTTTTTAGGAAAGTAATCTCAACTTTGATTAGTAGTCTCTTTTTCATGGCAAATGTTTCAGTAAAAGAATTAGGCCAGTATTTTCCTTTGCCGACGTCAAACGCTCGCTCTCCAAGCTTTTGCCGTGTCACAAGAAAACTCAAAATTGATTAGCATGTTTACACTGTCAAATTTACTTGAGCAAGTTGCAAGTGACAGTCGCAAGCTATTTGTAAATCGTGACAATCATTCATGTGTCTAAGTTCTTGAGTTCCGATAGCATGCGTAGCAAGCACTTGCGTAGACTTTTCCGCCTTTTTGAGGCATTTCGCGTTTTGGCCGCGCCAAATTAAGGCGAGCGCAAAAAAGGAAGAAGCAGGGAGGGGGAGGGGAGGAGAGGCAAAAAAAGGAAACGCTTGCCCGCAAACGCCACAAGTTTGAAAAACGCCCCTTTAGCACTCAAGGTTGGGTGAATTCATAGCGTGACAGCTTGTCAATAAAGCAACAAATAACAGATCACCGGATGTTACAAATTTACTTTCGTCAAAATCAAAACATACTCCACGTAAGTCAAACCCACGAACTGCAGAGACGAAGCACTCGGAGATGTGATGTCGAAACCTCGAAAGTTGGAAACTCAAAGGGGGCGCTTCAGGATTTGTCGTTGTAATTTCAAAGTTAATAAATTTTTGGAAAATTATCTCTACTAGGAAAATCGGTTCTATTTCTTCGGGAACCTTTGCAAAGCGTCGGAAAGAAAGGATTCTTAAGGAGCAATTCTTGCTGATATCTTCAGAGTGGTTAGAGTGGAAGTTGTTGAAAACTTGTATAGCTATTTTCGGAACGTGTCTGTAATCTTTGTGCTCGAAAAATTAGGAACTTAAGGGCATTAATCGAAGTTATTCGGAAAGCAATAAGTATATCGAGTCTCCTGTTTCCCAAGTTCCGCCAAATCAGCGTATCAACTTGTCTAAACGGCTGCTCAAACCTCCATCAGGCAACAGTCCATGTAGAAAGAGAAAGCTTCTCGAAAGTCCCTGAGATTTTTAGCCACCGAACAGCCGTCTTCTAGAGTCAAACCTGAACATCGAAATTTTCCAGCTGGAGAGAAACAGTTAGTTGTGTTGATGCCGTCACGCTCAAATTAACTTGCCTGATTTGATTGAGGTTCTTTGGCGTACGGGTTTTTCAAAATCGTGGGGTTTGCGGGCAAGCGTTTTCTTTCCTCCCTTCTCATGCCCCTTCTCCCACTTCTTTTGCGCTCGCCCCAATTTTCGCGCGGCCAAAAAGCAAAAAAGGCTTCGAACGTACGAAAAACCCTAGGCCGACGGAAACGCTTGCTACGCAGGCTAGGGTTTCGATAGTGTCTACCTCTATGTCACAAGCCCCTTTTTCTCTTTCTGTGTCACCGAAATCCACCATGCAGACACCCGTCCAGGTATTGGCCTTCTTTAGAGTACATGATACTACACAGCAGTTGATAGCACCCAGCGTACTCACGTCGTAGGATAGCGGTGTCGATCGTGGGATTCTTGATCCCTTGAGTTATACAGCAGAGTTCTCTTGTGATGTCGGCGACACGGGCAGTTTTTGCTTCTGTTTTTGTTTCTTGTTTTTCGCTCTGGTAATGCAGGTGGGCAAGGGTCTTAACATGGTTAGTGTGCTGAATGCAGTAAAATCTGTTTCCTACCGGTAAAGCATGCTAGCTTGTTGAGAATCATCGTCCTGATGATATGCGGAGTATTCAGCATTTTTCCAGGGACAGGCAGAGGTACCGCTGCCGAAACGGGAGATATTAAGTGAGAAAAATCTCTGTGATACCTGCCAGATTGTACTCGATGAAGTACTTTTTTAAGTATAAAATTAAATTTTTCACAACCTCATCGCGTATGACTGACTCGAACCTGTGCGACATCCATAGGAAAGACAGCATGAAAAGGCTTGTCTACGGGTGTGGCTGCTGTATCATCGAAGACGAGCAGTGAGAAAACCAAACATTATGTCAAAGCATAATGTTATTTATGTTGATACAGTGCGCCTATTGTACTCTTCATACATGTTTGCTCTTCCGATTCTGGATTCCCATGTCAGATAACAGCCAATCATAACATCGGTCGCGGTCGCGCCCGGGTATAAATTCCTCATCATTCTAGCGTTAATTCCCTCTTTCTTTTCGCCATCACAGCGTTTACATCTCTGGGAAAAACTCTTTCCCTCCCTGCGCTCCCGCTGCAACTTCTGACGGATTATCATCATGTAATGTAGTGTTGTAACCCAGCCAGGTGTGGCGCTTTTTTCGCCCCACCTTTGCTGAACATGATATGCTTTATGTATTTTCAATAAATTAGCCACAGCATACTTGTGGCCAAAAAACTCCAACACTTGAGCAGATCTCTGTTGTATGTCATATCATCTTCAGCAAAACAAGTACGTCCCCGCGCGGAGCTCTTTCATTGCATTCAGTAGAGTGTATCAACATAAAGACATTTGTGAAGCAAAGGAAATAGGAGACGTCAGCAAGCGGGCTAGCACTATAAGGCTCTATTAAACCCTAAAGGCCACCGACATTGCAGGGTTCTATCTAGGGTATTTGAGGGGTAGAAGCTTCCCCCCCCCAAAATGCCCAGCTTCCCCCCCAAAAAAAATATTATCATTACAGTATATAAGTGACTATATCGGAAAAATCATCCAGACACGACGAGGTCAGTGCACATGAAGTAAGTATTCCCTGTCTAAGGACACTATATGACAAGGAACAGAGAGTATTACAAATATTATCTCAAAATTGTGTCTCAAAATGCTCCAGATTGCATCTCAGCGCGTATTCATTTCAAAAAATGTCCGGGGGGGCATGCCCCGGACACCCCTAGGAAGCTCGTGGCCTTCGCCCACTCGGGACTACTTCCCCAAACGATAAATCCTAGATAGAACCCTGCATTGAGAGAACTTGCTTAGTAGTACGTGTCACCGGTTTGAACGTAAAAAAAATGTATAATAATAAGTATATACGTAATAAAAGCTCTCTTTTTCCTTTTTTCCCCTACTTTTTTCCTATCAAGTACAAGCGTTCGTCACCATAGTGTTGTTTCCGACTGCACGCTATGCGGGCCTAAAATCTGGTTAATCGTTAACATGGGGAACCTCGGCCGCAATGTAAGGGGTATAGAATGGTAAAATCCGAGACTCGCCGAGACGCCGAGACCCATGTTTTAAAATGCGAGCCCGAGACTTCCGTCTGTTTGTAAAATCCGAGCCCGAGACTGGGTCCTCCGAAAATACGAGCCCGAGACGTGCTGAATCAAAAATCCGAGCTCGATAATCTGATAGAAAGGAATAAAAGCGGCTATCAATTGCTTTCGGGCTTTCGGAACTCACAGAAGCTCGAACCTGGTGTTTTATTAAAGTTATTAACCTATAGTAAACAGAGTACCCAACCGGTGCTGGTTTTCACGTGACGTCATAAAATTCTAAAACCATAGATGGCGAGGTCTTCAGATTTTATATCCCCACCAGGTTGAAGATGACTTAAAAATATATCTTTTCACAAGTTTTCAGCTCGGTAGCGTCTTTCGTTTTGAAAATACAGAATATTAAATTTCTGGCTTTTCACCCTACGTGACACCAACACAGCGTCCGTCCAAAGCTTTCTCCTGTGCAAAAAAGGACTCTCCTTGTTATTTTTAGCAGTTTGGACAGCTAAAGCATTAGGAGAGAAATTAATGTGGTTGTATAGTAGTTCACGAGGGAAACGTAATCGCTGGAAGAGCAGAAGTAAATTCCAGATGTTTTCATTGATTTCCGGCGGCCATGTTTGTGCCCCTCCGAGGGACACCAACATGGCGTTTCCATACTGAGCTCTACACATTTCAGTCGAACGTTTTGGCAAATAACTCAACAACCGAATACCATACAGATATGAGACTTGGTGAAGTTGTTTAGCTGTGTATCCTTTCTAACATTACAAATTCTTGGCTTCTTTCATCAACTGGTTTTGATTTTCATATTTTATGGCGTGACAGTGAAAACGAAGAATTGGATAACGTACCACTACTTATTAACCAGGCTAGTTACTTATAAACTAATGATTCGATTGTCTGGTCTGGTCTGTCTAGTCTGTTTCTTATAACTCCGGTGGGAAACATAAGTTAAGCTTAGGAAATTTGGCGTTCTGCTTTTGTGGCCTTTTTGTGAAAGAGACGGTGAGCTTCGATCCAAGGAACACGCGATGGGGTTACAATGGAAGAAGAAAGCGGTGCGGAGTCAAAGCGGCGAAAGCGCAAATACGGTTAGTTAATCTATTGTAGCTTATCATTGCAGTGTAATTATAGCCGCTAGCTCTTCTGGTTTTATTATTCAATTATTGATGGTTATTTTAGGTGTTGCAATATTGGTCACATCGTTTTTCTGTTTGTATATTGAAATGATCCATAAATTGGAAGGTTGGAAAGCTAGGAACAAAACTAAAGTCAACTAAAGAGAATACCTGGTCTATTAAACACTCAACAGGAAATTTGGCGACAAGCCACAGGAATAGCGAGGAATGTTACACATTGATGTTAGTTTTAATTAGCGTTTGTGCTAAAAAAGTTCCAAGTTTACTGTTTGTAACCAACATGTACTCGAAGATTGTGATTGCATGAGTCTTAAAACTGAAATAATAAACCGTTAGCTATACAGTTATACCTTTATGACCTTTTATAGCTTTATACTGTGCGGCTCAATGATCTGTGAAAAGAGCAACATGCACACGTGGAACTGTGCGAGTGAAGCTGTAAATAAATGACATCTCCGGAAATGATCCTGCGCCGCAAATGATGCCATTGAAAAACAGGAATCACGTGGGGTTTTATCATTCAAAGAGAACAAAATGAATAATTGTGTAATCATATGAAGTGTTTTAGAGGACCTACAACGCTGACAAAGTTCAGGATCTGAAACCGGCAGGCTAATTCGGTAATCTCTTAGAACTTACGTAAAGCTAAATATAAGCGGGAGGGGGTGGTATAGGGGTTGGCGAATATCATGCGAAACAAAATTGGCAGGAAAATGACTTACTAAACCTGAGGGAAAGGTGCATAACCTCAAAAAGTTAGACAGCAGTAGCTAGTAGTTAAGATGCTACAAATAATTTGACTATGTTCTGTTTGGCCTAAAAAACTTATAGACGAGGATAGCACTGATGTAAGCACAGATGATGAAACTGTTAATAGGAAATCGAAGGAAAGAGCAGAAAGAGCAGCGTGCAGAGGGTAAGTTAAATTGCGCGTGAATGTAGACGTAATCATTCTACCCCGCATAGAAAGCTTTATTAATTAAAGAATACGAATACTTTTTGCTGCTTTAAAATGGCACAGTGGAACCCACTAAAGCGCGTCGCTTTAGTGGCCGTATTATGCGTTCTTAACTAAGGAGAAGCTCAACGCTCGGTCAACACATCCAATTACTTGCTCTAAAGCATATGTTCATTTTGAAACGTGCACAACTCCGCTCAATAGTCTCAATGTATTCTATTTAAAAAAATGAAAACAGAGATAGAAAAATGAAAACGTAGCGTGTGAAGATAACCAGTGTGCATAAAGCCACTTAACTTTGTATATGAGCGTATCACTTGAGTCAGAGAGAAGTGTGCGTATTAACCGGCAAATACTGTGTTTCAAGTTAAGTCACTCAATATTTTGCACAAAAGCCCTACAAATTCTGTCTCAAAAGCGTGTATTAAAAAGAAATGAATTCCTTGGCTACAGGAAGGAGAAAACGAAAAACCAAAAGAAATGGGAAAAAAGACTGTAAAACATGTCGGAGACAGCGAGAGTAGCGAGACGTCTCATGACGTCTCATGGCCTGCCTGGCCTGGTTAGGAAAGAGAAAATTGTACAGGAGGTAGCCATGAGAAGTGACATGTGGTCTTATTTGGATGTTGATTTTCACGTTGAAGCGATGAATTATATCATCATTGCCTGGCTCTGGTTTGCGCCAAGGGTACCGCAAACACCGAAAAGTTTCCCTGGTTCCCACAAGGAAAACTGATAAAGGCCGCACTCTTCGACTCCCTCACAGATTCCGGGAGTCAGAAAAACAATGAACATTTGCAACTTTTTACCCGTTCTAGTGACATAAGACTATTTAATCAAGAGGGATAACGCTCTGGTAATGAATTTGAAAAACCTTCACCGTACATAACCTACGGTCAGCGTCGGTACTACAGCAGACGTATGAGGAAATAGGTCCCCACAGTAAAAAGATTCCGCAATCGCAACCAGGTAACGTGCTATCATCGTGGTCACACATTTACAAACAGTCGAGTAGTTATACAGACTAAGCAGTCACCTTTGTGACTACATCTCGTGAGACAAACGATATACAGCCAAAGTGGAACAAAGTGTGTTATCGAAGGCTGTAAAACAAAAAAGGAGACTTGTGACTTACTAACTACGTACTATGCCATAGTGCTTTCACATAAATGTTTCTATGACATGAAGCAGCTGTAGGTGCCTGTACTCTTACTAGAAGGATGGCAGTCGAGGCCATCCGTGATCAAATCTTTCTCTAAATATTCGTTGGTACAAAATGTACACTTGGGTGGAGAGACAACAAGGAGCATGGCTTCTTAGTTAAGGTCAAGAGGCAGCGCCAGGGGAGGGATAGGTGATCACCAATCAAAACTCAGTGGAAAAGAGCAGAGGTGGTGGAATTTACTAACAAACTGAGAACGGTATGTAACCATTTTGTTGGTCTTTAACAGCGTGAGATAGCTTGGTTTGTGCAAACTTCGGTAGAGCTCAAAGATTCAAAGCAGCTGAGCCCGGAGAAAATTGTTTGTGGAAAAAGTTCAGCTAAATTTCCCAACTTGCGTCTAATTTATCTATTAGCAGTTATCTTGTATTTAATTGTACAAAAATACATCAAAGGAAAAGTCAGTTGTTTAACCCTTTAAGCCCTGACATAAAAATGCATTTTCCCCTTGCTGTTCTCCATACTTTTATTATGTAACTAGTAAGTTGAATTTGTCTAAATATCAAGACATCTTATCCTGGGAGATCACTTTCTTTATTCTCACCACTTGAATGACTGAACAAGTATTGATTATGTAAAGAGAAACTTCATATTCGTCACTTTTAGGGCTTAAAGGGTTAAAAGGCAGTATATGAATCGCTCAGTTAGAAGTATGTTTAGCTCGATGTTTAAAACAAATGGGACACACCAGTGCTTAGCGCCGCAGGACTGAACGATAATGGATAGTCGGCAACGTTGTCAGCAAAGCCTTGAACTAAGTAAATCATGTGTAATAAAAAGGGCAATGTAGATCTTCCTAATAACTGATTTAGCTTAAATATGTACGGAAGTTCTCATTCATTACGTGTTGGTTATGTGTCGCTGCAAACAGAAATAGACTTTAGCACTTGCTTTGCTTGCTCGTTGAACTGTGAACTCCGTGCTAATATTTAACAATTATTCTACGAGGGCGCGCTGGATATGAAATGATAGATAACCAACGAGGCGCGTAGCGCCGAGTTGGTTATAATCATTTGATATCCAGCAAGCCCGAGTAGAATAATTGTTTTATTAAAAACTTAACTACTATTTTTGTTAAAAAAATCAAGA
Organism: Siderastrea radians; assembly: GCA_964017195.1. NCBI lineage: Eukaryota > Metazoa > Cnidaria > Anthozoa > Scleractinia > Rhizangiidae > Siderastrea > Siderastrea radians. Next base: position 17,953,993 of record OZ024895.1, read on the forward strand.
AAAGAAAGAGAAAAATGAGACCTGGAAAAGGGATAAAAAGGGAGCAAGAATCGATCACATGACTGAACGAAAAAGGCGCCAAAACCTTGCGAAGTGTTGCAGCGTTTCATTGCAAAGCTGAATGAATCAATGAAAACTGCTCGAAAGTGAACGAACTGGCACAAGTTTGGGAAAAAAATCTTCTAATTATTGGCTCTGAAATATGGTACATGTTTGATTTTTCCCGAAACATTGTTGTAATCATCGTTCAAAGCGGATTGAGGCAGTACAATTTCACCATATTAGCTGCTGGAGTTGAAACAGAACAAGTTTGTAATCTGTTCGCACAACGGAGCCATCATGTGCGTGTTTGATCGAAATGAAGACAGAACCAATTTGAACTTGAAGAAGTAATTTCTATGCAGCTCAGAAGCAAGATTACTGTAGCGAGGAACATTAGAATTCACCATCATAGTTTGTTTAATGCAAAGCACAAAACGCAGTTGTTCTCGGTTTAGAGGTTGCGGACGGAATGGTAAAACAACATTCAAACAACTGGAAAAGCGATTCAACTCCGTTTACATGGCATCCGATTTCTATCTGAGCATTTGGACCTGTTGGAACACAGAGCTACAACGAGTGCAGGTAAACCAGTGTCAATTTTGCGTGTTAAAGCCGAAAAAAATTTTCGCCCTTCCTTCGGCCTTCTCGGTAGTTTGCAGCTGTAGTTTGTTTAGTACTTGTTTAGACTGCTTCATGATTTTCGCACCGAATCGTCATGAATGTGTGACAGTTGTTATTAAATGCTTCTGCCCCATTTCACTGTGTTTTATTTTGTCTTGTCTTGATATTTTGAAGTGGAAAGGCTTCCTGATAAAACCTACCGTTTGTTCAATTTTAATGATCGACGTGACGATCGATGAAAGAAATTGTAAACACAACGTTCAACGCTTAAATTTCTAATTTCTTTTTCTGGACATTTTCTTCAAACAATTTTGACTTGTGTTAGACGACGCTGTTAGTGACGCTGTTGCAATTTCTGCTTAATTCAAATTCGCTGCCAAGTGATTTTTCTTGTCTATTTTTCTCGCCGGGTTGCTGGCGAGGAAAAAACTTCCAGCTCAATTTGTTCATTTTGTTGTTGAGTGTTCATTGTCCATATTTGGTTACAGCAGGTATATGAGCTGATAGCCTGGCTCCGTTCAGCCAATCAGAATGGTAGAAATCCAATATACCTAGTCCAGTTTTTAATAAAACTTATTATTAAACACTGGACTAGGTATATTGGATTTCTAGCATTTTGATTGGCTCAACGGAGCTAGGCTATCAGCTCATATACCTACTGCGACCAAATATGGTCAATGAACACTCAACAACAAAGTGAGCTGAAAGTTTTTTCCTCGCGAGCAACCCGGCGAGAAAAATGGACGAGAAAAATCACTTGCCAGCAAATTTAAATTAAGCAGAAATTCCAACAACGTCACCAACAAGCATCACCAACAGCGTCGTCTAACACAAGTCAAAATTGTTTGAAGAAACTGTGCAGAACTGGAAATTTAAGGATTAAGCGTTGTGTTTACAATTAATTTCTTTCATCGATCGTCACGTCGATCATTGAAATTTCAACAAACGGTAGGTATTATCAGAAAGGATTTCCACTTCAAAATATCAAGACAAGGCATAAAATAAAACACAATGAAATGGGGCTGGAGCATTTAATAAAAACTATCACACATTCATGGCGAGTCGGTGCGAAAATCATGAAGCAGTCTAAACAAGTGCTAAAAAAAATACAGCTAGCTGCAAACGACCAAGAAGGAAGGAAGGGCGAGATTGTTTTTCGGCTTTAACATGCAAAATCAGGACACTGGTTTACCTGTACTTGTTGTAGCTCTGTGTTCCAACAGGTCCAAATGCTCAAATAGAAATTGGATACCATGTAAACGGAGTTGAATCGCTTTTCCAGTTGTTTGAATGTTGTTTTTACCATTCCGTCCGCAACCTCTAAACCGAGAACAACTGCATTTTGCGTTTAACAAACTATGATGGTGAATTTTAATGTTCCTCGCTACAGTAATCTTGCTCCTGAGCTGCATAGAAAATACCTCTTCAAGTTCAACTGTTCAAATTTGTTCTGTCTTCAGTTCGATCAAACACGCACATGATGGCTCCGTTGTGCGAACAGATTACAAACTTGTTCAGTTTCAACTCCAGCAGCTATATGGTGAAATTGTACAGCTTCAATCCGCTTTGAACGATGATTACAACAATGTTCAGGAAAAATCAAACATGTACCATATTTCAGAGCCAATAATTAGAAGATTTTTTCCAAAACGTGTGCTACTTTGCTCACTTTCGAGCAGTTTTCATTGATTCATTCAGCTTTGCAATGAAACGCTGCAACACTTCGCAAGGTTTAGGCGCCTTTTTCGTTCAGTCATGTGATCGATTCTTCTTCCGCTTAAATTTCTTTTCTCATTTTTCCCGTTCTTTCTGATTTTTTTTCTAAATAGTGGTTAAGTTTTTAATAAAACAATTATTCTACTCGGGCTTGCTGGATATCAAATGATTATAACCAACTCGGCGCTACGCGCCTCGTTGGTTATCTATCATTCGATATCCAGCGCGCCCTCGTAGAATAATTGTTAAATATCGGGTGCAATTTTCGAGATTCTGAGATCCAAATTATAAAAATTCGAGACTTCGAGACGGTTCAACGTGTAGCGAGCCCGAGATTCCGAGACTCTTATTTTGATTGCCGAGATTTCGAGACTCGGCTGATATTTTCCGAGATGCATCATTTTGGATAGACCATTCTATACCCCTAATGTAGAAACATTTGACAACTCACGTGGAACACGGCTCGGCTATCTCCCTATGTGTTTTGCAATGAAAGTTGCAGTTTCCAGCCAGGAAAAGCTCCCTTAGGTAAGAGTTATTTCCTAAACATTTCATGAATGGGTTTTTTACTTCGTTATTCATTCCGCATTCACGCTGTAAACAGACTTTGAATGTATAATTCGGTGATAAACAGAGTAGGTCAATTTCATAACATACTTCTCTAAATTAGCCAACATCGTTCAATATTGGGAACAAAGGCCTCTAAATTCAAGATCCTAGTTTCCTCTATTTGAAAACATTCTAGAAAAACAAGCAAACTCGTATTCTGGCGAAGGAAAGTCACCTTTTAAGAGCTGCTGTGTGACGATTTCCGTTGACATGAAAGGTCAAAGGGTCGCTCATATCACTCAAGTAGCCTGTTTTCAAAGCGCTCTCAAAATTCGCCGTTTCATTTGTCCCAAAATGTTTTTTGGCCGATGTTTGGTTGAAGTGATTGTTCTTTCCCGGAGTATAGTCTCGTTGTGTAAAGCCATGTACCAGAGTGCTTTTTTAAGCCTTGAATTTAGCCTAAATTGGGTAGTCGCTAACGACCGTTGTTGGGTATAAATTTTAAAATTCCGTAAAAAATTCACGTTCGCTTTCCATGAAACTTTGACACTGCTAATAAACAGAGGAAGTAAGATCTTTTAACTCCCCTGGTTAATCTTTTTTAGGACGCTTTCAATATTTGAACAGGAGCTTCCGGAAAAGTCACGATTTTGGCGTTGATTTTGACTGCCGCGCAGGGCAAAATACGAAAATATTCACTAAAAAATATATAAAAATCGAAATGAACTGAAACTTATATTTTTAGAACTAGTTCACCAAAGCCTTTATTCTGGCAGATTTTGAGAAAATCGGATTTTTCTATCTTGCATACCCTTAGTCGGTTCTTACAGCAAACCGCTCTTAAACACACTTAAGTACATCATTTAAATACGTTACAATAAAATTATAACAAGCTTGCACTTTTCCACCTCCTTTTTCCTCATGTTCCCTTTGTTTGTTTAGAACCCCTTCCCCCCACCCCTATTTCGACTGATGCATCAAATATTCAGTTTTATAGTACAACGCTAAATTTTGGCGTGCTCCCATTGGTCGAAATCGATCACGTGACGCGATAGTGTCTCTCCTCGGCGGGCGCCTACCAGCGCATAGTGCACGTTCTTGGCATTTTTCCCTCAAAATTTAGCGTTGTATAATAAAAACAATAGAGTCCTTCTGTCTCAGCCCCTATGTGTGATAGGTTCCCACGGAAATTTGATGCTCAGACTTCGTAATATTTGTTGTGAGCCTCAATTTTCCTCAGGCAACCTATCACACGATAGTGCGTTCTACAGAAGAACTCTAAATAGTGGACTTTTTTGATGTAAAGCGATGAGATGTCTGGAATCTAGAGCGGAACAAGTTTTAATTCAGTATTTTTCATCAAGTCAAAGTTCCCAGAGCAAAATAGCTTACACCTTTCAGTCCTTTGTATTTAGTTAAGCCTGCTTTCGATCTGTACGCTACTGGTCGCTCGATCACAGAAAAAAAAGTGATCAACGATCACAGCGGTCATGAAGAAACATATGGCTTGTAGTGATTGAGTGATCGAGTGATAGAGTAGACTGCAAATATGCGAAGAGCTTGGTTTCCTTATTACTACTGAAGAACACTCCATGTGATGTGGTTTCCCTGTGATCGCTATTTTGCAATTGTGACATAGCGATCACAGGGAAACCAGCCTTTTAGTGTTTGTTTGTTAGGGCTTAGGGATACTTTTGAACCTTTAAAATGGCATAAAATACGAATAATATTGCTTTCTTTCCCTATCAAGTACCATCATTCAGTAGAATTGCCTGCTTCAACACATATTACGACTTTTTACCTGACGTGCTTGGCGACTTCAGAGAAGAGGTGAAACAAAACAAAGCTGCAGAAGTGATAAGTAAATGTTCTGAGCTGGCATTCGAGAAAAACTACAAATTCTTTGCTCTGGGATATAACGGAAGATGTCGATCAAGTCCGAATGCCCGGGATGAATACCACAATAAATCCTCCACTAGCGACGCCAACTGTCCAAATGGCATCGGCATCGACAAACGCATCGTTGTGTATACTTTTGGTAAGTCCTATTGTGTGATGAATGGGAGATTGATAGTTCAACACCTTTTGATCTTCTTAGTCAAACGGATTTGATACTAGCGTCTATATTTTGAGCTGAGGATTTGAGCGCACGTCTTCATTTTTTGACAGTTTGAGGCTGCGACTTTAAAAAACCGTGTTTCGTGGGAGACCTGAGGCAAATAATGATGATCTTAATAATCGAAAACGTTCAACATTTTCAACTTTTGAAAGCATTTTACCTAAATTGTAAACAGTTTATTCTATTTGCCGATATCAAGCTTAGTAATACAAAAAACTGCAATACGTTGATCATAGTTGTTACTTTTGAATTCCTTTTCTCGAAGAACGTAATAATTATTATATAAAGTTCCTCTCTTTCTGATTTTCTTTATCAGACGCAGCGTTCCTACGTAAGACAATTTTTTACAAATAGTCTGTTAAATTCCCGCTTAAATCAATTTGCATCTTATTTTGGCTCCAAGACTGAAACTCTTCCGAAAGTTTCACTTGAATGGGCTATTTTTTCCTCAGAATTGCTTCCAAAGATAGTTCCCCTGGGATGCTATGTGGAGAAGAAACGGTCCAGTAGAGTTCTGAACATCAAGTTCGCCAGTTTTGCAAACATGTACAACGCGTCAGATCCATACGCGACAGTTGTAAAGTGCGCGCACCTCGCGCGTGACATGGATTACGAGTACTTTGCGATTCAGAACTTTGGTGATTGTCGCACTGATGTGAATATAGTTGACAACTATGACAAACATGGTGAAGCGCTTCCTGAAAAGTGCGTGGGAGGGGTGGGTGCGTCATTGACTAACTTTGTATATCGACTGAGGCCTGCTGTAGATGGTCCAAATGTGTGCGACACCACGCCATGCCAGAACGGAGGCACGTGCGTGGTGCATTTCAGAGACGCTAACAGGTACTACTGTGAATGTGGAAGCCTATTCACCGGAGGCAACTGTGAAAGTAAGTGTTTTATTCAAGGTAAAATGAAAGAGGTTGTAGCCTTTATTATTCAACTCTTCTAAGTACCGTTCGAATAACGCACGTAACGAGTACAATTAGGCGAATCTTTGTATACAGTTTTTTCCTCATCAGCATGTGCTTCTCGTTTTCTAATCAAGTTACAAAGATGTCATTTCTGAATGTTGAAAGGACATAGCATAATTGCCTTTCTCCGAAAATTCAGATGTCCCCCCTCTCCCATCCTCAGAAGTTTCACCAGTCTAGCGGCACATGTATCTAATAATCGTCACATAAATCGTCCAGATAAATCGTTTCTTTATAGCTTTGCGCCCTTCAAGTGCAAAACACCGAAGGCTGCTTTGAGTAAATCAAGAAACTACGACCATTAGTCGAAGATATGAGAAAGTTTGTACCGATTTTCCAAAAACAGTTTGAAGTCTCCTGAAGATTTTTAAACCTGACCATGCAGTTTGCAATTTTTTAAAATATTTTAAAGATTACTTGTATAAAGCTGTTCAAAAAACGTGTCGGTAGTAAATGATAGAACCCAGGAGTATTATCATACGTGGATGCGGTGTGACCATAAGGAATGAACCATCACTAACAGTCCTGGAAGTGTTTGTGATGAAAGTTACTGACAATTGACAACCTGAGAGGAAGTCATCATCAGAGTCAAACCATCATTTATCGTTAGAGTGAATTTTTTTATTCATTTATTCATTAATTCATTTATTTGTTTATTTATTTTGCTTTTTTTCAGTCGCAGTAAAGAAATGAAAATATGTTGGGTGGATCGGTTACCTACGGCAAATGAACTTCGTTCGTCTTTAAAGTAGTGAATTATAACTAGTGCTACAAGAATGTCGTTAAATCTAACATGTTGTAGCGTTTACCTAAGGGAGCAAAATAAACTAAATGAAATGACTTGACTCAACTGCTGTCTTAAAAAAATTACATGCTATCTTGGGATTATAATCTCTTTCATCATATCTATTAACGTGCCATTTCTTATTAAATGATAACAAACACTGATCCCAGCAGTATTAATTTGCTAGGGCATATGATTAACCGTCACATTGACGAGATCTCATTGTTTTTGTGCAAGGCACCAAAGCTCACGAACAGACAACTTAAGTGGCAAGACATAAGGATTTGTATGGAACTTGATCCCTAGTTTAGTCAGGAAACCAAAAATGACAGTAAATAGCCAGGAAGGTTTACCTACCAGATCAAACATTGCCCTTGTGCTGTTTCCTACCGTCTCAAAGACCGCATTTCTGCCAGCTTTTAGGTTTCCAAAACCGCTAACTGTCGATCAGCACACTCAACATCTAACTGAGAATTCCAATCGATAAAGTAGTAAGCTTTAAAAAGTAAAGCTGCTTAAAGAAAGTAGTCAAAATGTTACCTGGTGTTGTGTTGTCTACCCTAACAGTGTATAAGAGACTCTCTTATACACTATTAGGGTAGACGACTAAAAACCTCTCCATTGGCGGTAAACCTTCACAGAAAGACAGAAAGCAATACCAGGTCTAACAGTTCATCTTCTTTATTCAAGAGCTTTACCTTGTAAGCTTATTTATTTAGTGATATAGGAATTCTCAGTTCGATTTTCCATACAAACTTTTATATACATGTTAAGCGCGGTCCACCTGAGGTATCATATCAACTGACAGAAAATCAAAATGCCTCTTTTCGTCTCTTCTTAAAAGAACAAATTATTCCATTCGTGTTTCATGAGTGTTTTCCCTTGTTAAAACAATCCTTTCTATGTATCTCTTGAATAACAATCGCCAATGGACAGAAGACGCAAAAAGTGAATTGAATGTTCCAACACTGAAATCCATAGCCTGTTCTAGGCTCTCAGATAGTTGGGACGGCACGGAAATTAGAAAGAGAACGCGAAAATGAGACGCGTGGGATCTGGGGAAAAGGGGGCGGTCTCCCCAGCCCCCGTGCGTTTTTCGCGCCCGTTTTCTCAATTCACGCTTTCCCCACTATCTCGGAACAGGCTAAGAAATCCATTTCAGTCACATCAGTAAAATCGAACATTGCACCATACAAGAATATTAAGAAGACCAAAATTCGGCGGAAATCGACTGATCTCATCGCCTGTGTATGCTTCATAATCAACACAAGTAAAACCATGATATGCTCTTGACAAAAGCCCATTCTAGGAACGCATTGCAGTTTTCTGTGATCTAACTCATTATGCCGCAATATATTGAACACTGAAATTATGAATATATGACATTCCTATATTTGAACTGCGGAATGAAGAAATAAATGTAAGGAAGATCCTCGCAGTTACTAACGCAACTTATGCAGTTGCGAAAAGAAAGCCTGAAAAAATCAGGCTTTCCGGGACTCGAACCCTGACCTCTGCGATACCGGTGCAGCGCTCTAACCAATTGAGCTAACAAGCCAACTGGGAGCTGGTCATTAAATTGGTTCGTAATATACCCGGGAAAGATGAAGATGAAATTATGAATATATGACATTCATATATTTGAACTGCGGAATGAAGAAATAAATGTAAGGAAGATCCTCGCAGTTACTAACGCAACTTATGCAGTTGCGAAAAGAAAGCCTGAAAAAATCAGGCTTGCCGGGACTCGAACCCTGACCTCTGCGATACCGGTGCAGCGCTCTAACCAATTGAGCTAACAAGCCAACTGGGAGCTGGTCATTAAATTGGTTCGTAATATACCCGGGAAAGATGAAGATGAAATTATGAATATATGACATTCATATATTTGAACTGCGGAATGAAGAAATAAATGTAAGGAAGATCCTCGCAGTTACTAACGCAACTTATGCAGTTGCGAAAAGAAAAAATCAGGCTTGCCGGGACTCGAACCCTGACCTCTGCGATACCGGTGCAGCGCTCTAACCAATTGAGCTAACAAGCCAACTGGGAGCTGGTCATTAAATTGGTTCGTAATATACCCGGGAAAGATGAAGATGAAATTATGAATATATGACATTCATATATTTGAACTGCGGAATGAAGAAATAAATGTAAGGAAGATCCTCGCAGTTACTAACGCAACTTATGCAGTTGCGAAAAGAAAGCCTGAAAAAATCAGGCTTTCTTTTCATCTTCATTTCTTTTCATCTTCATCTTTCCCGGGTATATTACGAACCAATTTAATGACCAGCTCCCAGTTGGCTTGTTAGCTCAATTGGTTAGAGCGCTGCACCGGTATCGCAGAGGTCAGGGTTCGAGTCCCGGCAAGCCTGATTTTTTCAGGCTTTCTTTTCGCAACTGCATAAGTTGCGTTAGTAACTGCGAGGATCTTCCTTACATTTATTTCTTCATTCCGCAGTTCAAATATATGAATGTCATATATTCATAATTTCATCTTCATCTTTCCCGGGTATATTACGAACCAATTTAATGACCAGCTCCCAGTTGGCTTGTTAGCTCAATTGGTTAGAGCGCTGCACCGGTATCGCAGAGGTCAGGGTTCGAGTCCCGGAAAGCCTGATTTTTTCAGGCTTTCTTTTCGCAACTGCATAAGTTGCGTTAGTAACTGCGAGGATCTTCCTTACATTTATATTGAACACTACTGGCACAAGTACTCTAATAAAAATAAACACAATAAAGGACACAAGTACTCTAAACAGCAGAAACGCCAGAACCCCTAGTTAGCCTGACACTTCAGTCTGAAAAAAGTGTGTCCGACATAACCTGATGACACAGCGAAGTTCATGTCTTCGGAACAACAAAGATCTTATCTTCATGAGCTGTCTACACGACAGCTCATGAAAATAACCACAGTAATGTGCCCAGGAATGCGTTCAACTCCCCTACTTTATCTCGTGATTGCTATCGCAACAGCGATACCCGAAATGTTGCATCCCTCCGAAACTGCTTCCAAATAGCTCCAGGGAGACTTTTTTACGAAAGGAAAATCAAGCACTTTTTCCCCTAAAGTTTACAAAGCTTCGATATGTTAGAAATTAATTTTGCAAGACGTAATGTTCTCTACCTTAGGTTTAATTCTATGGCATATATGTGGAAATTTAATTTTTAAGTGGTTACTCCGTCCAGTCTTCTGTGTTATTTTTCCTGTTTAGAAAATCCTCACCGAGCATAACACATACCTAACACTAGAAACGTTTTCAGTTCTCACATGTCCTGTTCCTGATCTTATGTTCCCGTTTGTCCTTGTCACTGAAGTTGTGCGTGTCTAACTTCCGATAGGAAGATTGGAAACCCCGTGGTTTGAGGGCGGACCCTGTCATGTTCATTCCTTAAACAATTATCGCACTTGCTATTGTCTTGCTTTCGTTGTCATCATTATTAAACCTCACTGTTCTCCATATATTTCTTATCGTATATTAGTTGAGAGAATTTGATCATACATCAAGACATTTTATCTTTGGTGCTTTTTACCTGTATGTTTCATTATGCAGTGATATTGTAAGGAGAAACTAGATGTTTGTCACTATTGGGGCCTAAAGGGTAAACGGGGACCTACGGAAATACCAGAGGTGACCATCAGGGCAGAAAAAGGCTGGACGATGAAACGTGTGTGTCCGAGCAAAAAGGTGTGATGCAGTGGACTGGGGTCAAATTAGGTCCTAGATCAAAATGGCGGCAAGACGTGCAACTCGTGCAACTCGTGCAAGGTTAGGACACAATGGTTAATTATATAAATCAAATCAACATCAATACCGCGCTCTTCTTCTTCTTTTTCCCCACTGCTTTCCCCCAAAACCTCTCCTATGCTTGTCTCTTTCTTTGGGAACTACAAATAGAATTGCTCCTCAGTTTAGACGGTTTTCTTTGCTCTATGTCTGTTTACATACGGTTGACGGCGTTGCGACGAATCCTCGCCAAGGCGCGTTGCAAGGAGGCAAAGTTTAAAGTTGCAGAACACCACCAAATATCTCTAGAAAATTTTTTTATTCTGTTTCGTAAACATTATCGGCTTTTAATATATGTAAGAGTTAGGGTGGAGTAATTTGGAGCTTTTGTAAAGGAGACGATGAAAGACAACCATTTCATGTTTTGTAGCAAGAGCAAGCATTCCGCATCCTCAAATTGAGCTCATTTTTAGGCAACTTACTGTGAAGAAGATTGACTAATATGCATGCAGACATAAACACTTTAAGCTGTGAGCCAGGACTGTGAAAAAAACGTTTTAGGGGCCAACCATTTAACTTCTGAAGGGGGGGCTGGGTGATTTTGAAAAAAAATATCCTGCAAGTGCATATGGGTAAGAAAAAATTTCCTTCACCAGACTATTGTCCAAAAAAAATTCACGCACGTACAGTCGGCTGGAAAAAAATTCTGGCAAGATGTTTCCTGGGTTGACACATTGAACTTTATCAGCAGACTGTTAAAAGATTTTAGCATCTGGACTTGGGTAAGAGGGATTCATAGCACGATAATCTTTCCCCCTCAGATTGTCTTTTCGTTACATTTATAGCACCTGAGGTTACCAATCTTGATACATGTTTTCTGAACTTCAAGATCACGGCTGGTGTTGTGATTTGAAGAACAATGTTTTCAGTGCACTCTAAATCAAGAATGCCAGAATAGCTGTTGGAACATGAAGTTAACTTTATTAACTATCTATTTGACACAAAACTGGAATGAGTTCTCCTGTAACATTAGCCTGAACGCTTGTCAAGTAAATGTGTAGGGATAGGAGGTGTGTCTTTTAATATAGAAAGTGTCGTATGCCTTGCATACTGTATGTATTCCCTCTCTTGTGGAATATTAGTATACAAGCTCGTTACGTCCAGAGATTCAAGTATTGCGCTCTTTGGAACTTTAGTCCTGTCAATGAAATAATGGAGTCAGTTGACTGTATCAGTCTTTGAGATACGTCTTCTGTTGTTGTGCTAAAGGCTGGAGTAGTATGGCAACAAATGCTGATAACTTCTCTGTTGGACCCGAAACTCCCGAGGTGTCCCAATTAAGTCGGTTTGTGGATTTTCGTAAGGGTATAAAATACTGGAATTCGAGGCGGGTTTGGTGTTTGGCAAGGCCATTTTTCAGTCATTTCGTTAATGTGGTGTTCATTGTGAAGTACTGTAATCAGTTGTTGTACTTTGCGGGATGTATCTTCATCCATCGGTACTGCAAGAGGCCTCAGTAGTTTTCCATGTTCGTGCATGTTGTCTAATAGAATTTGTCCCTCGTTTTTTTCCCAAGAAAGTCTGGGATGAAGCCCGAATAAAGTGATGAGAAATCATCATCTAGTTTTCGGATGGATGTGATCTGGGGATATCTGCATGTCACCATTGAAGCTAGGGAATGGTACCCATAATTTTGGTAGGATAAATGACGTGGCCAAAACAGTTCTTATTCTGTCACATTCAAATGCCGGTGAAGAGAGAGTTGTGTCTCTTATAAGGAAAACAAAACAGCATTTCGGCAGCATCTCTCCAGGTGGACGGTACGTTGGCCTTTTTGCTTACTATCAAAATGGCCAACAAAGAGTCATCTTTTGAACCACCTGCGGATTTGTTGGCCACTGCCAAGAAAGCTACTTGAAACTACAACAAAGCATCATCAACAACAAGTCAGAATGTTAAGAAAGAGCTGATATTAGTCCAATTAAAAGAAAAATCTTGGATCTAAATAGTTACTTTCGAAGGGTCACATTTCCGCTCAGAATAAAGGAAAACACGTCTTAGCTACTTCAATTTTTCAAAATTTTCTGGGGGAGCATGCCCCCAGACCCCCCTATAAAGATGACGCCGTCAAAGATCTCACTCTTTGCCAACAAAGCAACTTAAGAGCTCTGTGCAGATTATTTTGGGGCTTTGTAATGTGTACTTCAGCTGTGAGTTGGATCAAACCCTTTCTAGATAGCTCTCTAAAGCAAGTTATTGTTGTACTGGTGGTTATCAGCTTGATTTAACAAGGAAAGGATGTGGTTCATTGTCTTCCCGTAAAATATGTACTGAGGGCGCATTCGCGCTATGCACTGTACTGTTCTGTAGCTCTATGCATGCACTAAGTACTGTACTGTAGGCACATTCGCCTTGCAAAATGACTAAAGTCCAGGAACAGGTCCGACTCTTTTCATCAGTGGGAAGGGGTCACCTCAATGTTTTACATTCGGTGTTAAAATTAATGTACTGTATTATAAAAATCAGATCCAGATCCTTAACCTTTTATAATTTGATTTATAATGAAGCCCTACTAACCCCATCCACACACCAAAAAAATTTCATGCAGAACGTTGGAGGGAGAAAAAAATATCTTGCAAGCACATACCGCAAGAAAAAAATTCATGGGGAATTAAGGGGTTAAAAAAAATTCATGCCTATACCAAATCACCCAACCTCCCCCCCCCCTCAGAAGTTAAATGGTGGCCCCTTAATCATAGTGCACGGCTGGCTCAAAAATAAAGAAAGAAAATGAGAGTTCCGGTTTGTTGAAAGGTAAATTTTGCCGGCCACTTAACGCACCGGAAGCGCGGAAAGAGCGCTCGTGCCAGTTCCTCTCCGCATCACACATTGTTTGAAGAGCAGACTGCTCGTTTTATCGCCCAACCTTTTTCCGCCCTGGTGGCCATTGTTATAGCAAACGCACAGACACCTTTCCTAAATCGCCCATTCACATAACACCTCTTGAGGTGATAACATTTTATCGCTCTGATATACATGTAGAGAGGATAGGGTGAGCGCCACCCATGTAAGGTTTTTATCCAATTTTTGTTTTCTCTAAAGGTTTATTTTTATCAGCACGTGCCGTCCTCATTACGTTTTTGCAGTAGAGTCAGTTTTGCAAACAAAACCTTTACCTATGACGTCATATTGTTCATGGTTTATTTATGGCCCTTTCACTCCACAGTTTTTTAAATCGTGTATTACATGACCTAAAGTCCCTTTAAATTCATTAATAAGTAGTTTACTTTCTGTGTACGGATCAAGTTAGTATACTGTCTCAACATTTACCGTCAGGCGTCAATCTTGTTGACAAGAGGGCAGAATTTAGGACTGATACGAATGAACGTTGAATAAAGGAATCTCGTCCCGTGTTCTTCTTTTTCGGGCATTCCAACACTAGAGGTGCAAAGACGCAGATTAATTTGTGAGTATTTAATAATTATGTTAATGATTAATCAACAGCCAGAAAAGCATGAAAGAGAAATGTTTTGTGCACTTTCTTTTAGAACTTGGTGTGTATATTATGTATATTACTTAGCATTTAAAACCGTTTAAAAAACTTTGAGATCGTCAACTCATGAAAAAACTCAGTGGTACCTAACGATAAAATTCTGGCAAGATTGTTTGGATGTTTCACCGCACAGTTTCAGAGTTTCTTTGTAAACTATCGCGGTTTGAGCTGTTCACATTCTTTACCTGAATATTTAAGAGTTTCTGTCACTTAAATTAGGTGACCGTAATCAGTCTTTCTGAAAATCCTAACAGTTCTCATTCGTATCAAAAAGAAGATATTGCTCTATCCGAAAAGTTTGAGGTAAACGGCATTTCACTGGGAAGAAATGTCAAGGTTCTTATTACAAGTAAATCCAAATCATTCTCTGGCGTTTTAAAGAAGGGTCTTTGATAGCCTTCAGACCACATATTATACCTTAATGCATATGCGGATTCGTCTGGCTAAGTACGCATGGGAATGAGATTAACGATATTTGAGTCCCTACCTAATTTAGCTTTTCTAGTGTACAAACACCAAACGAACACATAACGAACACATGAACTGATCATCTGAGTCTAATAAAATGTTTCTCACGAAATATGCCAAGTAAACATTTAAGCAGTCACGAAAGAGCTCGTTTCTTTGCAGTATTCTTGTTGAACAATACCTGCCTCTCTTGAATGAAAATGCTGTGAAAGGGCAGAATGTGGAAGGTTTTAATAGAGCAATATGCATTTATGTATGGTGCATTAGATAAAAAATCTTAGCAAAAATTCGTCAACCTAACAATTCGTGACCTGCAGTATTCCTAGAATTTTGTTTGTTCAAGGACATCTGCTCGCATGAAAATCTGAGATCTGATTTTACGCTGAAAAGCAAAGTACTCTGACTTCTACCCACTTTATATCAGTTTCAATTTTTATAATTTCAGTTCTTTGTTTCAATAAGGAAAAATTCTAGCTACGTTTTGTTCAAACGTTATTTAAGTTTTAAAGAGGTATTTAGGGAAGAACAAACTCCCTTTCATGGGACCTTTTTTGTATTGTTTTGTATGTTTCTGAATAAACATAAGTTAACATGTATTGATCCAAAACTCGTTGATTGGCTAGCTATAATAGTATAAAAATATTATTTTCCTATAGAGTAAAAGGTGTGTTATAATAGCATTGTGCTTTGAAGTCTAAAAACCTTCAGGATTGAGATTTTTCGTTAACGCTTAGATGCCGATAAAGTTTTCAATTCGACTTTTAAGTCGTCTAACCATACGTTTTCGACAGGAATCAACATGTCAACAACCAGTATTTGTTTAATAAATTGTAAGTTAGAAGACGGAGCCTTCACAAAAGGATAATAAGTTTAGGACGTCAGTCAATTTTAATTGCTTAGACAAAGAATCGTTAGGTTGACTTGTGTTTCTTTAGCGACGAAAGAATTTATTTGACCACATAGGCTCTCTGTTTTGTAGATGCTGTCAGGGGAGATCACGATGTCTTAATTGACGCTAATTGCTGCTGGCTGTAGGGAAAATATGTCCCGTTCGAGATCCTGACCTAACAAGAAAATACTTGTTATTATATTTTTCATGAAAACGCCTTTTTGTACGTGTGGCCGAGTGGCCACTAAGGTTTAGGAGGCAGTGTGGCCGAGTGGTTAGGGCGCCGGACTTGAATAAATCCGGAGGTCCCGGGCTCAAGTCCTACCCTGACCGCTATCTGGAGCTGTTTTACGGCCGACCAGGGTTCAACTCCTCGGCCTCACTTGCAAATAGCCAACTGGTCTGCCTCCTGCCAGTTTGGATTTTTATCTTGTTATGTTCAGTTTGAAATATTTGTTTCTAAGTTTTAAACGCTTGGCCCCACTAGCGCCTTGCTATAATCACTTGCCGAGGGTAAATAAAGGACATTTATTTCATTTATTCTTATTTTACGTCGGTGCGCTGGAACTCTAGTGCCTAGCACCTCGAACTAGTTGCTGGTGGTCGACGTTTTGAGTTCGCCACAGGTCACAGGATCGTAGCTCGTTGAATCTGCTTGATTGAAACGGACTTTACTTTCACAGATTTTTAACTACTGCTTTAGCTTCTACTTTTTGAAACAAAACATCTTCTCTGTTTAACAAAAGAACTTCCTCTTCATAACAATGAAGGCACTTTCCAGACCTTTGTTGCCGTTGATTTTCTTATGTGAAAGAAAACGCTGTTTATTTCCTTATCACATTTTTCGTTCCTGTAAGGATCATAGGTGTCAGTTTGACTAGTTCAAACTAATCCTGGTTTCTGACAATAGATACGCCCGTTTTAACCTTTTTTGTAGGTGTCGCTTCCCCTTTATAGAGGTGAACTCTGAAAGGGTACTTTCTGCAGTTATGATAAGTGCGATGAAAATGTTGGTACTTTGCCGACTGTCCGCGTACGTGACCGCTTACTACAGGTTTGACTGTGTTTGTTAATGTTTGGTAATTCTCATTTGTGCCATGAAGTAAATGTAAAATAAACGATTGTTATTATCATTTGTGAACTTTAAGGTCGCATATCATAAGACTATATTTTCGAACTTATATCGCGAACAACTGAGATGTTCAATACAGTGAACCAACGTCTTAACTCTGTTACATGTAAAACGACTACTTTTTCTTCGCCCGAAGAATAGCTTATGCTATCGACTTTTATCCAAAAAACCACCCGTTAAAATTCCACTGTATCAAAAAGAGATGGACTATTTGAAAGAGAATGAATAAAAAAAGATGGTACACCATGTGAAATGCCGATAAGAGATGGAAGACCCTCGCAATTGCACGGTGACCAAAAGGAAAGCCAGAAGAAATTGCAAACTTGAACGGGCTTCAAACCCTGAGGAGCCGGTGATACCGGTAAAGCACTTTAACCAACTGAACTATCAAGCCAACTTGATGCTGTCCATTGTGTGACTCGGTAATATCAACCCGTGAAAGATGAATTTATGAAAGAGAATATGTATTGAAAAATCGTATATGTGAACTGCGGATAAGTGACTTAACCGTTGTAAGACCATGGCAGCTAGTTCTGTACGCAGCTAACGAACACTTGCGAAAAAAAAAGTGATTCAAACGCATGATCCGGAGACCGGTGTTGTGTTGTAGTTGGTGGTTTCTCCGTTGTAAATACAAGGAAGTTCTCTGTCACATTTGACTGTCTGTACGGCATCTTGACCTAGTGTGACCACACAAATGAAAGCTTGATCGAGTCGCATTTAATTTTATATGCAGTGATACTATTTAGGAAGAAAGTGAATCTAAAAAACTAAAAATTTGATCCTATATTGTATATTATTCTTTGCAAGGTGGCTCCAATTTTTGAGTCTGTAAAAACCCTTGAACAGTAGGTTCACGTGGAATTGTTTGTCCGTTTTTCTTTTATTTTTTGCTTTTCTTGCACGAAAACTAAATAATAAGAAGAAAAGAATAAAATGTACATGTATAAGTCTTTGTCATACAATACGACTGAAAGATGGGCTGGTGCAAGTACCGCACATATTTCAAGGCAATTGAGCAACTCCTGGGTTTTTAACACGTTTTCTTCAACTTTATTTCCCTTTGCTTTTCTAACATGTATACACATAAAATTATTTTCATGAAAAACAGTTAATAAGTACTTGAATAAATCTCAGACAAATACGATCACGTATCGTTGTATTGTTTGTCATTTAGTCGTCTTTGGTGTGCCTTGACAAAAAAACAATCATAGCATAGTCATAGCACAAATTGTAGGGAAGGAAATATTAAGAACACAGTTCCGTAGAAAATATAAAATGTGATGAGATATAAAACGAATTGTGTTTATTGAAGTACAAGCAGTACAAAGTGAGAAAGCAAACTTGATTTTAACAAACCCAATTTAAAAAACACCCACGTTAAGTCGTTAAAGCACTACATACAGCGAAACAATACCTGATCTGAATTGTAGAAATAACGCATGTGCTACTATTGTTTTCATTACAATTTTCACAGCCCGCAGCTGATTATACACATTATTGCAGTATTGGAAGTGTTAAATCATTAGCCCGACATTTTTGGCACCTGATACCAGTTTTATTTTCTGTAAATGTTTTTCACCGTTATTTCTTTATTGAAATATCCAAATAATTATGCTTGGCAACTCTTTCCTGCACCAAGTCCAATTTTGCCAACCAAACTTAACATACTTTCTAGGGAAATTCAGTTAAGTTTGTTAGGGCTTAGTTTCTTTTATTCTTTTCATTTTCTCAGTTATCACTTTTATCTCTTACAAAAGAAATTAACATTTAAATGATATTTGTTCTTTGAATGACGTTTTTATAGCTTTTGTCTAGCTGTCTGCTTTGTCGCACACGAGAGAAACCATAAGTGAAATTTTTTTATAGCTTCTCAGGTGTAGCTTTTTGCTTTGACACAGCAGGCGAAAAAAGCCACAAATTGAGAGCAAACTGTAAGAGATTACGTCTTATTGAAGCCATTTTTTAAATCGGCCATTCACCCTTTTCGATTTCGAGAAGATAAACACATTTTCTTTTTGTTATTTTTTTAAGATGATTGTATAGTTTACCACAACAAATGCTTTTTTATTGACTTTAATATCCCCAGGACCAAATCCTGAGTCATTACTAAGTTGTAGTTTTAGCAAATGAACCTCATTGTTGATGGAACCTTGTAAATTGGCCTTTACGACTCGTTAAGCCAATTTCCAGGGACAGGGTTGGGTTATCTGTTTCTCAGTATTTTTCAAATTGAAATCTAAATTTTTTAGGAAAATATTTCACTAAAACAGCTACACGAGTTTTCAATTGCCAATCGTTGTTATGCATCTATGTTTGCTTTTTTTCCTTGATTGAAAACAAAAAACAACAAAACGTCCACTGCAGATGTCCACGCAGATTCTAGAGTTTCCGTTTTGACACATTTGAGAGACATAATTTACATTTGATAATGATACATAATCTGTTGATCTTTATTGAAATTGGTCTATAAAAATCTCGACCCGCATCTGTTCGCTCACAGTTGCACGAAAGTTTCGGTGCTTGTTGGAAGTCCGCTCTAAGGAAAAAACTGAAGACTTAGACAAGAAACTTATACCAGGTAAAAATACTGATCTTTTTTTCACTAATAAGCAACAGTTTATTTTATAGCTAAGGGTTGTAATATCCATTGGGTTATTTCGGTGAAATATCGGTTGGGCATTAAGACCTTGATCTCCAGAGATGCCCGGATTAAATGTGATGTGAAAAAGAACTCTCTTAACATGAAAAAAAAAATGATGTGTTTTGTTTTGAGAGGGATAAAAATGTCATCTTCAGTACGAAATAAGGCCAAACGGTAGGAAAGGGTAGCAGCACCTTGGAGATTCGAAGGAACTTGTAGCTTGTTGTTTTTTTTTCGTTTTTTTTTTTTAATTTTCCTTACTTTAGTCAAGGAGGAATGGCACGGTGTTAGACCACGCGACTCTATCCGATGTAGCCTGGGTTCTAATCCTGGAGTTTATTTATTTATTTATTTATTTTTGACGTTATATGTGGGTAAAGATTGATTCTCATCCGCGCCCCAAAGGTTTTCGCCAGGATTGTCAGCTTTCCACCCTTCTCAACAAAAGACCGTCCAAAATTTCATAATAATTCAGAATCCGAGAGCCGCAGTGAAGCGTTGACACCGTGAAGGGTCGCCCTCTTTAGAAACAAAGCCAATTCAATGACAAGTATCCTTTCAAGATGACCTTAAACGACCTGGGAAAAAGAAAACGTTATTCTTTGTTTTTTTATAAACAGTTTTTCGCTTCTGTTTCGTTGGAACTATCATTCAAAATCTTGCCTAACAGGAAAATGTGGGCACATCAATGCTTCAGTCAAAATTTCCTTTTTTTCCGTCCATTTGACTTTTTAAGTTAGACTACACTGAATTGCGGAAGTGAAAACTCTTGCGAGGAAAATTTGGGGTTATCTATGCCACAACACTGAAAAACAAAACAATAATTTGTCGGAAATCTACGGAATACTCCAAATGTAATCACAGGTAGCCCAAGCGTAATATAAGAGTTTGTATGAAAAATTGAACTGAGAATTTACACCGATAAGAAAATAAGCTGTTGTTGTTAAGCTTGTGTTGTGTCGTCTTCCCTAACAGTGTACAAGAGAAAGTCTTTCTCTTATACACTATTAGGGTACGACCAAAAACCTCTCCAACGGCGCTAAACCTTCACAGAAAGACCGAAGACAACACCAGGTAACATTTCATATTTTTAAGAGTTTTATCTTGAAAAGGGTATTAGTTATTGATAGGTCTTCCCAGGTGTTGTATTTTGTCCTTCTGTGATGGTTAAATAGGGTAGAAGACTAAACACCTCTCCAAAGGCGCTAAACCTGCACAGAAAGACAGAAAAACACCAGGTAGCATATCACCTTTTACCTTATTTATTGATAGGAATTGTCAGCTCAATTTTCCATACAAACTCTTATATTACGCTTGGGCTACCCGTGATGTAATGAACCTGAAGTCAATTTCCTAAAGGTTGTTTCAGAAAGACCAAAAATTGGAACAATTGTCATTGCATCGGGAACGACGTGACCAAAACAACCTCAACCATTGACACGGAACAAATTAGCCGAAGCAAGTATAACGTTTTCCCTGATTATTCTCTTTCTCGATTTTTTTCAAACTGACAGAATGCTTTGGCATTTGATTTATATCTTGTAAGTTTGTTAGTCTTTTATATTTCGACATTTTGCATTAAAAGCCGAATTGGGAGCTGCAAATTCGAAATGCCAGTTTCACTGAGTGTCTTTTCTTCCCAAGAAAATTTGCCCCTTAAAAATTTTAAAAGTCCTGAATTCGAAGAAAGAAACATGTCTTTCTTTAAGAACTAAAATCGAGCTCTCGTTCTTAACCAAAACTAGTTTTGGTCGTGCTTTTGTAGAATAATAAATAACGAGGATTGTGAGTCAGAAAAGGAGTTTGCAAGGCAAAAAAAAAAAACACCACACTTTATACCTCGATTTATATTGTCTCGCTTTTGGTTATTTTTAAATGTACCATGTATTCCTTATTTGGATTGTTTTGGTCGTTCTGGTTGCTCCATTTCCAAGGACCTGGTAGTTGTTTCGTTCCGATTTTTTAGTAACCGTCGGGAATTTGTTTCTAGTAAAAGGCGATCGAAATGAACTGTTACGAAGAAGACAGCAATAACTAATCTTACATGTCTTTTTTTGGTCAAAACAGCTCTTCAAGATCACACATGAATTTCTTTGTGTGGTTGTTTGTCCTCGTCTCTGTCATAAGCGTAGAAGGTAAGAGGTATACCCGTATGTATTATACTTTATATTAATCCTTGTCGCAAGTTGATGTGTTAACTTTTTCTCCTCCATTCTTATGCCAATTAGTTGCTATTATTACGTATATATATTTCATTGAGAGTATGAACAACCCAATACTGCGAATCTAGCAGTCTAAAAATAATGTTTTACCCTGCTAATTTTTCAGTTTGCTTGGTTTTCTTTTTCGTTTCAGGGGAATATATTTAACCTAACCCCTGATTCTTATTCACTGTCTGAAAAGGCGGTAACAGGATAACAGGGTAACAGGGGAGTATTTGGCTGAAACAATAGCTGATAACAATGCAATAGATCACCCTCAAGATATTACCCTCGACTTACTGAGCCCCCCCAAAAGGAAAAAATAAATGCATATGGCCTAATTTATCAATGAATACAGATAGCACACCGAGGTGGGAAAATTTAAATTACCAAACACATTCTTAACTCAATGGGTCGCGACCACTAACAACTGCAAAGAAACATTCGAAAGAATCGTACCTCGATTTTCATTTCTAGTCTTCATTGTGCTGCATTTCTCGCCTTACTTCTGATGTATTTCCTTCTTTAAAACGCACTGTCACCCGCTTCATTCTTTCAGATATAACGACAACGTTATTCTATGAAAAATCCATGAATGATATGCTTCGTAAAAAATTCTCCTCTGTTCTTTCTTTCATAGTGAGTCAAAGTGTATAATGCAAATTTTCTAACTGAGCAAACATGTTCACTGAACTTCATCACGCACGAATCCCACAGGCCTTGCGGAATGACTTGTCTGTGATTCACATACGGTGGAATGCTATAATCTCGAGATTACCAATATTTGCATTAGAAAAGCATGTGGGGACGTGTGACATATTTATCTGGTAATTATAAATAACCCTAACATGCTAAACTTAAAATTCTAAAATCAGTAAGGCTTGAAACTTAATTTTTCGCTCAGGCTCAAAATTAGCGCTTGAACCTATTAAAATGAAATTACTTTAATTGCATCGACCCCGAACTAGCCAGTGAACGCAGACGTATTTCCGGCCCGGAAATACGTCTGCGAAAAACCCGAACTGGCCCGCATTTTTGTCGGATTCTCCCAGTCATGAAATGAACAATTGTTATTGACTACTTTAGAACCGACTACCGGTCTGGGACAAATTCTCTCCATTTTCTTCGAGTCATTTTGACGTGATGTTGCTGTTTTCTTCTAATTTGCAGGTAACGCTGTGACGTCAGAGGGGACGGACAACGACAAGCTAGATGAAGTTTCCCAATTCGAACCGGTTTGTGCCTTTTGTTTATAAAACACTTAAACGGAAAACAATAAAAAATAAATAAAACCTGAAAACAAAACAAAGAAACAAAAGAAAAAAAGGCACAAGAAAAGAAAAACACCGAACGTTTACGACTTCATTAAAAAAGAAAAAAAAACATACTTGTCTTTTCTTTTGTCCCCCCCCCCCCTATTTAATTTTATACATGTTCAACTTTTAAGTGTTGTAAATAGGTTTTGCTTCATATTGTGATTCCGGAAAAAATTCTTTTGATTGGATAAATAAAGTGCTTGAAGTTAGATCAGGACTTACTCCTTCAATTTGTCAAATACATTTTCATTCCTTTGTTTTCTTTACATGAAAAGCTTCATTTGCGTATGAAGAGGAGTGAACTGGAAGAATACTTTGGCGTAAGCTCACATGATGAAGGTAAGACAGTTTTCATCTTCATAATTTGTCTACCCATCGACCTTACTGCAAAACGGCTGCAAAAACATGCATGTTTGTAAAAACAAATGAATTTTTTTGAAAAAGTATGTTTTTCCGATCATACGTTTGAGCATTGTGTTTGAGGCCTTCAAATTATTGGCGACATGTAAATTTAAGGGATGTGAAAGGGATTTTAGCTCGCTTCAACGTTTTTGATATTTTCCAAGTCCCTGCCACCTCTTTTCAGATTAGAATGCGACCTTAAAATTGCAATCCATGTGGGGATTTATTTTTGATGTGATCTTTGGGGTAACATAAATAAATTCTGATAAAAAATATTTCTCCTATAGGCAACTAAAACTACGGCAGTGGTTAATTTGATTAGGCCTATGCCCTCTCACTTCTAATACCTCTAAAACATCTTCCTTTGATCCATTAAAAATTGGAGCTACTGAAAGTGCCCTGTTCTTATTAAGCATTATTTTGTTCCTATAGTACCAGAATATGAGGTCACATCTCCCTTCCAAGCCGACGAAAATGGCAAGTTTCTTTCACATAACCTCGACGTACACGCGAGACAAAAGCGAGGAACAGAAGAGCCACGCGCGTGGTACTACAATGTCAAAGCATTTGGAATGTCTCTACATCTCAACCTTACTAAGAATGAAGATCTCATGGCACCGGGGACGACAGTTGATCGATACTACAACGGCACGGTCACCAGCGAGGACCCGCCTCAGAATTCCTTCTTTAACGGTTACGTGATCTCGGTACCGAAGTCTTCAGTAGCTGTTAGTAACGAAAATGGACTGGTAAGTTACAAATGTGGTAATAATATTTGGCTAGCCTGAGTCCATTCCTGTCCTATTTCCTTTGCTATGCTTTAAACATTGTAATCCTTGCCTTATGTTTTGGTCGATTTAAGTTGAGTATAGTGTAAGGTATTGTAAAACTGGCTATGGTGATAAGCGCAGCGAAGTTAGGTTAGGTTAACTTATTAGTAAAGTTAAGTTAAGTACAATTGTATAATGTAAAGTTAAGTACATGTATAACGTGATGTATCGTAAGAATGGTTCTAGTTCTTGAAGCTTTGCTCGCGCTTTTTATTTATTGTTGCCGTACCAGCTCAAATGTTTTAATGACGTATTCGTAAATAGAAAATGTGGTTAAATATATTTTGCCTTTCTTGTTCAGACAGGAATAATTCAGTTGATGGATCAAACTCTGTTTCTTCAACCATTGGCCAGCCATCTTATGTCTGACAGTAATCCTAAAGGAAACCATCACCTCGTTTTTAGACGTTCACTAGACAACAAAAACATGAAAGGTGTTGTGAACGAACTTTCAAACTCTACTTCATATGCACCAGATTTGTTACGATCCAGGCTGACCTTGATACTCTTGTTCTCTCTTCCCTATTGATAAAAACACACCCCACATTAAAATATAATACATTTTCCTTAGTATTGAAATGATAACGGGGCTATGCAATACTAAAATGCGAGTTGGCAATGCTATGGACTACTAACTCATTCAAGGGACGAAGGGGAGGGTGAGTAACAGCATCCTAGTCGTTTTTGGAACCGGGGTTGCTGAACGTCGGCAACAAAAACAACAACCGTGAAAAAGCCTTAATCATTTTTAAAATGTGTACCGTCAAAAAGCAATATCGAAAATATTTTAGCCATGAACCGTCAAAAATTAGCGACAATTTTAAGCTCTCAGCAAGTACGGCTTACCCATCAACCCACCCCCCCTCCGCCGCTCAGCCTTGCCAGTTAAGCCTTTCCGTCACCAGTAGTTTGGCTGTGCTGAATCAATCACAGGTGGCCCAGGATGAGTAGTTAAGATGAATTTATACATGCGGTTTGAAGCAGGGGATAAAAATAAAACGATATGAAATCTAGAATACTTTACAATATAACGCATTTGTGGTTATTTTAGTGCCTTTGTCCTTCTCACTTCAACGTCAAAACTTGTAAATACCCTTGTCTCACACGCTACGCCTGGGCTTCCCGTGACTTCTCAAGACACAGAACCTATTAAACGTGTAACTCAAAACACTGTTTTTCTTATTTCTAGAAATTGACCCAGGCCTCGGTGGATGGGAACGCGAGTCAACTCAGGATGAAGAGTCTTGGAACGAACCCAAAAGCAACCGGAATGATGACATTCAGCATTTTTACAATGATATGGGGCTGCTTGACAAACAGCATTTTTACATTGAGATGGGGCTGCTCGCAGATAAAAGTATAATAAAAAAGTACGGTCTCGCGAGGACGAAAACTCTTGCGTTGAGGCTCGCAAACCTTGTAAGTCACTTGTTTTTTACTGCACGGTTGTTATGCATGGCATTACATCAAGAGAGGATGAAGGGAGAGAGCGAATCCCCTATACAGGGGCCTCTTCCGATAAAAAATTATTTGTAATCTATTTTTGGTTCTGTGACATACTGCATCGTTATTTTAAGGACGACACCTCATTGGTCAGTTATAATGACGTCATGTAATTTTTGATTACTGACATGGGAACAACAGATAAAAATAGCCTTCGTAAGATGGATAGGAACTAATAATATATTTTAAATAATTATCATGGGGCACCGTGTTTTACCCTCTTACTTTATCCTCTCTTGCGATACGTGGAAATATATGTATCGTGCCTAGAGGTGGAACTTTGCATGATGGCCACGTACCGTGTTAAAGAGGCTACTCCATCATTATAGCTACTTTATTTAGGCCCAAGCAAATGACCATTTTCTCAAGTAAAAATTCCCCAAAATCAGGCCATCCTGTAAATGCTTAGTTCCCTGGATGAAACGCCAGCAGGAATCAAGGGAGTTAAATTTCACATGATACAAGTGTGGGCCCAGTTGTTCGAAAGCCGGTTAACGCTAACCTCAGGGATTAAAATTTAACCAAGGTCCCTGTTTTTTCTTATTTCAAAAGAGCTGTCACAGCAAATTCCATTTGACTGTTCGAAAGCAACCAAAGTTAAGTCAAAATGTAGTGCCGAAAGGAAAAAAAAATAATACAGTGACCCGTATCGTTTGGCTATAAAACGGAATTAAAAATTGACGCTAATCCTTTGAACAACCGGGCCCTAACCATTTTCCATTTGTCATTTCAATGGGAAAAACAAACAACCAAAAACAAACAAACAAACAAATTTCTGAAGAAGATTCAGGTGTGTATTATAGAAAGAACTATAACAACAAGTAACAATTTTCATTGTAATTTAACCCGAAATTCGGTTGCTTTATCTTATGGGTGGTGGTTTTTAATATGTCGCGTGACAACAACACCACAACAAAAATAAAAGCAAAACAGGAAAACACATTTTTTTTGTCTTCTGTTGTAGCTGAACACTATTTACCACGATCGTACGATCGGCCATAAGAAAATCACAATCAAAGTTGCAGCAATAAAACTGGTTGAGGATGGAGTGAGTATATATTACTTTTAGTTTTGCACTTCAGTTGTAATTTGAAAATCCCGACCCTCCGTACTGATGGATCCGGTAAGGTAATCACCAACTTTAAAAACACTGATGAAAGCAACAAGTTTAAATAGCACACACAGTCCAACTTTGCTCGTACATCTGCGCCCACTACTTGGCGGTCAGCGGCCTACCTAGGTACTTCATGTTACTACACTTACTTTTAAATTTAGCAACATTTTTTATGGCTTCTTTTTGCTTCTTCGATAAGCAAAATTGTGCACTGTGAGTCAACCGATTCATTTGCATTAATGTAGTTGCAGTTGAAAATGTAGTTCTTTGAGGTTCTTGGAGAAATAACTCTTTGACCCTTGCCAATATATTATTACACAAAGGGCGGTTTTAAATGTTTTTTAAGTACAGAAAGTTGAATTACTTTTGAAGAAATTACTTTTCTTTCATACGTCGCATTAAATGCGTCAAATATGTCTGGTCCATAAACACAACCTAAAGAGCTGACATCAGCACTGTCTAACTGAATACAATTACCTATAAGTCCTTTTTTTCATAATTTAAGCCACAATACAAAATACGCTCACTAATTTACATCATTTTAAACCGATTTAAGTGAAATCCTGTCTTTTATGTTTTTTTTTTCAGCTTGATTATGGTAGCAGTCCAAGTAACCAAGCTAAAATCAAAGCTCTAAAGGCCTGGACAGAAGCCAAAATTCCAGCGTCCAAACGTCCTGACGTTATGGCCTTAATTTCTCGGTAACATTCCATTCTAACAAAATGGCCCCATATTTACGTGTTTTTTTTTTCTGTCTATTTATTTATCTATTTTCAATTTTAGACAAACGATTCAAAAGGTAAATAGACAGTTTGCCTTTTGTGAGGATTCCAGTCACAATTGAAAAGAAGCTCCCACTTATGTGAAACTGTATGAAATTAATGGTTATCGCATTGTACATATATCTTTTACTGTATTACTTTATTCTTACTTCAAATACTGAAAATATTCATTTTTCTTTGTTTCTACAGAGGTGGTGTGGGAGGTAAGTTTTTAAAATAAATTATAAAAAAATGATAAGAACATGATTATTTTAGTTTGAAAAATAGTACAATTGATAGCTGTTTTATCAATGACCTTGCGCTTGGGCAGAAATGAGAGTGGTGTTGACTTTGTTTTGATATAAACTTTCCAACTTTTCCTGTGTAATGTCCTGATACATTTATTTCTCATCATCAACAATAAGACATAAAGACAAGGAAGTATGTTTGGCTTCGCTCTTTCTCAAAAAACACACAGGTCTAAAATTGGATATTCACCTCTGCAGTTAGAAAAAAACGAGGGAAAAGCAACATCAGTGTCATTTTAAGTGTGAAGAGGCAGTGTATTGATCCCTACGTGACTTAAGGCCGCTAACTTTGCTAAATAAAAAGGGGAAAATTGGGGCTAGCAAAAGGAGTCGTAAGATAGAACTGTTTAATAGTTGACTCAAGCTTTCGACTTAATCCTATTCAGACCGGGCTTTGTTTTGGTCTTCTGGAACCGGGGGGGGGGGCTGGGCACCCCCCTTCCTATCTCCAAAAATATTAAAGATATGACAACGAAACGTAGAGGGCAGTTAGTGCTTCCAAAGATGTCTTTTTTAGGCTCGTAACAGGAGCTGATGACGTCATTTGACATTACGTTACGTTAAAATTACGTCACGTTCCCAAACGGCGGGCATCTTGGTACCGCCATCTTGGATTTCTTGATTTTTCCACAACCTCCCGAAAGCACCAAAATTGACCGAAAAGTAATCAAAATCAATAGCAGAACACGAAAATGGTCTGAAACTATAAGATGTACGGTTTTCAAGAAAGTTATAATTTTTCATTATTAAAAGGAAAAATCAAAATTTTGAAAAAAAACGCTTGTCAAAAAGTGGTTGTCATGGCAACATCAAACTTGATGGACAAGGACTTGCTCTATATACCAAATCGTCTGCCGATAAATTGTAGGAAAAGCCACCCCAAGTAATAGCCACCAAGTAAAGCATACTTAACACAATTGAATGTATAAATGATTGTCAAAATGACTACTGCAGGGACTGATCAAACAACGTGAAAAGACGTGTGTTACGATAACACAACACCACAGTCAACAAGACCGGGCATGATAAGCGCTCATGACTAGAAGGCAGATACGGACAACAATTGAATGGTTGAAGCGTTGCATCCACACACTCAAAAACTTGAGACATGTTGCACGTCATAACAAACAGTGCGAAAGGAAAGAACTGCTTAGTAGCAATTATTATCCTTTGTTAATGTCATGATCGTTTTTTTTTATTTCAGGGTTGGCGGATTTTAATTCCATATGTAAACGGACGAGTTACGCTGTAAATAATGATATGGGACTCCAAACTGTCCAAATCGTAGCTCACGAAACTGCGCACACGTAAGTTAAAAACAATGATGATCAAAGCTATGATTAGAAATTTAAATTTCCTAAACAGTCGGGACATGTTTCCTGTAGCGAACAGGTTACAGGGTATTGTGTACCACGACGAGTAGTCCCTCGAGTAATTACATGACAGAAGTTAGTGCAGGTGTAGTCCAATTGGTCTTTATATAATTGGTCTTTTTATTTACTTGGTCTCAGGGAATAGTCTAACGGAAAGGAACAGTACACAAACGGGAAAATGAAAGTTTCAGGGGACAAGTTTCCTAAAACATCAAGATGGCTTGTCCCCGAAGTACTCACAAAACTAATGCCGTGGACAGTCCTCTTCAGTGTCCCCTTTCCTTATAGTGAGAAGTGCAAAAATGCAATCAGAATCAAGGATAACTTTTAAGAAAACAACTTAAGGACACATGTGAACCTGGATGTTTTTTTGTTTTCTTTTGTTTTTTATATGCTATCCTTGAGAGGGGGGGGGGGTGGTGACTGGGAGAACAATTCACGTTTCACGTATGCATACAAATCTGCTCTATCCATAAACCATTGAAAACCAAAACAGCCATAAGTTCTACTGAGATAAGTTCTATTTACAGTTTTGTGCTTTAATTTTTACAGGCTGGGAATTAACCATGACGGATCAGGCAATCCTAGCTGCCCCGATGGCAAATATGTCATGTCTTCAGCGGTTCCAGGAGGGAAAACAGCAGCAAAATGGTCTCCTTGCAGTAGACAGGCGATTCAGGCTTTACTAAGGTAAAATTTCTCAGTTTTTGTTTCTTTTTGACATGCTTTGTTTCTTTTACTTCGCTAATTGGCTTTACCAGTTCGTTTCGTTTTATACAATATCATATCGTATCGTATCGTATCGTATTGTTTCATTGGATCGTTTTGCTTCGATCTTGTTGTACAACTTAATTTTGTGTCAAGTAAGGTGCATTAATTTTGTCACAACCATAGGGACCCCTTCAGTGCACTTGTTTAATGCACACTCGAACCCAGTCGCTATTTAGAAGATTTTGGGCATTGACTTGATTTTAAAGCGAGAGAAGACTGGTACGAGTTAGGCGAGGGCGCGGGGTATTCTGGGAAGAAACGATAGACAAAACTATAGCTTCACAACCATCATCATTCTCTTTGTCACTAAAATACTTTTATTTTACCTTTTTAAAAAGCAAAAACCCCAGCTGCCTTCTTGATGGTGGAAAGCGCAGGTCTACTAATTACAAGACGGTCTTTAGAAATCTTCTCCCAGGAAAACTAGTGACGGCTGATGAACAGTGCACCCAACAATACGGAGATGGCTACAGACAATGCAAATATAAATTGGTGAGAAAAACAGCTTAGGTCCGTTTCAGTCGTCGTCCTGCTATTGAGAGTCCACAAAAGGTCTTGAGGGATTGGGGAGTGGCTTTTTCCTAAGGCGGATTCCCGAATCAGGATTAAAAAGGACTCGGGATTTGAGAGTTTTTGCAAAGCGATTTGGAAAAAAAATGTGATTTTTGATGTGCGATTCTACGGGAATCGAACACTTTTTCGGAAATATACCTTTCAAGCGTGATTTCTTTTGAAAATGATCACATATCAGTGACAGACGGCTGTTTACTGTGTGCGTATTCAATCAAAAAGAAAAAAAGAAAGAAAGAAACGATTTTAATGGTGGTGTCTAACTCCAACTGTAATAGTTTTTTGGAGCAATGAAACATTCTCATTTGAAGGTTTTAAACGTGCAAACGGGTTTCTGATTTATTTAATTCGCAACAGCACTCCTGTCCGTCGAATGAATGAACGAACAAACGAACGAACGAACGAACGAACGAACGAATGAATGAAAGAAATATGACAGATGGATGAATGGATGGATGGATGGATAAATGAATAAATGAATGGAATCTCATTTTATTCTTTTCATTATTCTAGTCCGACTGCGGTTCACTGTATTGCACAAGTGATGGTTCTTCGTGTATCAGCAAAATCGCTCCTCCCCTTGAAGGAACATACTGCGCGCCGAGACACGTGAGGATTATCTTGTTATGGTTATAACATATATATAGCTAGGCAAGCCCAGATATGGAGACCCCATGCATCTACAATAATGCGTTTTCGAAAATTCTCCGTTCTTAGTGTTTCGAAAACGGATAAAATGTTTCTCCTTTTTGAAATTAAAAATGGATTTCGAAGGATATCCGTTTTCGATCATTTCAGCGTGAACGATCAACAAAAACGCATAAAAAGTAAACCTTTCCAAACAAAAAGCCATTGGTGTGGATCAATGGTTTGTAGTTTGGGGCCTGAGACTGACGAACGGTAACCCATAAAGACCTGCTAAACTGGTTTCACTTGAATAGTCACGGTTATATAAGACTTAAAGGGCTGATTAAACTTGCGCAATGTAGAGCGCAATAAACAGTTACATGTGGAAGTAATTATTCAAAAGCTTTTAAATACTGACACTAAGAGAATTCTTGTAATGAAACTGTTGAACAGTCAGTTTTTTATCCACAGAATCAAATGTTGAAATTGAACTAAATCAAGTTAAGTTTCTCTGACTTCAACTGCGATCTTCAAAATGTATTCCTTGAAGAAATGCCTCTCCTATTATATTTTAAGGGCATTTAATAGGCCATTTCCGAGTTGTTTCGTGCCTCTTTTTCAAAACAAAGCCTAGTGCAAAACCTTTAATATGAAAATGGATATGTTTATTTTCATGCAAATGAACACTCGTTTTCCTATGAAAGACACTAATTAAAAAGCTATCTCACCAGGTGTTTGCGAGAGGCGGCGCTTTACAGACACCCCTAAGCGGTCACTATTTTCTTTACCTTATTTACAGTGGTGTATCCGCGGTGAGTGTGTTGATGATGGCTCACAGAAGGTTGATGGAGGCTGGAGTAGCTGGAGCAAAAAATGGGGAGGCTGTTCACGAACATGCGGCGGAGGAATACAATGGAAGACAAGAACCTGCACAAATCCAAGGTGTGTGGCAGTTTAGAAGGGGTGTGGTGCCCGGTTTTCCAAACTCTGGCCCCATTTCAGACCAAAATTGTAATTCTCCGATAAGCTTGAACTTGGTCACTCTATCAGGTTGCAGTGCCCAGGAAGTAAGGGGGGGGGGGGGTGGTATGCCTCGAATTAATATTTTGGTGGGATAGTGCCACCTGGTCATCCAAATTAAACCCTACCTATTGGAGACGAAAATTGACAATTATGAAACTTTCCGCTACTAATTTGAAGATCTTGTCTGTAACATATATACCCATTTTTAGACCTGTTCTTTAAACTCCATACCCATATCAGACTTTCGGACCAATGTGGTTAAATTCCATACCCATTTTCAGACCAAAACGACTCAAACACCATACTCCTTGGGGCGGCAGGTTTAAAATGTTGCACTGTAGCTTTCGTGTGAATATCCTGCAGTCACAAATTAGGTAGATTTCCATCCAAAGACTGAAAAGTTACTTCGCGCAAAACTAACAAACTTAGCCACAAAATAGCTTCATTTGAATGTTCAAAATTGAGGATTTCGTCCACATAATCAAACATTTGAGACTCTTCATAATGGATTTCCCGTCCAATCGAATCGAGACATAGGTGGCTAGCGAGTGCCAGTGCCCATGTCATTCACATGATCTACATGTTTTTAAAGTGGTCAATAATTAACAATTATTGAGTGTTGGTAATTTGCCGAGCCTCGAAGTGGCGAGCTAAATATCTACCACTCTTCACCGGCACAGAGGTCAATAATTGTTTTAGTATATATCAAACCAGTGGATAGCTAAAACCAAATACTTGCTTTTCTCTTATTGAGTGGTGGATATTTGCCTATCCGCGAAGTGGCGAGCTAAATATCTACCACTCTTTACCGACACAGAGGTAAATGATTGTTTTAGTATATATCAAACCAGTGGATAGCTAAAACCGAATAGTTGCTTTTCTCTTAGAAATGAGGGAAAATTCGCGCGAGAATTCCTGAACAGTGCCGGGTGATGAATATCAGATACTATGCCACGTTTGAGTAGCCGATAAACGCTATCTACTGGGTTGGTTTATACTAAATTCCTCCTTTTCCTTTGAATAATTGAGAGTTTATTTCGTATACGCCACTGTTACACGAGAGGTTACACCGCCAGTAAAATAATACTTTGCACATTTTGTTAAAATGTGAAATGATCGCACTCAAATTGGTTATCAACGGAACCTCCTTTTGCGAGACAAAACAGGGACGTAATGATTTAACAACGGCTTTCATATGAACGGTCACACTATAGAATTTCACCCGAAAGGTCAAAAGTCACGTAGAATCGGCTGGAATAGGGCGTCTTTTCCAGTCTATCCCAGTTTGAAACAAACAAAACAAAAAGAACATTACTTAGGGCCATTGCTATTGGTCGAACTCAAGATTTCCATATCTTTCCGCCATTTTGAATTGGTATTCATACCCAGACTCACTCGGTTACTGAGATATGAGCAATAACTGGGGTCTGATATTTTTCCACGCATATATGTGTGGTTAGGTCTCTAAAGGTTAACACCGAAAAACAAATAAATTAGGTAGACCAAAAACCATTTTCGTCAACTGAAATTGTGTAAAATAATTAATCTTTGTAAACTTTTTTATTTGCAGTCCCAAAAATGGTGGAGAAGATTGTGAAGGAGATTCTACAGGTTTTCCTAGGATTTGCAAAACTAAAGTACGTGGTGTCAAATTATCGACCTAATTAGAGAATGACAATTTCATAGCATACTGAATATCATTTTTCCAGACAATCCGTCCTTCGTTTAGTTTCACAAGACGAGTTCTTTTGGTGTCTAACTCATGGGCTGGCTTAATTACCCATTCCCGCAACGAACGCGCAACACAATCTTGCAGCCTGCTCTAATCCCATCTTACTTTTTTTCATACTGCCATTTCTCGCAGATCTAGGCTTGTTTTTCCCTATTTCTACTTTGATTCATAATCCTTTTCAAGAAAAGTTGCTTGCAGTCAATAATGGACGCATTGGAGCTTAACATTATACATTTTGGGTCAGATTAAGACGAGGTTTTATAAAACTGAGGTCCAACTTGATTTCAATATGGCAAACCCAAAAATTCGAGCTTTCTTTTAATTACAAACTTTTCGTCAAGCAGGCAATTAGACCATAAAAACATTTTTCTTTTCTAAATAACCCATATCCCTAAAACCATGGTTTAAGTTAAATTCCATTTGAACAATTGACTCTTTAATTTCAGTTCAATTTATACTTTTAAGAAATCGTTGCAAGCAACGACAGTATTCCTAATGGATAATCGTCTGTAATTGTTTTCTTTTTTTTGTGTTTTGGAAAGTATCCTAATTATGCAGAGAAAAGATTAATCTTTTCCTTCTTGGTGTGTTTCTTCCGTTCAGCCTTGTCCATCTAATTCCATTAACTACCGCGTCAAACAGTGTCAAGCGCACGATCCAAAATATACACAGTTCTACTACAGAGGAGGACCAGGTAAATAGAATGGACACTCAGTGATTTGATGATTTGAAAAGGCTTTATACGTCGTGATATTAAACCTAGAATTGTGGCTTTGTAAAAGTGAAAAAGAAAACGCTACTTTAAAGAACAGAAAGGTTGCAGTGACATGTCCTGCAAACAGCTCCAAACTTAACCGTCAGCAGTCATGATTTTAGAAAAAGGGCAATTGACATTCTCATCCACCAACAGAAACAGCCGTTTCTGGTCATGTCCTCATTCATTTTCAATTTAGTCAATTTTATTGCCGTGTTTTGACTTTATTCAAATAGGGCAGCGGTCAGTGGTATCTGCATGGGTGTATACCCTGCTGTCTTATTCACAGCGGTCAAACTCAAAAACCTACGTCACTTCCGGTCTTTCAGAGCCACGAAATTTGAATCAGTTCAAACATTTACGAGTAGATACGTGCGTAAAGTTCGTATGAAAACGATGCAAAACTGTCCCGACAAAGCGAATTTCGAGGGGCGACAAAATTGTGGATGTCAGTTTCCTAATTTTACACACATGCAACGTAAAAGGCTTAAGTTTTCAGTAACGGCATTAAGTTTCGCAGTTTAAGTGAAGCGTTCCACGTTTGTCTTTCTTTTCCCTTGCGAAATTATGTCTGGCATTGTGCATGCGTCGTACGTTTGACCGCTCTGAGGTTTTGGAAGAAAATTTATTGAGTCCAATGAATATGCAAAGCGGTGTAAACAACCGAACTGGGTTGTTGACGTAAGATGCATGAAAATTTACTACCTTGAATGCCCTCCATTTTTAGCTACGTGTAATATTGCACTGCCAACCCTTATACCAATGAATTGTCTTGGGTCAAAAATCAAAGTAGGCCGATTTCCGACTAATTTTGCCGATGACATTAATAAAACCATAAAAAAGTTTGGAGGAGCACATTCTGTACTCAGCGAGGAAAAATATATTTGTACTTTGGAAATATTTTCCTTTTCAGACGCATGTAATTTGTATTGCCGCCAAGGAATGGTTTATTCCCCCAAAGGACGAGTGAAGGACGGAACAAAGTGCCGGCCGGGCTCAGCAGCTGATAACCTGGATATTTGCATTGGCGGAAAGTGCATGGTATGATCATTTATAAAGTATATTGTTTCAGTTTATCGGGAATTTATACGCTATCGATTCTAATTCTAGTCTTTTCCCAAGTTGTTCGCAGAAAATTTGGTTTAGCGCTCTTTCTTAAGGGGGAAACCAGGAATAAATTGTTTATTCGCAATATTATTGGCTTGGAGCATGAAAATGAAAGGAAATTTGGCACACACAGATAACTGAACGTCCTTAACGTTTCAAGGACATAGCAATTATTTCGCGAATTGCCAATGAAGAGGATGAAGAAAGAGAGCGAATCCCCCATATATGGGCCTGTTCCGACGAAAATTATTTGAAATCTATTTTTGGTTCTGTGTCATACCGCGTGGTTATTTTAAGGACGACACCTCATTGGTAAGTTAGAATGACGTCTTGTGTTGACATGGGAAAAACAGATAAAAATAACTTTCGCAGCATGTGAGCGAACTGATAAAAATTTCAGATGATTATTATGGGGCACGGAGATTCGCTCTCTTACTTCACTCTCTCTTGGTTTAGGAGATGACATGAATCAAAAACGCTTTTTAAATGTAGTTAAACTATTGTCGGCCTTTCACGTCGGGAATGATCGTCTATTGTCAACTTAAGCAAAGTTATGAGGGCAAAGGTCAACTTTTCCCATAAAATTCCACTTTTGAGCGCTGATGAATCTTCTTTTAAAATTACAGGACTCTCATTCCAAACGTATAAGGTTAGCTATGTTAAATTTCTATCAAAACGCTGTTTCAGTTATCAGCACAACTTAAATTCGCTGCCTATTCGTGGTGTTTTCAAAACTTTTATGGTCTGGTCACGTGATCTGTCACGTGATCAAATTATACGTTAAGGCGAAAGTTGACGTTGCCATTATGTTCGAAGAAAATTTCATACTTTTCATGCGTTCTTGGGGAAGGTATGGTCGATCAACCTTTTTTTAGTCCACCCAGAGTATGAACCCAGGCCTTAAACTGCTTGAATTAAAACTTGTCTGCAGTCTGCTTAAATGTGAAACGCCAAATCCAGATTCACATATTTCTACACAAATTTGCAGTTCTTTAGTAGATCTGTTCCTTTTTACAGCCTGTAGGCTGTGACTATGGAATCGGTTCAGGAGCGTCGATTGATCGTTGTGGAGTTTGCAATGGAGACAGCACGACATGTTCCCAAGTCATGAATACTTTCACTGAAGACTGGCAGCAGAAAGGTGAGCAGTAAATAACAAGCATAACATGTTTACGCATACGAGAACGACTTCAGCGGGAGGCATGGTTTTTCTGTATCATTGCTGCGAACAGTATGATCTTTACAACCTGTTACGATCAATTGGTTGTTTACCACCTACTCAATAAAACGTTCAGTAACAAATTAACTCAGGAAGGGAGCGATCCATCATGAAGTTCACGATCAGACGAACTCGTTATTTTAAGGCGAAAGGCGTGAATAATAAAGGCTTGAGGCTGGTATGAAAGATGGTAAACGTTTAAAATCCCAATCGTGTCTTCTAAAAATTCCATTCATTTCAGTAATATTCCTGCGGAACTACCAAAACAGGATGTTCCATCCACCTGCAACCTTATTTTCTGGAATGTTTTTTGGCGGGGGGGGGGGGGGTGGGGGGAGAAAGGTGAACAGCCCTTAGCATCCTATTCGATGCGCATTCCTAAAATACTTAGCGTCAACTAACTAAATTGCAAGACTGTAATAGCTTAGTAAGACCAACAATGATTTAAATAAACATTAGAACTAAGGTTGACAAATCCTTGCAGTGTGAAAACTGAAGTATTTTATTTATTTATTTATCAATTTTTTTTGTTGCACCAATCAATTCTGGAATCAAATTTTGAGC
This sequence comes from Siderastrea radians, assembly GCA_964017195.1. Classification (NCBI taxonomy): domain Eukaryota; kingdom Metazoa; phylum Cnidaria; class Anthozoa; order Scleractinia; family Rhizangiidae; genus Siderastrea; species Siderastrea radians. Next base: position 17,991,387 of record OZ024895.1, read on the forward strand.
CATGTGCGATGTTTCTACATTGAAACTTGTTAGACTTCGGATGAAAACCGAAGGTGTGACCATTACGCAAACTGATTGAACCAAATCGAATGGTCGATTGGTTGAACTCAATCGAACCCAGTCAAACCCAATCGGGTGAATGGGTTCGGTTGAGTTCTGTAATCTAACACAGTAGAACTCACCCAAAATATGGAGCAATGTTACGAAATCGAACGTTTTGTTAGGTACGATTAGATTCGGTTGCGTTCGGTTAGGTTCCATGGCACGGTGACTTAGTGCAGAAAATGGTCGACCATGGATTGCATTCGGTTTAAAATGAAGGTGACTTGGGAATATCGAGTTCAATAACCGAACGGTTCGAGTATTAACGTCCCGGCCATTCAAATGAATTTCGAGGTCGCGGTGGTGTAGTAGTTAGCTCGTTGGACTTTAGATCTGAAGGTTGGTGGTTCGAGGTCCAGTCCCTGCCATCGTGTTGTTTCCTCCTATAAGAAAATTTACCCCACATCGTCTCTCTCCATCCAGGTGTATGAAATGGGTACCGGCGACATACTGCTAAGGGTAACCCTGCGATGGACTAGCATCCCCTCCAGGGGGGAGTAACAATACGCTCATGCTACAGAAACCAATCGGGTTAAGCTTCGGCCGTGCGGGCTTCCTTAGCTCATGTGCAAGTTTACGTTTTAGCCTTACCATTCAAATGAAGAGAGTATGAGTGTTACTTTGTCACGGTATTGTTTATTATGCTGACACGTACAAGGTGGTTTTAACCTTCTAGTCTGTTGGCAAAGTCCGAAAGCACAGAGTGACCATTCTTGATTCAAAAAAATGCTTATGTTTTTCAGTTATGTTTGTTTGTTTGTTTCTTTCTTTGATACTGTACTCTTTCAGCTTTACGCCATGCTTAATTAATGCTTTAGAAGAAAGAATCCCAAAGGTAACAAATTTTTATACAAACTTTGTTTCAAAACAAACAGGAGTTGAAAATGCGAGACTTGCGCATGTGGTGCCAAAGGGATCGAGAACAATCTGGGTGTACGAGAAGGGCGTCGACAGAAACAACATAGGTAAGAACAGCTTATAAAAACTACTTTGGCATCCTTAATTAAGAAGCAGAATAGAAGGAAGAAATTAGGAAACATGACACTATTATAAAAACACTAGTTTTAAATCTGTGAATGTTTCTGCTGCGGTACAGAGTCTTCTGAAACTTCTGTTTCTCGCCGACCTCCGTCGCACTTGAATTTGAGTGCAAAAACATTGTTATTTGTTGCTTATCTGCCTGCAATGAACCAATGAGAAAGCGAGAAATTCTGCAATAACCGTGATTGAGAATTTACCTGAAAATAAGCATAAACACTAGAATTATTTCTGGAATGTATATTGTGCTGGGAAAGAAAACCAATCAGATAGAAGATGACAAACCGCAAGCCGTAATGGTAATTGTGGTTTGCGATTTTTTCTTGAGGTTTAAACTCGCGTCTGATTGGCCGCGACACTATGAACATTCCAAACATCATTTTTAGATCTTAATTTCCACGACCGGCTCCCAGCTTGGCCTCGTAGCTCAGTTGGTAGAGCGACGGTGATCTAATCCGGAGGTCGTGGTTGTGGTTTTTGATCCTGGTTCTCATTTCTAATTTCTTCTTTCAGGCCTATGGCTGGGGGGGGGGGGGGGATTATGTAGTGCAGTATTGCTGACTTCTAGCACTCATACATACACTTTACATGTTTACTAATAATTTTTAGTGTTCACGGTTTGACTAGTCACACAGTAATTGGTCATTTCTGAAGGAACTTTGGAGCCATTTCTGTCTTCGCAGCTTGAGCGAAAAAGATCATTAAGTGGCGGAAAAGAAAGGATTTCATTGTGCATATTTTGCTTTAAAAAGTGCTTGGACTTATAATCCAGCCTTCTAAAGTAAATCGCAAAATATAATTCAAGTGCATCTTTTTCATTCTTCCGATTAATATTTCATATAACTGATGTTCGTTTTGGTCTTTAATTTTGCAATCTTTCAGGTCTACAAGACGCGAAAAAGGCCTTCTTGCTAGACCCTGGCCGTTTTAGAAAGATTACGGCAGCTGGCAGCGAGATCACATACGGCAAAAAAGATAACAGGGAATACATGTACATTCCTGGGCCAACTACAGGGGCCCTCAGAGTCATGGTAAGAACAGTAATGTTCTCGTCTAGGTGGAGACCACTACCTCTCAAAACATGGTCCATGCAATTTATTTCGGGTTTCCAAATTTTACCACGCTGAAAAAATAGGGGGGGGGGTCACTTTTTTTCCCGGTCAATACTAGTTACAAACCGTGCTGGATTCCTAGAGAGAACTCTGCAAGGCTAACAAGCCCTTCTTATGACGTCATCATTTGTAGCGTCACAAAATTCGAGAACCTGAGTCAATAAATATCGTACCATTTTTGTTTACTATATTCTTACAAGATGCCATGATTGTAGCTTAATATTAAAGAAGGAGTATAAAAAACATTTCTCCTTCTCGCTCGCTTCCGATCAAATATATCTAACCAACATCATTTTTATCCGCTATCTGTTTGTTTTCAGTTCGTTTATAAAGGCTCCAAAAACCAAGGTGTCGTGGTCAAATATTTGAGACGAAAAAAATCAGTGATCACCGGTGCTGACGTTAAGTGGGTTATTGATGAGCAAAGCGGCTGGTCAGCGTGCTCCGAGAGCTGCGCTGGAGGTAAGGACGTAAAATAACAGTCTAGAATTTATTGTGTGCGAATGCGTTTGCGACTGATGTACAATGTACGGATTGGTGGCATTTCTTATTGAGACTTACGTGCATCTTAACATCCGATTTCGAAACTTGATTTGCCGGTTATGAGACGCACGTTAATTCGGTACACTATTAACTCCCACCGTGCTACTGAGGTGCACATAAAAACACGAACGACAGAGGAAACTCCTTTAATTTTTTAGGCATTTGTCGAACGAGACGAGCGAAATTTATCAAACACACAAAATTCGAAAAAGAAATTATTTGAAACGAGTGACTGGATAATGTTTGAGTTGGAGGCCATGTTCCATGTGACCTGGCTTTCTTAATCCTCGTTAATTCAACAGTTTAATGACTGATCTCAAACATAGCTTCCGTTCGAGTTTACTTTGGTCATTCTTGGCAGTCTCTTTAGTACAATGTCATGTCACTTATCGACACTTACCAACGTGGGTCACTTACGTGGGTCACTTACGTGGGTCACTTTCGAAAACCATTAGCTATATATTTAAAAGTACCGGAAAGAAAGGGGAATAATTAGCATAACGCTTACGTGTACTTGGGTACGCGAGTTTACAGCTGACTCGAGTCGGTGCCTTGTTGGCTTTATATAGGCTAGAAAATCATAAAAGCGTATGCAAAATTAAAACTTGTGTTATTGTGTCAATCTCAGAGTGGCATTAGTTTAACCCTTCCATTTCCAGAATCACAATTGCCTACAGTGAATGTGAATTAACTTTGAGGCCTTGGGTGAAGCTCGGATGAACTGTTTACTATTTACTTTCATGAGAATCTGTTGATTTTTATGTGCTACAAAGGTCTTTTTGTTGAGATCTTGGAAATTTTTTAACATGGAGCGAAAATTTTAATATATTTCTTACTTTCATTTTTAAAAGGAAAACAAACTCGAAAAGTAACGTGCAAACGAAAAGACGATGGATCCATAGTCAAAAAAGCAGTCTGCGAGAAGGGAGGCCTACAGAAACCTGCAGATGAAAGGAGTTGTAACACCCAGCCCTGTCCAGCAGAGTATGTCATTAAAAGTCATAGATTGCAGTGTACATGGGAATCGTTAAGGCGCAATGCCATGAAACGTTTAAAAATTGTCTTGGTCATACACCAAACGTATTAATTTCAAGTGCCTTTTAAAACGGAAACAAGCTGAAATCAAGTTTTACCAGTTAGATCTTGTGAGACACAAGAGAAGGAATTTAAAATTGACAGTTAGCCCGACTCCCTCCAGATGATTTATTTCTATCCTAGCCCACAAAGTCGGGTTTCTCAAGGTGGCGGGAAGCGAGAGAAATAGGGATTCGATGTCACAAAGTTACGTAATATTTTGCAATCGTAAGACTGCAATGGGCTGCGGCCAACAATGTAACTTACAACGTACTTACTTAGCTATTTTATGTTAACAGCTGGCACCTCTCTAGCTGGAGTTCTTGTTCAACCACCTGTGGGCACGGTCGTCTAACGCGGACGTTGTCCTGTAAAAGAAAGGTCAAGAACCCTGATGGATACCAGACTGTTAGTACCAAAGCCTGTCAGGGATCAAAACCTACGGATCTTTCCAAGTCTTGCTACGCAGCACCCTGTCCTGCTGAATGGGTCCCCTCTAACTGGGGAGAGGTAAACTTACCCACTGTCTATTCTTTCTATATAAGGTCCTAACGACGTGAAACGGTCCAAAAATAACTGGTCACGCAAGTCGAATGTTTACCGTCAGGTGTTAACTGTTGGTGGGGTTGTTATTTTTTATTTTTTGTTGTATGGTCTTTAACCCTGTTTAGGTCAGGGTTTCTGTAGTCCCTGAACCGGAAGGAGGGAGTGGGAGGTGAGGTGAGGGGAAGGGCGGGGACGTTTTGCCCCCTTTGAGCGTTTTGCTAGTAAAATTAGCCCACGACAACAGCTTTCGAATTTCTCTAGGGTTGCCAATTTTATTTTGGTCAGGTGATTATAGAGAAGCGTGCGCACTGATTGGTCGAGGATTACGTCATATCTTGCTATAATCACCTCGCGCGTAGCACTAATTTTCAAAATGGCCACCGCGCGAGTTTTGAGAGAAAAGAAAAAAGAAAATGCATTTCCTCTGATAATTACCTGAGCAATTATACTAAGACAATTATTCTCCTCAAGCTCAGCGAATATTGTGGAATAACCCCCACGACTTCGTCTCTGGGATTATTCCACATTATTATATGGCAAGCAATTCTTCAGTCTAAATCGAGTGTTCTGATTGGTTAGTCTTCGGTCGGAATTTTACAGTACGGCCATTACCATGGAAACGGTCCTTTTTGGTTTTTTTTTTCGTGCTAACGCTACAGCAAAATTCAAACTGTGAAAACGCAAGAAGATAAAAAAAGAAAAGGTTTGGAGCTGGTACAAAACAAATGAACGAGGTAAACACGTCTGCTTAGAAAAAGCGCTCTTCAATTAAGTTTACCGACTGGGCCAACGTTCTTCAGTGTCTGTGTGTGTTTATTGTTTTTTTGTACGGCTATAGACTGTAAGCTGTAAAGACCCGAGTAAATCGGCCAAGACTTAAACAATAATTATTAAAATTCAGCATTAACAAAAGAGTACGTTTCTCACAAGATAACCTCACGGAGAAAAAGAATGAAAACTGCAAAACAACTAGCAAACGGCTTTCACCGGCAACTATAAATCGAAAACAAACGATCACGTTCTTCAGGTCTAGTTTAATATTCGCCATCGCTTCAGTCAGCGCTTTCCACAAGAACAAATTAAAGCTACACGTACAAGCATTAAACTAACAGTGTACCTTGATTCCTCAGCGAGATTTTTACTCTTGTAGTGCACATCCTTGAAAATAATTTTAGCGTGTTCACAAGTCCGCTCTTGCTGTAGCTCGCGCTAAAAACAACTTTGTTAGGTGCGACGAAAATTTGCTCTCAGCATCCACAAAGTTCTCTTTAAAGCCACTGAAGCAAACAACTTGCAGTATTTGATGGAGAGATAATTTCCAGTGTCTTTTTTTAGGTTCGAGTGTTCCTTTGTTCACAATGACTAACACGCTGCCACAATTTCCAGAGTTTGAGAAGCACGTGTGTGAGCCAGTTTTATCGCGGCCTTTTCATTATTCTTCTTTTTCCCGAATTGTCTCTGCCCATAACGAAGAAGTATTTTCAAGTAAAACTTTCTTATGTTGTACAGGACGACGAAGAACTGACACATATAATAGAAGCAGAGCAGTTTTCATTCAAGAGCCACGCAAGTTTCTGCCGATCGGCGGCAACGATCATCAAACTGATTCGAAAGCCTGTTAAAATCGCTGGCTTCTTTCCTTGACACCGCGCCGGAAATTGACTTGAATGAACTACCGGAAGTGTTGTTTCGTACGAAAAATGATGCCATATAATAAACCACTTACTAACTTCACTTGTTCGGGACCGTACTGGGGAATATTGGCCCTCGGTCGTTTTTGTACGGACCTCGCTGCGCTCAGTCCGTACTGCCACGACCTCGGGCCAATATTCCCCAGTACGGCCCTCGTGTTCAGTTAGTAAGAGGTTAATATTTACTTCGTCTTCGGCGAATAATTGTTAAATAAATCTTTAGTTAATTTTCGTGTTTCCTTTCAGCACCACTTTCTCTTGACTTGGAAATTAACCCTTGTAAAATACAACTGCTTCCTTGCTCTTCTGATTTGTATGACTTTCTTGTTTGTTTTGTTTGTTTGTTTGTTTTTCCAGTGTTCCAAGACATGCGGTGGGGGCGTCATGACCCGCACTCTGAGCTGCCAAAAGCCTAGCGGCGATGGACAGTTCAGCCCCGTGCCAAATTATTTCTGTCAAGGCGCTGTCAAGCCGCCTGTGAGTGAAGCGTGCAATACAGACGTTCTGTGCAAAGGTGAGCACTACGTACCAATTAAGATTATTTTTGCAAAGTCGAGTGTCTTCTCAGCCAAATAAGGCTTGTGTGAGCGGGCAAAAAGCAACTAATCAAAAACGGAATTTGGGTGACGTCGACAGTAATTTCAGCGGTAACCCGTAAAAAGCGTTATGTGCGCTCACTTTGTCCGATGTTGGTCAACAACTGTTGCCCGTTTAACCAACGAATGTTTTGTATAACATCTGACTGTGCATGCCTATTGAAATATAATGTTTGTTCGTTTAGCCGAGTTTAACAAAAGGTAGTCGTTGTTATTAAAAACAGTCCTAATTTCCTTGACTACACTCACCCAGGTGACCATGCTAAATCTACTTAAAACGTTACTCCCGGGTTAAATTCACGAAGCCCTCCTAAGTTAAGATGCATCCTAAGTGTTGTTTTTTTTGTTCGGAACAATACATCTTAACTTAAGAAGGCTTCGTGAATCCAGCCCTTGAATTCAAACCGTCATTGATGGGTTTAAAACTAATCAACGCACAAGTTCTGAACTACACATAAAACCTCACCAGTTACTTCTTGAACTGTTTCAAAAGTAAATAAATGTCATCTATTTATTATCTCTTTGTATACCTGTTCGCTTCTAACGTAAAGTGCATTTAATATACTGACAGAAAAGCATCCGATAGTTAATAACGCTTGTGTTAAATAACGGTCTGTATCAATGATTGTTTTTCTAGGGTCTATCAGCGAATAAGCAGTGAAATTTCCTTTTGTCGCCATGGAAACACGGATGCGTTGGCGCAACACGAAAAGCCTACAGAGCTAAAGACTTAAGATAATAATTGACAGTAATAATAATAATAAATTAGCAATAAATTGATTTTCTTGTTTTATTGTCAATTTAAATGTAATAATGTCAATAAGCTATCAAACAATAAACTAATGTACATTAGATCAATTAATTAAGCGGACCAGTCACTCCCTCGTGACATTGCTCTCTATTAAAGCTCATGTTCGTAACGTCATTTCTTGAAATGTATTGAGACAGGTTATTAAGGCTCCATGCAGCGGAGGTCATGTGATCTATCCATTACTTAATTAACCTAGACATACATTTAAAACAATCGTGAAAAAATGTCAAAAGAGACCAAAAAAGAGATACTATAGGGCTACAAAAAACCTCAGGGTTTCAGAAAAAATAAACCATTTCACCCTAAGACAAATCGCTCGTATTTCCTCTAAAAATTAATATTGACTGGCAGTTTAATGCTTTCAGTAAAATAGGAAATAAAACACTTAAACCTAAACTACGTCTCTTAATGGTCTCTGCGTTCTATAACAAACTTAAAATAAGTTTTTACTTTTCTACAATCAGTTGTTTAAGTGGCAAGAGTGCAACCATTTTTCCTTTCTGTCTTTTTCATATTTATCGCTATCAAACATGGCAACAACACTTTCCGTATTCTTTGCAATAAATTTGAACAAAATTTTGTGATGGCAAATTTGGCAGATTAAAATTTGAGTATCTGGGGCGTTTTCCAAGCGCTCCGATATCTCCCAACTGAGCTTTAAATGTAAACATTAATGTCAGACAAAAATCGTGAATGGAACAGAAGAATTCAGTTCTTGTAGGAATGCACGTTGTATACGGGGTAATAGGGAGTTTAAGCAAATCGCTACGGCTGGCGCTCATACGGCTGCTGGAAGTAGATTTCTCAAAAAATGAGACACTGCGCATGTCAGTTGGTTACGCCCAGTCGTAGCGTGAATTCTAACTGCCTGAGTCGGGAGGTTTTGTCGTAGTGGCTACTACGTCGGGTTCAGCATTTTAAGAGTTCCAACGGAAAATGCATCCTTTGAAGTCAATTTCAGTCAAAAATTTTCTAAAGTTTGCCGCTCGTACGCTTCTAAATCCGTATTGTGAATTTACGATTAGTTTTGGTAAAGTGTTGGAATGGCGAAGAGAAATATTCGTGTTAAGCGCGAGGTTGTTTTTGCAGTAAAGTTTGCTTTGAGTGTTTAGTGAAGATGCTATATAACTGGATACGGAAACGACACTATTTTGCTTCGGTGAGTTCTGAAATATTTTTGTTCTTCACTCGATAGTCTTTGAGATATTCGTCTCTTTGAGATTATACTCAATTGGTTGAAGAGTTATTATGCTTTGATTTTTGAATTTCCCGCCATTTTGTTACTATTTTTAGAAACATAAGTACATTTCAAGATGCTATATCTTCTAAAGCAATCGAGCTTTTCCAAAAGTTTTTTCACATTTGTTTCTATCACGTCACGCTCTTTCAAAATTATTTATTTGTTTTGCCATAACTTGAGATTTAAATTTTGCTGTCAATCTTGTAACGTCATTTTTCCGTCAAAAACCGTTAAAATCGAAAAACCAAAAACATAGGACTTTTTGGAATACAAAGTTCTACCATCCTGCAAAGTTTGAGCTCAAACGAATGAAAAATACACAAGTAGTTCCAAGGATGCACTTTTAGGCGTCCTATGTGCCCACCGTGTTATTTGATGCCAGAAGAGCACGCAGTTAGAGTAAAAAGATCACAGTTAGTATAAAGCAAGCGTAATTGATGTAAGGAGAGTGTCATATTCCCTCGATATTTTGAAAAGTCTTTGTGGGCTTAAAAAGCTAGGGATCACGTATATGTTTGTTCTATATCTTCATTGTCATTTAAATTGCCACTACAAAGCTTTTTTTTTTTTTAACAAAAACTAAGACTTGATAGCTCTTGCCCTAAACCGTTCGTTTTTTCGAAGCAATAAGGACGTTCTGATGCTCTAGGAAGCTTTGCAAAATTTGGGAAAAGGTATGTAGGGTGCAAGTCTGTGAACATGAGGCACGAACATCTGCAAAACGAGAACCATATAGCAAAATCAGCCGCCATTTTGATTCAAGATCCTTCGCGAAGTCCTCTATATAATAAGCCGGCAGACTGAATAACTCTTCTAAGGGAAAACCAAACCTATGAACCGGAGCAGTAAATAGTTTTTTTCTCGAGTAATCCTTCCGTAAATTCTAGAGCAGTACTGTGATGACTCTAATGTGTACGTACATCTTCCTCATTAACAGTCGATGGTGGTTATTCCGCATGGAGTCCTTATGGTCCCTGTTCAAGAACATGTGGAGGTGGATTGCAAACGAGGCGTAGAACCTGCACTAATCCGCCACCAAGCAAGGGAGGGAAGGACTGCAGGAGGATGGGACTAAGTTTGTCTACCAGTGTATGCAATACTCAAAGATGCTCAGGTACAAAAAGGCACTTTTTCTCATTTCTATTTCTCGCTATTGTGGGGGCGCGGCGATGAAGTGGTTAGAGCTTTGGACTTCAGATCTGAGGGTCGATGGTTCGAGACCCAGTCCCTACTATTGTGTTGTTTCCTTAGACAAGAAACTTTAACACACAAATTGTCTCCCTCCACCCAGATATGTAAATGGGTAACGGCGACATACTGCTGGGGGTAACCCTACGATGGAACGATGGACTAGCATCCAATCCAGGGTGGAGTAGCAATATTCTCAGTTGCTTTATGCTACAGAGACTGGGATAAGCTCCGGCTGTGTAGGCCTCCTTGGCTCGTGTGGGGCTTTACCTTTTATCTCTCGCTATGCATTTTTTTCGTTTGTAGTAAGCCATAGTTAGTTATTGCTTTACTATGTCTAGATCTCCTAAAATAAGTGTAACATTAAAAGTGATATCAGAGCTTCAATGCATGAGATCATTTCTAGAATTCGTCAGTTTTTGAGCAGCACGATTTGTTTGGGTCTTAGCTTTGACATGTTTTTTCCATTTTTAGCACAGAATGTTTAATAAATCAGTTTTTAATAAAAAATTGTAGTTGATGGTGGCTATTCCGCATGGAGTCATTATGGCGCCTGTTCAAGATCATGTGGAAGTGGATTGCAAACGAGGCGTAGAACCTGCACTAATCCGCCACCAACTAAGGGAGGGAAGGACTGCAGGAGACTGGGACCAAGTTTGTCCTCCAGGGTATGCAACACTCAAAGCTGCCCGGGTACGCACATCACATTCTTTATTTTAGGGTCTTTTGTGGGGGTTGAAGCAGTGACAACGTGGATGTCCCTTTGACTCACGCAACTAAGTCTAATACTCACTTTATTGGTGCACGCTTGCTCCCCACAACTCACTGTCGCGCTTACTGTCCATTGTGGCCTTATCTCATCTGGGATTTCAATATTCTACAGTGTTCTAGTTCCTCTACACGATAATGTCATGGAGGAATGACACTTACGAAATGAAAATAGGTTTAACTTATTGTTTGACTACTTCTTGATTATTTTGTCTATTGACGAGGTGAAGCTACCAATTGCAAGAAGCTGCAATCTTTGGGGCAGCGTTAAAACAAGCCCTTTATTTTGTGACGGTCTTTTTTGCCAATGCCGTAATTGCTGCATAAATTACGCTATTCCTTTGAGAGGAACTCATAATTAAAGTCAGTTGCAACAACAAATCTCAACATTTTAAGATCCGTTTTTCAGGGCAAGATTTACCGAATCCGGGGTCAGCGTTTTCATTGTAATTGCTTGTAGCTTATCATTGTGAATTCCTGTTAACGTTTTTGACATGCATTTAATTTGAATACTTTCTTACTCAATATTAAAATCAAGGAGGATTATGGGAATCGACTCACTGCAGGATCGCACAACACCTACACCACACTTTCAGTGACAAACTGGATGATGGGTGGACTTTCCTTGCAACGTGCCCGAGATCCACACACTGCAACAGAAACTTCCGACATCACTAATTTCAGTAGATTCGTACACAGGACATGCATAGTTACACATGAAATTAATAAATGGCCTACAACTCTGGACAAAACCGTTGCTAATTATACCTCCCGCTCCCGCTAATCATTGTTGTTCTGCTTTGAAAAATAACGTGTGAGATTGCATGAACCAGTAGACAGCATTGAAAGGGAGCAGGGAGATGAGAAGCAGATTTGGTAGTATGGTCGTGCAGTTGTTTGGAAAATTCAGAAACATGGAAATTGGCAGACTTTTGTATTCGTCTCAATTAGTTTTGTTCTGGGTTGTAGCTCCCAACAGTTTGTCAAGTGGCTAGAGCATCCGACTGTTAGCTCTTTGCTCAAAGATTTTTGGAAGTTTCTTTACTCTTTACAAGAAATGCAATTCACTTATAACTCTAGTTTTTTTTCTATAAACAGTTGACGGTGGCTATTCCAACTGGACACCGTATGGCGCTTGTTCAAGATCTTGTGGCGGAGGAATGCAATTTCGAACGCGCTTTTGTAACAATCCAAGACCAACTAATAATGGGAAGGACTGCAGCAGGTTTGGTGGACATTTTTCTAGCAGAGCATGTAACACTCACCAGTGCCAAGGTACGATTTGCAGCATAATATAGATCCCATCATTACAAATAAAGGACAACTGAACGATCATTGCGCTGGATTATCTATTTACAAGGTCTTAGGCGTCTTAAATATTCAGATTCAAGTGTGATAAAAAGCTAGGGGCTTCTTTCGTAAAACGCTATCTCGAACTTTCGTATAATCAATCAATCAATCAATCAATCAACAACTCAACCTCTGAGAGAGACATAAGCTAGTCCATACATGGAGACATTGAATGATCAAGTTCTTATCGTCTGATCGAACGACGGAAAAGCCTATTTCCGGGATCTCTGCTAAGAGGAGTTTTTTTTAATCCCCGTTTTTTCATTTTGCTTCATTAACTCACCAGAGTGCACAAGCCATCTACAGTGAATTCATGGCCAAAGATATACCTGCATTAGTTTCGTATTATTAATATTTGCTTGTTTGTTTTTTGTTTTTACTGCTGGCAGTGAAGAAATATCGATCGCTGGGTTGCTACAGAGAAAGTCCGCGCAGGCATCTCTTGCCAGTTCTGGAGAAAAACTTTCGTCCCAAGCTTAAATGGAATGCAATAGAGGAAGTTGTAAAAAGATGTTATGAGATAGTGAAACACACTAAGTACAAGATCTTTGGGTTCAAATTTTACGGTGAGTGCTGGGTGGGCGAGAAGCCTGGGCCCGAGTACAAGACCAGTATAAACAGATGTTTTGCGCATGTTGTGGGAAAGGCTCATAGTTACTTCGTCTATGAAGTTCTGTAGGTGAGTGATTGGACGTTTGTTTTTTGCTATTTTCTTTTGGTGCTTTGCATCAACATACATGCTGTCCTTAATTACCATAAAACGTAAATATCCAGAAACTTTTAGAAAGCTAATTGTCATTATCATCATCATCATCATCATCATCATCGTCGTCATCATCATCATCATCATCATCATCATCATCATCATCATCATCATCTTCATCATCACCATCATCATCATCGCCAAAAAGTACAATAACAGCAACAAAAACGGCTTTAAAAGAACGGAAATCAAAATCGCTCCCTCAAAATATGTTCCTAGAAGAAAAAAATCTCAGTTCTTAAATCATAAACAATATTGACCCAGCACTGGCTTTTGACGTTTTGTCAATATAGACTGACTGAAGCTTTCTGGCTAAGAAGCCTTGTGTGAACAGGGGTACAATCATTACCAAATTGTTGGGGGTGTCGATTAGACACGAGGCGTTTATTAGAGGGGAGCATCTAAGGCAAACTTTACACCTCAGTGGGGGGGGGGGGGACTTTATTAGGTAAGAGGCGTTTATGTCAGAGTGGGTGTTTATTAGATCATTTACGGTAATCGTGTTTCGCTTCCTTTCCCACCAAACAATGCTGTTGAAAATTGTCATCAAATGCATGAAGACGCATGCTCTCAGAACTATCCAGTGTTGGACAGGGTTAAGAGGAGGTGTTCCAACGACTTGGGCCTGATCGAAGACCACCTTGTAACCGTAGAAGAATCTTAGAAACATCCTTCTGGAGGTCAGTGGCCTGGATGTTGGTGCAAAATCTGCTCTTTGTCGACACTGCTTCCTAGACAAGGGGCTATGCGTCTCATTTCTTCGCTACGACCCAGAATGTCCGTTGTTGCAATGACATAACACTTATCAGTGGCGGGAAATAGTTCAATCTCAACAATTTTGTTAATAGCGTACTGAAAAGAAAAAATTCTTGTAAATGGTTTGAATCCAGGAGCCATATCGCTAGTTAGTGAAATATGATCGTCTGGGTGATTGTAGTCCTGAGAAGGTCTGCTTGCTGATTGACTGACGTTTCGATAACCTGAGCGGAAGTCATCGTCAGATTCAAGCTAAGTTATATTGAATTCCGCTCAGATTGTCAAAATGTCAGTCAATGTCATCACAAACAGTCCTCCTCAGGACTGTACTCACCCATACGATCATACTTCACCGACTTACTGTATAAAAAAATTTCTTCCTTTCTTCATTTCTTTCAGATTCAAAAAGCTGCAACGTCATTGTCCAGGTTACGATCACCATTATCATCATCATCACATCGTCATCATCATTGTCATCGTAATCGTTATGACCGTCATAGCCACTATCACCATGGACAAACAGACAGATCAATTGTCTAAAGTGCTGAAGAAAAGTGTTTTTATAATGTACATGTATGTCATTAAAAGCTTTATTTGCTTTTCTACTTTTGTGGCCTAGTTTTATTGCTTTCCATTATATTGTCCTTCTATTTTTCACAGTTTAGCAAGAGTCGTCATGTTATGTGGTTAAACCATTGGGGGAAATTTGAGCATACCGGCTTTGATCATTACTCGTAGAAAATTTCGCACTGATTGTTAAAAATTGCCGAAAATGACGAGGGACAAAGTTCGCAGAGATATCGTAGTTTTAAACGAAATTAGAAAAAGTAAAAATTCAAAGATAAGGACTTTTTGCAATAACAAAGCGAGATATTGGCCGTATTTATACCAGAGGAACGTCTGAGACGACTGAAGTTAAGTGCGTCTGATCGACGCATTTAACAGACGTCTTAGTCGTCCAAGACGTTTAAGCTGTCTAGTATAAAGACGGGACGCACTTATCGCGACGCTCAGGGTGAAAAATAAAGGGGTAAAGGATTAAAACCCAGTCTCTTGTTTGAAAAAAAATCTCGTGTTTTATTTGTCGCCCCAAAGTTAAGTGCGTCCCGTATTTATACCTCTCGAACTTAACAGCCAGACCTTTAATTAATGCGTCTAGACCTCTCGGCTAAGACGTCCTCTAGTATAAATACGGCCAATCGCGCTTGTACATGAGCAGATCATAACTAAAGATAATTCCACACTAAATTCAGACGTTCTGTTTTAGCACCCTAAATGGGGCCGTTTCGGTGAGTAAAAATACAGTACCATTTTGGCGGCTAACTAGGTAGCTCTCTAATTAAGGCCATAATAGCCCTATTTACAGGGCCTGGGTCGGCACCAAAGGGCCAAGTTGGGTCCCACTGTGGGATTTTTCGGTTTCCAATGGGGATTGTTTTGATCCAGCTGTGATTGAAATGGCTCCACAGTGGGCCACATCAGCTCCAGAGGCCTCGGGGCTAATTTGAAATTTTGGGGCTGAAACAGATCTTTTGAATTTACACTGCAGTAACGTTCATTGCAAGCCCTGTGTTACAAAACACGATAAGATCTTTCTTCTACAGGGGCGGATCCAGGAATTTCCGAAAGGGGGGTTGTACACTATTGTAGTAACCTTTAACGCCAATGGTGTGGAAGGCGAGTTACGGCCCCGTGCCTCTGGCACGAGCTCTTAAGGGGTCCAGAGCCATGCCCCTCCCCCCAAAAAATAATGTCTCCGATTTTTCCCTCTAAAACGCCTTTTGCAGCATTCCCGAGACTTCAAAAGAGTTGTGAAGGCATGATATCAAATCTGGAATTTATCTTATTTCTCAAGCATACAGCATACGACCGACCGACCGTCACCTTCTTGCAAGTAATATCCTCCACAGCAGTCGCGAAATGTACATTATCTTTTCAAAACTTGAAAAGCAGTTGAATGGTGGAAGTGAAACAACTTTGTAAAAAACAATTTTATTCTATTATTTTTAAGAAGAATCGAACAAAATAACAAAAAAAAAAATGCTGCTCAAAGGGGGGGTTGCAACTCCCTCAACCCTTCCCCTGGATCCGTCTCTGTTCTATTCAACATAGTTAATATTTAGGACTCTTCTGTCGTTCTCTTGTCTTCTTTTCTTTTCATTTCGTTTTCTTACCGTCCCAGAAGAAGCCCTGAAATAAAAACTGGAAACGTCCGGACACAATCTTGCAGCCTGTTTTGATCCCATCTTTCTTTTTTCCACGCAAAACACAGGGAGATGAAAGGAAATTCTGTCTCTTGGAAAGGGAGGGTTCTGCGAATGCTCTGAGGACTGTATTTTGAGCTCCAGTAACTCTCCTAAGTTAATATGAATCCAATTTATATTGCTTGTTAACAACAAACGTTTGTTTTTTTAAAAATACATAGCAAACGTACATTTTAGGAAAGCTTAATTAGTGAATCCCTTCCCAGACCGTAACATAACCAGGATTCATACATGGCAAATGGTCGGACCCTAGTTCGATTCAAAGTTACGTCGTTCGAATCCTGGGGCCAGTTGCTCGACACTTTTTCGGCCGTAGCCTGCGTAGCAAGCGTTTCCGTAGGGCTTTCGCTTTTTTGGCGCTCGCCCCAATTTTCGCGCGTTCAAGAAACGAAAAATGCTTCAAACCTGCGGAAAGCCCTACGGAAACGCTTGCTACACAGGCTATTTTCGGCCCAGAAAACCCACTTGTAAAAATATGAACCACTCATTCCACAAAGCTGTTATTTTAACATATTCAACCTATAGCAAAGTTTCCTGTTCCGAAACCTCTACATCTGTTTAGAAGTGAGTCATTTATGGGTGAATATCGTTTTTGAAGTTTGTCTTACATGCTGCTTGACATTAATTATCTTACATATTCGCATAGTATTTATATTATGGTAGATTGAAATCGATTTACATCGCGGGTTTTGTTGAACCTCGGTTACACTTTAAAAATGTTTGACACTTTGTTTGAAACCCGTCCGAACTTTGTTTGCCCTTGCTGGGCCGGTTATTCAAACAAAGTTCGGACGGGTTTAACAAAACCAGTATGGGTACACAAATTCATTCTCGCCAACCCGAATGGTTAAAGGTTGTAACTGGACAGTGCTGACAAGGGATACGGAAGTGACTAGACACACACTTATATGCCTAAAATGAACAACTTATAAAGACATACATGGGTCTATTGATCGTCTTAAGCCATGATCTTAGGTAGATTTCGTTGAAATAACCGGCCCTTAAATGTTCAGCTGAAATGTCAATATCCTTGTCTAGCACTGATAAAAATAATAAGGTTCGAATTTGCAATGAAATCATCTACTGTGAGGCTAGCTTACCAGTTATTGGCCAGCTTTTCAGTAGTGCTATACAATGCCATGGTCGTCTGGACTTAAGCCAAGCTGTAGTTAAAGAGAAACAACACGCACATTTTCACTTCGTCAAACAAAGCATTGCAGACAAAGCGGCTTTTTAATTTATCGCATGACTTATGTAATTGATATTTATTCGTGTTTGAGTCACTACTCATGCGTAAACGTAATCTAGAGTTTTATGCATAATCTGAAACGCCGAAAATGGGGACCGAGTATATACTGCTACGCCGGCAAAAACAATCCCGATGCTTAATTCTTATAGGCGCTCTTGTCTTAATTGTGGGTATAATCTGCTTGTGCGTTGGAATTGCACTCATCGTTCAAGCCAAGAAAAGCGACGACCACGAACGGGGGCCGCAAACAGGAAAACAAACCGGCCAATGTGAATATTCCGAAGAAGCTAAACGAGTTGGACTCGATGACTTCTTGCAGAAAGCACAGGACAAGTATTACGAGTTGATTCCGAACAAGATTGCAAGCAAGCCGGGAGTTACACCAGCTGAGGTCAGAGAAAAATACCGATCTTATGATCCGACGCCTACCAACATCAAACGTATTACAGATGAAGCCGCAAGGATCGCTGAAAATCTTGAGAAAATGCCTATTAATTTGGATAAGTTGACATTGCGAGAAAAACGAGCTGTCGCCCAGGTGTCTCACTGGGCCAAACATGGCTTCCCTTTCATGGTGCCTTATTTGTACAACTACTACGTCGGCGACTGGATGTTGGGTGGAGACATTTTCTGTTGGAATCCGATGTGTACGGTCCCAGCCGAAGTCCGGTCATCGTTGATGCATTTTAAGCCCTCAACAGTCACCGAAATGGAAAAACTCAGAGACAAATTCAAAGAAATTAAACAAAGTTTTGAACAGTT
Organism: Siderastrea radians; assembly: GCA_964017195.1. Classification (NCBI taxonomy): domain Eukaryota; kingdom Metazoa; phylum Cnidaria; class Anthozoa; order Scleractinia; family Rhizangiidae; genus Siderastrea; species Siderastrea radians. The sequence continues at coordinate 18,009,240 of OZ024895.1, forward strand.
TGTTGACAACATGAAGCTAGGGGTGGAGGCTGGAATGGTCCGCACCGCAGGGGAGTGTAAAGCTGGGCTGGATGGGTTCAAGAACCAATTCAGAGATATTGATGTTAACGGGCCAACTGGTAAGTAATCAAACGTCTTACTCCTGCGAATGCTAAACTTTAACTTGTCAGAAATGAAACCGCAATTACGTTCTGCGAAATATTGAACATCTGCGCCAATTGATAAAACATTTGCTTTATATGGTTTTCATTTGATCGCTCACTCTTAATGGTTTCATACACAGACGGCATAGTTACGTAACACTGGGTTTGTGGTTGGGACTCATTAAGGATTAAACAAAGTAAAAAAGAAATACAAGCACACCCTTGAGATATGTTGTCAGTGTTGTTAAAGCATAAGTGATTCAAGTGGGTGAGCGAAGTACCGTAAATATGTATCTCGTTGCCGTTGCAGTTGGTCGAGCTTGCCCAAAGGAATAACGGAGTTTATTCCACTAACTATATGTACTTGTAAGAAAATCCAGTTGATCATAAAAAATTCTAAGTCGTGCTATAGGAATATCACGTAAAGATATCGTGCACAATATTCATGAACCACAATTCATCAGGACATCGTAAGATACAAGTGGATGCAAATTACTGGATGTTGTTGTTAATGTTGTGAATAATAAGTTAGACTTAATCTTTCAAGCGGAACACGTTAACTGAAACAGTGATACAACAACTATGACGACCGTCCAACGCATCTTTATTAGGCAAACAGTAAAAGTCACCCGAAACTAATTACAGCACCTTTAGCGCTTTAAGCCCCAATAGTGACAAGCGTCTAATTTCTCCTTACAATATCCTTACTTGATCAAACATACAGGTCACAAGAATAAAGGAAATGATCACCAAACATAAAATGTCTTGATGTTTGTGCAAATTCTCTCAACTAGTACCATAAAACTGTATGGAGAACACTAAGGAGATTATGCATTGCACTGGAGCTTAAGAGCAAATGTTGCCAAAAATCAAACATTTTCAAAATATTGTGGCAACATCTCAAAATCAATTCCGCTCATATTCTTATGTTAGACAGACCTTAATGTGAAACAAATCACTGCATAGTTCGTTTGGCTGAATATCGATTTATTTTAAAGAAAATCGATATTAACGGGATTCGCTCAAAATACCGCTTTGAAGCTCAAAATTTAAGGTAAATCTCGAAGCTTCGCGTAACAAAATGAAGCATTCCAGGGCAATAAAAATTATCAAAACTTGTAGAACGATGCTTAGATATAAGTCAAAAGCAATTTCAGCAATTTCTGCTCATTTATTTACGAGTTCTGTTTAAATTTATCCGACATACTTTTGACTAGATAAAAAGTATATCAAGTTTAACCTCTAAAAAAAGTATGGGGTACCGAATATTATTCGTCAAGAATCTGGATTTCAAGAGGAGAAGGGATGTTCTTTTTCCAACTAAAAGGATTTTTGGGGGAAATTTATTGACGCGATGTTATAGAATTTTAAAGTTGGCCGGACAAAATGCGTTGACTCAAGCGATCAGAAAAGTCAGCCTAATTAATTCATTGTACACATACACAAACAACTTCACGTTTACCGCAGGTTTTGATCAGCCAACAACCGATTTTAACACAAAAATCTTCTAACCTTCATGTTGCTGTATCACTGATGAGAGCTGTGGTCCTTGTTCATGATATAATTCAAGCAAACTGCAAGGAAACTTGACAGGATATCGCAATTTGCCATGCTGTTTAACCGAACATCCGCCGTTTTTGATGTGAGAATTCTCTTTTCCTATTTTTGTTAGAAAACAGGCTTATGCCTTTCCTTTGAAACTAGCTCTGAACTGAACAGCGAAACAAGAAGTCGTTAATACAAAAACATCTGTTACGTACGTACTTTGGGTGATGCCCATTCTCGTCCCCAGAGCCCACGATCCTTTTGGTCTGCGCCAAGGATCGAGACCTCTGGCAGGGACCAGGTAACGCGCAAGCGCAATAGCTGCCTATTTTTGTAACCGATAGTAACCGTTATTGTTTCAAATTTCTGAGGCTGCGCACAAAAGCCGGAAGTCCGTGATTCGCGGACTTCCTGCTTTGGTCCCTGCTAGAGGTCTCGATCCCTGGCGCAGACCAAAAGGATCGTGGGCTCTGGGGACGAGAATGGGTGATGCCGCTAATTAATTCAGAACGAGTTTTAGTGAAATCGACAACTGCATGCATGTACCGCGGTAACGAAATTTTGGGTGCATCGGGTGACTCTTGGGGAATAAGGTTTAATTTTTTTTTTCAAATAAGCTATTTTTGTCATCCTACGTTTATTAATTTAAGGACTGAGCGAAGATTCCCAGTAGATTGGTTTCGATGAGCACTTTAAAATGCGTGAAACTGAAAAAAACGTACGTTGGCTGCGTGACATTAACCCGAGAGCTTTTTCCTGGTGGGCAGGGCGAAGGGATTTGAAAAATATATTCTCTGTTGGTTTTCCAAGAGGTAGCACAGTTAATGAACGCTATATTAGGTACTATGGCTGGATTAAAATACAAAGTCGGACATGAAAATCTCCTTTTCGGTCTGAGAATGTTTTTTTCTTTTTGTTTAGGGTGGGGCGGGGTTTGGACTAAAGGTGTTTGAAAAGACGTTTAAGAGAATACTAAGTCGACTGATTGTAAGTGCCCGGGTGAAAGTGATAGTGTAAGTAAACGATTCTTGGCATTAAGGGATTTTCAAATAAAGCAAAGCTTTTCCATGTCTTGTTTCAGAACTCACCTAACCCCACCTTTAATGTATCAATTATGCAGAAGTGAAACCTTTTGCTATAAAAACATCACACAACGACTTCAAGCCAGTCACCTGCATGTGAAAAAGCTTTGTTCAGTAATTATAAAAGCGGATCGGAAAGGAATTTGCAGGTTCTCGATTTTCCGAAAACTGGCTTTAACAGACCCAAAAGGCTCCCATTAGAACTACTTAGTCCGTGCCTGCACCCTTTCCTCATGCGTTTTAATATTCTTTAAAGGCATCTTGAGGTGACTTGGACATCTAATTCACCCTCATATCAAGGTCTTCGAAGACCTTTAAGAGTGATAGCGGGTCGTTACAAAATGACAGTTTTGAGGACTTAATTTGTAATTAAGGCTCGCTTGTAATTATTATCTTGGATTTATCTTTCCCTTTTGTTTAACCGATCAACAGACCGACCGACCCACTTTCGCGAGGAAGGGGTCGATGGGTGGTGGTGGGGGGGGGGGGGGGGGGGCGGCGGTTTGGAAACCTACTCAAGGGGAAACCTTTTCATGTTGGGGGGATTAAGGGTTCAAACTTCCCCCTTCTCTTAGTATTCAACCCTGGCTGCGCTCTCATTTTGTCGGCTCACGTTCTTCGCGTTTTCGTTTGCAAACTTTATGCCTCGGCCAAACTCATTCAACATTATTCAACAATCTTGAACACAACTTTGTTGTGCGATGTTGAACAAGGTGGGCAAACGAATTCAATACTTTTGATCACACCTGAAAAAGTTGAATCAATGTTTAAAATACAGAACTTCATTGCACAGGGTGGCACACCTGAGAACAAAAGAAAAGTCGGCAAAATTGTGAAACATCCTTAAGCTGGAAGGCCAAACTTGTTTTAAAAATTCAACAGTGTTGATCGGTGTTGAATAGAACTTTGAACCCCCAGTTAACCGTTTTGTGGTTTTCTTCACTGTTGGGGAAGCTTTAAAAAAAGACTGCACGCATTACAGTGTCAGTCGAGTAGAGTGGGTTGTGTTTTCTGGCAACAGGACGAAGCTCTTAACAATCTTGCAGATCATTAAATTTATTCCCTGAGAACCAGTACGAGTTTTGATTTCTTATTAATGTCTATTCTCCGTAAATAAGCGTTTGTGCGTTAAATCTACACTAGCACGTAAATACGAACAAGAACCAGGTAAAAATAAAAAGGAGGTTTTAAGGTATCACCACTGCCTTATTTGAAAGTCTTTGAATACCAGGAATCGCTACAATCAGTCGATTCAGTGTTCTCTAAAACTTCTTTCCCCGAACCCTATAGCCCCAGCCCCGCCCCACCCTCACCCCAATAAAACGAAAAAAGAATTTAAGACTGAAAAGGAAATTTGCATGCCTGACTTTGTATTTTAATCTAGCCATAGTATATAATATAGCGTTCATTAACTGTGCGACTTCTTGGAAAACCAACAGGGAATATATTTTTAAAACCCCCTTTGCCCTGCCCATCAGGTAAAAGCTCAGCCTCGGGTATGTCACGCAACCAACGCGCGCTTTTTTCAGTTGCACAGATTTCAAAGTACTCATCGAACCCAATCTACTGAGAATTTCGTTCAGTCCTAAAAGTAGTAAGCGTAGGAAGACAGAAATAGCTTATTTGAAAAAAAAAATTAAACCTAATTTCCCAAAGTCACCCGATTGCAGTTGTCGATTTCACTAAAATCTCGTTCTGAATTAATTAGCGGCATCACCCAAAGCACGTAACAGACTTCTTGTTTCGCTGTTCGGTTCAGAGCTAGTTTCAAAGGAAAGACAGCTTATGTACAACACCTTAAGCCTGTTTTCTAACGAAAATGGGAAAAGAGAATCCTCACATCAAAAACGGCGGATGTTCGGTTAAACAGCATGGCAAGTTGCGATATCCTGTCAAGTTTCCTTGCAGTTTGCTTGAATTTTATCCTGAACAAGGACCACAGCTCTCATCGGTGATACAGCAACATGAAGGTTAGAGAATTTTGTGTTAAAATCGGTTGTTGGCTGATCAAAACCTGCGGTAAACGTGAAGTTGTTTGTGTAAGTGTACACTGAGTTAATTAGGCTGACTTTTCTGATCGCTGGAGTCAACGCATTTTGTCCGGCCAACTTTAAAATTCTATAACATCGCGTCAATAAATTTCCCCCAAAAATCCTTTTAGTTGGAAAAAGAACATCCCTTCTCCTCTTGAAATCCAGATTCTTGACGAATAATATTCGGTATCACATACTTTTTTTAGAGGTTAAACTTGATATGGGCTATTCCATTTAATATCCGCACCCCCCCGGTTGAGGAACAGTGGAATTCTGCAGGGGTAAGGGATAAAAGTGGTGGAATTCTTCAGGGGTAAAGGCCAGAAGCTGAGGAATTCTTTAGGGGTAAAACCCATATTATAAGTGGAAATCTTCAGGGGTAAACAGAGATTTCATGGAATTCTTCAGGGGTAAATCCTTTTTTGTGAAATTCTTCAGGGGTAAACCCATTTTTTAAGGAAGTCTTCAGGGGGAAACACTTTTTAACGGAATTCTTTAGGGGTAAGAGGTCAGGTCCTCAACCGGGGGGGTGCGGATATTAAATGGAATAGCCCATATACTTTTTATCTAGTCAAAAGTATGTCGGATAAATTTAAACAGAGCTCGTAAATAAATGAGCAGAAATTGCTGAAATTGCTTTTGACTTATATTCAAACATCGTTCTACAAGTTTTGGTAATTTTATTGCCCTGGAATGCTTCATTTTGTTACGCGAAGCTTCGAGATTTGCCTTAACTTTTGAGCTTCAAAAGCGGTATTTTGAGCGAATCCGTTAATATCGATTTTCTTGTAATAAATCGATATTCAGCCAAACGAATTATGCAGCGATTTGTATCACATATGAGCGGAATTGATTTTTGACCTGTTGCCACCAAATGTTTGATCGTTGGTAACATTCGCTCTTAAAGGGTTAAGCCACACAATAAAGCACGTAAATTCAGCTCTATAAACCTCAGCTGCGGTTAAAAATGGCTGCCATTCTCTCTTAAGAATCATTTGCAAACGAAAGGTAAAGGCTTTGTAGATTTTTAGCCCCAGAAAAGGGGGGGGGGGATGTACTCCTCATGGGAATCTATACAGAGTATTTAAGGAGTGTCCGCCCGCAAAAGTTTATACCCGCTGAAACCTAATCAATTCAATACAGAAAAAAAACATGCTTATGTCACCGATTTCAGACTTTGTAGAACTGACTCCTGTATGCAGTTAAGTTCAGTTCATAAAATGAAATAATTCTTTGTTACGTTTAAGGTTTTGAAACAGAAATCAAGTTGTTGTAGTTCCGATTACTCACTGGAATAGAAAATTTAAATGAAATCTCTCAAAAATGAAAAAAGGAAGGAAAAAAAAACAGCGTCCAGATCACTCCACTTTGATCACCCAAACGGATCTACGACGTCACAATTTGCAAAGTAAAACTGGCGCATTTGTTTTTCATTGCGGTACATAAGAACGGTAGTGTTTACCGCGCGCCCAAGGAAATCCTTCCGCTATGATCTCTGATACCAATCGTATCTTCTCAGAATTGTCCGTCACGCTTTCAAATTCGTCAAACACCGTTTGCACTTGCATCTGTGCTTCCTCTTTGGCCAGCTGCTCGATCCTCGAGTTGAACAGCTTGATTTGTTCTTCCGCCAAATTATAGACATAGTCTTCGTCGTTTTCGATGGACGAATCTGACTTTGTGCAGCAACGGTCGAGAGAAATGGCGATGGTTCCAATTAGGAGCACGACACTGATAACAGAAGAAAGGCGATGATCTGCGACTCTGTTTCGGCGGACTGGAATTCTGGCACGATTGCAGGCTCTGCAAGACGATATGCTGTGTTTAAACCCGGGAGAACTTCCTCTTGGTTGAGACGAGCTTCTAAAGGACCAAGTTTCGAGCAAAAGTAGTATTCCGTATCAATAAAAACCAAATATAGCCACGTGAACGGCGGTAAAATGCACAAATATACGAACTTGCGCGAGTGCTTCCAGACAATTCCACGTTGACGTTTGGAAAAACAGGAGCATCCCGCCACGAACCTCCAAAAGGATCTTGATATCATCAACGCTAAACAAAGGAACCCCACGGCTGGTACATAATAGCTATAATAAAGAGGAGACTGTACAGAGTGTAGTGGCTTTCCGGGCATTTGAATACCGCCTTGTTCAGAAATTGTTTTAAACCTAAAACAACACCGAACAATGTGGTCTTTTGTAATGGAAGCGCGAGCTTCCTTATACTTTCTGTAACAGACGCAACAAAGCCAGATAGAACCCGCGGCCGTTCTCCTTTTTCCATGACACAGCAACTTCACTTACTCAAGCTTCGTCTAGTTAGACCATTTGAGTCAAACTGATTCAATATGTGAAAGACCCCCTATAATAGAAAATATAACAACATGGACAACTAACAACGCTTTAGTGTTATTGAGAATTGTTAACAGTGCCGTAATTAAGGATAAAATAGAAACTTTTTGAATGAATTGAGAAACGTAAAATAAAATTTAAAAAATAGACAAAAAACGTAATTAACAAAACAGAGCTCAAGGGCAATTAATTGGCACTAAGCGCGAGTAAAAAGCAAGTGCCACAAAAATGACCGGACTTGTTGTACTTTTCTACTTTGTTTCCTTGTGTGTTTTTTGCCAGTTAGAGAGCATAGTAAACCAAACTCAAAGCAAACCGTGGCATTGATAGTAAGCACTTCCAGTCAAATTGATTGTGAGAGGAGCTAATCAGACAATTTAACATGTACAACTAAAACGATTTTTTAAAATTGTACCAGGAATTGTTAATGAGATAACAGTGGTGCTATTTTTTCCCATTTTTGAAAGAATGAGTGTTGTGTAAATACGAAAAAAAATCAGCAAATTTTAAGCCAAACCAGCTAAACATAAATGGATCTGATTACAATGTACAACTAAAACCGTTTTGAGCAAGAACAATTGTTTCGCAGTTATTAACGCCGTAGTCAGTTTCCTTTGTTGCAGGAAACACTACTGCAATATTCAGAGCGGAGAATTGGTAAATTAACCAGACAATGAAACAAACTGATTCAATGGACAACCAATAACAATTAGACTTAAGGAGGAAGAAAACTAAATGGACTTATTTTAAAAATGACTAAATTCGAAACGACGTGATATACAGTCCTATTTAGAAAAGAAACTAAGAAGCTAAGAAAGAGTGCACATGATTCTTGGTTATCAGCGATTAAACAACGATAACTTAGCCAATCAAATTTGCGTATTTTCATTACACCGTCATTAATACCTACTAATAGTGTTTGCTTGTTAATATTTCAACATAGGAATCTATGTTGCTTCATTCATAAAGCCTTTTCTCGCCGCAAGCTTCCAATCCGATATGAAAGATGATCAACGCAGGGAATGGCAATCAAAGTATGGAAAATCTACCAATGAGTCACTTTATCAATTTGCCCTGGAGTATGTTGGCAAACCAATCAATAACATGCTGAGGTATTATTTTTGATATTGCAGGGTTGGTCTAGTTTGAGAGCGCTATACCTTGTTCCAGAGTTCAAGATGATAGGGACGGTAAAAGTAACAAAGCAGACGCGAACATTGGGAGGTATCGAGCGGACGTCGCGCTCTTTCTCCCTAGATCTTGAGCGTCTTTCGAGGGCGTTTGCTGTCTAGTGTTTTTTTTTTGGCCGTTTACTGAGAGCCAGGAACAGGATAAGTCTTTGTATAAAATGCCAATGTGTGCATTCAACTGAAAGCTAACTAGAAGTTGTAGCTAGCTACAGTAGTCGCAGTACTGGTGGTGGTTGTGGTGGTGGTGGTGGTGGTGGTAGTAGTAGTAGTGGTAGTAGTAGTAGTAGTTGTTGTTGTTGTTGTTCTTATAGAATTGATGTTATCAATAATGTCTCTGAACTGTTCTTAGCCTGTATTATATTTATTTCTTCGCAGATACATAGAGGGTGAACATATGCAGCACTGCGTACCAGATAGCGTTTCTTCGGGATTTGGTGACTTGCCTCTTTCCTACATTTATGAGAACGGCGCACAGACTCTTAGAGAGACCACTAAAAAGCTGCCTACAGGGGAAAGATTGGATGGAAAAAACTCCTACCTGAAACTTTTGCAGCATTTTACCACCAATTCACAGACCCCGGATGAAATTTACAAACTTGGCGAAGACATGCTTGATAAACTTTATTCTGAGGTATGAAACTCACGAGGCCTTCCCATGGTTTCAACCTCCTCTTGCTTTATAAACCTCTCTTGGATAGAACTCAATGTTTCCTAGTTCCCCGAAAATATATCTTCCTCTCACAGATTTCGATGTTGTCTAGTTCATAAAATTAAAGACATTCGTTCTCTCAAAGGATTCAACTTCTGCAATTTTGATAGAATATCTTCGAAAATGGCATAAAATTTATTTTCAATTGGTACTTAATTAATTTCTGTCTTTTTAGAGCGCGCCAGTGGCGAAGTGGATGTAATATGTTCAGTTCCTGCAATTTGTTGCTGGTATTCTTTTTTCTGCAAGCTTAATTAAGGAGCTCGTCTCCTGCGCGACATACAACACTGCCTCACGCGAGTTCTATTCAGTTGAATCGATTCATTGTTATTATTATCTGATTAAATCGGTGTAATAGGTGTTGGCCTTAGCCAAGAAGATTACCAAGGAAAGTGACCCAAACATAGCCAAACAAAAATTCATTACGCTTATCAGCGATGATAGCCAGTTTTACAACGATGGAGCGATCCCAGCCAATGAGTCAGACGCAAATGCGCATAAGATGTGCACTGATGTGAAGAGTGCGGAGATGTATTGTCCGAAAAGAACTGTAGCTATGAAAAACTGGTTTGCCCATACTAAAGAGGTGAGAAGATGAGAATAATACACAAGTGCTCGACATGACTGCCAAAAGCAGTTGCTAAAGGCTGCAGGGAAAGTGTCACAAATTGGCAGCAAAATTTGCGAGCGCGGTAAACCGCAAGAAATAAGATCATACGAGTTAACCATCTAAGGAAGACCGACTATAATTTTTTGATTAACTAAGCAATTCGTCCCCAATATTGTTTGAGGTTCGGGCCCTATATGCGTTTTTTTTTTACCACTGTTGGTCTTTTTTCTCTATGGTTATTTAGTTTGTTATCTAGGTTGTTGTCTTGCAAAATGGCTTTTGGAAACCGGATGGAACAGCAGAAAAACGTTATTGGAGGAATTTAACATTAATAAGTTTTGCTCGGCTTCGTAATTGTAATTGCTTTCGGGCAATTAACGCCATCTATCTCGCCATGATGTACGTTTATCTTCAGCATTCGGAAATCTCTGAAAAACGTGACACTGCCCCCACCCCCTCCCCCCCTTACCCAAAACATTTTCAGCAATCTTCGTGTACCTTCGAAACATGCAGAAAATCTTTGAAAATAAGCGTAAAATGTTTGGAATCCCACTTCTCCTTCTCGTAACGACTGACATTATTTTAAATTATTCGCTTCACAGATGTTAGCAACTCTTGATTACGAGACCGCTGACCTGTTTCATTTTACTGGTCCTTACCAATCTACCCCAAGCTGCCCCATTAAATTAGAGATGGACTTTAACCCATCAAGTGGCGTACCATTCTACATGCAGTCCGATGCCAAATGTTCCAAGGTCGCTTCGTATAACATGCCATTTTTCCTGGACAAGCCTGGGCCCAAGTATGAATTAGTGTCATTGGCGGCGCATGAAGCAAGACCTGGGCATCACACTCAGGTTAGACCTTACTACAGTTGTCAAACTGTCTTTTTTGTCAATTAAAATAATATCTGTGTATTTGCGAAAAAAATAATAATAAGAAGAAGCTTTTTAACCCAAATTTGACATGTATGTATACAACGTTCAAATGCGTTGATAGGATGATGTAGCTGGAGAGCGCGAACGTCCCTGGCGACAGTTTGAGATCATCGCAGGCTACAGATGATCAGATAGGACGTCAGCTCACCACGCCACAAATGATACCCTTTATCAGCAAATTGTAAGGCTTTCTGAATAGCTATCTTAATTCGCCCTGTGTCCCTGAACACGAGGTGTATTTATTTTACAGGTGCAAGGTTACACAGAGCACTTTCTTGACTCATGCGAGGGCCCTATTGGCTGGATAGCAGCCAGCACACTTTACCTTGCATTTGCAGAGGGCTGGGCACTGTATGCAGAGAATCCGCTGATCCCAGAATACACCAAGATATATGAAGTTGATCCTATCAGCAAGTATGGAATGTTAAAATGGCAGGTATGTTCAGTGAATTCTATGGAAAGCACTATAATATATACAAAACATTACCACACGATGCGATACCAAGCGATAGATATAGAGTGTGTTCGCAGCGGCCATGCTGGAGGAGAAAAACAGTAGAATTCCTTTCCATTGGGAAAAAGTTTTATTTTTATGCAAATAGTTCTTATTGTTTTGCTCCTCCAACATGGCCGCCATGAACACACACTCTATATTTTTACTCCCACAGGGCGAGTCAAAATACAAACAACGAGTAAAAAATATACGGCGATACTTCACACCGAAACATCTAATAAGATATTTCTTATCCAACTTAACCTTTTTCAACCTTTTTCGGTAACTTGAGAGAAAACTACAAGTGTAACAGGATGAGGGCGAGCACGGTACTGTACAATAACCAACCGTACAATAACAAACTGTACAATATCGTGGGATATTTGTACTCGTTTCGCGCGCTTTCTGTACAATAATACAGTTGTATAATAAGATACGATACGACACGAGCATAACGCTTAGCGTTATGAATAGTTGTGTTCGGTTGTGTTCGCTGGATAGCTATAATACAGTACTGAACTGTAAGCTAGTTTCAACGTTAGCTAATTAAGTTTAAAGGAGATAAAAAGTAAAATTAAGAATGAAGCTTCTCGGAAGCGTATAAAGTTGAATGCGAAATGAAAACAAGCTACTTGTCAAAAATTAGATCAAATCGTCGCAACTAAAGACCCATACCCACTTCCGTGAATCGTTGTTAAAGTGCACCTAACCCTAAAATATTTTTTCCGCTAATATAAAACTTTGCACCTATTTCAAAAACATTAAGCCATTATTTGCAGTTTTTGACTTTTTTATGGGCTTCAAAACTTACGCAAACTGCTTTGCATGCATGTTTACAAAGACTCAAGGAGATGCAAATCAGTTTGTGATGTCACATGGGGAAAAGACCAATTTCCCTTACTAGCTCGGTCATATAACTGATGATGGTTAGATTTCGTAACTTTTACAGCCTATAAAAAGTCAATATTGAGGGGGATTTCGTAAAAAAATAGGCGCAATGCGTTTCGAAAAGGTGGTAAGATAAATTTTAGCGAAAAAAATTGAGGGGTTAGGTGCACTTTAATTATTACTCTTTTATTTCGTAGGTGTGGAGAGCTTTACGCTTAATGATGGACACGGGACTTCATTATAAGGGCAAGACACGGGCATGGGCGCTGAAAATGTTCGAAGATTACGCATGGGACACAAGTGACGTAGCTAAAAAGGAAGTGACCCGCTACCAAAGCCTGCCGGGACAGGCTGTCACTTATATGATAGGACAGCTGGCAATCATGAGACTGAAAAATGAGTCTAGCATGAAACTGAAGGACAAATTCAACATCAAAGATTTCCATTACCAGGTAAAGTCATAGCGCCCAACAGGTGCCCGGGTGGGGAGAGACAAGCTTTTTGTATAAGGATACAGCAAGATGCAATGGAGACATTTGTCACGCGGCTACTTCTTAGAATAAAAACAAAACATTTCCCCCGTCTAGCCTGGCAGTGAAAGACTTGGACTAGTTGGAAAAACAAAGCTTTTATTCTCCAGGGACTCAACATGGCGCCGTGTGACGAAGGTCTATAGGATCGAGCCATCGGCTTTTAGAAAGAGATTCTGATTCTCTAACCACTAGACTACGACATCTCCTCAGTTAAAGGGGCTTATTGTCACGGACATTTTCAATTCCTTTAAATTAAAATATGTAGCCAAATGGTAAGCCGTGACTTTGGTCGTGACATTTTCATTTACAAGTCTTTCTTAACTACACTCCTTTTGACAACTTGCTACACAATTTTGACGACTTTGCGACGTTTTGGAGAAACATAGAAATCCAATTTTGCCGGCAAATCATATGCCGATTGCGGCTTCTGCAAACGCATGACATAATGGACCTTAAGTGAAACAGAATACACCTACTATAAATCCTTCTTGAGGCCCTAAGGCGGGAATTGGTGACTGGGAGTGGGAAAATAGTAGCGTATAATGGGAATGGGAAAGATGTCCTATAGAGTTTACAGACCATTTGAAAGTCTTGTTAAGTCCCTTAACACATAAAAATGCAACAAAACAGTCCTTAAGAAGACCTAAAAAAAAAGCAAATTAGCAGATATCAAACAAGTGTAGTTGCGACCTGATTTAGGCTATGAGTCTAAACTGCATTTATTGAAATCATTAATTTGGTTGCAAAGCGGTAGACGTTCCCACTATGAACAGGTCAAATTTTATCTTGCTTGCATTAGAGCAAAAGTAAATAAATAAATAAATTTGGTTAATTGTTATCATTTTGACCACTTATAAAAAGCATTGGGATTTGTGCCACTGGGGATGAGATTTGTGGTAACAATTGGACTAGGAACTGGGATTTGGGCACAATTTGGGCTGCGAAATGGAATTTGAACACCCCACCCCCCCCCCCCGCGCCTCTCTTGAAGCTAGCATTAATAGAGTTTACCTGCAAGATTGACTTAATTGTATTTTTATTTTTTAGGTTCTGCGACAGGGTCCTTCACCTCTAAGCTACCTTGACGACAGCGTAAAGAAATACATTGCGTGTGTCCAGGATAGACAGGGAAAAGGCTGTGATGAAGTTATGAACCCGCCAACAAAGACATCCCGAGGGTCTCCTAGAAGAAATGTGTTTACGGACGCAGGACTGACACCATGGGTTGTGTGACGATAGCACATTAAGCCAATGATTGCCGACTTATGTTTTTGATCATATCTTGTAATCACATAGCCTCCGTTTGAGTCTCTTTTGAAGGCATCGGTTTGTTATCTATGAGGCCACGGATCATTATATACTACTCGTTTTATATGAATATTAATCCAAACATAGGGTACTACTCATGACATACGTGCCCGCACCAACGATAATTATATCCTTGCACAAGTAATTTAAAAGGCAATTTGTGTGCTGCGTCTGCCCGCTTCGCCAGAGCCTGTAACATTTGAATTTGTATTGACAGTTTTTTTAGTTTTTAGGATTTTTAGCGGCACCCAACAATATCTATCATTAACAAATTGACGTCAGTTTTTTATGCGTTTAATGATGATAAATTTCGTCATAACATTGTTTCGTCATAACAATGGTTTCTTCAATTTAAACCCATAAATTTTAGATGATTTCCTCGTTGAAGACTTGTAGATTTGTGGTACAATTCTCGCCTCATCAAGAATGCAGCGCTGAAAAGTTTGACGAAACTTTTGCTGATTGCGTCAGCTTTACGTGTTTCATCCGTCTGTACTCTTATTGGCAATAAAAATTAGCCAATCAGCGCGCGAGAATTCGCTCAGTTATTGTAAAAAACAACCTGACAAAATTTACACCTGGCGTTTAATATCTACACTGAGACACTACGTTCTTTTTAGTTTATAGTTAGAAATAAATATTTACGCTTACGTTAAAAGTCACAAGTACGCCTTGCGTGTCATTTCTTAAGACTTAAACAGTAAAAATCACATGGATCAGACAACGTTTTCTTGTAATGTTAAAGAAGACTGTGCAGAAATTGTAAAAAAAAAAGGAAACTCTTCGAATTCTCCTTTTATAGCTCCTAGCCAGTCTTATAAAAAGAGAGAACGAAAGTGACTTATGAGGAGCGCTGAAAAACGCAAAGAGTAGACTGCGAGTAGTCTCTAATTTTGGCGATTGTGATTGTGGGGCGGGCAAAATACACACGCGCGCGCGCGAAAGTTCGAGGTCCCCCTCAAAATTTCGCGCGCGCGCGTGTGTATTTTGCCCGCCCCACAATCGGCATCGCCAAAATTAGAGACTACTCGCAGTCTACGCAAAGAGCCAAATGATGTTTAATCTTAAAACCTCGCAGACCTACGCTTACAAAAGCCTGGTTTCCCTACCGACTATAAAGGTGATGAGAAGAAAACGATCAAAAATTGTTGAACGGCTAGAGTAACTTCGTTAGTTTTCGTTTTGCGACATTGAATTGAAAACCGATTCAAGAAAGAAAGTACGTTACTTAATACTTAAAGACACTAAAAGACAATAGAATCACGTGTGTAAAACGTGACAGCTTGTCCTTTCAACGAAAATTGATTTTAATTGGCGAGTTTACAAGAGAAAAGTTAGAGAGAAAGTTAGCAATAAGATGTCAAATCCTAGCAGGGTAATTGACACATCTCCCAGCAGTATAATTGATCAGTACGTTATAGATAATAGGCAATATCTTTCTTTCGTTTCCTGTTAAGGAAGGGAGAGGGGGGGAGACGGGTGTTTAAACCTCCCTCGACCCGTACCCTTTTATCTCGATTCCTGCCTTATTTTCGTTGCCTCCTGCCTCTTTGCGTTCTTTCCATTGCGACATATTGCGTAATTTCCTCCATTTCTGCCCCATCCCACCCCTTTACTCCCGCCTCTCCTACACTTCCCGCCCCCTTTTCTTCCGGGCTCCCGCCCCCGTGGCCCCCTTCAAGTTCCCGACAGATACCACGCGCGTTTTGCATGGTTGAAAGCTATTTGACATATCTCTATGAAAACATTAAAAATTACTTAGAAAGTTTATATAATAGAACAAATAGAACAGTTTAACCAAATTTCTCGTTTCCTTTAGTACGGTGACAATCGAGAAAGTTTGGAAAAACTTGAAACATTTGTGTAACTACTCGCCATAGGATGTTGGTCCCACGGCTTCTCTTTCTATGCTCTTTCAAAATTCCCCTTACGTTACTCCCCAATCCCTCCCCGAAAAGATAGGGCCTCGGTGAAACGTATCCAAATCATCCGACACCTGAACACAGCTTTGTTGTACAAAGTTGAAGGAGATACCCAAAGGAATTCAACAAGGTTGTTCACACCTGAGAGAAAAAGAACATTTACGTCAACGTCATTCTACAGGGTGGCCAAACACGTTCAACACTTTGAACTCAACAACGATGAACGGTTTTGAAAAGCAGCATTCGTTTTTCCGAGGCCTGAAACACGCACAACGTGAACGTTAGCCTGTGTTGAAAGTGTTTCCATAGGCTTTTCTACCCATTCGAGGCATTTTTTCGCTTTTTGGCCGTGCAAAAATTGGGACGAGCGCAAAAAGTGGAAAGAGCGGGGGGAGGGAAGGGCTCGCCCCAATTTTCGCGCGGCCAACAAGCGAAAAATGCTTCAAACCTGCAGAAAAGCCTACCGGAACGCTTACAACGCAGGCTACGTGAACGTAGGCTGCCTGTGAGTTCTTTAGAAAATTTTGAAGGAGTGATAGTGGAAGTCTTGTTGTGAATTTCGTTGATTTAGCATGCTTTCCTTCTTCTTTGGAGCTCGCAGTATTTCCTCGCAGTCTGGATGACTGTCATCATCTTTTACACACGCTATGTACTTGCGAATGCTTTCTTTAAGATAATTCAAAGGCGATGGACCACGCCTTAGAACCTACAACAAAAAAGTGACACAAAAAATTTTAATTGACAAATTAAAAACGAACTTCGTAAAGTTTCTTCTATTCTGCTTCGTCGCTGTTAAACTGAGTGTTTCAATGAAATTACGACAAGAGGGCAGAGCAAGCGACGTAAACATAGAAGGTATTAAAACGCCCTTAAAGTTTCCTTCAACGCAGTCACTTAAAATCACCCCAAAATGGCACCAAAATGAGACGTGCAGAGCGACGGGTCTTTTCTAAAAGAGATGCACGTAGTGGGCGTTGACTAGTAGAACTGGTTTTTTTTTCTTAAGTAATGGTCCTAGTAAGAACTAGGCAACCCAACGGCAAAGAATGTAGAAAGGTGTTAATTGTGATATTGTTGAAACGGTCCACCTCATTGGCTAAAACATGAAAATCTACTATCACTTCATCAGGTAGCGCATTTATTTCTCTCTAGTTTACTTATTGATTCCCTTTTAGTGAAAACTATTCTGAGTTTTAATGCAGCAAAATTTCTATGTGGGAAACATGGAAAATTAGAAGCTTTTCTTGGCCATTGTTTTGGAGTCTCATGATTGGATAAAATCTTGTAACACAAAAGAAATATCGCTTTAAAATAAAGTTTCAGTACCTTTTATTTCAAAAACGTGTTGTCCATAGGTTGATGTATTCTCAGTAAGAAAATCTAAACAATCTTATGTGGGGAAAGCGAAATGTCGCAGAACAATAGAGGATTGCTTAGTTCTTACACACATTGTTACTTAATTTAGAATCTGACCGACTGGGTTTTTGATAATCTCGAAGATTCTTGCTTGTTTATTTGTTTGTTTTTTCAGAAAAATCCCCACACCAATTTAGCTTCATATGCAAATTTGTCCATTTCGGATTATGTGCTGTTTTCTGTAGCACTGTCTCTTAAATTGTCCCCTAAGTGTATCCATTTGCTAAACACAAATTATTTAGAGTAACTTGTGATCCATAAACTACCTGAAAATGGAAGTCTTTCAAATTGAACTTCGTCCCTAAGGCTTTCTCCGCTTCTTCTTTCAGTTCCATGATTGACAGCTGCCCTAGCATATAAGTGACTGCCTGTCCTGGGATGCTTTGGTAGCGAGTTACTTCCTTCTCGACTTTGTCACTTGTATCCCATGCGTAATCAGCGAATACTTTCAGCGCCCATTCACGTGATTCGCCTTTAAAATGCAATCCTGTATCAACCACAAGCCTTAGGGCGCGCCAAATCTGTAGCAATTACATAAATAAAAAAATAAGTAACTACTGCTCCATGAAAGTGAGGAGACTATGTTATCGTGTATGAAACATAATGATATATTTACATAAATGTTCATTTGTTCAAAATGATCTACCTACACTTTTAATGCAGTCCACCTTTCCTTACTTGAGCAATGCTCAGTGGCAAATAAATGGGTTCAACAGAAACTTCCTTAACCCTATTCAGACAGGGCATTTTTTGGTCTTCTGGGAACAAAAAGGGGGGAATAACTCCGAGAATATTAAATCCACAAAAACGACACTTGAAGGGCAGATGATACATCCGAAAACGTTTCCTTTGAGGTGAGCAACATGAGCTGATGACGTCATTTTACGTAAGAATTACGTATTTTTTTTTAAACGGCGGCCATTTTGGATCCACCATTTTGGATTTCTTGAATTTTCCGAAAACCTCCGAAATGTACCAAAATTGACCAAAAAGTAGTCAAAATTAAACTGAAAGAACACTAAAACGGCGTAAAAATTTAAGCCGGTTACGGCAAGAAAGTTATAAGAAATTTGCTACACCAAATTGTTCCTAGATAAATTTTAGAAAAAAACCACGACGTTTGATGGCTTTAGCTTGCAGTTTAAAAAATTATAAACGCCCAAAGTCCGCGCGGGCAGAATCGCCCCCCCACCTCCCTATCCCCCTACCCCCCCCCCTCACGGTCTGAATACGGCTAATATCAACGCTCTTATTTAGTGGCCACCTAAACCATACCTGCCATTTAAGCATGCCATACTTGGTCAGCGGATCATCCACATAGGTGTCCGTATACTTCGCTATCAACGGATTTTCCGCGTAAAGCGCCCATCCCTCAGCAAACTCCAAAAAGAAGGTGTTCGTCTGAATCCATGAAATGGGGTCTTGACAACTGTCTTGGAAATGCTCCACGTAACCTTGGCTCTGGAATCGATTACAATTGAAGCGTTTGTGAATAAACGTGTCTTTTTTTTCACTTATTTATCACTAACGTTATTGTAAATGGTTTGAACCCAGGAGTCATATCATAATTCGGTAAATTGTGATCGTCTGGGTGAGTGTAGTCCTGAGAAGGACTGTTTGAGAAGACATTGACTGACGTTTCGACAACCTGAGCGGAAGTAATCATCAGAGTCAAGTGAACTGTGAATCGTCAGTAGAGGTTATAAGTCTCTGATCGTTGTCCTGATTGGTCGACGATCTCGTGATGTTATTGCTCTTCTGTCAGTTAAGCCGTGATGTTATTGGCTGTGAAGACTATTAAACGTGATTGGTCCGTTTTGATCCGTCTTTTGTTAGTCAAATGTCCGTTGGTCTATTGTTAGTCAAATAATTCGGTTTGTCTACTGTTTGTCTGTCTTGTTATTATCGGCAATCAGTCGTTTGCAAGGTGCAAGTAGCTGTTGGCAACGGTTCAGTGGTGTTTGTTCTAAGTTATTAAACCAGCTTTCCAGAGTGATTCGTTGAAAGTAGTCCTTTCTGTAGGTAGCGCATTCAGCAGAGTCCCAGTCGATTTTGTGGTTTGTTTTTATATGGTGCTCAGCAATGTGATTGTTGATATCACCATTTCTAGTCGCTCGTTTGTGTTCAGTCAGTCGGACATTCAAATTCCTGCCGGTCTCACCAATATAACGTTGTTATTGACGCCATTGTCATCACTACAATAATTAACATCGAAAATGAAATGCATGTTTTATCTCCAGCGGATGGCAGAGTATTGGTTTGAAAATTTTCTTCAGTGTATACTCTGTGTAATCTGGCAGACTGGTCAGAATTACTTGTGAGATTTTTATTTATTTATTTTTTCAATTGTTGCTGTACAACCTTTAAAGGGCTATGGTAAGGGGATTTGGCTAGCGTTTTGCCAAAACTGCGCTAGAATTATGATTTCGCTCCGTCACTCACACACAAAATGTTTGTTAAAAAACACCAGGAGGAAGAATATGAAGCGATTTTTCGCAAGGAGGCCAAACAACAGTAAGTCTTAAATGATTTTTGCGAGACAAAACCGTAGAACTTGAAAAAGTTGGCCAACGTTTTCAAATTGTAATCAATTTTCAAACTGGCCACCTATGACAAAGACACTTACATTGTCAAATATAAATAGTATCATTGCACTAGTACAGTGTTATTGAACAAGACTGTACCATTATTTTCAGGCTTTCATTAACGTAAATATGACTTTCGCTTTTTTGGCGATGTGCTAGTTAAACAGCCCACTTCGTCCCATTCATTTGGTTTCCCCCTCATCCGGTGAGGGTGC
Source organism: Siderastrea radians (assembly GCA_964017195.1). Lineage (NCBI taxonomy): Eukaryota > Metazoa > Cnidaria > Anthozoa > Scleractinia > Rhizangiidae > Siderastrea > Siderastrea radians. The sequence goes on from OZ024895.1 coordinate 18,029,201, forward strand.
GCAATCAAATTATAAAATACTGTGTCGCGTAACAAACGTTTCAGAGCACAGATAGCAAGAGAAAAGGAAGGCAATCGCCGTTGTAATATATCAGTGGCTTCGTCTAATTCTTAACCTGACCTGCGTGTAGTGCCCAGGCCTTGCCTCGTGCGCGTTTATGGTCCACTCTTCGTTCTTGGGCCCAGGTCTTTGCATAAAGAAAGGGATGGTGTACTCTGGGGGCTTAGAACACATGGGGTCACTTTCTTGGAAGGTTGGAGCGGCAGAAGAGGGGTTGAAGTTTGGGACGAGACGAATGGGGCAGTTTGGAGTGGACTGGTAAGCACCAGTGAAATGAAACATGTCGATTGTCTTCGGATCGAGTGTGGCCATAATCTGCAAAATAAACAATCACAATTGAAGGTATTAGTGCAACAAAGGCGAAAGCGACGCTTTTGCCCCCCCCCCCTCCCCCCCCCAAAAAAGGTTCAAACTTGCCTATTTTGTCTACGTTGATCTTTGTTTTTTTCCCCTGCCGGCTAAACCACTCTTTCCCAATGGTCCTTTTTTCCTACTACCTTCCTCCAAATCAATCTTCGCTATGTCACTCTAATAAAATGCTAACTCTGTAAGTCCTAGCTATAGTACATAGTCTTAAGGTGGCTCGATCGAGTTTTTGAGTGACGATACCTCTCAACTTTAAGCAACTAGTGTACCACAGTGAACAACCCAATAGAAAATCGATCGTTACTGCTGTCCTAGAAAAAGATGAAAGTTTTACATGAGGTACGTTTCATCGAAATCGGAGTTACCATAGCAACGTAATGACGTCATCCCCCGTTTTACATGAGAGCTAATTACTTGTCTCCAAGAGACAATTCTGGGAAGCGTTCGACTGGATCTTCGACCTGACATATTTGTCTTCACGTCTACAAAATTTGAAGAATTTCTATGAGAGAGTTTTCGAGAAATTTTCGGGTGAAGTTTTAAGGTGTTAAAAAACAACAAAAATAATTTTGAACTGTTATTGAAAAGTATGTCCACAGCGACTTGATGAAACAACATTGTGGTTTTAAATGAATGTTATGTCATCTAATTGCTTTATGTGAAAATTTCGGGGAAATTGTTCCATTTGATTTTTAGAAACGTTGGCTTGAATATGAATTGGTTTAGTGTGTTACGCGGCTTTTTTATCAAAAATCGACCCTACACTTATTAAAATGATTATGAATTAAAAAGCGGTAGATGAATTTTTTTAAAACTTTGCTTTCAAGGAGAATAATCAATATTCAATACAATCCCCGAGTCTCAAACTCATTGAAACGTTGTAAGGCTATCAATTTAAAGCCTAAACTCAGGAAATTATTGGACTGAATTTTACGCCAGTGGCTTGTTGCTCTTATTATGCATCTCCATTGTTTCGAATAGGCGTGCAATTGTAAATTTCAGTACATCATGAATTCATATAACGCTTGATTGCTTGCCGAATATGTTCCGAAAAACGTGCTAATGTATCAGGTCAGCATTACAATAACAATGGACAGGCTGACAGCAGTGAGTGCAAACCTCAAGGTTAGCAGTAAGCGCAAACTTCGGTTAGCAGTGAGTGCAAACGGAAAGCTGGCTGCTGTGCTCAGTCAGTGTTCCAGATAAATTTTTATGGCAAGGAGTCAACGAAAAATTTAAACAGGTCAGTAGACGTGGTCTCCCCCAATCTTATCCCAGTCTCAGCACGTTTTCGGAACATCTTCGGAAAGCAACGAAGCATTATATGAATTCATGGTGTAGTGAAATTTACAATTGCACGCCGATTCAAAACAATGGAGATGCATAATGAGAGCAACAAGCTACTGGCGTGAAAATCAGTCCAATATTTTCCTGAGTTTTGGCTCAAAATTGACAGCTTTATAACGTTTCAATGAATTTGAAACGCTGGGATTGTATTGAATATTGATTATTCTCCTTGAGGACAAAGATATAAAAAAAATTCATCTAACGCTTTTTAATTCATAACCATTTTAATAAGTGTAATGTCAATTTTTGATAAAAAAGCCGCGTAACACACTAAACAAGTTCATATTCAAGCCAACGTTTCTAAAAATCAAATGGAACGATTTCCCTGAAATTTTCACACAAAGCAATTAGATGATATAACATTCATTTAAAACCAAAATGTTTTTTCATCAAACCTTTGTGGGCATACTTTTCAATAACAGATCAAAATTGTTTTGTTTTTGTTGTTTTTTAACACCCTAAAACTTCACCCGAAAATTTCTCGAAAACGCTCTCATAGAAATTCTTCAAATTTTGCAGACGTGAATACAAATATGTCAGGTCGAAGATCCAGTCGAGCGCTTTCCAGAATTCTCTCTTGGTGACAAGTAATTGGCTCTCATGTAAAATGGGGGATGACGTCATTACGTTGCTATGGTAACTCCGATTTCGATCAAACTTACCTCATTTAAAACTTTCATCTTTCTCTAGGTCAGCAGTAACGATCGATTTTCTATTGGGTTGTTCACTGTGGTACGCTAGTTGCTCAAAGTTAAGAGGTATCGTCACTCAAAAACCCGATCGAGCCACCTTAAGCTTAAATCCTAACCTCATAATGTTAGGTTAAGATGTAGATCTCGAAATAAGGGTTAGGCTTATTTGAGGGGTTTCATAGAACAAGGGTTTTGCTTGGCAGTGTACATAGGTGGATATTATATTAAGCCTCGACATACGAGTCCAGCATTTCCATTCAACACCTTTTAACATCGTCAAATTCAACTTGTTAAACGTGTCTGGCCACACAGTTGAATGGTGATACTGATTAACCCTTTAAGCCCCAATAGTGATCATGATCAGCATCAAATTTCTCCTCATCATATCAGCGTATTATAACACATACAGGTCATGAGAAGTTAGCAAATGATCACCAAAGATGAATTGTCTTGATGTTTAAACAAGTTCTCCCAATCAGTGAGCAATAAGCTCTATGGAGACCACTAAGGAGAATTTGTATAATGACGTTGTTGTTGTGATGTTGAATATGTTTGAACGAGGCCTTACCTAATCCGACCTTAACGAACGGTACGAACGGCGACACAGCGGCAAAATGAGTGCGCATGCTCGGCTTTTTGGCGGGCTTCCGGTCATTTTCTTGTTTCCGGTTATGATCAGAAAGCTATTATAACAGAGAAAGTTCCAGTTTTGTGTAGTTTGTAACCAGAAAACAAGAGTCAGCGAGGTAAGGTAGTTTTGTTGAAAGGGTTTGAAACTTATACTCATACACTTTGCATATAGGGTTTGGTGCTTGCAACAAAAGTGAAAATTAGTTCGGAGCCGCTAAAGTTTGATTAAGCTTATTGTGTGGCTTGTGTTGGATGCAGCGCGTTCATAAAAAGGCAAGAAGAGAGAGAGAGGACCGAGACTTAAACTCTATTGTGTCCCAGAGATTATTCGTTTAATATATCAGAAGAGTTCACTCGGGCTGCTCAACTTCCAATGGACCGCACTGAAATCAAATTCGGAAACAACAACAGTTGCTCCGTCTTCCGAAAACTTGTTGACGATCACAAGCGCTGCGAAAACAGCCAATTCCATCAAGACTTTTCGCTGTTTTGGGATGACCTAGCAAATTCAAGTTGAGGTTACATTAGCACCGATACAACCATAGATGGTGTTACGAGCGCTTGCTAAGAAAGAAAAATTGTCACGCATCAGTTATAAGTTATAAACACTGGATCACAATTTTTTGAATCGCCTTCTTTCGGCTTGTATGAAGTAAACCTTCAGCGTGCTTCAGCTCTTAGAATCATGTGTGGTTATAGTTTCTTTCTTTTTGCAACGAATTTATTTCTAAAATCATTTTAATTTAAATTTATAGATTTGTAGAAAACTCTTCCAGTACTAGTACGGTCTGATGGCAGAACGCCGTGATCGAAGATTATATTTTGCACATTTATTCAATTACTTTGACGTCTCCAATCATATGAACTCTTTCCGTTCGGTGATTCTAGAGTAGTTCTCGCTTTTATTTCTTTATAAAAAAGAAAGCTTCTTGAAGTAACAAACTTTCCTCTCTTTGCTCTGTCTGTAAAAAGTCGACTGATTGTAAGTTTGAGTTGTGACTAAGGACACCTTGTCTAGCATGGAAACTGAACCAAGGAAAAAATAAGACTTCCCGATATTTGCCTAAAGGTTTCAGAATTTTATTTCTCCAGCTATCATGCCAATCCAAATTAATTAAGCACCTTAGAAATACGTGTAAGTAAGAATCAAGTCTATACTTCGTGGTGAATAAAGCAACCAAAAGTGTCGTTTCCTCAGCGGTCCGCATGTTGTTTTCGCTTTATAGCCTGAATTTCAGGCGAGTTTTTCTGTGGCTTTAATTCTGACTACCAGCTTTTGCAATCATCTTTTTCTGGCATACGGACTTATCCCGAGTTTAAGCCCTCAAACAACAGCTAGGTAATATACCTTTAGAAGAGGCGAAAGCTAGCACTGCTACGAAAAAAGAAAAAGCTTACCTGACACAATTCATGTTTCACTTACGAGCCATTGACTTCGAGCGAAAAATTTACCATGGTGGCGAAGACAATTAGTTTGCTAAAAAAGATATGTGGAAGAAGAGTCTCTCTAGGAACTGTCTTCAAGGTGAAAACCTCATCTGTTTCGTGACGGCCTTATCTCCGCGAAATGAAAACATATGACGGGAATTTTTATATTGCCACCATTTTCTCCCGAATGGTTTCTCTTGAATCCAGTCTCTCTGCTTGCGCCCGCCCGCGAAAATGGCGGGAACGAGTTAGCGCACGCGCAGTCCCGCTGCGGCCTTACCTCTCGAGCATGCGCAAACCAGTTTTGCATGGCATTCCAGCGGACTGGACAGTACTTCTTTGCGCCACTGATTGAACTGCACAGTTTGTGCGCGGTCTCATTTGATTCGTTCTCTGGAATTTCTTCCTTGTTGTAAAACATTTCCGATCTGTTCAATATCTTGATGAACTTCTCTTTTGCTTTGTCGGTGTTGTTTTCAAGGGTCACATGTCGAGTGAGATTTAGAACCTTTAAAAAAGAAAAGAAACAAGGCATTAGTTATAAGCAACGATCTGTGATAAGCTCGGTTTTCACTGCACATTGAAAACCTTGTGCGTTTCATTAACAAAAATCGTTTACGTGGGTTCTCTCTGGAAGCAAGCAAACAGACAAACAAACAAAAATGGTCGTTTATCATTTAACCAAAACTTTTAAAAATTTCGGTTGGAACATAAATGTAAAGACTATTTTGGTTTGCCTAAAAGGAGAATTTCTAGAATAAGCTTGTAAGGTAGTGTTGAAAGGTATTCTAGAATTCCCAAGCAGAATTTCCGGAAGGGAAGTGCGAGCATAGTTTCCTTTTTCTTTCAGATTCCGAGGCCGTTCGCCAATTTTGACTGTATAAATGGCTACTTACCCTGGTTCCAGGCTTTTCATGTCAATTTTAGTGAATAGAACACGACATGTCGCACACGGGAATGTCTACTTGGGGATTGTGAATCACCATAAAAAAATACTGAATAATCCCGAGTTAAAGAGCTACTAAGGCCACAGCTATTCATTGTGTTGAGTTTTACAGCTAGTGTGATAAGTGGGAAGATGCTGCGTCAGAGGGCAAGAATCCTTTTCTACACAAATCTATATTGTACGATTCATAACTTTTCTGCCATAAAAGCAAACTAACACAGTCATTCCAGGGTACCACACTTTAAAAAGCTTTTTTCATTGACGTGATCTTACTGTTTTACTCGCAAACCAAGCCAAGTATTAAGTTGGTCAAAGGGGGCAAGCGTTCTCCATAAAAATTTCTTAAATTTGTGCCACCCAGAACTTTTAATCTGGCCTTAAACTGAACCCAAAACAACTTAACTTTCCCGAAAAGCATATTTTATGTTCCTTTTTCACATGACATGTATACTGATTTCAGCCAAACAATTGATCGAGCCAAACAATGAAAGCTCTGGAACCAAACGGTTCCTGGCGTAAATTATAAACTTAGATTGCTACCGAGTTTCTTACCTCCGGATAACTTCGATTGATGATTGACCAACCGAGTTCATAGATTTCATCCGGGGTCTTCTCAGTAGTAGTGAAATACTGCAGAAGCTTCAGATATGTTGCTTTCCCGTCAAGCTTTTCTCCCGTTGGCAGAGACTTGGTGGTCTTTTGGTTAGTTCTTTTACCGTTGACGTAAATATAGTCCAGCGGTAAGCTTGCTAAACCGCTGGACAGGTTACTGGGGACGCAGTACTGTAAATGTTCCTCTTCGACATAGCTATAAAACGTAAGAAATGTGACTTCAAATTACATCTTAACCCTATTACAGTCAGTCAACGTCACTCGTGTCGAGTATTTTAAAGTTTAATGGAGTCCCCAAAGGTACGCGTAAAGTTTGAATGAATAATTCAAAATTGCAAAGAATTCAAAATAGTTGCAAAATGTCGAATTTCTGTGAAAGTTTTTCCAGTTTAAATCGAACAATGAAAGAATTAAGTCTTATTTCAGGAGGAGTTCTTCATGGAAACTGACGAATAGTATTGGAGACTCAACTCAAATCTTCAAACCGCTTCTCCCCATTTCCTTCGCGGCTCCGCCGCTCAAACGTCGCGCAAACAATCCCGTCAGGTACTCAAGCTAATAGAGCGCTTTTCAAATGAGTGTCGTAAAACCAAAACCAAAGTAATTATCCCAGCCAATCACAACAAACACAAATTATCCAATGAACCAATCAGAACTCGAAGCAAATACATGTCACTAGCGCCAAGCGCGGGAAAACGCGTGCGAGCAAGTCGCAATTGGTTTGAGTTTTACTTCTGATTGGTCGAGAAAGTGGCGCGAGATGTTTTAACCAATCACAGAGCGAAGTAAAGCAAAACCAAAGCAAAACGCGAATTACTTTCGACACTCAATTGAAAACTGCTCTATAACCCAAACATTGTTTTTACCACGTCGCGTCGGTTTATTTCTCGGTTTCAGTAAATGCGTTCAATTTCAGTGGGATAGAAAACGACATAGAAAGTGTTTTACAATGATTCACAAGGTTTTCTAAACAATTGTCACAAGTAATTCACTTTCCCTTTTGGTCGGTATTTTTGTATTACTACGTTCCGTGATTGATAAGTCTTGAAACCAAACCAATGATACCTTGCTCGCGCGCGTTATCCCGCGCATGAAGCGTGTATTTGGTTTGGATCCCGCATGATTGGTTGATTGGTGTGCCTGTTGTGATTGGCCACAGGAATCATATATACCCTGATAGGTTGGTTCAATTCTTGGAAACTCAATCGAAAATTACGTCTTACCTTAACGTGCGATGCATGGATTCACCAACATATTCAATAACCCACTGCCTCAAAGACTCATTCACTGACTTGCCGTGCTTTAATCTCCAGTAGTCCAACTCGTTTGGCTTCATCTTGGATAGAAAACCATCAACGAGAATTTTTCTCATATACATAGCGTCAAGGATTCCTGGCATGAATACATTTCAAATTTAATGTCTCAGTAAAACGCACTGTAATAATTATATTTGTAAAAAAATAAATAAAAAAAACAAAAGAAGGTGGAATAGTTATAGACGGATTCCGCTCAACGTTCAAGCAACAACTGCAAGAAATTTGTCACTAAAATACTACTCATAGCACGGTAACATTTTGAATACTATTTGAAACACCTCACTTTAATTCACTTCTCCAAGTGACCCGCGATTAAGTTCTCAATCATTCTCGAAAAAACATTATGTCAAACCTCGTAAAAATATGCTAAAAACGGGCGCCATTTTGTTTTGCACTGACATGAAGCGCCTTTTTCATTAAAATATGGATAACTTCAAATTCAATTTTCTCTTGTGGGGTCACCTTGGGAGCTTAAGTATTGATAACTTCTTGTCATGTTGTCATGCTATGAGTATTTTTGGTAACTTTATTTTTGCACTTATTACTCGAACGTTGAGCGGAAATCGTCTTTCTTAGGGTGTCTCAGGACTCAAGATGTTAGAGCCACTGTGATATAGGATAGCAAAAAGATTTTTCGGAGACGAAAAGGTAGAAGATTGATCAAAATACAGAACATTCGAAAATTTGTGCTCAGTTCGTTTTCGGTTTATTTTCTGCGAAACCCAGTCGATTTATTCCCAGCTGTTTTCCCAAACCCAACCAAATGCGCAATTGTTTTTCTTCGAAAAACCAGTCTCTGGATTAATCGGAGAGGCTCATTTGTCGTTACGCAACCAAATGCACCTACATTTTTCGAAAAAAAATGCAAAAACACAAAATGACCCGTTTCATGTTAACCCTAACATTGGAAATAAAATGACTTGCTTCGTAAACCCAGTTGAATAGACACATGATTTGTTTCTCGTAAAACCCAATCACATACAATTAGATAATATAACGAAATTACTTGAATAATTTGTTTTATTTTTTATTTCTTTAAACTTGGAGTGAAATACAGGATTTGTTTTCCGGTAAAAGACGATCAAATGCCTCATTCGTTCGTCGTAAAACCCAGTGAATACACATTTCGTACTTTTTTCCCTGAAAATCACAGTCAAATGCAGGAGTTTTTGTCGTTTAACCCAGTCATGTAAACGTGGAATTCTTTCCTCGTATATATTAAAACCGAACAAATTACAAAAAATTCCTTTATTCCTCAAACCCAATCGACACAAAGTTCTTTTTCGTATTGGGCCCCAATAATAAAATGCAATATGCAACATCGAAAACCAGACGCTGACTTTCGATGTTGCATTTTGCTTCCTTTTTAACCTTACAGAATTCAATATTGTAGCGAAAAGGTAAAATGAACCGGAACTTTATTGACAAAAACAGAAATCCATACTGACAAAAAAATACTCTGAAAAGATGCCACTTTTAACAATTCAACAGGGAATGTATGGGAAAATAATAAATAAATATAATCGAACTTGCACAAACAAGCAGTAGAATAGATTCGAAAACGTTGAAATAAAACAATACAATTAAATATTGTACGCTCGGGTTGAAACGTTACTTTTTTATCCAAGGTCAATGTGACCTTGTTTATTTTTGCATGACTGCTTTTCTTTATATCATTTCCTGTTCTTTATAATCATACATTTAATAATCAGCGCTTGTTGAAATTAACTCACAGTACAAAGATGCCTTTTTACAAAAAATATAACAATTCATGAAATGATTGATTGTTTTACTACTTTACTTTGTTTGTCAAAAGAGTGTAAAACCGGACACTGAAGAAAAGCAGCTGGTTTGTTGACGTAATCTTTTCAATATCATTTTCACTACCAAGCAGATATTATTTATTTTTCTATTTTTGTTCCTTATTGCACGAAGAAAGAAGCATTCACTTGAAATGTCATTAAAAATGAGCCTGGAATTATTTCGAATTAAACATTACCTGAGAATTAGAAAATGTAAGGTCAACGAAACTTTAACCTTAACTTATATTTTCATGAATTTTAGTTAAAATGTGTATTCGCTGTTGCCTCTTTTATTCTAGCGAAAGGCCAGGACAATAAATTTTTCATATTTGCATAGCGCTAGCAGCAAGCCTCTCATAAGTTGACTCTGTTGTTATACCTTCTCACGCATGTTACAAATCACCGTGAAACCGAAAAGAGTGGCCAAAGATAATGTTAATCAAAATAGTTCATTTTCACTCATCACGTTTTATTGTAAGTTAACAATTATTCCAGAGCGCACGTTGCATATGAGGTGATGGAATACAAGGCGTGAAGCGCCGAGTTGATTACAATGACTTCATAGCCAGTACAGAGCGAATGGAAAAATTATGTTTAATTATTGCATTCTTAACTTTGATTTTTGCTTTTGTTTTTGGCCTTATTTTTGGACAGAACTTTTGGTTCACGGAGAATCCTTTGAACTTAAGGCCGTGGCAATCGCCACGGCAACCAATTTCCTTATATGGCAAGAAAACACTTATTCGCTAAGAACCTGTGTGTATGAAGCAATGACAAAGCTAAAAATTCAGATTGAGAATTTGATAGTGAACGATGTATGCTAATCACTTTCGCTGGGACTCTTTTTTGTATTATACATGCCGAAAGCAGCGAAATGAATAAGCTATGTTCGTACGGACTTTAGTTTTGCGAAGTTCGCCCTTACGTGCTGTGCACAGACAATCTAGGGACACAGCTATTACTAGAACCTATGGCTTTCATTTTTTTCTGAAGACTGTTCAGAGTTAGTTGCATGTAATGAAAACCGAAGTCAAAAAGTTCAATGTAATTTGAAATAGTGTACGGGAACTTTTTTTTTAACAATGTAAGAAAAATAATTGATAAATCAACGATACATTCGAACCTAAAACGAGCGTTACGTTGAGTGACATTTTAAGGGGCTGTTTACATGGAGCTAGGAAGATCCTAGCGCTAGGAAGATCCTAGAAGGCGAATCATCCTAGCGCCATATGTTTTCTGTATTCAGTTTACATGCAAAATGTTGTACTTGGCCCTAGCGCTAGGATCTTTCTAGCACTAGGATCTTCCTAGCTGAGAGATAGGAAGATCCTAGTGCTAGGAAGATCCTAGCACCATGTAAACTGCCTCTGCTCGGAAGATCCTAGTACTAGGGACAGAAAAACAAATATGGCGGCAGCCGGGCGTTCAGCTGCTAAAGACCGACAGTTCTATTTGATTTCCAGCAACAACCCCGACCGAAATTTTTGCATGTAAACCAAACGAAAATTTGTTTCGCTTTCTAGGATCTTCCTAGTGCTAGGATCTTCCTTCCTCCATGTAAACAGCCCCTAAAATAGAAGGCAAATATTTACGATTTTTTCTGAGGGATCACTTTTATTTGTGAGTTCTTCGATTTTATGAAATCATATCCCCTAAAAATTCGCTCCTTCAAAGAACAGTAGAGATTGTGGTAGGTTCTAATATATTCAGCACCTTTTAACGCCCTGATCTCAAGAGCAGGAACAAAAAGAGGTCGACGCTGGCGAAAGCTCCCTTTTCTTTGAGTTTACGTCCTTTCGTTTTCACTTTATGCAAACTATTGTGCTTGCCCTTTACTGGCATCTTAGTTAACAGCACTCTGATTTAATAAAATGAAATGAAATTGTATTGTAAATACTGGGTGTTACGGAACTTATTCCCTTACCTTTCGGTCCATTAACAGCAACATCTCTGAAAGCTCCCCTCAAGCCGTCCAACCCGGCTTTGCACTCTTCCACAGTACGAACCATTCCAGCGGCCACGCCTAACTTCATGTTTTCAACAAACTGAACAAATGTTTGATTAATTTCTATCAACTTTCCTTTTAAAAGCTGCATTTCTCCCACGGTTGACGGCTGAAAATGCGGCAAAGCCTTGTCGAGGTCCAAGGGTAAAAAGCAAATTGAAGACCAACAGAAAATGTTTGTTCCCATGAGCCAGTCTCCGGCATAATAGTTGTAACCAAATGGGACGCCAAATGGGAACATATGCCTCATCCAGTGTGTCAATTGCGCTTTGGCCCGCTTTTCGCGTAAAGAAAGCTTGTTTTCTTTAATGTCCATGCCCTCTAGTCGTCTGGTCAGCTTAACAATTTCATCGGTGACAAATTTGATTCGCGTCGGCGTCGGATCGTAGGTTTTGTAACGCAAACGGACTTCATTTGACGTCACGTCTTGTTTAAAGCCAATTTTATGCGGTAACAGCTCGTAAAACTTTTCCTGCGCTTCGTACAAAAATTTCTCCAGCCCGGATCGCCTGGCTTCCTTGGAAAATCCACAACCACTGTTAACTGCCCGGGTGACTTTAGGTGCTTCGCATGGGTCGCTGGCTTTTTTCGTATTCGCCTGGACCATAAGCACAATTCCAGCGACCAGACAAGCTATTCCGCCTGTTATAAGCGCTCCTACAAGGGCAGATTCACATCTGGTACGCCTTCGCGTTAACGCAACTTCTTTATACAGCACCGCCATTTGGACTCAAGGAATAGAAAGTATAAAACATAACTTTTAACCCTAATGTAAATTTGCGGTGCTTTTCACTCGGAAATGACTGTTAAAAGTGCCTCTTAGAATCACCTCTCAAACAAGTGCAATTAACGTTTGTTGTGAAGTTTAAAACCAATCAACTTTTCTAATTCGTGTCCGGTTTTTTTCATTTTTGTATTTTTCATTAGCGAAGGCTTTTCGGTATATAATGCTTGGCGTGCTAGAAGGGTTGTTGTTGACTTTTTCATTTAACTGATATGGAAATTTGTCACTTCACAGTAAGCGCTGGAGAGGCAATCTTGGATTGTAAACACGGAAAGTAAACATATCGTTTCATAAGTTAAGGCTATATACGCAATTACTAAGTTAAGGTGACTAAAATTATCAAATACGCTCTTTTTGAAATTAACGGGATACATTGAAGCAGATTAACAAAGGAAGGGAAAATACGCGACTGAAAAATTCCACCTGAAATATGGAACGCGAAAGTTTCGCTAATGTTGCGAAGAATACAAAAGAACAATGGAAATTGTGGTAATTAACAGAGATGAAGAGATTGAGTTATTGATTTCTCTGTGATAACAAAGGCGGCTAAATAATATCCTTTATTCTAGTTATCATTGCTCTTTTATTCAACAAGTTCGTTCACAGTAAGCGAGCAACGACAGGGACACGAAGAAACAGCCTAAAAAACGTGCTGTTGTGTTTGCCATATAATTCCAAGGCCTTTCAAATGAATACTTCCTGAAACTAATTTACACGATTTGATTTTTCCTCTGGTAAGCTGAGCAAGGAGTTAACTCAGTGAAAGTTTAAAAATGAGTAAGCTTTAGGAACAAAAAGCTAGAATTTTCTTATATAAAAATAGCACTTAGATCCCCCTGAAACCAGGAACTACATGTATGTAATTTTCCCTCGTTCACCCACTAAAACTCTATTTCATATTTAAGTATAAAGCAGAATTTAGTTTCATTCAAAATAAATTCACCAAATCTAAGTCGACTCAGAATGCTTTCCGAACAGACATTTTCGAGAAATGATTTGTTGCGTGCCCTTGGAAAAAAATAGACTGTTTATATAGCTAGCCGGGTTTGACAAGTTTTTCGGCAATCAAGTACGTAATCGTTTCGCTGAGTGCAAATTTCAACCTAAAATATGAGCACCTTTAGTAGCTGCTGAAGTAACATTGTCGTTTGAGATAAAGTTAATTTGCACACACGATAGAAGCTTTGCACTGTGTAATACTCGGGACTGATTAACAAATACTTCTCCTTCCAATTTCAATGTATCTTTAAAGGGGCTATGCAACAGAGCATTTTCATGTTTTGGGGAGAAAATTGCACTGAAATTCAGATTAAAACCTGTGCAGTAGCCTCGTCCCCAGGCCTTGATGCGCTATCGAGTGACTGAGGGAGGCTTGGAACTGAACGCGAATTTTTTCCGCCGAGTTCGACGGGTGACGACATAATTGATATTTCGCCGAACACGACTGGGAACGAGGATGCCTGTACAGTACTCGAATGCTCCTTGAACATCAAGAAAAGGTAGTCGAATGATTTTCTCACAGTGAAAACAAACCACAGTCGCCACGTTGCCAATAGTGTGGCTCCACGGCTCTCCATATAAACCAAGTGCAACCCACAATTCCTTGATTTGCTCTGACGAAGGGCTAACGCTCGAAACGTCAGCTTTCAATCTCTTTAAGGTGGCCAATTTACCTTATCAACTCAGTTGATAAATCCAGAGTTCAGTGTTTTTCACTTCCCCACCGACGCATGCAGCACCACACTTTCTATAAAAACTAACTGCACTCCCTTGACAGTCCGCTTCTAGCGAGTTTACCTTGAAAATATGAGCCTGCAATCCATTTCCATCCTAACGATCTGCAGCCAAACCATCCAACCCTTTAAGCCCTGATATTAAAAAGCATATTCTCCTTACTGTTCTCCATGCATTTCTTATGGAGCTACTAAGTAAGGAGAGTTTGTCTTAATATCAAGACCTCTGATCCTTGGTGATCACTTTCTTTATTCTCGCCACTTGAAAGTTTGAATAAGTAGTGACAATGTAAAGAGAAATTTTATTTTCGTCACTGTTAGGGCTCAAAGGGATAATTACGGTGTTAGAGAACTGAGCTGGTGTAGAGTAATTTAAATGAAACAGAACCAGCATTTTTGGATTTCCTCTGATTGCAATGTCGTTTAGATTTCAAAGTAATCTGAAAAACAGGTGCAGAGCCCCTTTAAAAGGGGCTCATCTACGGTGAATTCAAGCAAGTGCAAATTGCTTGTATAACCTACTGGCGATTTTTGGTGTCATCGAAGGCGATGAAGATGTGACAGTACCAGAGCCAATTCACTGCGCGCAAAAAATAAATAAATAAATATATAAATAAAAATAAATTACATTTGCAGCGTATGCTTTGTACTCTCATACACTGCGATCAGGTTCTATTTTCTTTTCGCTTGGTAAACCATTCCCACTGAAAGGTGAAACGAAAACAAAATTTCAGCAAGCAGATAAAATTTGGCCTGGTAGTAGGTTACACTCTCGGTAACCCGCGAACCGGAATTTGAGGATAAGAATAAGAGAATATGAGAGTGCTCCTAAAATTCAGCGTGATCGTACGTTACTACTCTCGCCCCTACACAGCATTTCAAAATCGTAATCATCACCCTAAAATCACCACCTCATTCTCAGGGTTCTCTCTCAAAGGACCCGGAACGAGGTTGCCCAAATTCACAGCATAAGTCGCTGGTAGCAAGTACACTAAGGGCAATTTAAAATTCCACTTAAACGGCCCTTGTAGAAATATAAATGGGAGGGTAGTTTACTGTCCACCATGGCTCTTCTACAAAGTTCGTAAATCATCAAAAATTCACGACTGCCGGCATCAACAGACGTAGGGGAAAGCCCTGACTTACTACATGTAGGCCTTATTATATTGCGGCTTTGTTCTGCTGTATGCGTTTGAGATGTTTCAGTAAGACAAAGACTTTCAAAACATGTTTGGCTTAGATATTAAATCTGTTTGTTTCAAGATTCATTATTACAATGTACATGGTTATTAATTTACTGTCTATATTTGTGTGTGTGTTTCATCGGTACGTGGACCTTCGTAGCCTCAGGGGCACCCAACGGATTGTTTCGGCGGAATATCTGTTCGGAAGGAATTGCCTGAGATATTCGGATTTAATTGCAGTGAAAACGGGAGATTTCTTTAGCAAAACGTCATCTCAGACTTTTGTAACAAGGGGACTGATTAATTCCTATTGTTTTCGGAGGGACAAATATGCCGCTTACTAGTGTTAGAGAGTAAAATAAGATCAGCTAACATATTTTCAGAAAGGCGTTAATTAGCAGCTCGGAATTTTGGCGGATAGGACTCAGTTTCCTAAAATTTTCTGTGGCCTAAAGTTTCAGCTAAAAATGCCGAACAGATCAACCTGTTTTAGCCTACAAAAATAGGCATTTAAAAAGCTCTCCAACAATAATAAGAAAGCAGGAAATGACGTTTTAAGTATTTTGCTAAAATGTTCTCATTGGGTGCCCCTGTAGCCTGCATGGCAGGCACCAGAAGTGAAGGGAGAGGGGGGATTCATGAACATAGAGCAGGAGGGAATCCCCATCTCTCCATAGCGGGGATTGTTCCCAGGAAATGCGTCCCAGATGTGCCACTAGCGTGCCAAGTTGGACATGTGGAGGTCTCGTTCCTTTACTTTTACATTTGTTCTTTTTATTTTATTTCATTTTATTTTTTTAGCTCTGTCATACACAAAGAATGTAAGTAAGGGTGACCACTACAACAAGCCAATTGCAATTACAGTGGGTGTTGAAATCATAAGCCTTGGTATACAACTGCACTTTCAGTTTGGTTACAGATTCCACTCCTCTCCGAACTCCCCCCCCCCCTCCCCCACCCCACAAAAAGGCCCAAGCACATAACCAGCATATTAAACTGGCAGAGCTTGTACCACATGTATGAAAAATTGATACAGCAAAACCTCAACAAAAATGAAACTAACAATCTAACATCCTTATCTAGAAGAAAGGTGATCCTTAGCCAGAGTTTTTCCTGCACCTTTTTTTTTAAATCAGATTCAAGGCCAAGAATATGTAAATGGTGGAATCCTTCATTAAAACGAGAGGGTATAAAAAGTATTAAAAAGCTTGATTAGCACCCTCTTGCCACTGTCTATCCTTGACTAACCTACGATACATGTACTGTACTCTTACATTCAAGCAGGGCTAGGCCTGGAGTGGTTCAGTTTACATGCAGGAGCTTTGTATCTGATTAGAAAAGTCCAGCATTACTAGAGATAAAATCATCCGCACAACAGCTCTGAATCATGAGACTCACAACACGGAGCATATAAATAGCTTGGCTGGCATTACTTTTACATGAATTATGGATTTCAGGGTGCAGATGAGTACATGTTGTAGCAAAGACAAGAACTGCAGTGTACGTTTTCCAATACAATGCATTGCTATGCAGTTTACATTGTACAAGAATAAACTACAATTTTGAATGTTCTTGATTCGGTCACTTCAACTGCATACAGTCATGTAACAGTATTATGTACAGTAAATCATACTTATCATTGCAACAGATGCAGCAGCCTTTCAGAAGGCAAGTTTCTTAATCAGCAGATATATGTGGCTGTCCACTTCCATTCCATGTAAGTTGTTTGCATCACCTTGGAGTCTCATCAGAAGACCTCCAAAAGACACATATGCAGCTCTGAAATATAACAAAAGAAACCGGCTTCCATATCAAATCACACAGTTTTAAAAGACAGTAATTACCAGAGAGGGCACAGAATGGTCTATTAAAACTGATGCAACCTAACAACCCGACCAATTTCACAACTCAAAATTTTGGAAATTAAAACTAGAAAGCCCACTGGGTGTTACAACAGGGAGCAGGGATGGTGCAATGGTGACAGCACTCGCTTCCCTCCAATGTGGCCTGGGTTCAATTCCCAGACTCCATGTCATACATGGGTTGAGTTTGTTGTTGGTTCTCGTCCTTACTCCAAGAGGTTTTTCTCCAGGTACTCTGGTGTTCCCCTCTCCTCAAAAACCAACATTTCCAAATTCCAATTTGATCTAAAGGGCTTCAGTAATTAACCTAGAGTTAGCTTGGTGCTATCCTCTCTAAACATGGTAAATACATGTGTATATATTTATGTGTATTTGTTTATTTGCCCTTAGTTAACCACTGGGAATCAGAATTTTAGAAACCTCCTATTTATAAATCCAGTGGGAGTTCATATTAAGAACACCATTTGGAAAGATGCATTTCAATTTCCACCTGATCCAAAGAGGTCTTAGTCTGCCCCAGAAAGGGGCAGGCTACACACAATTCCTTCAGGTGTTATTTGACGCTAACTTTGTACAAGAAAGGACGTCTTGGCATACCAATAACTATTGCTCTTCTAAGGAAGGAAAGGGGAGAGAAGGTATGACGTTGAACTCTTTTCCATGCTTTGTTTGAGCACTGCAAGGAGTCATAAAACATTCTACATCAAATGATTTCATTTCTTTTTTATACTTACAATCTTGTTGGGGCATCGGCAGCACCTTCATCACCCTCTATTCTGTACACTTTGCCATACATAACATATTCAAACTGGTCAGCACGCGAGAGGCCCATATCAGAAGGGTTGTATTCACCATCGTCTGGGGTACCATCTTCTTTTAAAGTGGTGGCCAAGACAAGTCTGAATTTTTCACCATAGTCCACTGGGTAAATCTGAGTGTTAACATCCAGTATAAGGTCCATCTTGAAACTTTCACTTTCACAGTGAAGTCGAGAAACTATATGACGAAAAAAGACAGCATCACATTATCAAACACGCGAGCATTTGCTTTCTGCACATGTGTATGATCTCAATTGTCTGCAAACTTATAGGTAGGGATACCTTCTCTTCTTCCTCTCTCAACTTAACTGTACAAGCCATCAAAGTTAAATTTTATATACAAGCTCTTGATGGTTATATCTGAGAGAACAAATAGTGCGACACAACAAAGTGAAATTGAAATAAACTGAAGAGTCCAGGCTCACTTCCCGCTGGTGCATGCAGACAAGCTTGAAGCTGCTTACCCGGCTGCGTATGTAGTTAGATCGTTCGGTGGGATCCGAACTAAGCATCAAAGGCTATCAGGAAGACCTTTGGCAATAAAATAATTTATTTCCTAGGCAAAGACTCACCTCTATCGAATTTTTTACCCTCAGGGTCGATGTCTTTGACATCGAAAATATCCTCAAACAAAACTCCGGCCATGTTGAACGCAAAATGACCAGGCGTTCAACACGAGGGGCAAGTATGTTTTACCGTCCGGGGGAGAGTCAAAGATGCGATAGAAACTTGGAAAATAAATCAACTCTGAAAACATTTTCAGTAAAATTTTGATAAAATTTCAGCAACGTTTGATAATACTTTTGTCGTGAGATGAACGGAAAGTTATAGACTTAAACAAAAACCATCATTTTGAAATATTTTAATGGCGACATTACCCTACCCCCCAGAGAAACAGCGTTGTAGCTCGAGTTAGCCTGGGTTCGGGTCCTTCCACGTGAGAGTCCCCAAGATGGCGGACGAAGAAGGCAACACTTCTTCGAAATCGCACAGAAAAAAGCAAGCAGGACCTAAAGCTGAGCGAAAAAAGAAGACCAAACACTCCCCAGAAGATGCTAGTGCTCAAAGAAACCCCAAAGCGTTCTCGTTTAAGTCGGCCGTTAGAGCAGCACGGCAATTTCATCGAAAACAAGACGTGGAAACAAAACGACACCATGAGCCAGTTGTTGATCGAACGCCGCTAGAGCCCCCTCCTTACATCGTAGCCGTGGTTGGACCGCCAAAAGTTGGAAAGACGACGCTTATCAACTCGCTACTGAAGAATTTTACGCGTCAGCAGTTGTCTGATGTCAAAGGACCCGTCACCATAGTCTCTGGTTAGTATAAACAATAATAGTACATGTATAGACTGTTTGGTGCAAATGTTACAGTAAAGCTGTTTACAGCTCTTTACTTTCTTCGGGGTTGGGGCGCGGTGGTGTAATGGTTAGCGTGTTAAGCTTCAGATCTGAAGGTCGGTGGTTCGGCACAGTGATTAGTGTCACTGTGCCAGACTTTCAACCTGTAATCCTGGCTTTTGCTGCCCTATATTTGTTTACTTGTACAGACAACCTAAATTTACTCTGCATTTTGTCTTTCCTTCCACCCATATGAATGTGCCCCAGCAAGCTGTAGACAAGAAAAATCTATGTATAATAAAATGCTGAGGAGTTCACCATTAACCCCTTAAATGCTGGCACCGCTTGCTACTAAGCTACTGGCAGCCATCTTGGATTTGAATTTCAAAATTTAAATGTTGTAATACTGAGTTCAAAACAAGTTACAAATCTTACAGACACTGTTGAAGCATGAAAAATTCATTAACCTTCAATTAACCTCCCTTTTCCCGTGTGCAACATCTCCGATTTCCAGATCATTGCAACATTTTCTTCTTGGAAACTGTCGTTGTTTACTTCGTTCACACCGACTTGGTTTTCTTATTTTGATTCTTCTTGAACACTACTGTTTTCAGTAGATACTAATTTCTTTTCTTTTGCTAATCCAATTCCCCTCGACCAAAAACTCACAAAAAATGTGCCACATTGAAGAAGCACTCGAGCTGCCATGTTGGATTTGAGAACCAAAGTAAGAGAATTTTTTGTCATGTACTATGTTCACGAATTGCCTCATGCATTCCCAGTCCCCATTGGATGACCATAGAAAATGAACAGGAACAACCAGACCACTGCTACAAAATTATGTGAGAGCTCTCTACTAGAGTACATGTCGATACATTCTCAGTGGCTTAGTCATGTGTCTGAGGCTAATATGTACGTCCTTGGCATTCGGTAGGTTAAACAGCTTCTCAAGGAATATTCACAATAACATTCACTCTGTACAGTCTTTTTTTTGCCTTATTAGGGAAGAAAAGACGCCTAACTTTACTTGAGTGCAACAATGACATAAACTCTATGATTGATGTGGCAAAAATTGCTGATCTGGTAAGTCCATGTTCTGTGCATACACACTAAAACTACATGTAATACCGGTATATACTTGTGGAAGTTGCCACGATTATTTTAATGTTTTGTTCCAGAAAATATCTATACTCCCTCAACAGAGGGTTTTTTGGTTCCAACCTCCCACCCCTCTGGAAATTTCCAGTTTAGGCACATACATTCCTTTAAAAATTTTGGCCTTTAAGACCCCCCTCCCCCTCGGAATTTCAAGTGACCCTCTGTGGTGGAGGTATGGATATTTTCTGGACCCACACAGTAACGTTTATGAACAACCCACAACATGACTCAGAGTACTACAGTGTATCTCTTTTCCCCCTTTTTCAATTTGTTCAAGTCATCACTCAATAACAACTTTAATTTTCATGTTTGCTTTCTTAGGTCCTTCTTCTCATTGATGCAAGTTTTGGATTTGAAATGGAAATTTTTGAATTTCTGAATGTTTGTCAAGTCCATGGCTTTCCCAAAATCATGGGAGTCTTGACTCACCTTGATTTGTTGAAGAATAACAAAGCTTTGAAAAAGACCAAGAAGAAGTTGAAATCTAGGTTTTGGACAGAAGTTTATCAGGTACAGTTTATGATACATGTGAACCTCTCAGAAGTCACCACCCAAAATGCTGCAGGTGGTTTCGTACCAGAGGTGTTAAATAGTAGAGATTTAATTGACTGAAAAAAGAAAGAATGAGAGAGGGAAAGAAAGAAAGAGAAATTTGTCATGGCCAAATGATTCCATACAAGAGGTAGTGTCTTGCTAACAGAGAGTGTTTTTAGGTCTCTTGAAAAATAATGTTAGTGATTTCACTGACTGAAAGAAAAAAAGAAAAAAACGAAAGAAATAAAAGAAAATGAAGCTATTTGTCATCTTGGACAAATGGTTATTTATATGGGGTGGTGGCTAACAGAGAATGACTGTTAGCTTGCAAATATTCAGTTTCTTAATTAACTGAAAAAAATAAGGGAAGGAAATTTGAAAAGAAAAGAAATTTGTTGTTGAAGACAAAATTACTGGTCACTTGCAAGAGTATAGTACACTGTAGCTGATGATTTTCTTTACATTAAGGGAGCAAAATCTCAACACCTTGAACATATTTTCTCTCCAGGGAGCAAAGCTGTTTTACTTGTCTGGCCTCGTTTATGGTTCTTATCCCAAAGTAGAGGTACATAATCTGGGAAGATTTATTTCAGTGACAAAGTTCAGACCACTGACTTGGCGAGTTTCACATCCTTACTTCTTGGCAGACAGGTATATAATTATTATAATGTGTTTTGTAAAAACAGAGTAATACATGCATGCATGTCATTCTGTATACATGTACATGTATACTGATTGAAAGGCTGGGGGCCAATTTTCTTGTGTGGAAGGACTAAATAAAATGTGTCTTTCCAGGAGTTTATTTTGACAGGATGATTAGAGAGTATCATTATTTACACTGGACATCATTCTTCTTGAACAAAACTTCACCCCATGGCAAAAACATTTGAATGCCCCAGCACTCCACAATGTCCACATGCTATCTAATTTGTTAATGTACAGCGTACTAGGCAAAAAGCAGGGTATTCGGTGATCTACATATGTGCAGTGAACAAATAAGAACTTAGCTAAAGTTTTAATAACTAAAATTGAGTATTCAATGGAAAGCATCAATCTCTGTGTTCTCAGAATGGAAGAGCTGACAGACCCTGAGCTCATTCGTCAAAATCCCAAATGTGATAGGAAGGTGTGTTTGTATGGATATGTGAGAGGCACTCATCTGAAGCACAACTCCAGAGTCCATATCATTGGTGAGTGACAATAATTTGTAGTTTGTCAATACATGTGAAACTGAGATTCAGTGATAAAAACATATGAAAAATAGGCATACATCGTACATTGTACATGTACAATCTGTGGAAGGTTCCCTGTTGATACATCCATGAGCAGGCCATTGAATACTGCATGAGGTTTGTGTATGTGTAGCTGTATTAACTGGGTGGTTGCATTGAGGTTGATCAGATCAATGGGGTTTTTATAATAAGGGAGGGCTGCAGTTGGCTTTTTTCATCACAAAATGAGGTACATGTAGTACTAACAATCCAAGTGGTTGTGTTAATTGAATAGTCATACTGTAAGGCAGCATTCACTGTACTTACATGTAGAATCTACATTGTACTATGACTGACTGCTTTAGAAAGAGGGACAAGAAGGACTGAAATTCCTGCCCATTGCACTGCTTACATAACATCAATTTACTCTTGTATTTGTGATTTCAACCCTTTTTTAGTGGCGTTACCACTTTCTCAGTCTACGTTTCTTATTGTATTTCTCCTACTTTCTGTCATCTCTCCTCGAGTAATGCTGTTGTTGTTGTTGTTGTTGTTGTTGTTTTGTGCATTTGTTGTCCACCCCATTTCTCCCTGATCCTTTCCCTTTTTTTTTCTCTTTGGTTCCCATCCCACTCTTATCTGTTAAAACAACTTACAATAATAACGATCTTTTTTGAGGATACCTACTTCGTTTGAAAGTGCTTTACAGAAGGGTCCTCCTACTTGTTCCTCACTTGTTCCTCCTGAAAATACAATCATTGTTAACAAACCCTGAAAAGGTACTTCTTATAGGTTATACTAGGAATGGTTTTCACTATAGCTGTCCCCGTTTTTAATCAATCTTTGTGAATATTTCTATTTTAAATAAATACTGAACCCATGACTGCTTCAAATTTCATTTGTTGTTTATTTCAGTGAAGTTAGCAACTATGTAAATTAGACAATCTGTTGATCTTTATTATCAGACAACGTTTTCAAATCTTTGACAATTATACAACATTCTATTCAACCTTCTGTATAATAAAAATGCATTGTATTAATAATGGCTTGTTGGTTTGCTTTAGGAGAAATCTATTTTTAAAAATTTAGTTGATAAATTGCCAAAAAAAACAACAATAACCAACAAGCTTGCAATATTTAAAAAATTAACAATTAATAAGCTTCGACAATCTATGAAGATGGACAATCTATTTATCTATAAATCAGACAATGTAAATCTATTGAAACCATGCAATATTCTATCTCAATGTTAAGGTTCTGTATAACAACAATATATTTGTATTTTAATAGCATGGTGGTTTGGTTTAGAGAAAAATCTTTTTCTTTGATTCAGTTGTGAATGAGTAATTTGCAATAACAACAACAATATCAAGCTTGCAAATAAAACACTAGAAATTATTATGGCGAACACAATAAATTGTATGCATGTGTTTTTCCAATCTAAAATATCACTCTTGCGCTGCACTTACAATTCGTAGTTAGCTACAGTTGTAACTAACCTGACAAACTGTGCTAAAAATTTATCATAAACTGTAACTAATGGTTATCGAAGTAAAGGAATCAGATTGCTTACATTGTTGTTGAGCAATCACTGAAAAACAACATTAATTCAGTGGACTTATCATTTGAAAGTAACAAGATAAAATTCAAAACATTTTTAAAAGTTCTGTAGAGAGAGAATTGTCATTGCTCGAATGGCACTATTATGTCATCTACATGTACCTTCACTTACTGTGAAGATGCGCTGTGGTTTTTGATATTTATCACAAGTTTGTTACATGTATTTTGAGAAAGCTCAAAATCCACATTTTCGAGCTCCAACAACTTCTCAGTTAATTCATCAATTATGTCCTTGTACTTAAAAATGTCCTCTCCAAGGAATTTCCCCACAATTTTTGGAAACGCTGTTACTGAATAGTGCTGGTCCTGCTTTTCCAGATGAAAATTTATGTTCATCTCAATGTAACAGTTCTTTAGAAGCATTGCTCTGTTGCAGTTCGGGCAACGGACAATTTTGGACCCAGGATTTTCACTTATTTTTTTTTTTTGGCAGTCTCTGTTGTTGCAGACTGGATAGACACTCGGGTAAACGTTCATGATTTCTGGGCAGCATACCCAGTTTGCTTGGTTCTGTGTTGGCTGAACATGGGAGATGTCTTGCTCTTCTGCTTGGCTAATTGATGTGTTTACTGTGGTAGCAAGGCGTTTTCCAAAATACTGCTTTAGCTTGCCGTTGGTGACCGTGTAAAATATTTCTCCATCGATTTGCTTGATGTGGTCATCCCACACTGATAAATTAATGGTTCCAGTGGTGTCAGTTATTTCGGCCTCGCCCACCAATTTAGTTGCATGTTCCGGTTTGACTGGTTTACCAAGCCATTTTATGCAACCAGAGACAGTGAAATTTCCAGAGTTGTGGTGCTTAAGGATTGCATCTACAGTGTTGTTGGTGCCACTGGTGCTGCTGGTTTGAATGGAAACTGAATGGAGTGTGGAGGTGCATCTTGAATAAATGTACCCTTGTTCAGGAATACTGTGTTGCTTGGTGCTACCTGGAGGTTGGATAGGGTTATCGGTTGCTGGGCTTGTAATTTATCAAGGAAAAGTTGCCGCTTGGATGACTCTCCTCTCTGGACCACGACTCGCACAGATTTAGTATCATCTTTCGCAGTTTGTACCCGTATATCAAACAGGCCTTCTGACAGGGTGCGGGAGAAAAATTAAAATTGTGCGGGATTTTGGGGGCAAATTGTGCGGGAAAAAACGTCGATTGTGCGGGGAATTGTGCGGGATTGCGTAATCTTGTGACGAACCAAATATTCAATCTCCAGTGTTCTAGCCAGACCCGACAGGGAGGAAATTCTGTATAAATGAAAAATGCGACTAAATTTCTTTCTTTGGCGATAGATATATACCCAGCAGTTGCCAATTTGTGGCTTTTTTTCTTACCAAAGCGTAGTTTGACTCGAAACTAAAACTGTGTCTGGTATAAACAAAATCACGTTGCGTGACATGATAAACTCGATCGGGTTTTATTAACGTGCTTATAAAGCCAAAAATGAAACTTCGGTATAAAATATTTCCGATCTAAACGAGTTCCTTTATAAAAAAAATCCCTGCAGTTTTGCTGTCTTTAATTAATAATATGTAGTGTGAATAATTCCCCGTAAAGGTTCACAAATTCTTCAAAGTTAGCCGCAAAAACACAAACCGAGATCTATGCAAATTGCGTGCTAAATGTGATTTGATACAGTGTTTGA
The DNA here is from genome assembly GCA_964017195.1 of Siderastrea radians. Classification (NCBI taxonomy): domain Eukaryota; kingdom Metazoa; phylum Cnidaria; class Anthozoa; order Scleractinia; family Rhizangiidae; genus Siderastrea; species Siderastrea radians. The sequence continues at coordinate 18,054,286 of OZ024895.1, forward strand.
TGGCATGTTTGTTTTTCTCAACAACTTACCAAGTAGATCGTAGAACTTGCATTTTCTTGAATGAAAATGCCTTTCACGTGAATGAGAAAAATCAATTTTCTTCTGACCGAAGTTTAACGATTCAGTTTCTTTGTCAATTCGCAAATTCGATCAGTCCTCTGCGAAAATAATTCAGAAACAGTGACAGTCATTTCGGCGCCACGGTTCATTTCTCTGGCATTTCTTCTTTGTTCCCCGACATATTATTAAACTGAACGAGGAAGCGATACACTCGAAAACAAAACCCGGTTATTGAAGTTGACTAAAAGTAGCTCGAACTGAAACTAGCGCTCAGGCCTGCGCAGAGTGATGAAAGAACGCCTTGTCGTTTTTACATCCGCTCGAGTGATCGAGGAAAGCGATTTCTCGATTGTTTTGGAAGGTAAATAGCCTGGAAATAGCCTGAAAAGTTTTTGGGAATCTTGGTAATCAATAGGATACCTGATTTAATTAAATGTTTAAGCAAATCTTTCAGTATTGTGCGGGATTTTCCAGGGTTTTGGGAATTGTGCGGGTTTGACCGAATAGTGCGGTGCCGCACCCCCGCACCCTGTCAGAAGGCCTGAATTCAAAGTACAAGTTCTTAGAGTTTTTACTTTCCTGGACTTCTTGCACTTCTTGAATGTACAAGCTGTTGAACAAAAAAAATTGTTAAAATACAACAAAATAAGCACCTAATGTGCAATATTTAATAGCCTGCAGTAGTTTTATTACAGTCAGTTACATTTATTTCAATTGAGATTCTGATCTGTTTATATCTGTTGTTTGGATCGACATTGATCTTTTTGCTGATTCGTGTCTAACAAACCAAGTTCTGTACCAAGGAGTTATATGCAGTACTGCTGAATGCCTTTTGTAAATAAAGAACTGTGATAAAAAATCTCACCTTCGATTGAGTTGCAAATCTCGGGTTATTGCTCGTATATATGGTGATGAAACAGAAGAGAACAATGTGACCTTGTGGCTGCAAGAAAAACCAATGATTTATTATCAGACAATTAAAATAGCTCCATGCAACCCTGGATATTCACTTGTTTGAGTTGAGATTCTGATCTGAGATGCTGATCTGTTTGTATCTGGTGTTTGGTTCGAGTTTATCGACCCCTGGTATTCTGTTCTGCTTGTATCTGGTGTTTGGATCGAGTCTGTCGACCCCTGATATGTTTGTATCTGGTGTTTGGATCGAGTCTGTCGACCCCTTTTGCTGATTTGTGTCTAACAAACCAAGTACTGTACCAAACAATTCTATCCAGTACTGCTGAATGCCTTCAAAACACCTTTGAGCTGCAAACTTTCAGACGTTTGAGTCGCAAATCTTCAGCTTGTTACTCGCAGTATGGCGACGAAACAGAACAGAACACGACTTCGTGGGCTGCAAGAATCACTCAAAACACCTTGCGTGCTTTCCACAAAATTAACCGAGACCACCGTGTGTGCCTAGTTTCTTCAAATCGGGATCGCCTCGCATACTACCATACATTTCTTGTATATTTCTTCATATATTTTCTATTTTTTAATCCCTTACATGTATATATATATACACGCGGGGGGTTCTGTGATGCCTCCTCAAGTTTTGGCCTCTGGGCCAAAACCCTGCGGGGGCAATTAACAATTTTAGCAACTAGTTAGAGTTTACAATTATAGTAACTAACTCTTGTAATAGCTGAAAAGGTACTTCTTATAACAGATTATATTAACAATTTCAACAATAATTATTAGTTAGAGTTTACAATAGTAGCAAACTCTTGCCTTTTTATATGTTACATGACTTGTTTAGGTTGTGGAGACCACACTCTTGAAGAGATCAGCCTTCTACCTGATCCATGTCCCTTGCCAAGTGCAGAGAAGAAGCGTTCACTGAATGAGAAGGAACGACTTATTTATGCACCTTTCTCTGGAGTTGGAGGAGTGGTGTATGACAAGGTAAAACAGAAGTAGAGCTGATGATAAAGTGTGTAATGGCGACAACATGTGTGTAGAGATCCTATCAGAAAGGTGGAATTCATTAGCCAAAATTGAGAATTAATTTTAACCATTGCACTCCTAAGGTGGCCAAAGCAAAAAATTCACCAAAAATTCAAAATTTTGTTTCGCAAAATCCTAAGAAATAGATAGTCCTATGCAAAAGTTCTGCCAAAGAGGTTTCATTTGAATGGTAGCACGATAAGATTTTGTCAACAGATCGAAAAGTTAGGCTGACAAAATCATCTCACCATCACTTGTTCTAGGAATGAAAGGGTTAATAAGTACGGGAGTAATTTTTCTCTTTCAGGATGCTGTCTACATTGATCTTGGTGGAAGTCAGGCTGCAAGAGAAAAATCCAAGTCTTCAGTACAGGTAAGATGTATTTTAAATGTACCCAGAAATGCCAGCTCAGGCCAGTCAGCCCCTCCAAATTTCATTACATGATAGATGCCAATGCTTTTCTTGATCCATCCTGCATGTTCATGTAGAAAGGGGTGGATATTTTCATCCTGTATTCCACGCCATTAATTATGGTGTCTTGTAATTTTTTTTCAATTTAATTATGCAAACCCTGCCACCTTGTCAGTGTTCTCCTTATCAGGCGGTGACCGGTAAAATTTACCGCTTGTAGCACTGCTTGTTACCGGTTAGCCGCAACTACAATTAGAAACATTGCCCACGCGTTTGTACAATATTAGATGAAGTCTTATCATTTCGATATTTCTAAGTTCGTTAGATAATGGTCTCATCTTCTCTACAGTTCTCCACACTTTTCTACCTTAGTAACATGTTGGTTGTATCTTTTTAATGTTTCTCCGTATGCTAGTATACTACTAGGGTATAAGTCTTCTCAACATTTTCCGTGCGACAGTATGTTTGTCAGTGTTGTAAGGTCCGTTATCTTCTCAACTGTCGACAATCCTCGGTACGTTAGAATATTCGAGAAATATTGTTGTTATCTTCTCGACGTTTGTCCATGTGCTAGTAAATTTGTCATTAAAATGCTGTTAGTTGTATCCTCTTAACATTTCTCCGTACATTAGCATAGTCGTAAGATATCAGTGTTATCTTCTTGACGTCTACAATGTATATCCGTACGTTGGCTTGTTCAGGTTTGTTCGTAAGGTCCTTTTTGTATTGTCTTCTCGACGTTCTTTGTTTGCGCCTTTGTAAGGAGTACAATGTATGTCTTAATCTTTTAGGCGTTTCTCCGTACGTTTTTTAGGTTGCTGTAAGTTTTTCCTTCTCGACGTTACATTAATACGTTCCTTGTAACAGGAATCGCAAACGTCAAGCGTTTTTTAAGGGTTTTCGAAGCGTGTGTGAGCCCAGTGTCATGCCGGCAACATTACGGGTGTCATGACGACAATTCCACTCCAGGGTAGAAAAAGATTTTCAACAGGGCTGCTTTACCGGTCTAAAAAACTGACTTACCTGTTACCCTGAAAACTAGGGAGAACACTGCCTTGTACAGTGGAAACCTACCTTGTTGTTCCAGCCACTTTTTTTTCTTTTTTTTGGGGGGGGGGGGGGAGGTGGGAGCAAAGAAAAGCTTGGTCACCCTCTTGCCAGAAAATCTTGTTAATCTGACCAGCCCACTGAAATGACAAACTACCCACCTTTTTGAGTCCTTGTGTACATGTAGGTAACTGTTATGTTCTTTATAAATTTACCTCATTAATACAGCCACTTGAAATTCCTAGTAGCTTAACTGACAAAAGCAAGCAAAACATTGACAGACATTAAGTGAAAAGTATCTTCAGTTTTAGCTGTGTTAGTTTTGGCAGCCAGTTACAAAGTCATTTCACCTTTCAAACTACAGTGCATGCTGCCCGTTATCTTTGTCTTTGCTCCTTTTTTTTTGTTGTTGGCTGTACATGTACTTGCACAGACAAAATTTTCTGGCCTGCTGTTTGTCATATGTGCAGTATCAACAGATTTCCACTGCATGTGTACATGTGGTACTTTCCTCACTTGATGTTAAAATTATTTTGTTTCAGGTTGAGAGCAGACCAGGTAATGAGCTAGTGTCGTCTTTGATTGACACAAAGCAGACCATTGACACCAAAATGTTGACAAGCCAACTCACATTGTTTAAGGTACAGTGAATCATGTCATTGTTTTAAACTAAACTTTCGGTATCCCGGCTGATATATTGAGAATTAAGTATAGCCTGGAATTGGTTGTGAGCTTGGTTTATTACATGTACTTTTAAATTGATGGATGGATGGACAGACGGAGAGTGGGAGGGAAGGAGTGAAGGAGGAAGGAACAGAGGGAGGGAGAGTGGGAGGGACGGAAGGAGGGAGGGACAGAAAGGAGGAAGGGATGGAGGGAGGGAGGGAGGAGGGGACAGAAGGAATGAGGGAAGGAGAAAAGGGAAAGAGGGAGAGAGGAATGGAAGGAGAAAGAGATGGAGGGAGGGAGGAAGGGAGGAGGGGACGGAGGGAACAAGGGAAGGAGAAAAGGGAAAAGAGGGGGGAAGAAGGGAAGGACAAAGAGATGGAGGGAGGAATGAAGGGAGGAGGGGACGGAGGGAACGAGGGAAGGAGGGAAAGGAAAGAGGGAGGGAAGAAGGGAAGGAGAAAGAGATGGAGGGAGGGAGGAAGGGAAGAAGAAAGAGATGGAGGGAGGAATGAAGGGAGGAGGGGACGGAGGGAACGAGGGAAGGAGGAAAGGGAAAAGAGGGAGGGAGGAAGGGAAGGAAGAAGAGACAGAGGGAGGGAGGATGGAAGGGATGGAAGGAGGGAGGGAAAGAGGTAGGAAGAAAGGGAGGGATGGACAGATGGTTGGATAGAGGGGCAGATAGATGGATAGGTGGTTATTCTTCTAGGGATACTAGTACTACGCTTATAATTATAGCTACGTTTTTTTGCAGGGTGGGGGGGGGTCTTTAATTTGGTGTTTTGTATTCATGAAAATTGTGAGAATCGAGTCCCGTGAAAATAAGTACATGTAACAATAAGGTTTCCAATCAGAATTTGACTACAGATGTAGCTTCCAGGAAACCAAATCCATGGCACTGGTGAACTTGAGTTTGTTTTCTGGTCATTCTTCTTATTGTGATAAGGAGATTGACCTTACGGAATTATGCAAATTAATTAGCACTGTTTCTTGTTGCACGCATTTCCTGCGTGAAAACGCTGAAAATAAGTTTTGATATTATTTCATTATAGGATGGTGCCAGTATAGCCCCTGATGAAGTTGTTGAGTAAGTGTTACACACTCTAGATGTATAAGCATGTTGGTAAAACTTTTGATTTTCTTGGAATGACGGTCGACTAAAAAGCTGTTTTACTTGAACAGGAATACAAGTACATTTATATGGTAAGCTCAATTATTCACACATTTTGATTGGATCTCACTTATGATGTATTAGGGGACAGACGCATAGATGACGTCATCATTAAAAACTTTATATAAAACAAATTAATAGATTACCTGTTGCCATGCGTCTGTTCAGTGATAGATCGCAGAAAACGAAAATGTGTTAAGAACATCAGTGACACACTCGGCTGTCGGCTCGTGTGCCACTTTTTTGTTCTTACCACATTTTGATGTCATGTGATGTATAACTGAACAGACGTACGGCAACATGGAAGCTACAGGTGTATTTGGTATTTGTAAGTATGAAACAAACGGACACAATTTCTTGAGGTTTGTTACATGTACACTACATAATAACCAGATCATTTCTTGTGTTGGAAGAAAAACAATATCATCGTTCTCATTTATTGACAGGAAGGGGTGCTCTGCAATGTAGCCAACAAATCATATTTAGTTAACCCTTAACATCCATATTCTCCTCACTATTCTCCTTGTAAAAGCGACCTTCAGATCTGACTACAAGTACGAGATTGAGTACGAGTACAGATACGACTTTTCAATTCCTGGTTGCGGGTTTGAGATTGTGATCTGTCCCACCAATATCGTTCTCATAGTTTCTTTTTCTACTGGTCAGCAGCAGGGAGGAACGAGAGCTCTTAGAACGTGGCTGTTATGAAATTCTGAAGGTCGCTAATATTATTTCTTATGTCCCTAGTTGGGAGAATGCGATTAAAAATCAAGACATTCCATCATTGGTGATCATTTCCTTTATTCTCATGACCTGTTTGTTTGATCAAGTAGTAACACTGTAAGGAGAAATTAGATGCTTGTCACTATTGAAGCTTAAAGTGTTAATGTCAGTAAATACTGTACATGGAAAAGAAGAAAACCATTTTATCAAATGAAGGGGTGTCTGGAATAAGGCCCCAAGTGACTCCTGATCTAACGTCAAATTCTCCCTTTGATTTACAAACATACACAAGCAAAATTGGAAGGAGAATTTAGCAGGCACCCCTTCAAATATTATTTTGAATTTTCCAGGGATGAAGACCCTTCAAAACCTTTTGAGCAAGTTGTAATAGATGGGAGTGGCCGTGCAAGAAGAAGAGCGGTTTTTGGCGATGAAGGTGACTGGGACCAAGATGATGATACAGTTGACATGAGCGATGATGAGGAGGAGAAGAATGGTGCTAGCACTGATGATGGGGTCTCAGATGATGACGGTGAAGACATGGAAAAATTTGAAATTGGTGATAAGGATGATGCTGATAGCAATAGTGACACTGGCAGTGACGTTGAAGATGTGGTTTTGCGTGATGAAGATGGTCAAAGTTTCGAAGGTGATAGTGATGATAACGATGGTGATGATGACGATGACAATGACTATAACATTGACGAAGTTGACGTTGATAACGCCGAGGAGGAGGAGGAGGAGGAGGAGGAGGAGGAGATAGAACGAGAAGAAGATGAAGAGGATGAAGAAATAGTTTTTAACTTAAAATCTCAAAAGCATACAGGAAAGCAAAAACTGTCAAAGCAACAAACCACACCAATAGAAAGAACTAAGAAAAGTAGTTTGAGTAACAAATTGGAGGACAATTCAGAAGGGGAAAGTGGTGAAGATGAAGAAGAAGAAAGGAATGGGAAGTGGAGCAAAAATTCAGTTGAACACTCGGATTCAGAGTCAGAAGTACAGTTTAAAAAAGGAAAACGAAAACTAAAGCATGATTTGAATGAGGGTAATATTGATGACCGGAGAGTTAAGAAGAAGTTAAAAGAGGAAACACATTCTTTAGAGCACAAGCCGATAAAAGATCTCTTGTCAAGCCGAAAAAATGGTGCCAAGCCCAAGAGCACAAAAGGAATTGGACGTGAAAGGAGTAAGGATACCTCCGAGAAAAAATCCAGCACACAATCTAAAGTAAAGGATGGTAAGGAACTAGTGGATGGTACTGACGACAGCAGTGAAAGTGAAGGAATGGAGGATATGGATGAGGAATTTGATGACGAAGATGATGCAGGTCTGGAAGAGTCAAGTCTTGCGTCTGAAGAAGGTATTGCTTTAGTGAACTGCATTGTGAGATCAAATATTCAAACTGGGTTCAGCGATATATGTGTATGCAGTCTTACGCAACCGTTATGAGTGGTCGCCACAATAGGCGTTGCGGTTGACAACCACTAATAACGCCTGCGTACATGTTAGAGACGGTACATGTATAGTTTCCAATAACCAGCTCAACCTCAGTCAAAGCCTTGAGCTAGGTTTTGTCGAAGCTACGAACTTAACCTTCAGTTCTTCATCTCATATTCGTATTTTCAGTTTTCTTTATTTGACCTCGGATTTAAAAGTGGCAAAAAAGGGCTATTATATCCAAGGAGAAAATAAATAAGCTAAATATCATTGAACTAAATAAAGATTTAAAAAAATTAAAATTGATAACAGTAGTTGGTATTATTCTGGAGGTCCACATACGCCCTCTGTACTTCAATATTATTCCTAAAATATCTTAAGAACGGAGCAGGTTTCAATTTATCTGTCAAAATGTTCCAATGTCTAGGGAGAGAAGACCTGAAAAACAAAATGTTTTAATTGCGTAATCGATTTCACGAAAGTAAATTATTTGCCAAATTATTTGACCTGTGTAAGTTTTTACGGTGCAACGTAAACTGTTAAATTATTTCTTTCCCTTATCATGCCATAAATTTTGATTTATGAACGAAAAAAAATCTTGTTAAAAGGCGTCACCCCACCCACTTTAATTTATTTTTTTTCAGGTACACTGAAATGGAAAGAAAACCTTGCACAAAAAGCTGCAGCTGCCTTTCTCCGTCGCCAGCAAGACACCACAAATCTCCAGAAGCTTGTCTACGGAAGTGGTGAGATATTACAGGAGTTGACGTACCTTTTCTTTCGTGTCTCTTGATCTTGCGAAAACCATTGTTTGTTTTTATCATTTCATCGTGTGTCCGACATAAAATGCAGGTACATCCTGGTACATTTTTTTACCATCCACTGCCAAAATACAACGTGAAGTGATCAAATTCAATGTTTTATGGAGAACTTGAACGCACGGTGGTGAATTTTAATTCGTTATCTAAACTTGAAATAAACGTTGTTGTGAAAACGTGGCTGCTGTGAGGGTTGAAAGGGAATCAAATTTCTAGACAGTAATTCTCCATAGGTTCACAACAGTACCCGTACTAGCTGGGGAAAAAACAAACAAACAAACAAACAAACAAAAAAACCTATTTGGAGCAATATTTCGATAATTTTTTTTGGCATACGTCTAGGCGGTTTTAGGGTGTTTTAATCACGGAAAACGGGGAGTTCGCGATCGCCGGCGCCAGTTTGGACGCGCGCGAAAATCGGTTTGGGGCGATTGACAAAGCGTCTAAAGGTGGCGCCGGCGATCGCGAACTCCGCGTTTTCCGCGATGAAAAAACACCCTCAAACCGCCTGCAAGCAGGCTAGCATACGTCCTGTGTACTGGTAGGATGATTGTCCAGCCTAATGCATCTTTTTTGGTGGGAGGGTGGTCAGAGCACTCGACCCGTGTGTGGAGGCTCATGGGTTTGTTTACTTAATTTTTCTTTTGCCTTTTTTCCCTTTTTCCCTTAATTACTTACAATGTAGTTTACTTATTAATTTCATGTAGTGCTTCAGAAACGTGAGGAACAGGATACAGGGGGTGATAGCGATGAAGAAGCCGTGGGAGGTATCTTCAGACTGAAGACCAAGAAGGATTCTCAAAGCTCCGGTACTGTGCACGAGAGAGACTGCTCACTAGAGGTGTGCAGTACATCACTGAGGGACTGGGGCCAACCGGAAGTGCTTGAGAGCATCCGGGACTGTTTTGTTACTGGCAAATGGAGAGATTCAGAAGATGCTGAAAAACTGCTTCAAGACGACGATCAACGTAAGCATTGAGCTCCGCTTGTGTTTTTTGTGTGTGTGTGTGTGTGTGTTGAGAAAAGTAGCCTGCGAACGCAGACGTATTTCCGGCTGTCGTTTCTCTCATTTTCGGCGGAGAAAAACGACAGCCGGAAATACGTCTGCGTTCGCAGGCCATGAGATAAGAGACGGTTGCAGCAGCTAATTGACAGGATTGCAAATGCAAAAACAATTTACATAAGTAGCGTTTAAACACGTACAATGTAAATTACTTTGAGACCATTCCGGTCAGGAATTACGAAACATGTGGAATATTAATTCATAATGTAACATATCTAGTTTTGTCTATTCCAAAAAACAACAACAACAAAACAAAACTTAACAAAGCAAAAACGAAATCTTCCTCAAACAATGCTACGTTGTAATCTTCATTTCTGAGTAAACTTTAAGGTGCCCTGCTGTTTTAACACAATATAAAAATCACTCTGAAGAGAAAACAGTTTTGTGCCTTTGAATTCCTAGTGTCAGATGAGGAATTATTTGGAGACTTCGAGGATCTGGAAACGGGTGAAGTACACCTGGCTGAGGCCAAAATCGACCCAGAGGGGGAGGGAGAGGCGTCTGATGAAGAAAGAGGAGACGAGAATGAAGAGAACGAAACTGAAGGAGGGGATAACAGACTTGAGAAAAAGAAGCAGAAGAAAGCTGCTTTTAATGCTGTGTATCCTTGATTTAATACACTGTATATCTCTGACACATGAGACGTCATTGTGCGTTGATCAAAATGAACATAGCGCTCTGTAAGAAATGGCAATGTGAACGATCAATATTTATCTAGGTGCACAACGGTTCAAAATTGGCCTGAGGACACAAGGGACATCTTCACTTGATGCATGACCCAAGAAATGTCTGTAGTTGCAATTTGGGTTTTAATTAAAGGATGAAATTGGCGAGTGTGACCCTTCTAATTATAATGGGATTACAATTCACTCATAATGGAACTGTAACGTGAATGCAGGATACTTGAGGGAGGGAATTACATTCGGTTCCTCTATTTTGCTAAGGGGTCTAGATAACTCTTCACACAATGCCATAGAATTTCAGCGATGATAAATGCACAAATCGTTCCTTTAAATCCGAATTATTGCCTTTTCGTGAGGAGCTGGGACCATGGGTGAAATGTATGGAAATCAGGCTAGAGGTGTAGCCAGTTTCCGTGCAACAGCAACGGTAATCTTGCATTGTGGTTTGGCACCTCAGATGTTGCCAATGAAAAATAGTGTCAATTGACATTTGACCACAAATGCCATTCAGTCTAATATCTTGCAACTTGTAGAAATAATTATACGCAATTCAGCGGAAAGACTTCATGGGGCGATTTTTTCAAACTGAACAAGTTGGCCTTTTTTTTTAAGTTTACCTTAACTTTTTCTGAGCTACGACGAAGGAGACGAAACCTCGTATTATGACGAGCTTAAAACACAGATGTCAGAACAGGCACAGGTACGCGTTTCAAGTTCTGTTATTCCTTGATTTTATTCAAACTTATCTTAAATAAGTTCGCAGAAACTCTTGTAATTGCAAACTAGTTAATGTAAGTTGATATGTGTGATCGTCACAACAGAAGTACCCCAAGCTACTTGTTGTGTTTTGCTACGTATCTAGAATCTTTTTATCCAATTCTGTTGCATACATGTATTTAGTGACATCTGACAAATGTTTCACGGCGTAAAAATAAGTGACACTTTCCCTTGATTAGAACGACTCTTTTATTTGAACTTTTTAGGCAACAGCAGTACCCCAAACTGCTTGTTCTTTTCTGCTACGTGGAAAATTTTTATCCAATTTTGTTGCATAGTTAGTGACGTGTTAAATGTGCAGCATAGAAATAAGGGACACGGTCCCTTGATTAGGACTAATCTTTTATTTGAACTCATTTTGCTAGGGATCATTTTTGTGTTTTTGCGTTTTTCCTCAGCTGAATCAATCCGAGTTCCAAGATATGGATGATGAAACACGTGCGCAGTATGAAGGGTTCAGACCAGGAGTGTACGTCAGAGTGGAGGTCAGTTGAGTATCCCGTACACACTAGTTAGAGTGGACTGTAACACAGTCCGCATTTTTGTGTGACTTGGTCCGAGTTGGCGTACGAACTGCGCAGTCTAAGTAAAAGAAGTCTGAGTGCATGTGAATGCGGCGATGCTCGGGCGTGACGATTCACGCTATGGGCACTTCGCACCTCGCAAGTATCCGTGTATTTGTTTTTGTTTTTGTTTTGCTTTGTTTGTTTGTTTGTATGTATGTTTTTGTTTTTGCAATTTGAATTGAACCAATTTTTTAGAGTAAAAGCGCACGTTTTGCAGTCCACTGCTAGCAAGAGCATCTTGTGATTAACACTTCAAACACATTTATTTATTTATTTATTATACGCAAAATTTTGATTCACTTTTCCTTTCACTCACATTACCTAAATACATGAAGTTATTTGTATATATATATATTTTCGACAAGATGATAATAATGTGTGTACTGCGTAGCACCTAAAACTAGAAACTAGGCACCTGGAGAAGGCAGTAATGCCAAAACGTCGGCGTCATTATCGGACAATCAATAGCGCCTATACCCAATTTCTGAATATTTTCTATATATTTTTTAACCTGTCCTCTGTTTGTCTGGAATTTTTGTTAGGCAAGGTAAACGAAGAGTTGACAGGGTGACTGGAGTCTAGGGTAAAGCCTGTTGATTGGATCGAATGCTAACTGTAAGCAATCGTTGTGTTCATAATTTCAGTTGAATGAAATGCCTTGCGAGTTTGTGACTAACTTTGACGCCAAATATCCTGTCATTCTCGGTGGTCTTCTCTCTAGTGAGGACAAGATGGGTTTTCTTCAGGTGCGTTTATGGTAAAATGCGTGACGATCTCTTCTCTCGTCGACTTCCTCTTTTAGAGTGACTCATAATTAACTATGAAACGTTTTTATGGTTTGCTTTTCTGTGAGCGAATTCACAATAGTCAAACGTACGAGGCGTGCGCCGTTCCCGCCATAATTTTGCAAAAACAAAAAAAGGCACGTGTGAGAAAAGTCTCGCTTTAACCGCAAAACCGTAACGCCTATTCTGAAAATTTAAGCTTTTTATGTTGAGTGTGTGTTCAAAATAAACAAGGTTTGTCGGCGCGAAATTCGGTTTGTCGGGACATTTTGTGGATTGTTTTCACACGAACTTCACGCTCGAAAACGTTTTCAAACTTCAAGGCTCTGAAAAACCATAAGTGATGTGGCATTTTGCGTTTGACCGCTGTGAAATAAGAGAATGGTTAACAAGGCACAGACGAGTTGCTTATCGCTCAGAGAAAAAGCGGACAAGTTTTTAAACTGTTTTAATACAAGACTATCTAAATAATTGCAATCAGAAAGCAGGACATTTAAGGCGCATTTACACACAAAAAAAATCCAAAAATTGCTTTCCAAGGATGCACGCGATCCTTGTTTACCAGCACGTAGACAACGGCGATTGAGCCAATCAGAGTCATGTTCAGGCAGTAGATCGCTGGCCACAGTGAATGGCTATTAGAATTGGCTAAAAGAACCTATGCAACATGATAAGGCAATCAAAGGAAAGTAATTGTTTACTTCTTTAATCATGTAAAACAAAGAGCAAAATCAAGACTATGCGTTGGCTCAAACGCCTGTTACTGTCCCGGCTTAGCATCGGTTGCAAGGTGTACCGTCAATTTTAGGGAACAATCTGTCGGTTGATTTTTTTGTGTGTGTTTATCGAGATTGGCCATGTGTGACTATGTCAATGTGCGTCTACTCTACGCGTCACTCACGTGGTATCTAATTCTTTTCAGGTGCGCCTCAAAAAGCATCGTTGGCACAAACGAATACTCAAGACGCGAGATCCGCTGATCATGTCTGTTGGCTGGCGCAGATTCCAGACGCTTCCCATGTACTCGGTCCAGGATCACAACGGCCGACATCGGCTGCTAAAATACACACCAGAACACTTGCACTGCATGGCGACCTTTTTTGGTAAGAATACCACTTAGAGGGGACTGAGGCTAATAAAAATTATTTGGTTCTCAGGAAATGTCTGAAATCGTTGCTAAGGGAATACGACAGATTGTTTTACATGACTTCGTCATAGAAACGGTATTCCCATCCATATAAACATGTTATACGGGCCGACTTACTGTGTAGAAAACAGGAGGCAAAACTGGGATTTGGTGGTTATGCTTTGTAACTGCGTTCAAGTCCACTTTGATGTGTTTGAATCTACGTCAGATTCAGATCTGTTATATGCAGAGATCCCCAACACCGCACGAAAAGGCAAGTGGAACGTTTTCGTTCCCTGGCATTGTATTGGAATTCCCTTCGAACAGGAATCGATGCAAAATCATAAACCGTTTCTTTTTTCTTCTAAGCACCACCGCCCCAAACCCTTCCCATCCTTCACTCACCTTTTCCGCGTCCCGTCTTGTCGCACTTAACATATTAAGACGGATTCCGCTCAATGTTCGAGCAATAAGTGCAAAAAGTGTACACTTAAACACTACTCATAGCACGGTTACATTTTCAATGCTATTTGAAACATCTCACTCTAATTCACTTCATTAAGTGACCCCGCGGTGAAATTCTCAAGCATAATCTCGTAAACATGTGCTAAAAACGGGCACCATTATGTTTTGAACTGACATGATGCGTCTTTTTAATTGAAATATGGATAACTTCAAATCCAATTTTCTCTCGCGGGGTCAGCCAGGGAGCAAAAGTATCGATAAGTTTTTCTTACCTGTTCTCAAACTGTGACTGTGCTGCAAGTATTTTTTTTCGTAACTTAACTTTTTCACTTACTGCTCGAACGTTGAGCGGAAATCGTCTTAACCATCCTGTTTATTTTCAGGTCCCATAGCCCCTCCAGGCACTGGTGTTCTCACTATTCAGAGCACAGCGGGCAACATGGTAAGCAGATATATTTTATGTCTCTACGTTTTATCAGAATTCTTATCTGTTGTTCTAAAAGTTAATAGTTTATAAAGCAAGGCTAAAATGGGGCTTAATTAAAAGGTTACATTTGGAGTCAATATACCTCCCGTAATGTGTCTCGGGTTTGAATCCATAACTCGGCGTTATGTATCGGCGTCTTATCTCAATCTCGGAGGTTTTTTGTTTTTGTGGTTCTCGACCTTGTTCCGCAGGTTTTTCTCCAGTTTCTTTGGCTTTCCTTCCTCCTCATAAACTAACTTAAGGTGGCCCGATACTATTTATTTGCGTGAGGGGCAACTGTTTTGAAATCCAATTTTTAGCTGCTCAGCAGCATTCGATTGCTGGGATATTTTAGACGCTGAAAAAGGAATGCTTGAAGTTTATCAAAAGCGTGTTTTTAATGAGATCGATGCGAATATATGAAAATTTTCAGCAATTTTCTTGAACGTGGTTTTCAAAGAAAATGCGTATTATCGGGAAAATGAAAAGACGTTTTTCCTTCATGTTACTCTGAACAGATGCTGGAACCTCAAAGATTTCAGGGACCAAGTTTGAGATAAATTGGCTCCACACAACCTTTATAACAAACGGTTATTAAAATAGTTATTAGAATATTACGCACACGCATTTAGCCATAATTACTGCGAAAAGGATTAAAGCAGCAAAGAATCGCACTTACTGAAACAAAGGTAAATATGTCTTGTAACTTATGTATCAGAGACAAAGCGATAAGGAACGGTTTTGTCGACATTATACGGTAAAGCGAGAGCACGCCTTGCCGGTAAAAATTATGGCAACCACGTTGTTTTCCAGGTTTCGCTCAATTTTCTGCTCTTTTTGTCTTTGTTTTTCCTTATCGCTTTGACTCTGATACATAAGTTACAAGACATATTTACCTTTGTTCCAGTAAGTGCGATTCTTTGTTGCTCTAATCCTTTTCGTAGTAATTATATTCACAAAAACAGTCCAAAGAATACGACTTCCTTAAGCCATAACGCGCACGGTCGGTCGTTTTGAATAGAAAACGACGATTCAGTTCATGAGATTCGCGTATTCGCAATAGAACCTGGTAAATGTCTGTTAATAAGTGTTGCTCTCTGTGGACAAAGACGATCTAAATATATTTGGCTTGAAAAAGTTCCTTGTTTGCCGTATGTGCCTCGCATTTTAGCTAACCAAGCATTTGTGTTTCTCTCTCTTTTTTCTGTAGGCGGACTTTCGCATTTCAGCCACTGGCACGGTGTTGGACTTGGACAAGTCCGTGCAGCTAGTCAAGAAACTAAAGTTAACCGGAACACCGATGAAAATCTTTAAGAACACAGCATTTATCAAGGTGATTTTAGAAGTCTGAAATGATTTTAATACTGGCTTTCCATTATATGCACATCATTTAGTTTTGGTCAAATGAAAAGAAGATTCACTGAGAGTCAGTATAGTTGAACCTTCGCTTGTCAACACATCGCGTAAGCAGAAGCGAACTCGTGAGCCCGCAAATGGTGGTCACGAGACACTTCCAGGCGTTATGAATGTATGTCTCCGCGCGTATATTGTTAGAGGGCTGAATAACCACTATTTTCTTCATTTAGGGAATGTTTAATTCTGCTCTGGAGGTAGCGAAATTTGAAGGTGCTACAATCCGAACTGTCAGCGGTATCAGAGGACAAGTTAAGCGCGCGCTGAAGGTATGTCTTCCCACTGTAAAATGGCTCTGGAAGTTTCAAGGCCTAGTAATACAGGCAACGTTTTCGTGCAGGTCGCCGCGCAAAAATGTTCCGTTGTAAGCTGGCATTTCTACCTCCTCCGTGCAAGACGAATTTTCTTGTTACAAAAAGTAGAAGGGACGTCTGCTTTCTGCAACACGAAAATTTGTTGCAACCTGCAGCATAAAAATTGGTTGCGCGACAAGTCAGAGGAAAACGTTGCCCGTATTACTCAGGCTTTAGTTCTTTTGCTACTTAAGAGGGCTATACAAGCACAAATGCACTTATAACATAGAGGACAAAATTACTGATTGCTGATTGGTTGAAACAGAGGGCATTTTTTTCTTAATTTTCTTTCTAACGAGAGCAAAATTACTGAATCCTGGTTGGCCAAGCGCCAAAATTACTCGCATTTGATTAGCTGAGCGCGAGTGCGCGCCATTTGCATTTTGTAAGCGTCTTGAAACGAGAAGTGGATTTTGAGTTGTTCAACACAAATGGCTTCAGACTTTGACTTTTAACTGGGCTGGTTGGCAAAATTGGTGTGGAAATCGGGTGAGAGCTCAAAGAGAAATTCCAAAAGGTAAACCTGAATGTTTTACAGGAAACAACAAATGGTTATTTGTTTGAAACTACTGAAAATCAGTTCAGTGAGCGAGAGAAAGCTTCGCAACTCGGGTAAATAAAATTTACTTAGTTTCTAGAGTTTTAAGTGTGTTTTGTCAACGAACTAGAATTGTATTTAACTCTTAAGATGAACATATGCATAATAGACAGTCTTTTTTGTTCTGTACGGAGAGCCAGCAGTTAAACTGCTAATGTGGTGAATTGTTTCGGAGCCGGTACTTTTATTCTGGGGGCCTTCTAATTGGCTTCGATATACATGGAAAGTTTTGCGAAAATTTTGCCCCCTGTGTTATCAACAAGTAATCGCATTGAGTCCTCGTAGAATTAAGAATAAATTTTTACTTGTGTTTTCAAAGTTTTTACAAATTGAAAACTTTGAAAATACGCGTGAAAATTTATCCTTAACTCTACTCGTCCTCGTGTGATTACTATACAAACAGAGAACAGCTGCATTGTTTTACAGTAATGATGAGGGACGTGCAAGTAAACAGATGTATCAGTTTCAAAAGTATTGTTGATCTTTGAATATGAAGCTTTGCCTTCTAGCTAGTAACGATGTAGAATTCGTGGAAGGTAGCACTAATTATTTTCTTGTTTCTAGACACCAGAGGGTGCATTCCGTGCAACATTTGAAGACAAAATTTTGATCAGTGGTAAGTGGTATTCGTTTTATTTATCGCACTTCTAATAAAAGTATCAAACGCTCGGAAAAATTCAGGTGCAGTGTAAGTCAGTTCATAGTCGATACCATTTTACTCGTGATTGTTGATAAAACGTCTCTGCCTTAGGAACGCTGAGTAAACAGTCTTCATTTTGTCATAAGCTTGGGACTACAAAGACAAAAGTCGAACCGGTCAGCATACCGGACGGATGCTCAACCACTGTGCTACTTGGATGAACATGCCGTCAATAAATTTCGTTTCACATTCATCACAAATGTGAAATGAAATCCGCTCCTCAAATAGAAGATCGTCTTGTACTAGATGTAAACATTCTTTTTAGAGAAAAAGTGTCATCCGCGGAGATAAGAGTTGACTGGGTGTGTTGCCAATCTTGGGACATCTTGGGACATCTTGCAGTCAACAAATCTGTATTTATGTGATCATTTCTTTGAAACCCTGGCGTGCAATCAAGGGTCGCACAGCAGGTTAAAACGCCTTGTCCGGGGAGTCTGAGATCGCTAGTACATCCTGCATGCCACTAGCGTTAGTGATGTCCTAACAGTCTGTTTATTTTGTGATTAGAACTCGGTTTTGTGGCCAGTTTCCCGATCTAGAGAATCGAAAAGCAAAATAATTAAGAAAGAGAACTACAGACACCATTTATAATAGCGCGTTGGGGCCAGAAAAGCTAAGATGTATGTAATAACGGGATTCCGTATTAAATGGGTGAATTTCATCGAAAATATACATGTATTTGTTGGGAACATGAAAACTGTCCGTTATAACGAGGTTTCCCTAAAGGAAGGAGCGACTGTAATCTTGATATCGAATAGAATTTTTCCACAATTACTCTGTATGTATGTGACCTCTCGTCTGATGTTTCACCAGATATTGTTTTCATAAGAACCTGGTATCCAGTCTCGCTGCCGAACTTCTACAACCCCGTGACGACACTGCTGTTGCCGCCTGACCAGAAGGAGGAATGGCAAGGCATGCGCACAGTAGGTCAGTTAAGGAAAGACCTGGGACTTAAAGTTCCTGTTAACGCGGACTCGTTGTACAAGGTAAGTCTGGGGTTAAATGATAGTTGATCCAAGCTGATACATCGTGGCCAGGAACTTGCTCTACGTTTTCTTAATTATCTTCAAATAAGAAGAAAACGTCGCCAAAGTTGATGAAAGCGAGGAAATGCACATTGAAAATTTGAGACAATCCGGAAGTTTTGGTTGGACTGTAAATGGTAAGGCTATTTTGGTTTGCCGACCGGAAAATTTCCAAAATAAACGGAACGTCTTGAGAGGTAGACCAAAGTTCCCAACCGGAATATCAAAACGGAAAATTGTGTTCCATTTACTTTTTTTTACCAGTTCCAGGTCCTGTGCCAATAGTCAAACTAGTTCCAGACTCTCTCTAAATTAGAGTGAATTGCACAAGTGGTACATGCTTATCTCGAACGGAATTTCCCATTCGAAAGGTTTTGTTTACCATTTGCACAAACCGTAGACCAACCGGTTTCCCCTTGTAAATGGTGAACAACCAATACAACCGCCTAAAAGCTGAAAGTTCTATCAGAATCGCAGTCTTGATTCTGGGCAGCCAATCCCAAAACAAAATTTAACAACCTGCAATCCACTTCAATCCTTGCAATCCTCCACTTTATCCCCAAACTGCTTGTTATGTTTAAATCCAGTTTAGTTATACGGTTTGTGGCATTTCATTTTGGCAATGTAAAAAAAATCGATGTTTTGATGCGATGCGTGATGAGAAAACTGACCTCTTTCCATTGTGTGCTGGGTATCGTGGACTTGGCAATAAAGGGGGTGTGCTTTACTCAGAATAGAAAGAATTGGGCTGCTTTCGGAAAGAGTTTGGGCTGCTCTGATAAGCAGAATTGCCTTCTTGGGAAAATTAAAATTACAGTTCCACTTATTGTGTTACCGTAAATGATCTAATAAACGCCCGGGGCGTCTATTAAATTTTAGGGGTCCTAGGAGGGGCGTTAAATAAATATAAGGCGTTTATTTCACTTTTACTGTAACAACGTCAAGAAAACAAATAGACGCGTAGTTTGCTCGCGGAGTAAGATAGAAAACAGAATTTGTGAGCAGGAGACTGATCTAATCTGCGCTAATGCAAAGCCTACAGATGTCGTTCATAGCATGTTTCATAGTTCGATATCGATGTCTTCGTGTCTTCATAGGGCATGTCCCTATTGAGCTGTCAAGAGTGCTTGCTGGTTTTCTAGCCGCTTCAGAAACGAATTTCGTCACTGACAAAGTTTCTGGAAAACGAAAACGTGAAGTAGGTCTCGTCGTTCCTGGATGTTACCGAGCTACGACAAACCGAAAGAAAATTGCTGACATACTGAGTACCGAACTTAAGAAGATAAAAGAGGGCTATCCGTACTTTGAACTTGAGATTGAACAAGATGCAATTCGCAAGCCATTGCTAACCAAGCAAGCAAGAAACTAAATAAACTGCGTGATTTTACTGTATGGAGTGTTTCCTTGGTTTTGAGGCGATTCTTGGGGGTGGAGGTCTATTAGTCTTGGGGCGTTTATTAGAGAGGAGCGTCTAATACAAACGTTACACCTCAGTGGGGGGGGGGGGGGTGGGCATTTATTAGATACCAGGCGTTTATTTGAGAGTGTGCGTTATTAGATCATTTATGGTATTCGTAAACTCAAACGCGAATTTGACTCTCAGACTGTCTCAGACTGTTGGTCTCTGCCCTTAACTGTACAAATAGGAGTATACAAAGACGTACTCGCTTGGGAGATGGGGTAACCCTGTAATGAAGCAGCATCCCATTCAAGGAAGGATAGTAATACTCTTAGTTGTTTTGTGCAACAGAAACCAGATCCCTCTGGCCATCTGGGCCGCTTTTGCTACTCTACCTTCTCATCGCAAGTTAAAATTGTTTGATTTACGATGGTTTTTTTCTTCTTGTTTTCAGCCCGTGGAGCGCGTTACTCGCCACTTCAATCCTCTCAAGATTCCCGTCAAGCTTCAGAAGGAGTTGCCATTCAAATCGAAACCGAAACTGATGAAGAAGAGAACAAAACCTACCTTGGAAACCAAGCGGGCTGTTGTCATGGAACCACGCGAAAAATTGGTAAGTAGTTTATTGTACTATCACTGCCAATTATGTACAAAATTGATACAAAAACAGTTCATTTGAATGGCCACACAATAAGATTTCATTTACAAGTTCTTAAGGGGCAATTATTCTGAAAGCCGATTTATCGTCATTTTCAGCCTTTCCTTTTTGTTAGCGACATTCAGGCGCGATAACCAGATTGAGGCCTCATTTATATGGTCTCCAGTACCCGAGACAACCCTCCCCCCTCCCCCCCCCCCCCGAGACAACCTTACCGAGCGTTTATATGATAAGACGTTGTCCCTATTAACCGAGTCAAAGTTACCCCACTTAGTTATTCCGAAATCTTCTTTGATATTCATGACCTCAGTTCGCCTTTTTCATTAAATTTATTCGTTGATTCGATCACTGTAGCCTCTGTTTGTTTAAATATTATTTGTTCGATTTGCGTTTTGCGAAATTAGTCGTTTTCAAATCAAAAACCAGACGTTACGTGACACGCGATACGCAAAAAATCGTCCCGGGTTTGCGAGCTTAAGAGTTTACATGTGAAAAAGTTGTCCCGCCTGCCAGGGTTACCCTACCTGCCGAGGTGAGACAACTTGCCCCCGAGTTGTCTCGCCTCCCCGAGACGAGTTGGTGATCCTCATGTAAACGGTTCGTTGAACTTTTCAAAGAAAAAGGTGAAAAGGTAGCTCGCCCAGGGTAGCTCGGGGGGAGGGTTGTCTCGGGTACTCGAGACCATATAAAACGACTTTTTAATTCCAGTTCGCAGGCTTATAAGTTTGTCGTCTGCTACACCAGTGGTGTTCATTGAGCCCCCTTCTCTCCTGGTAAGCATCGGGAAGGAATAAGGGGTCTGGGAAAGTAGCTGGTCTGAAATTGAAAGTCTCACTTGGACTCAATCTCATACTGGCAGCCAGTTCTGAAGGTTGCTACTATACCTTTGCAGGCGCACTAGTTTTGAGAAGTCGTGTTCGTATCAATCTCAATCTCGTACACGGATCTGACCAGTTCGTTCCTTCATCCTTCATCACTCAGTCGTTATTTAATCGAATTGTTTCGTCAATCTCTTTCAGGCGTTCACTCTGATGCAACAACTGCTCACGGCAAACAAGGAAAAACAAAGAAAGCGCAAAGAAAAGTTACAAGAAAGAAGAAAAGTTTTCCGCGCAGAGCAGGAGAAGAAGAACGTAAAACGATTACAGAAACAGAGAGAAGAAAGAAAGAAGATCTTCCGAATGATGGGACAGGCCGAGAAACGGAAAAAGAAAACTTAATCTCGGGGGCAGTGTGTTTTTCACTGAACATACTCCGTTGTCGTTTAGGTCAAAACTTGATAACAGAAGTCGTGTTCATCTTGATGAAAACCAATGAAGAGGAAGGCCTGTCCTGCGCTGTCCTTAAACTTGTGAGCTCAAGGAACTACTCTGGCCTACGTTTTAGGTTCAGATGTCAAACCTTTCATGTTCCATACGAAGTACTAACAAATACATTCGAATAGTGACTTCAAATAAACATGTCGAAGAATCAATACGCGTTATCAAAACTTGTCGCTATTGCACAACATTCGCAGTGGAATTTTATCCCTCTGTTGTTTCATACATTACGTCCAGGATTTATATTCCTCTATTTTTCGAAACTGGCAGAAGCTGGTTATCCGGAACTTATATTTAATAACATGCAATCTGTTTCTTTTCGCCTCGTAAACCATGCCTGTTGGGAAATACGAAACGACCAATTTCTTGAGCAACTCTTTTCAGAGGTAACTGCGCTGAAAAATTAAAAGCGTTAGATACTTAAGAACAGTCTCCTAAAATTTCTTACCAGAAATAAATGTGAGAAAATGATATGTTTAATCATGCGTTAAAATAATGTTTGATGACGACCTTATCGCCTGATGGAGACCAAAATAACTGCTCAAAACGTTGTGATTATTATCGGACTGACTATACGCGTAAGAAGTGATAAAGAGAGTTTTTTCATTTTATCCAGCCATGATTAACAACCACTACATCATTCATGACAAAATAAACTTGTTTGTTATGTGGATGTTTTAATCGCACCATTTATTCAGCATTTTTGTTTGGTTTTAGTGTGTCCTCTATAACGAAGGAGAAAAGTAAAATATTTGCCTGAAATAGCTTAAACGCCCCCAAAAAGGTTCTTATGTTACCATGCAAACTTTTTTACTAATACATGCACTACTGGTTTCATGTTCGGAGTAAAGGTTGAAACTTTGATCTGATATCAAACTGGAAACTGTCTTTAAATAAAACAAAAAATCGATATGTAAAACAACCCTGCTTACAAAAGGTAACATATCAAGCATAGAGTCTTTTCTGTCGGCTCGTTTCTTGTAATTTTGTTTTGAAATTCGGAAATTATCCTATTCAAATATATTTCCTCTTAACAGAGGAGGGAAAATTTATGCACGTTACGATCAGTTCCATGACTTGGATGAGTTTGGTTAAGCTTTAGTGTGAGACTTTTGCCTCATTCTTTCTGGCGACTGGCCATATGTTTTCTCCTTTGCACTCTTTTTGCTTGCGTTTGTAACATCTAGTTTTATTTTAATGTCGTTCCTTGTACGTGCTTTTCAGCTCTTGGTATTTTGGTAGAACCGGAAAGAAAATAATCTGCAAATACTGGGCCATAACGTGATAAAGAAAACGCGATTGTAGCGTGCATTTGGGGAATGACAAATAGTTTGGTTGAATTTATTTACATTTCCGGTACGTGACCTGCCTAGCTAGAAAAAAAAGAGAAAAAAAATCGAAATTTAGCCGTCATCAACGTGAGTGTTGTTTGATAAAGTGAGTCATTTGGGGGACTCGGGAAGTTTCCTTTAAGTGTGATACGCAAGACAATCTGATTATACGTATTTCTTTCTAAGGGATCGAGTCAATGACAGCAGGTGTTTCTCTAGGTTTTTCTTATTTCGGTCTGTTTCTTCCTAATCCCCTCCCCTCGACTTCACAAAATCACGATCATTACATCTTGCGCGTAGTATAATTTATGTAGTAAAACAGACAATTTAGAAATTTCCTGATGGTGCTCAATTAAGGTGGGCTCTGCCCCAAGTCGCCTCAAAACCACCTCTTTCCTTTACCTCAAAGATAGCTAAATAAATAACATCAAATATTTATACAGGGTAGCCACAAAGATAAACACAAGATGTTGCTTTCCCCGTGGCACACTGCAGCATAAAAAGGCAGCCCTTTTGTGCGAAGCTTCGCCCTCCTCCAAGTCCTTCCCCCGTAAATCGCACTACCGAGAAGATAACTTTATTCACACACAGTAATTCCTTCAGCAAAATACGTGTTACAATAAAAAGAGAATATGCAGCACGTCAAATATATATCTTACTATCTATCTAAATACCCCTCCCAGAAGATTTATTGAGGTAAATAGAAACTGCTGACCCAGAAAATTCTGGAATCCAATATATGTAGATATTTTTGTTGAAAGGGTGGATTAGGATGTGAGGCCATTCATAGGCTCGCCTTTTAATGAGCGAAAAATGCTGTTCGCATAAAAAGCAAGGATCATCCAGCAGCAGTAGGCGAGAATAGTCTAAATAAGACAATTAACTACGCCCATGCATTTGGGTGTTTAACAGAGTATATAGATTCAATTGCAAATTGAAATAAACTCACCTGCCGCTTCCCTTACTTGCAATATTAATCAGAATGAAATTGAAAAGCTTTTTTTCCCACTATATCCCAATATCAGCATTTGTATTTGGGAGAATTTGCTCTAACATTAAAACAGTTTATCTTTGGTGATCACTTCCTTTACTGATAATCATGACCCGTACATGTATGTTTGATCAAGTAGAGGTGTTGCAAGGAGAAATTAGCTGCTTGTCAGTGAAAACTATTGAGCAGTCATTCCTTGTTTATTATGCTGTACATAGTAACATTACGCTTTGAGTCTGTCAATAAATCCTGCACTGCGACCATTCAAAGGAAACCCATCGAGCAGTACTTTTCGGTGATGCTGTTTATCGTGCTGCTGTAAGGGGTTCCAATTTTAAGTTTGGATTAAAACTTTCAAATGAACTGCTCTCACTGTATTGAGCAATACTTTTCTCTGGTGCCTTTTGTCGGCTGTACAAGGTGTTCCTTGCTAGTTGTGGCGAATAGTAAACTCGAGACTTTGCGAGACGCGAGACGATCGTTCTCTTGTGCTAACCGGAGACCCTTTTCAATTTTTAAATCGAACTGAACTGAGCTGAATAACTTTATTTTAGCCCGAGGAAATTAATCAGCAGAGCTGGTGGAGTCTTGCATTACGAAACCGCGCTTTAAGAGTTTCCTAAATACGGCTCAAAAATATTTAAGACATAAAAAATTCGAATGTAGGACTTTCAGATCAGCTTCGGCCAACTAAAGATGTGATCTCCTCAGCATATCAGAACTTCGAGATTCATTTGTAGCTTTGTAAAAAAGTCAAGACTCTAGGCGGCTTCGCAAAAAGATCAAGATTCTGAGACTGTTGGGTAGAACTGAAAAATCGAGACTCCGAGACCGTTTTTGCCGAAAATTCGAGACTCTGAGACGCAAAGAATAGTTTTAAAAAAGGCGAAACTGCGATGCACATAAATTCAAATAAGATATTGCGAAACCCTAATTTTTGGTAAGACCATACGCCTCCTCTTTCACTATTGTGTCTGTGGATAAAATTTGTTAAGTGCACCCACTCAAATGGAAACTATTGGCCACCTTGTTTCTTTTCAGTTTGCAGATGAAATCATCAAGTGTGGCTTGAAAAGTTTTTTTTTTTACCTTTTTTCGTGATGCTGTTTATTGAGTCTGTGAATGAAATCCTAAATTGTGTTTGAATCTGTAGACCATAGTCTGTGTCCACTTGGTAAGTTTTGCGATGTTGTGCTTGTTTTCCTCTTCAATCCACTGATTAGAAATTGAAATAAGCTTAGCCTATTGTATTACGTACAAATACAACTGTATATTGATGTAGGATGTCATGGGTAAAAAACTTGACGCTAGGCATGCAACAAATAAGTAAACAAATGTTTTGAGTATTATTCTTAATTTTGTGCTTTCTAGGTAGACGTTCGGTTAGTCTATACCGTATAATAAGACATTTGCACGATGGCGTCATTTGGCTACAACTACCAGGAAGTCATGTCGTTTCTCCTTTCTTATTACAATCAACTGAACCCAAGAAGACAACAGCCCTAATTTACACGAGAAAAGAACAACTGAAGGATTCTATTAGTTATTAAACAGCGTCAGTCTATTTGCATGGCATTTACTTAACAGTGCGAGGCCTTTGAAACATCACGTTCTAGAATTTCCATATTTATGGAGGATTTCACCTGCTAATGTCGCTCCATTAAGTCCGTTGCCCACAAGATTCCCTTGTTTACTTAATCATTTGATTGTTTTGGTCATAAAAGGCTGTTTATACATTTAAAAAAATCTA
Source organism: Siderastrea radians (assembly GCA_964017195.1). NCBI lineage: Eukaryota > Metazoa > Cnidaria > Anthozoa > Scleractinia > Rhizangiidae > Siderastrea > Siderastrea radians. Next base: position 18,080,038 of record OZ024895.1, read on the forward strand.
TCGGCAATTGCAAGACCGTATTTAATCTGAATACAACTCTTAAAAATCGAGCACGCTTGGCAAAGAGCGACATTTACGGAATGACATAAATCTTTGAATAATAACTAACAGGTATTGTATTTAACACACTTCAAACAACCAATGAGATTGCGTTTTCAAGGTAATTGTACTTTAAAGTGTCAATATTTCTCAGATCTCGACGTCACTGACATTCTACCTTTATATTCGGAGGCAACATAAAAGTACACATCTTTACCTGTGACTTTCAAACCTTATTTTGCCTTTGAAGACAATTAAGTGCGCAGATTCTCGGCATCCTTAGACAAGGGGTAACAATTTGTCGCTGTAGGTGCAAATTTTAGGGTAAGTTGTTTCGAGTTGAATACACCTATTTTTAACATACGAAGAGAAACTCAGTCTGGGCGGTTACAGTAAAGAACGCTAATTGGCGAAATTTTTTGGTTGTGGCTTCTTTGGTAGCCAGCCATTTAAAATCACCAGGAAACTAATTACACAAAGAAATAACACCATTTTAAATTTTTAAAGTGGCTCGATCTGAAAGAAATGAAATCGTACACGTAACTGCGAAATCGTTTTGCATTTATGCACTGATCATTGTTTTTCGTCAGTCCTTTTGTTGAGTTGCTTGCTTCTTAAAAATTTAAATTTCTCATGGAGATTGCACTTCTTTCTTTTTCTTCGCTCTCTGTTTATTTGAATTTATCATTTCGGCTACACGCACTGGTTACCACAAACTGGTTACAATTTTTTTTTCGGTCAGAAGACTAAACGAATGCTGCAAGACTGTTTCAACATATTTTAAGACAATAACTATGACCAAACAAACAAGACTTTTTTCTTTCTTTTTCTTTTACCTTTAGTTTTCATTTAAAAAGCATGGCTGAATATCGTTCAAACTAACCAATATAAATCATGGCTTGTACATGTTTGGTTGCCAGTGAGAAGTTTATTCATGGTCGATCGTTTTCAGCCGCACTGTATAAAGGGCAGTTGTAGTCATGATCGTATGCCAGTGCGATTTATTCGGCCTTGTAACAAGAAATGATTCTACTGAAATTCTTAAGTTCTTGCAAACAAGTACACATCGAAGAAAATATTGATTCAGCGCCGGGCATAATTTCGCATCAGAGTTGTCACCAATTTCCGCTTTACTGCTGTCTTCTGGAAGTTAAAAGCAAACATGACAACTTTTTCATCTTTAAGTCTTCTCCTAGTTAAAGCAAACTACATTTTCGAGCCTTTGGTTACGGAAAATCCTGACAACTTGAACCCATATAATTCAAATTGTACGTCGTCACTCGAACAGAGAGAGAATGCAATTTCTTCTACTTCTTTGTTTACCGCTGATAACTCAAAGCTTCCTTGACTCGAAAAATTTTGCGATTTCTTTGGCGGCTCGAGGGTTCTGGATCCTACTCTATTTCACATTTTCAGTGAATGTCCAATTCGCGCTCTCCTATTTTGCGCTAGCAGTGTGTGAAAAAGTGAGAGAATTTGTTGTTTTAGTGAGTTAAATGGTCGCTGTGATGCCAAAGAAACATCTTATTTCAGTGCACCTATGTACATACTCTGTCAATCTTTCTATGCTATTTCCCAGTTAATTGCCTCGCAGGAAGCAACCTCAAAACGTCCCCTCCTACTGTTTTGCACATGTTGATGGGTTAATTAAAATTAACTCCTGGTCGGCAACATCACGGCAGCCTTTTTTTTTTGGGGGGGGGGGGGTCACCTCAACACGTACCAAAAACAATATCATTTTACTCTTTGTTAACATTTCCCCAATGTTTTCGTTTTCAACTTAGAGTTTGCAGAAGGACATTGCATTATATTCCACCCCCTAAGGCTGGGGGAGGAGAGAGGAATTGGTAAACTCCTTGAGGTGGGCTACACAGGAGGGCTCGTCCGAAAAGGGTGCCTCTTTGTGGTTTGCGCTATATAAGTGGGCAGGGAAATTTGCCATTTGATATGTTAAAAAGGGTCGCTAAAGTCAACCTGAAACTGTATTAAGAGATAGAAGCTGTCTAGGTACGAAAATCAAATTCCAAAATCTTGTCAGAAATGGAATGGAATTGTTGTTGGTATGTTGAAGAGGTACCATTTCGGTAAGAAAAAAATGCACATTATTTCCCTTTATTTAAGGCTAAGGGTACTTACCCTGTGACGGATAACCCTTGCAAGGAAATTCTTTGAGTTCCCCCCCCCCCCCCCCGTGTGTTAATAATATGGGGAGTATATAAGGCTTTATCGTACTTTTCTTCACCTCATTTTCTTTTCTCTCTTTTCTCGTTCTTTTTCTTTTTATCTTGGGCCAGTTCTAAAATATCTTTTTTTTTTCTTTTCTTGCAGACTAGTGTAAGGCAGAGAATTATCCGCTTCTTATTGCTATGAATAATTCAACACCAGGTTTGTCACATATATCAATGCCATCGTTACCTAAAAATGAAAATATAAATGTTTTATTTTATCGTTTTTACTTCTAGCCCTACCAAAAAGACCAAATTACACACAAGAACGCCAAATGAGAGAACTGCTCAATGGCGTCAAATTAATGGTTACACTAGTACTTTATTTATAATTTCTCCCACCGACTCAAAAGTTAGAAAAACCTAGTACAGCATAATAAACAGCACAGAAAAGGAATCTTTATGCTTAACGAATAATTTTATAAAGCAAAGAAATTTGAACTGTAATAAGATAAGTTTCGAAACTTGAATGGGTGATCCTTATATCTCGATCTAACAAGTGCAGTCACTCAGATATAGTGAAATTTGGCAACATTAAGAAATAAAAATCGCACGCAATGCATAACGTTTGAGAAGGTTGAAATAGCTTCCTGTAATTCCAAGCAAAATAGCTAAGCGGATAAAACATGCCAAATAAACTTTAATTCCCTTTTTATGAAAAAGAAATTTCCACAGTTTGAGTAGCACTCAATAACCTTGCAGCGCTCTAGGCTAAATAAAGGATCAACAAAAGGCCTAGGGGGATTTGCGCAGTATCAATATCTTTTTGCATGGATCAGATAACAGCATTGGACTGATGACTGGCAGAATAAATATCTTGATTCTGTTTTTAAATTAGTTTAAGATGAAATATGAAATATTGATGCATGAAAGCATTTCTTATTAGACAGCAAAAATTCGGATTGATAATATGAATAAGGAAAGTGCTTTCTATTTTAAGACAATTTTTGTTTCCCAAGTTTTTTCACGCATGCATAGAGTTAAGTAGAAATAAAAGTGTTTTTAAATGTTTTCAGCCTTAGAAGCAGCTTTAAACTAGACTCCCAATGCAGATTGATTTATTGACCACATAACAGCGGGAGTGCTTATATCAAGAAAAATTCTTCCTGTTTTTAAACCTTGTTTGAAAGTGACATTAGAAAACTTTTAATTTTCAGGAAAAAGGTTTTTAAGTAGACTGGCAAAAGTTAGATATATGGACCACATAACAGTATTGCATAAACAAATTTCAGAAAACGTCTTCCTGCTTATTAATTGATAAAAGCAGCCATGTAAGCTTTAATAATGGACAGCGTCTTTATTTTAAATTCCGCTTCAATTTCATCACTATTGATTTCTTTAATACCAGCTTCACATAAAATGAATGACTTTCAATCCATTAACGAAGGGGTCAGCACGCCTGTCCTTTAGGATATTATCAGTCCGTTATATTATCTGGATTTAAATCAGGCAGAGAAATAAAATTATCTGAGACTGTTTCGTTATAATGTAAGGAAATTAAACGTTGATATTAGACAACTTGAAGGTAAGAATAATTCTTGCTGCTTCTTAATTGATTTTGGATATTAAACTTCTTGGCATAAAAGCATTAAAAACTGGAAATTGTTATAAGTTTAATTTCCGTGTCAATTTCAATAGTATTTCTTTAACACAAGTTTAGCACAGAATAAATGGCTTTCAAGCCGTAAAGTAATGATAAGGTCAGAACGCCTGTCTTTATTGTCTTGATTCATATCAGGCGGAATGACAGCAAACGTCTGAGACCGGCTATTGAAAATGTAGCAAAAGATTGTCTCGTAAACAAAATATAGCAAAATGTCTTACCAATGATGATAATTTAGTCAAAACTTTTCTTCTTTAATGGAATTAATTTTAGTGCGTCTATCCACTTACACAATTTTCATCTTTTCATTCTGGCGAGGCAAAAGTTTGAAAATGAATATAAATGAGGAATCCATTGTTTGCAAAATAAGGACGGAGAAATAGAAAAGCCAGAGCAAAGTTCTAGTGAAAAGTTGCCATTTGAATGGAAAACTTAAGACTGAACTTCTAGAGACTTCAAAGCAATAAACGCGAAATTAAACCAAGTTTTAACTACGTGAATAAGAAAAACCAAAACGGGTTCTGAAAGACCTTACCATTTTGTTACTAGAAATAACTTAAGAAGGATTACGTATATATGCATGGGGGATTAACTCTCTTCCCCCTTTATCCTCTCTTGCTTTTTTTTTAACTAGCATACTATAGAATTTTGTTCACATGCTCAAGCTAAATAAAAGTGAAGTAAATGAATAAGTTATATAAAATACCGTATTTTCTCGATTAAACGCCGGGGCTGTCTATTTCAAATTCGACCTCTTAGACCCAGCGTTTATTCGAACCCAACGTTTATTTATTAAATGCATTTTCCAGCCATCCATTTTTTAATATCAGTACAAGAGGTTTATTGAACCAAGAACCAAATTTTAACACAAACGGTAAAAAAATGTGAACTGACAATGTCATCAACTTTGTCTCATCCTGTCATTAAGATAAAGGCTTAATCATTGACAGGAACAGTGATCGAACTCTTCTCAACCGTTACGTTTCTACGTGAAACACGGAGGAAGGGAGAAACGCTGGAGAGACCCTCGAGATGATCCTTGCTTGATGCCTGACAAGCCCGCAGAAAAGTTACCATGATTTACAAGAGATTGACACGAATGTCAGTGTATAAATTCAAATATAATAGTAGAAAGAGAACAAGTATGTGTTACGACACATAATCCTGATTTACTATACCCATCTCGAATAAACGCCGGGACCTCAAATAAACGCCAGGACCCCGCATAAACGCCGGGGGCGTTTGTTTTAAACTCGGCCCTGTAGACCCGGATTTTATTAGAGCCCAGCGTTTGTTCGGGGTCCGGCGTTTAATCGAGAAAATACGATAAGTTAAATAAGATATAAAAAAAGTAAAAAGTAAAGAGACCTAATCGAATTACACACCTTCCGTCCGAACAAATTTTAAATACATTTTAACTGAACGATGTTATTCCACAAATTTTGGAAACGTCGCAAGTGATGGTTTTCAGAAATTTAGAGGAAATACCAATGGTTTTTCCTTAGAAATAACGACTAACTTTCTTTCTTGCGTTTCCTGATCTACAGAAAGAATAACCAAGCCGCCAAAGTCCGCCGCAATAGACCTGGATCTTGGAGACACTTTGACAGTGACTTTAACCGTGTTGGCAGCCGTTATTGTGACTCTCGATATGATTGGTAACGCCATCGTTATCCACGTGATTCGTGCACGGACGCCCGTGCGCACTACCATAGATCTGCTTATTGTCAACCTCGCAGTCGCGGACCTGTTGATGGTACCCGTCATTGCATATTTGGTGAAATTTTTCTTCGTCCAGTTTGACTGGTTTGGAGGCATCATGGGACAGATCACGTGTCGGTTGGCCATGTCGCTTCAGGCATTGTCAGTGCTAAGTTCTGTTTACAGTATTTTTGCCATTAGCATTGATCGCTTCTGCGCCGTGTTTTTTCCATTGAAGAGGGTATTGACCAAAACGCGCGTTAAACTGAGTATTATGTTCATATGGCTGGTTGCTATTGCCTTTGCAATTCCCCAGTGTGTGGTAGCAACAGCGCTACCTGTCGGGAAGAAACACATTTGTGTTCCAGTGTGGAAAAACACTGGAATGTCCTCGAGTAATTATACGATGCTCTTTGTAGTGACTAGCTACGTTTTTCCCTTGGTAACCATAGCGACGCTGTATATAATCACCGGTGTAAAGCTCTGGAAAAGCATCGCGCCAGGCCACCACTCAGAAGAAACAATGGAAAGATTGAGGGCCACGCGACGCAAGCCCACGAAAATGCTGATCAGCATCGTGGTCGTGTTCGCACTATGTTGGCTTCCTTTGCATACAGCGGAAGTGTTACGACGTTTCACACCGGAAATATACTGGAATTACATTCCTTTTAAAGTGAACGTCATTTTGCCATGGTTTGGGATCGCTAATAGTGCTATAAATCCATTTATTTACCCGATTTTCTGCGAGAAGTTTCGCTTAGAATTCAAGAGGATCCTTTGCTTTCTTTGTCGTAGGAAACCTGGTCGCAAGAAATCTGATGTGACAATGACAACGGGGCTGGTAAAATCGAGCGCAGAGGGAACTGAGAAAAGTCTTCTGAAGACGTCAAATAACACCACGCCAAGCTCTCCTCCGAGGGGCATAAAAATTGCTTTAATAACATCTCTTTAAAAGAAAGAAAACGTTTATGATGAATTTACAGAAATAATAGCCCTATTTCGATATATTAATATTCAACTTAAAACAATAGACATAACTACAAGGCTTAGGGGGCTAATATAAGGATTTATATGGGTTTTTTCCCCTAAGCCCTAAACTGATGCCTACTGTTTAAGACTGAATTTTAATATATGGAAATTGGGCTATTTCTTTCAGTTTGGTTTTTGGCATAAAGGAAGATGTTCAGGACACTGTATAACACCATACCATATCACATATCATGTCGTATCATATCATATCGTATTTATACCTAATCGTACCTTTTTGGTACGCTTCGGCGGCATATCAGGCGAGTTTGGTCGAGCCATGGTTCGTATTTTGGAGAGACGTAGTCGAGCCAAAATACCCATGGTGAGACCAAACGAGCTTGATATGCTGCCGAAGCGTACGAAAAAAGGTGCGATTAGGTATTTACCGTACCCAAATTCGTCCTAAAACCCGGCTTTTTTTTTTCAGTTACCGTGATCAGTCAGGCGTTGTAGAGCGACACGTATTTACACTTTTCTTGTCGTCAATACTCTTCTCCAACTCCTCATCTGCCATTTTATTTAATTCTTTTGTTTGGAGTTTCATTTTCTGAATCTTGGAAGTCCAAGTTTAAAAAGAAATTTGGAAAACCCGGTTCCATTTTGAAACCAAAAAAGTTTCAGCGCTGTCCGTAAAGTTCACGCGAGCGCCCGCCAGTGTAGCCGCTTCCAATTTTGGCGCGAAATTGTTTTTTTTTCCTCTCTTACCGTTAAACAAATTACTTTCTCGTTTAACAAATGTAATAGTTTTACGTTTCGTTGTATTTCTGTTGTAATTTTTGCCTCTAAAGTCTGTAAAAAAATGCGAGTTTTACAAATTGTCCATGATATCGTAGGATATCAGGTCAGTGACTTGATATCGTAGAAAATCATGACAGTAAACAAGGCTTCTGATTGGCTAATTCACAATTTGGGTACGGTAACATATCATATCATATCATATCATATCATATCGTGTCATATCATATATCTTAGTACAATTGCTCAGGTGATTATAGAGAAGCGCTCGCACTGATTGGTCGAGGATTACGTCATATCTTGCTATAATCACCCCGCGCGAAGTGATTATGATACTGAAGCACTAATTTTCAAAATGGCCAGCGCGCGATTTTTTATGTTTCTGGAGAAAAGGAAAAAGAAAATGCATTTGCTCTGATAAACACCTGAGCAATTATACTAAAACAATTATTCTTCTCGGGCTCAGCGGATATTGCGGAATAATTCCCTCGAATTCGTCTCGGGGATTGTTCCACAATATTCACTTCACCTTCGGCGAATAATTGTTAAATATCATGGAAAGTATATTACAGAAGTTTCTTGCTAGCAGCAACGAAATCCCGCAGTTAAGAAAGACGACAACACGTTTTAGTTTTGAGGAAGACATGTTTCGGATGTTCAACATCCATCATCGGTTCTACAGAACATAGCACAATTGTAACTACTCTCTCTATATTAGAAAATTTTAACAAAAGAGTGTGATTACAAAGTAAATGATGACTAATTACAGAAGACGAAAATAAAAGAAAAAATATATTGTAAATTGGATTCAACAGACCGAAGAGGAGAAGATTATTTGTGTAAATACAACTTAAAATACCATTATTCGTAGACATTTATCTGCAATGTCAACTTTTCTTAAACATTAGAGACAATGTAGTATCAGTAGTAGTATGGTGAATATAGTATTATATAGGTGCAGCTCACAACTTGTGAGTAATATAGCCACAACTGAATTGTATGATGTATCCAACAGGGTACTTGTTTTAATTCTATTTATCCTTATTTTTTTTAAAACCAAGTTCCGGGAGCTCTGTTTTGGGGACTGCACCCGCAACTGAGTAGCACGGAACATTTTGTTTAATTTAAGAAAAGGTAATAGAATGGGGTTGGCATTGTCTCTTTCTTAAGAGACATCCCGTTTATGTAGTCACCCTCTAGCATGGACCTTATTTCATTTCTCTCAAAGGTTGATAGCCCCCTAAATCGATCACACAGTTTATATTAAATCAGCATTTAATTAAATAATAAAACAATATTCCGCGAAAATGAGCTGTTTATTGGTTCTTTAATAACCCAACGATTAATTTTCGCACTCGCTCATTGGATGAAACGCACCAAGTGGTACAAAATCATAACATGAACATTTCCTGGATTGCGAGCCTTACCAAAAGAAACATATTCGGGATTTATCTCACGTGTTTTTTGTACTCCTGCGATAGACAAGCAACAACCTGTATTTGGCGGAATAGAATACTTTCCGCCAAGATCATCTGTTCTAAGAAACGGACAGATTCCTTTCTTGCCTCTAATGATTATATCCGCTTAGGTCGTCGAAACGTCAGCCAATGTCATCGCAAATAGTCATTCTCAGAACTACACTAACTCGGACGATCGTACCTCTCCGACCTATGAACAGTTTTTCCGAAAGCGCAGTTCGAAAAAAAAACTCTGAGCTTCGAGGATAATGTTCAAGGGCAAGTATCTATGCATAACAAAGCAAAGGTTACCATGTTCATCTTCCATCAAATACGAAACGCTCTGCAGCCGCCAAAACATTAGACGCCTATAATTTAACATTTTCAGTATTTTTCGACTACAGAACCCCCTTGGTTTGTTGGTCTTCTCTCCTTCAGCCATAAGAAAAAAACTGTGGTTGAGGAAGAAGAGGAGAGACAGGAGGAGAGGGAGGAGAAGGAGGAAGAGGAGGAGGAGGAGGAGGAAGAGGAGGGGGAGAAGGAGGAAGAGGAGGGGGAGAAGGAGGAAGAGGAGGAGGAGAAGGAGGAAGAGGAGGGGGAGAAGGAGGAAGAGGAGGGGGAGAAGGAGGAAGAGGAGGAGGAGAAGGAGGAAGAGGAGGAGGAGAAGGAGGAAGAGGAGGAGGAGAAGGAGGAAGAGGAGGAGGAGAAGGAGGAGAAGGAGGAAGAGGAGGGAGAGAAGGAGGAAGAGGAGGAGGAGAAGGAGGAAGAGGAGGAGAAGGAGGAGGAAGAGGAGGGGGAGAAGGAGGAAGAGGAGAAGGAGGAAGAGGAGAAGGAGGAGGAGAAGGAGAAGGAGAAGGAGGAGAAGGAGGAAGAGGAGGAGGAGAAGGAGGAAGAGGAGGAGGAGGAGGAGGAAGAGGAGGGGGAGAAGGAGGAAGAGGAGGAGGAGAAGGAGGAAGAGGAGGAGGAGGAGGAGAAGGAGGAAGAGGAGGGGGAGAAGGAGGAGGAGGAGGAGGAGAAGGAGGAAGAGGAGGGGGAGGAGGAGGAGGAGAAGGAGGAAGAGGAGGGGGAGGAGGAGGAGGAGAAGGAGGAAGAGGAGGGGGAGGAGGAGGAGGAGTAGGAGGAGAAGGAGGAAGAGGAGGGGGAGAAGGAGGAAGAGGAGGGGGAGGAGGAGGAGGAGGAGGAGGAAGAGGAGGAGGAGAAGGAGGAAGAGGAGGGGGAGGAGGAGGAGGAGGAGGGGGAGGAGGAGGAGGAGGAAGAGGAGGAGGAGAAGGAGGAAGAAGAGGGGGAGAAGGAGGAAGAGGAGGAGGAGAAGGAGGAAGAGGAGGAGGAGGAGAAGGAGGAAGAGGAGGGGGAAGGAAGAGGAGGAGGGGTAAGAGGGGGAAGAGGGGGGAGAGGAGGAGAAAATATATTAATTAATTATTTCAAAAGACATACATTTTTCTATTTTATTAAATTTCTAGGTAATATTTGACTCAACAGTATCCTAGTTTTCTCATCACAGCCTCCATTTCCCCTCATATTTTCGTTCTCCTTCCCTCGATCCTCCTAGTGAACATACCTATGTATCAAATCTTTTCAAAGTGTTTGAACATTTGAATTTATAAACTAAATCTTACATATATACCTGGAGTTTTGCAAAAGGGATCCCTACATAACTTTTACTCAGCAAATACGGCAGCGGATCAGTTCCTAGAAAGGACTTGTGTAAAACAAAGACATGGCCAGGGTTAACAGACCACATCATGCGTTTGGGATTCCCCGCGTTTAATCTGGGGGGGGGGGGGGGGCGTTATTTAAAACTTGGGTTAAGTCTTTGTGCAATATTATATTTTTGAAAGTCAATCGCACTCATTTTGGGTTGATTCCTAGGCTGTACTGCATTACAATAAATAGGCAGGTAGGGTTTGTTCCTTTTTGAAAGTTGGATGGCAGCGTCAATGCGCCTTAATCCATGAAGTACACTCATTTAAGACTAATTTTCTGTGTTAAAATTCGTAAAAGGGTTCCAACAGGCCGTAGTAGCCTGTAGCGTGCGCCGTTCTGTTAAATTGATGCACCCTAAGTGAGGTGAGTTCTCAAGCAGCTAATGGGAATAGACGAGTGGTTCTTCAAGAGCTGGCATGGATTTTTGTTATAATTTGGACAACATTTGAGTGAATTGCAAAATCACATGGTAAGAATTAGCTTGTAAAATGTGGTATCCAGCAAAATGAGGAATTTTCCTGTTCAGTCATATCAACTGATAAAACGTTAGGTTGGCCAGTTTTTCATAAGATCAGGTATGTAATCTATATATACTGTGTATAAAGAAAGATATTCACATCCACCGATTCATTTTCTACCGGTTTAATGTGAACTCACAAATGACCAGTTAACTTAATAGTACAGTTCCCAGGGGATCACAGGGTCCTCGGTGCGAATCATTTTTTTAAAGAACGGCTCAGGTTGATAGCCTCACTGCGGTGGTTACTAACACATGATCATTGCAATATTTGGTGGCGTGTATATTGATCTAAGCGGGATTTGAGTTCGTAGAATTTAAGGGAATTTTTTTTTCTTGTTCGGTTAGCTTGAAGCAAGGACTGTTCTAAAAACTGAAAGCAAGTTTGGCAACACCAAAAAAAGGGGGATGCCTCTTTGTCGGACACTCCTTTCCGTCCAAGGCTTCCTCTACATGTTAAGAGACCACTCTGTGTGATCTGACATGGAGTGCATACATATCGTTTAAAGAGAAGTTTCTACAGCATTTCGTGTTGAACTTATGGGGGTTGAGGGCGTACTTCGTGTGACGTTTACATTGGAATTTTCTAGTTTACACTTGACCTGGCCAAAATTCAGTTTTCGTTTTAGAGTCAAATCAAAAGATTTTTGCGTGCGTGCTTGAAAGCAAGGAAGGCAAACGATTCTCTTGAATTCTGAACGAAATTTCTGGCTGAAAATCGGGTAAATGAATGGGTTGATGGCACTGTTTGCAATCCCAAACCATGGAAAAATGTACTGCACTTTCATAGGAACATACATGTCATAGAACTCTGGCGCGAGCCACCTTAAGACTACTCCCGTCTGCAAAGGAAGCCAACACAGTGCAAACACGAGCACAATGCTGATGAGCATTTTAGTGGGTTTACGTCGTATGGCCCTCATTCTTTCAATTGCTTCTTCCGAGTGGTGGCCTGGGGCGACGCTGTTCCATAGCTTCACTCCGATGATGAGATAAATCGTTGTTATGGTTAACAAAGGAACGAAGTAGCTAAACACCACAAAGAGAAGCGTGTAATGTCTAGAGGAGACAACACTCTTTTCCCAATCTGGAACACAAACTCGTTTCTTTCCGACGGCTAACAGTGTTCCGACAACAAACAGTGGAGTTGCAAAGGTGATTGCGACTAGCCATATGCACACGATGCACAATTTAATGCGAGTTTTTGTGACTATTATCTTCAGTGGAAAACAAACGACGCAAAAACGGTCAATGCTGATAGCGAAAATAGTGTAAACAGAACTTAATACGGATAATGCCTGGAACGAGAAGGACAACCGGCACGTGATCTGTCCAACAATTCCTCCGAACCAGTCTCCTCCTCTAAAATAAAATTTGACTAAGTTGGCGGTGACTGGTATCATCAACAGGTCAGCGGCTGCTAAGTTAGCAATAAGAAGATCGCTTGAAGTGCGCATGGGCGTTCTTGTGCGGATCACGTGTATAACGATGACGTTGCCGATCAGGTCAAGAGTTACAATGACCGTTGCCAATACAGTGAAAACCACTTGCACGGTGACACCTGGATCCTGAACTAACGGAGACGTAGAAACATCTGAATGAAAAAAAAATTAAATGACAGTTTTGAATAGATTGACCAACTTTCTGACACTGACAGTCCGGGCTGACCGACCGACTGATCGACTGACCAATTGAGTGAATGAATGACTGCCTGACTTGCTGGACTGACTGACTGACTGACTGACTGACTGTCTGACCGCCCGCCCGCCCGACCAACTGAATGACTGACTGACTGACTGACTGACTGACAAACTGACTGACTGACTGACTGACTGACTGACTGATCGACTGACTGACTGACTGGCTGGCTGACTGACTGACTGACTGTCTGACTGACTGACTTGCTGGAATGACTGGCCTTCCTTTTTTAAGTGGGCTATCATAATGTTAGACTATCACTTTAATACGATTACCATGGTACGGGCAATACGACCAGAATAAGACAGGTGTAAATACTTTTTCAAACCATCCGCCATCTTGGATTTCTGGAATTTTTAAAAATTTAAACCCCAGAAAACCACCAATTTGATTTCAAAATAATCAAACTAAATCCAATAAAAATGCTCAAATGATCCGGGATTGTTGAAATATTCCAGTTTCGAGCTCACCTAGACTGATGAATAAAACTGCTAACGACCATTTTTAAGAGTTAGTCTCAATCTGATGTAAAATGTTCCCTAATACCAGCAAGAAGATGAAATATTCACAACTCTGTGTATTGTGTTATTTTAGAATTCAGCACTTTCCTGCTGGCATTTGTGCATATTTTATTTTAAATTGAAATAAACCCTGCAGAAAAGAGTCTGGATTATTTTTGTTCAGCAAACTTCAAAACAGGACTATTCTAAGTTACTTGCAAGATATTCCGGAGGACTCTTCTGTGAAAATTTATCAATGTTTGTTTTCAGTAACCCCATTTAGCAATTCTTTTGTCAGCAGGAGAACGTTTCTTTATTTACGGGAAGATGGCAATAAATTTCTGCAGAAAGGCGGCCTGTTTTGAACATTAAATGTCAGTTGAAAAGAGTGGAACTGAGAAAAATATTTATGGCGTTGGTTGCCATAAATAACTAGAATCAATATTTACGAATGTATGAGCTAGTGTTTGATAAATTAACTGACTGAAAAAGCATTAAACGTGACGTGGGACAAACCTGTCGTGGAGTTATTCATCTTTTGTTGGGCCACTTTCCAATGAAATATTCACGGGAACTCCCGTATTCTAAGTAAAGCAAATTTACTGCAAAATAGAAACCATATTTAAAGAAGACGGTCAAATCAGGATGTTTTTTTAAAGCTGTTTTAAATATCAAAAAAATTAAAAATGAATATAAGACGCAAAAAGAGACCAACGTAATATAGAAAATTTATTTTTTCTCGTGGGAATCTCTCCAAATTCAGATTGAATGCAATAAATAATTTCACTTTTTAACTTATCTTTCTACCAAAAAAGTTAACAATTTCTTATACGAGGTAATAAGTCGTTTATTTGAAAGGTTCGTTTTCTATGTCTTGAATCCAATTCGGAGCGCTATATGAATTGTTCCGCAAATAGAGGCCACGCACTTGCAGATGTTTGTGTGGTCGAGACAGTTTCCGAAAGGCATCGCCATACACACAACGTCGGTAAAATTTTTATTTTCTCCTAGGAAGATATCCTATGTAAGATATAACTATTACATTTACACATATTGTCAGTTAAAAACTACTCTTTTCAGCATTATTGACGATTTCCGTTCTAAGACGATCTTCTAGTTTTGGGAAAAATTTCTATTTCGCCTTTTGTAGGAAACGCGAGTTCTTGTGTTTATGTCTTCTATTTGGTGGCCACAGTTTTCAAAATAAGAGCAATAGGCTGTCTTAGGCTATTTGCATTGAATAACTTACCCTCAAAGTTCTTATCCTTGAAAGTTTGTTGTCAAACTTTTTCTCAGCAATGAAGATTCTGGCGGTTCAGAAAATCTTGGACACACGTCCAACTGATGCACTTTGGCGTGGAAGGTTGTGTGCGGTTTGAAAATTGAAGCACAAATGTTTTATTACCAGACGTTGCTGGGGTTAATAAAAATTACTTCTATTTAAACAATAGAGTGTTTCTGTCGAACGACTATCGACTGATAATTGCCAAGCGCAAATATGATGCTTTTAAAACAAACCCCTACAGGGCTTTCATGTTAGTTTTTAGAACCCCAAATTTTCAAAGGGAAATAATCAGCCTGTAATTGTTGGCCCAAAACTGCCCTTCCGAATCGTTGAACTTTTACATGGAAAGCTGCAAAAAAATAAATAAATAAATAAATAAATAGAAATTAAAAGAGGAACAGGAATACAAAGAAAAATAGAAAACAAAAAACAAACAAAATTGAAAATATAAAGATTCCTACCTAATGCAAAACGAAGTTTATTAAATCGTACGACCTGTCAAAATTTACAATTTACATTGGCTGAGAGCATTGCCGACAGATTTGACGGGACCACTGGATTTCCAATGATCATTGTAAAGCTGCCCAATCTCGTCGCAGTTGTATCACCTATAAATGTAATAACAACCATAAATGTAATACTCACTATAAATGTAACAAGAATAAACCATAAATGTAATACCGACCATAAATGTAACAACAACAGCAGCAATCTTCATTACATGCAGTATGGCAAATGCAATACCGACCATAAATGAAATACTGATCAACCATAAGTGATAAATGTAATAATTCGACCCACCATAAATGTAATATACTGTTTTGAGTGGTGGCTTGAGTATTGTATCATCCATCAATGTAGTAAAAGTCATAAATGTAGTACTCACCATAAATGTAATAAATATCAACCATAAATGTAATACCGCCCATAAATGTAATAAATGACTAACCATAAATGGAAAAAGTTTTTAAGCATAAACGTAATAATCCGACTCACCATAAATTAAAAACTAAATTTTAAACCATAAATGTACTAAAAGTCCATGAAATGGCCTCAATCAGTGAATGGGATTTAGAACTGGGGGTTAGTAGGTAGTTTGGGCATACTCTTCTTGAAAATTACTTTTATTGTTTTAAGCAAGTTTTCCTCACACTACTATGCTAGCTTAAAGCACTAAACGGTGTTAAAACACGTTCAAATTTAGAATCCTTAAGTTTGAAGTTAGTTAATTAAGCACCACAATTACAAGTTCAAATTTTGGAACTTTCAATTTCCCTTTTTTAAGTTTTCATTTCCCTTTTTCTGTTTCCCATTTTATTTTCCCCATTCACAGCATTTTTGTCAGGTCATATAGCTAAATAATTAATACACCCCTGTCTTTAGACCCTTACCCTTGGTAGACCCTTCGCATGGTACGATAGTCTGTTACACTGAGATTAAAATATTACGCAAGTAAGTACACTCACCCTTTTTCATGACTTCCAGTCGTTCAAATGTCAAGTACTTTCTGATGTTTTGCATTGTAAAAATTCTGCCAAATTTCAGTCACGATTTTCTTGGCCGAACGTATTCTGCTGCACGGAACTTCCTTCATAGCCCACGACAGGCCGGGGAGTCACCAATCCGCCGAATGTTTGTGGGAAAAACTCAGTGGCTAAGGCCGCAGAAATATGGTAGTCCGTTTCACTCCCGTAGTTCAATTCAATTCATGTAACTGTTAAAGGGTTCTATCGAATGCGTCGCAACCAAACTACAATGTATATTTCTAAATCTCTTTTTATTTGTTCAAAATGAGTAACCTGAAAATTGTAAAGAAAATCCTTGAAAGAATGGTTTGGAAAAGTTCTCATTTACTCAAAATATTCTAATAGCTATTAGTATCCTGTTTAGTTCATTTATGGTTAAAATTTATTACACTTATGGTGAGTCGGATTATTAAATTTCAGGTTAAAAATTTATTACACTTATGGTTAGTCACTTCTTACACTTTTGGTTGATTTTCA
The DNA here is from genome assembly GCA_964017195.1 of Siderastrea radians. Lineage (NCBI taxonomy): Eukaryota > Metazoa > Cnidaria > Anthozoa > Scleractinia > Rhizangiidae > Siderastrea > Siderastrea radians. Next base: position 18,096,534 of record OZ024895.1, read on the forward strand.
TCACATTTATAGCTGTTATTGCATTTATGGGTGATATATTTATGAGAGAGCAGTAACCTCGTTCATTGCTTTTAAAATCTTAAATTTTTTTTAATTCCACCGTTACTGAATCTAGTACTCACACAGCTGATTTTCTACCGATGAATGCTATCTATTTCCTGACACTTCTCCGTGGATGAGCACTATTGCGTCACGTGTTCGATTTAAAACAAGCAAAGACAAAGAAAATATAGTGGTGAACTATGACGTACGAATGATATTTTTCCATGTAAAGTGGTACCTTTGAAGCGAAAAAATTGTCTTGGCTGAGAAACAAAGAAGCACTGTGCATATATTCACAGTAATTTAATTAGTTCGCGCAACGCAGTGAGTGATTATGTCCTATTTTCATTTTAATTTCGGATTTACACTGAAATCTTACTAGGTTATATTTATTTCAACAACATCTACTGAACAGTAATGTTTAATTATCAGTGTCGCTCACCTTGAAGAATAAAATCATTTTGATTTCATGAACGAAAAGAATTGAAGAAAATCTGGTTTGTGCAAATTGCCAAATTTTAGGCTCTGCAGCTAAGCCTTATGAGCTGCAGTCCACTGTGCTTACTGTGTCCTACTCCAATTTGATAAGCTGTTGTACGGCATCTGCTCTCGTGACTACCCAACAGGCTCATGAGACTGCGGCGGGTAGACTGCTAGAGTTCGTCTGAACATGACAATTAAGTCGCCCAGTTTTCTGGGGGCATAGTCATTGACATTTATAAAACCTGAAGTAAAAAAGGTAAACAAAGAAACGCGGTTCTGAGAAACTGAAAATGGCTTTAACCTAATCATTGGTGACGTTTAATGGGCAAAACACCCTAAGCTAAGCAGTCTATTACCCTTATTGAACTTCATTACGGCTCTTGATTCAGATACGAAAAAATGTTTTTGGTCAGTTTGATTTGTCGTCATATGTAAATACAGATAGCTCAGCGAAAAAAGAATGATACCAATTGTTCAACGAATTGATATTATATTTTTATTTTGTTATCTCGGGGTTTTTTTCTTAACCTATATGGCAATTTTCCAAACTTTTGGCAGTTTTCCAAATTCAAGCGTATTAGAAGAAAGAAAATGCGTGTCTATTGGTGAATATTTGAACGGAATTTTTGGTTACTTTAAGTTTTTTTTTAATCCTCGGACGCAAAGGATATCTCCCCATTTGTTTTTGTATATTATTTCCGAGGCGATTTTTCATCTGCACCTGCCGTTTTCAGTAGCTGTACGCATATTTCTTAGACACATTTTAACACTAGCTTGGTGAGAATCGGTTGCTATGGTCACCAGGTATTACATCATAAGAAGGAGGGGGTCGAGCCATCTTTTTTTTTTATTAAAAAGCGTGATTCTCACCTTTTTTTAGTGATAAACCCTGATAAAAATACAAAGTGTTGAAAAAAAGTAGCAAGGTTTTTAATTGTGTCGTATTATATACGTCTAGCGTCAAACAGTTTTATCGTCAGCAGTTTTCTGATAATTTTCTAATTTGGGGTAAAATCCAAGATGATGGTCATCTTGGATGACGTCACGGGCCCTCGGCAGCACCGCAACCCATAGTATATACCTCATCTTTTAAAGCAACATCACAGGTTTTCTACTAAAGGTAAACTCTTTCCGAAATTTTATAATACAACAAAAACACAAAAACCCAAGCGGGAACGCCATCTCTCCTCCCCCCTCCCCCCCTCCCCCCCTCCCCCCCTCCCACCAATAGTACCACGGTAGGGAAGTGTCTTTTCTTCTACGCACGAGAATTAAATAGACTAAATTCGCCACATGGAGTTAATAGTTGCTAAAAATGTAGATTGGTTAGTTGCTGAACAACACGAATCTTTCGCAAAAGGAAAGCTATTGTTTCTTTTTAGTTTAGGTAAAGCAAAGAAATCGGCTGTGATTGAGCAGCGAAGAGTTTGCACAGACAAACCCTAATAGACCACCCTCCGCGAGCGACTTTTTTCAGCCTACTTCTCACGCGCATGTCGTCCTGTGAATAAATGATGTCATGTTCTCGACATGTTTTGTTAGTGCGTAGAGACTGGTGTCAAGAAATCAAAGAGCCCTTTAGAACACAATCGAATTGCCAACAAATACTCCAATCTTTGAATTTTGCTTGTTACAGTGATTATCAATCCATGTAAATGACTTGCATCCTGAAACTATAAATTAGTTGTCTTTTGCTACGAATGGTTAGAATGGAAACATAATGAAAATTGAGAAAACTAATGACCCCATTTTTTCAAGTTCCTCCTTTGCGTCTTGAAAAAATTGCTTAGAGATGATTTTCTCCCTTTGAGAAAATCAATTGATTTTTCATCGTGTAAGATTGTAGTTAGTTTCAATAGACGAAGAGCCACCTCGTGGAATCTATTGAATAGACCATTATTATTATTATTATTATTATTATTATTATTATTATTATTATTATTATTATTATTATTACAAGTGGGACCGGGAAAACAATATTATAGTTATTAGTTAATTATTGATAATACACCTCTCATTAAATTACAACCTGCTTTATAAATTTTAAATAAGCCCCTGTTGTAGGTCGTAAACGTAAATATTGGGCGCAATTTTTGTTCACCTTGCCTCAGGTGAATCAATTCATTCATCTATTTAACTACCAATCAGTCGATCAATCAACCACTCAATAATAAAAAATAATACCTTTATTGATAGTCATCAACCACTCAATCACTCGGTTGATGAATCAGTCAAAATCAATCAATCAATCAATCAATCAATCAATCAATCAATCAATCAGTCAATTAACCGATCCGTGACAATAAGGGTTGCCAATGAGAATAACAAATGGTCCAGTAATCATTAGTGACTTTATTCGATGCACAGACTATGACTCACTCTGTCACTACCCGAGACCGTGATGGAAGTAAATGTTTCGATTTCAATTCTGTTTTCGGTCTGATTATTAGCCTTTACACTGTATCTAATGCCACCAATAAGCATTGTCACTGATTGCCATAATCTTGTACCAAAGGAAAACACAAAGAAAAACCTCTTCCTAAATCATTTCAGGATAGTCTGAAACCTATCAGGCAGTGAACTGACAAGAAGGGATCAGACTGTGGTGAATCAGACATTGACAATTGAAATAGTTTTTCCCATAAAGTGAATTCAATCAAATAGGTCTGAATCTTCATTCCTGAAATGGTGGCGGGGGTAGGGGGGTACTCCCAAATAAAAGTTAAGGGTGTGTTCATCAGATCTTTTGAAGCAAAGCCCTATAAGGGTCCAAGGCATTGTTTTGTGGGCGTGGCTCCAAATTACCTTTACTTCTTAGAGGTACTCCAGGATTTATTCCATTCTCACACATCAACCACTTACTAATAGTACTATTGAGGGAACATGTATGCAGAACCTAATAAGAAGTTGTTCAATTCCTTATGAATTTCTGGTGTAGGGGCCTTCAATCAAACTAATCAATGACATCAAAATATTTAGCAGAAAAAGACCAAAAATAGATAACCTTATTTCAAAACTGCTCTTCAAATTTTTATTTGAATTGATAATGTCTCTCTGGGAATATACACTGTAGCTCAGAGTACACATTTCCTAACCAAATCCTTATAATATTTTCCTGACATCAGGTTGATGAAATAAAAACCTGAAAAGGGAACAAAGCAGATTTTAGTTATCTCAATTGCCAATAGTAAGCCTATGACTTTTTGGAGGTTAAAAATCTCTTGGTCAAACCAAAGTAAAATTTACAGCTAGGCTAGCCTAACTGAGAGGCTCGCAAGGATTAAGGCATGCCACCGAACAAGCACAACTTGTCACCTTGATGGAATTGCCATGTCAAAGATCTTGTTCATAGTCAAGCAAATTCCCAATAGCCCACGTTAGATATCTCAAAATTCTAACATGACTCCAAGGCTTTACAGACAAACCTCTATATTTGGTTTGGTTTTCTTTCTCTTCAGTCTCCTCTGGGAATCAACAGACAAAGGAATCTTGAAAAATTTGCAATATTGTTCATAGAAGTATTGCTCATTATCCGTAAAGATTTGTTTTAAGCTTTAATACAGAGAGTAAAATATCCATGGAAGTACATAAATCCTTTCGACTTGTAATCCCCCAGGAAAGTTTTACCGGGGTTAAAACTACAGGCTGTCTGTAATTTCACCAGAACATGCATGTTACTGCTCAAGGACACCTTGAGACTTTGTATACAGCTATTTCAATTAAGGTTGTCGGATCATTTCAAGCTTACGCGACAAGACCAAAGGGTAGTGTGGGTAGTTGTAAATGTGTCTTAGCTTCACGGTTGTTAGCAGTTGGTCAATGGGCACCATCCAATTATTGTCAGCGGCAATCCTGATTCCGCTTTCCATTTTCAATTGTTAGTACTTGTTATGATGTGCGAAAATTCACGTTTCATATTTTTCATGATGCTGTTTTTCCTACTTCAAATTTACATACCAATGCAAGTGCTCCATGTGTACCCACATAATTTAAATTTGCCGTTTTAACCGAGTAGGCAAAAAGATCAGTGAGATTAAAAGTTACTTTTTAAACGAGAACTCTATCTGAAAATAATTCCTTCAGGTTTTTTTATTTTTTTTATTTTTATACTATAAAAACTCTTCCATATGCTTTGCTATTGCACGGCGAGAAAGGTACTGCTGATTTTGGTGAACTTAGGCATAGAAATCCCATATTACCCTGCGGTCTTGCCGCATAGGCTTAAGCTTTCACATGACAACATAAACTGAAACAGCTGTATGAATGCAATGTCATCTGGGGCAACGTACATCTGTATGGTTAGTCAGTGTGCACGCACCAGAGAAAATTGAGAGACTGCTCGTAGTCTATGAGAATGGTACCAACTTAGGGCGGTACAACTTCAATCAACTCCATACTAATGCTTGCTTCTGTTTACATGAAGGCGATATGAAACGTGAAGCCGGTATAAAATAATTATCATCTCAGACTAGTTTGATTCATTACCATTGCTGAACTGACACGAATGACTCACAACGGTCTAAAATCAGACTGGGGAACCACGTAAACATGAATTGAGTTCAAACCGGTCTGAGATTTTTGTTTTGAGCATGCATACTCAGTAAGTGGCATTGAAGCATTCCAAGGCGGTGGATAAAAGGTAATCTGGATAGTTAGGGATGGTTGGTCTCATGTTAACACTTCATGCCAGTCTGAGTTTCCGACCAGTCTCATGTAAACAAAATCATACCAGTCTGAGTTTGCACCGCTTTCATGAAATCAGGGTGTTACTAATCCTGGGTCTTTGAGGATTTTATTAAACAACCTTGAGAGCTGCTCGACTTTAGCCTCGACTTTAGGGGGTGTTTTTAATTTACATGACACCAGTGTGATTTTAATTCTGGTACAAATTCATCCCGGTTCCCTCTTGTTTCTTTGCATCTGTTTATGTGATTACAACGCAATTTCTCATAACAGTGTGAGCCATACCTGTGTGAGTTCATCGCAGTAGTGGTACCAAATCAAAATTCTCATTCTGGTATAGCCAGCATAGCAGGCATAAATGGGCAGGGGGAATGGGGGACTGGGGGCTAGGGACGAGGGAACGCCTGCTACAAAGACACCCATTTTTTCATTTCTGATTGGTTCATTTTTGACAGTAACTCCCACGGGAAAGACGTAATTTGACGAGGACGTGCAGTTAGAAGATTTCAACGTGGTTGCAGCAGGCCGGGCCAGCTAGCAAAATTGTCTTGAAACCAGACCGAGAAACGGCAGTTAGGGAAGAGATGTTTTAGCCGTTTTGCCAACGGGATACATACGGTCCTACAAAGACAAGATTTTGTCATTGTCAGAGAAGATTCAAAAAAGCATTGCACCGTTTCACGCCTGACTTTCAAGGCAGTGTAAATATCCCGTTATCGGAATGAAGACTCGCCCTTTGAGAACTATAAATCGGAAAGAAGCCGTAATAAATGCTCGACACCTTAAACAGTGGAGTTCAGAGAACTAAAAGCGAAGAAATTATTCTTTGAGAACAGACGGTTTTAAAGAGAAATCTGCAGTTGCAATAAGACATCACTCAAGCTGTTGACTTTGTAGGTAATCCATGGTAAAGTAACTTACATTTTTGATTGTAAATTTGTATTGAAATATTTTTTATAAATTGTCTGATTCTGCATATTATGAATTTCGCGTAACTTTTAAAATTTCAAAACGTGCACTTCGGTCAATATAAATGCTGTTCAAAATGTATCACGGTTCTTCGCTTGCGTGATTTAAAGTAAGCTTACCTTTCCTAGAAGCGAAAATTGAACACGTTTGGTTTTCAGAAGCAAAAAGGGGTTTATCTTAATAAATATTTATTTAAGAAAGCATCGTGTCTCTTATTTCGAAAATATGTGCAATTATAAGTTATTCTTTGATTGGAAAAAAAGTTTCATCCTAACTTAATTTTTAGACGCTCCATTAACTTCCTGCGTAAAGTCAGTCATGCAGAAACACGCGCGCCTGTTTCTGATTGGCGGTTGCATTGACAGTTAACTTAATTGGATTACCTAAAAATTGGTGGGCAGAGATGAAAAAATGGGGGGTCTTTGTAGCATGCATTCACTCGTCCCTAGCTCCCAGAACCCAACTTTCTCCGGCGTTCTCGCTCCCCTTCCCCTTCCCCGTTTACGCCTGCTACGCAGACTAATTCTGGTATGGAAACCCATACCGGTAACACGTAAACATGGTATAACTGTTTGATTCATTCTGCACTACGGTTTAACCATTTAGCCATCCAGAATAAACATCATCACCGTGAAACATGGATTTAGTAACTTAAGTGGGTATAAGGTTTTCATGGCCCACCTGAATGGAAGTCTTGATGGATGCTGTTGGACAATTTTATCCTTAGTTCAATTTTTATTTTCCTTTGTGAATAATAGGATTGCCAAATTTTCTTTGCCCGAAAAGGCTATTTTAGTCACTCAGTCCCTTATGTGTTTGCATGACAATACAAAACAGATCATGCTCAAATTCCACACACTAAAAGGTAGATGGCTTACAGTGTAAATATCTGGTATATTTGAATGATTTTAATACTGTTTAATTATGTTTGACTGAGTTCAGAAATTGAATGGAATCAAACACAGCGGTATGCATATTTTTGGTGTTCGACTACCAAGCTCAAATTAACCTGATCACTGAGTTCAATGCAGTTCAATTTACTGAACAGCTAGGTTTCGTAAGCTGGGATAATTATATGACTGATTTACCTTCACTGTAAGAAAAGACTGCATCACTGATCACTGCTGACATATACATTTTTTTATTACAAGAAAAAAAAACAAGGTTACAAATTACAAATTATATGTACACAGTAATAATACGACACTTACAGTAGCTGAAGAAAAAAAAATAGGGGAAGAAAAGTAGAGCTAGAAAAAACAACAACACTCAACCAGAAAAAAAAAAAAGAGCTAAAGATAACACAACTAAAATTAGAAGCGGGACCTATAGCAAGTTGCTTGTACAATGCGTGACGAAAACATACAGTACAATAAAAGAAAGAACTAAGAAATGAAAAAAAAAACTATAATTACTGTACATTAAAAGGAGGAACTAAGAAATAAACTAAGGGGGTATTTACACGAGACCGAGACGAACTCAGACCGGCATGAGTTCGTATCAGTCTCCAAACATTTCTTTGCTTGCATTTACATGACACCGGTCTGGAAATGAACTCAGACCGGTCTGGAAATGAACTCAGACCGGTCTGACTTCGTCTCGGTCGCTGGACCAAGACGAGTTAGGGGGTATTTACATGAGACCGGGACGAACTGAGACCGGTACGAACTTGTACCGGTACGAAATTTTTGCAGCCGTTTACATGAGACCGGGACGAAATGCTTGGTCAATTACATAATACCGGTACGAACTCAAAGACAGCGGATCTTGGAGCTATATAACCTTCATAATTCGATTATTTAACATGTTAATAACCAATTGGCACACAATTTACGCCAATAGACAACCGTAGAATTTACTGACGACAGAAAAATATAGAGTAACGCTCATTGGGCGGCCTGTGTACTGTGCGGTATCTCAAAATGGCTGACTTCCCGCACGCATTAACGCAAGCATATATTCAATTGATCCTACTAACTTTCTACGTCTTGTTACCTTATGTTATCAACTATATTATCCGCAATAATGATGCTATCATTGCTAAGAAACAGCAAACACGATGAAGCCAAAAGAAGGAACATATTAAATCCGGACCCGGTCTGAGATTCGTTTCTGTTTACATGAGAACGGTACGAGCTCAGACCGGTACGAAAATAACTCGTCTCGGTCCAGCGACCGAGACGAAGTCAGACCGGTCTGTGTTCATTTTCAGACCGGGCTCATGTAAACGCAAAAAAGGCAAAAAAGAAATGTATGGTGGCCGATACGAACTCATCCCGGTCTGAGTTCGTCCCGGTCTCATGTAAATACCCCCTTGCAAGGATTAAAAAATGTTACAATGTAGTTACTATAAAAATAAAATGTACTTTCATTGGAGTACCTTTCTTTTCTTTCCCTTCCTCAAATCTAAGTTCATAAATATTATTGTAGTAAATTCTTAGTTCTTAAAGTGCAAAATTGAAAGCCATTCAGGCATTCTGGAGTATTTAGATCAATCCGCAATATAAATGTATCAAGAGGCCATTTTGTTTTCATTGACATGTGACTCCAGACTTGCCCATTGTTCAATGTTGTACTTTTTCCCACATGATTATTAAATGGCAAAATCCCTGGATAAAAGACTTACTTCTCACCCGTGTTGGGAGGGCTTTATTAAAGTAAATACGGTTTATTTATTTATTTATTTATTTATTTATTTTTTGTTTTAGACTAGAGGAATTAAAAGCCACTTTATTTTGGCCTGGGCCATTAAGAATTCAAGAATACTAGCTGAACATCAACTAAGCACTGAAGTTAATTTTTAACCCTGCAAATTATGGAATAATAGGTGAAAGTTGAGAACAAGTTATATACAAAATTACATCTACCTTCTTTTAACTTCATTATCTTCAACGCATTTTCCCAAAAGTGATCAACACATACATGTAATGTACCAGTCAAATAGAAGCTTCAACATGCGTCCCCCAGGCAACCCACGGGTACTTCAGCTTTTGAAGATTGGCTTGTTCAAATTCCCTCCCCTCGGGGCAAAAAAGCCGTTCAAATGCCGCACCAATTAGTACTGAAATACCTTTCCTCAAAGACAATTATCGTCTTCAATCATACACTGTTGACGCTTTTCAGAGAGAGATATGCTGTAATGACACCTTCAAACTACTTTACAGACCCTTCTGAGAGAGTTTTTCACTAACAAAGACGAAATTCTATCTTGGAAATCTGTCAAACCCTGTAAAAACTGACAAAACTCACGGGCGTATTATGCCAGAACAAAAAATAAATCTGGTTCAAATTCCCCACCCTTCCAAGGCAACTTTCAAATTCCCGCCTCCCCGGGCACTATGCGCAGTCAAATGACCGAGGTATGCCCAAAGGGGGGGATGTTGAAGCTTCAATTTGACCGATACATAACCTGTAATAAGAGTTGCACCTTATTCGAAATTTAAATTTGTTTGTCATCAAAACATGCCAAAACTATAATCCAAAGTTTTGTTTAAAAAACAAGTTTCGATAGAGCTTTTGAACGTACTTGATATAAGGAACATTGATAACACGTTAGACATATATAAATATTTTGCAAGCAGTCAAGAAAAGCCCAGCTTCAGTAATCAACAATCGAGTGGGAGATGTTAACAATACTCAAATGATGCTACACAAAAGAATTTAAGCTTATCTGTCAATATCAACATTTGGGGAATGGGCTGAATTTCTTGCTTTAAGCAAGAACTGTTTGAAATATTAATTTCAGCAGCAGCACTGTAATTAACGCTTACTGTAATTAAGACTTAAGGATGCTTTGTTGCCCTTTTACTTGGCCAACGAATAACGTAAGCTTATGATTTGGGGTCGAGTGAACAAAAACTACATCTGTTGGCTGTTTACAACCGGAATGAAAATTAAATTATTTAAGCACTGGACTTATGATAAATCAAAAATACATCAAGCTAATGATCGATCGGAAAAGCTCTAAAAAGGTGTTCACTGAACAGAAATAATATGCTCAACTAAGCGTATTTCACAACAAAAGCAGCACTTATAAAAACTACACTGTAAAAATTGACTAGTTAAAATGACTATTTAAAATAGTCGCAACTAATAACAATGGTCATTTTAACTATTTTAAACAGTCAAAACTGTCAACTAAATAAAATAGTTAATGTAACATTTAACTACAGGTTGTTTTAACCATTGAGATTAGTTGTGATAACTGTAACTTGTCTAACTTCTCTTATTAGTCTAAACGACCAAACTAATTAGTCATGCTACATATGACTTACTAAGTGGTGAAGTATAAAGTATTTAACTCGCTACAGGAGCATTCTGCTCGCTATTAAAACTCAAATATTAAAAAATAAATAGTAGCTAAAGTAACAGAGCATTTGATAAGTGTGAAATCTAATTGTCGGAAATAAACAAACTTTCTTGTTTTAGTGACAGATTTTTAAGTAAATCTCGCAATCGATTGCTAGTGATTGTCGCTAATAATTCATAGGCCGTTCACTGATTCATATCGTTTGATCCCTCATCACAGGAGCAGAAACTATAGTAACTGTTTGGTGACTGGTTAAAATTACTCTTATTAAATTAGTCAATACAACCACTTAAGAGTGGTTGTGACTAATCAAAACAGTCATTCAAATGGTAGAAGACAAAGGAAGATAACAACAATGGACTTGTTTCTTCTGCCATGCAGCAGTAATTTTAAGGAAGTAGATATATAGATATTCTACGAAGCAAGATTATATAACCAAAAGGTTGCTAGAGGTGGAAAGTGACATGATTTTAGGAAAGAGTGCAATTGGACGATGTGTCAAATGTAAGGTAAAGGGTAAATATAAAGGCATAAGTGTTTCCGTAAAATTTCTTTAACAAACAATAAATTGTGCGGTCCAACCTTATCAATGCATGGAGGGAGATCCTATTTTGACCCAGATTGGCACTCGGCGCAAAATTTGAAAAAATAAGGAAGCTTTGGGATATTTATGGACAAAAATCCTACGAGCTGAAAGATCAAAAGCAGAAAAACAAAATATCAAATACGCAAAAAAATCGTAAGATACGTACATCAAACTTTTTTAAAGTTTTTTTATTTAATACGTCCCACTTGCCAAAACTATATTCGAAGTCACTTGCAAACCAAGCTTTTGCGATCGTAGCGGCTTATAAATTGATCCTACACACGTATTCGACTAAAAGCTCGTCAAGAATAACCCACAGATAAACAATTTGTTTACCTTTTGCGTTACACGGTCCAAACACCTCATGAAATTCTTCAAGAGACTGTGCTTTCCTGATTACACTCCGTTCAATTCGCTGCTTGGCGCTTGCCACCGGTTACTCTCTTGCGCGGGAAACTGTAAATGACTTGGCGCCACCTTCTATGAATTCCCACCCAAATTTACCGGCCGCTGTTTTCAGTCTTCGTTACGCAATAAAGGGCCCTTTAAAGTCCCCTTTAAACGATTGTTTTTCTTTTTGCGCTTGCGGCTTTCGTGGATACCAGATAAGATGGAAAATCTCTGAGAATGTAGCTCTCTCTTGCGAAGACGGTCGGGAAAGTGTTGGGAACTGCCGGCTTTTTTTTTCGGCGTAGAGGCAATTTTACGCGGATTTCCCGGTCGAGTTTGATTGTGCCGAAATCATGCTACAAAAGTCAAGGTAAAAATACGGAGCAAAGCAAACTGCTGCTTTCCCTCTATAAGACAAGTGTTCAAACAACTCCAACTTGGTGCCCTGTCCCCAGAGGATTCTGAGGATACTAATGGCACTGAAGAGCTTAAGATAACTGAACAAGTAAAAAGATATCTTTGGGAACGTGATGAATCCTTCACTTAAATTTCCTTTACGAAAAGGCAGCAATAATGCCAGTTAAGAACACACAAAAGAACAAGTCCCAGTATTTTTCTCAGGGCCAAGTTCCCTGAAGTGTTCACAGGAGAGGGCATGTGATGGAACAAGTCTGTCACCTGAAGAGTGTTTAGACAGGGGTCTTTTGCAGGGACAATCCAATTTGCTCCTTGATTGGTGAATTGTCTGTCATTTGATCGCAGGGACTAGGTCCAGCCTGTACAGCACACGACAAAAGGGGATTTGGAGAGGGGTGGAAGTGAAGTGCAGTCAGCCCTGCATTTCATTTTAGTTAAACTTTTGTTCTTATACTAGGACTATCACTTAAAGAACTTGAGTGTGTTGCAAAAGAAAATTGCTTAGCATTTATATTCACCACAAGATAAAGAAGAGAAAAACTATAGGCCATTTTGTCTTTAAGCAATGATGTGATGACATCATGGTTTATTAGTTAGTGAACTATAAACAAAATTAAACAAAATCTTTTGGCAAAACATTCCTCAAATTAGGTTGTTGGGATAAACTACATTAGACACACCAAACAAGCCCCGAAACAAAGCAATTTCATTTTTGAGCCTAAATATAACCCTTTTGCACAATGACTTTAATTACCTCCCCTTCGAGAAAAACAAAAATATTTTCTAAGTAAGAGAGACATTAACCTAACAAGGCAAGATGCAAAATCCCTTCCATCTCTCCCCCCCCCACCCCTCCCAACAGCAAAAACTACAGTTTAAGGTTTCCAGAAAAAGAAAAACAAAAAACAAACAAACAAAAAAAAAACAGTAGATAGATAACACCCTGTTTCCATCCATGCAAATCCAGGCTCATCATTTAATACATCTTTGCAAATATCACATATTCCTTTCACCCAAACGGCAGGTTTGGATAGGCAAGTTTTGAAGGTTCAGTTCAACTTCACTTACAAACAGTGGGACCAACCCATTAAATAATAAGATCAACTTTAATTTCACCCAAGCAAAAGGAAATGTAGTTGTTTTCATATATACGTATTTAAAAACCCCTTGGTACAACCTAATTGGTTAGGCCTATTGGTAGTTGTATTAACGTGGCTCCATTGTAAAATTTGTAGAGAGGTAAACCAGTATACAAATAAAGTGCCAGACAAGTAAATATTGACAAAGAATTTGGCATCTACACACAACCAAAAAAAAAACTGCAGAGTAGTACATCATGAAGCCAAAGCAAAAGCCAATGATACACAACTCAATACTGTCCAACATTGCAATCAAATGTCATCATATACGTTGGTGAACAAATGCCGCAGTGTGTGTCCTGTGCTGTTGAAAACTGTCTGATGCAAATCAACACGTTCAACACAGTTGGAAGAGAAGCTGTGTGTAATCATGTTAACATCAGTTCAACATGTTGATTTGCATTGTTTAACATTCAGCAGGACTTGACACACAACACCTAGCAACTTTTTTTGATCAATAGTGCTCACTTCTACATCATTGGTTTATGAGGAAGATATTTTAAAATATGGGCAATGACCAACAGAAGCTCTTCAATCAGAAGCAAACAACACTCTTTTCCAACTGATCACATCTTAGCTTGCGAGAGAGAAGCAAGCAAGTTAACCATGTTAACGCAGCTTTCAAACATGCAAGCATCCGTCCCAGGTGTGGCCAGACAATGGATTGACAAAGGGTAATACAACTATACAAACATGGAAGCGGGAAAATACAGCCCGACAATACAATCTTTTTTTCAGAACAAGGAATGAAAAAACAACCGATAACATTTCGCTTGCTGGACTTGTAGCATTTTTGTTGTTTTCATTTATAATTTTAAATCAAACACACTATTGCAGTACAACTTATTTACAAATAGAACTAAAAATATTACTATTTCACACGTTGATCATTTGAAAGAAAGTAAAATTACTGACTGCCTCTTAGTGATAGTATGTCTTGTTCGCCAAAAGCCGTAGATATGTGACAACAGATGACGAAAAAAACACCAAAGACGTTTTTAAAAGATCATGAACTCGACGAGGAAACCAGAGTTTTTGACAAGCCTGCAGTTGTTGCCAACAGAAAAACAAAACAATGAAACGAATTCTTAGCTCCATCAATTACAGACCTGCCACGTGTTAAGGTGCGAGATCAAGAGGGCGAATTGTTAGGAGTACAAGTGCTGGAATTAATATGTTGAAGCTGATTGTCATGATTCGAATGATGTTTCTCCAGTGTGTGACGGGTAAAATAGTCCCTGCGAACACCAGTGAAGTCAATAATCGACCCACTCAACCTTCCATATAATGAACAGATCTAAGGAAACGTGGATTATCGGTAAATTCAAATATTATTGGGCTTTCTGCCGGTATACAACCCAAGGACTGTCCACCATTTAAAAAAATATTTAACTCGCGCTTGCGCATCAACGATTTTTTCCGCACTGCCCCCTTCAAACCATTTGCACGAGATTGCTTTATAGCCGCGCCTAAAAAGGGGACCAGTCTCCCTCGATAATCCGTGAGATTGGTGCCCAGTACTCCGCGTGCGTGCAAATTCACATCCCTAAGCTATATGAAAACGATATTTTTCAACAAAACTATTAACATAGTTGGAAAGAGAATAGTCTGAAACCAAATATGCTGATTCGTTTTTACATTAATATTAAGACCTCACAAAACAGAGGATTATCAAAAGTTTCAGGTTCATTTTTTATTTCGTTTTTTTCAAAAGAAAAAGTAATAACGGTCGTTTTTGAATAACTTAGAAATTTTTCTGCTTTATGACTTGGAGAAATTAAGGATTTATTGAGCTTAATGCAGTTTTAAAGTGATTTGAAATATTCCGTGCGTTCTGGTCACGTGACCGATGACGTCACAACAATAAGGTTATCATGAACGTTACTTTCATGTGAAGTTCTATTAACCAGCCAAAGTTTGCTTCTTTCCGCCTTAGACTGCCATAGCTATGGACTCCTTATCAGTCCCCTGGGAAGTGCTCCTGTACAGAGCCACCTTAACTTTCAAATGCTAGATGTCAACTGGCAATTTCCAAATTGCTCACTCCAATGACCATCAGGGCATGTTATCTGCTTTTGAATTGATCGAAGCCGGTTCTTCCAGTGAGCTAAAACCTCTTTTACTACCATAGTCACGTGCCTGATGATGCCATCACCGTGACATTGATATGAGGGATAACTTTCACGCAGATACCACATGGTACAACATCCTCTTCGACCTCAAGTTAACGAAGTTATTTAGCTTTGAAAATTTTTCAGAAGCAAAGCATGTTGGGAAGGTTCTTATTATAATTATAATATTGTTTTTAATTATTATTTTTATTATCGTGGTGTTCTAGGGGGATCCCATGAGCGAAAAGAAGTGGGTAGTTTTAATTTAGCATACTTTTCACCCAGGGTCCGGTTGTTCGAAAGCCGGTTAACACTAACCCGGGGTTAAAAGTTAACCTAGGTTCCTATTTCTCCTAACAAAAAGAGTTTTCAAAGCTAGTTTTAACTCGCCGTTTGGAAGTCAAAACGTAGGGCAAAAACGATTTACTGAAATGCTCATCGCTTGGCTCTAAGACTGGATTAAAAGTCGACACTAATCCTGGGTTATCGTAATCCTGCTTTGAACAACCGGACCCAGAACGTTGAAATACCATGACGTAACCTGAAAGATCATTGACCCTGGGATCAATTTGATGCCATAAATTTTAAAATAGAGGATACAAGCTTACAGTTTTGAGGGCATCTTGACATCGTAATAATGGCCAGTAAACATGTACTGCACATATTTGAGTTTAATTATCATTTTTAACTCATTTGAATCAGGGATTTTGAATTAAATAACAATTATTGCCTCACGTGTACAACCCCGTCCGATGCTTCTTTGTGATAACGAGTAGCCTTTTAAGTCTACCGAGGATGCTAAGTTGTAATATGAAGCTTTAAGTCATCGACTATCTTGTGTCAGCCATTTCTTCATTTACCATTTACAGTGTAAATATCATTTAATATCATTTCATTAGTAACTGCAAGGTAACCGAATCACTATTGCCGAAACGTTTCTCGTCAGCATCCATCTAAGACAGACGCATACCTTAATGGTCTCAGTTTAGGCGTATACATTTTTCAAGGTGTTCGCCTCTTTGGCGGATACTCCCAACCAAGGTCGTAATAGGGACTAACTCTGAGAGCGTGAACATTTAGAGAGATAAACACTGTGGCCTCTATTAGCTAGCCCATAATGTTTAAAGACAAGTCTCTAGAGCAGCTGTTGATGCATTCAAATTGCTGCTGTATTTGAAGACGCACTTCGTGTGGCGTTTGGTCCCTACTGTTTCTGACTTCCGTTCGATTTGGCAAAACTTCAGTGTCGATTTAGGGTAAAATTAAATGTTTTTCGTTTACGTGCTTTAAAGCAAGCAAAGCAAAGGATTCTCTTGAATTCTGAACGAAATTTCTCGCTGAAAATCGGGTAAATGAATGGGTTGATCGCACTGTTCACAATCCCAAACCACGGAAAAATGTACTGCACTTTCAAGGGAAGGTACATGTCATAGAACTCTGGCGCAAACCACCTTAAGACTACCCCCGTCTGCAAAGGAAGCCAACACAGTGCAAACACGACCACAATGCTGATGAGCATTTTAGTGGGTTTACGTCGTATGGCCCTCATCTGTTCAATTTCCTGTTCCGAATGGTGTCCTGGGGCGACGCTGTTCCATAGCTTCACTCCGATGATGAGATAAATCGTTGTTATGGTTAACAAAGGCACGAAGTAGCTAAACACCACAAAGAGAAGGGTGTAATGTCTAGAGGAGATAACACTCTTTTCCCAACTTGAAACACAAAGGTGTTTCTTTCCGACACCTAACAGTGTTCCGACAACAAACGGTGGAGTTGCAAAGGTGATTGCGACTAACCATATGCACACGATGGACAGTTTAATGCGAGGTTTTGTCACTATTATCTTCAGTGGAAAACAAACGACGCAAAAACGATCAATGCTGATAGCGAGAATAGTGTAAACAGAACTCAATACCGATAATGCCTGGAACGAGAAGGATAACCGGCACGTGATCTCTCCCATAATACCTCCAAACCAGTCTGCTCCTCTAAAATAAAATTTGACCAAGTTGGCGGTGACTGGTATCATCAACAGGTCAGCGGCGGCTAAGTTAGTGATAAGAAGATCGCTTGAAGTTCGCAAGGGCGTTCTTACGCGAATCACGTGGATAACGAGGACGTTGCCGATCAGGTCAAAAGTGACAGTGGCCGTTGCCAATACAGTTAGAATCATTTGTATGGTGACACCTGGATCCTGAACTATCGGAGACGTAGAAACACCTGAATTTAAAATAAAATAATTAAAACTTTTAGATAGATTAACTGACTTTCTGACACTGACAAACTGACTGACCGACTGAATGACCGACTGAGTGACTGACTGAGTGACTGACTGACTGACTGAATGACTGACTGACTGACTGACTTGCTAGATTGACCAGCCTTCCTTTTTTAAGTATGCTATCATAATTTCAGACTGTACCTTTAATATGATTACCATGTTACATGTAATACGACTAGAATTAGATGGTGTAAATGTTAAACTGCACTTGCTTGCTAAGCAGAGAGGTACCAAGACTCTGGAATCGCGCTTCAAACTTTATTCCATTGTAGATCACATCTTTAGACTACAACTCGTCTCTCAGCTACCATGCTTCTATTGTCAACTGACCAGTGTCAACTACAACCGACAACTAGACTCAACTGGAACTCAACACATCTACTACTACTGAACTACAACCGCTAATGTAACCAGTTATATGTCAAGAACTTGGCCATCTCAACGAGCATTTGATCAGAACACCAAAATATACCAACGAAACAAACGGAAACTAATGATGACATCTAGACATAAGTGAAAACACTGGATAATTTTAGAATAAAGTACTAGCCATAACCAAGAACTGGAGAATAAATCAGTAACAACCCTACGTTGACCATTCATGGTGATCTTTGGCCAAGGTCAGGAAAATTTCCCAAACGTGCACACAGCTAAAACTATCACTAACTCTAGGACTCACAGACAAGTAGGAAATCACACCAGACGGGAACAAAAATCCTTCGTGTGAGATGACCTTTTCAACTTATCAATTAGGTAATTGCACGATTTTAAACTAAGCGTCGCGAACCGAGATTAGCAAAACTAAATAATGACACTACGAAGTAAATATTCAATTTTGAACTTCCTAACATAAATATTCTTTTCAAACCATCCGCCGTCTTGAATCCGCCATCTCGGATTTTTTGAATTTTTAGAAATTCAAACCCTAGAAAGCCCCTAAACTTGATTCCAAAATAAATTAAAACCAATAAGAAATGCTAAAATGATCTGAGATTGTTGAAATAGTCCAGTTTTTTGAGCTGAACAAAAATACTAAAGGCCATCTTAAAGGGTTAGTCTCAATCTGATGTAAAATGGTCGCACATACCAGCAAGAAGATGAAATATTCACAACTCTGTGTATTGTGTTGTTTTAGAATTGAGCACTTTCCTGCTGGTATTTGTGAATATTTTATTTTGAATTGAGACTACTACCCTGTAAAAATTAATTTAATTTAATTGTAAGATATTCCGGAGGACTCCTGTGAAAATCTGTTAATTTTTGTTTTCAGTAATCTCGGTGAACAATTCTTTCGTCAGTTGGACAACGGCTCTTTATTTACGGAGAGGATGGAAATAAAAAATGCAGAAAGGCGGTCTGCTTTGAACGTTAATTGTCAGTTGAAAAGAGTGGTACTGAGAAAAAATATTTAGGGAGTTGGTTGCCATAACTAACTGGAATCAATATTTGCGTATGTATGAGCTAGTGTTTGATAAATTAACTGTCTGAAAAAGCATTAAGTGTGACGTGGGACAAACCTGTCGTGGAGTTATTCATCTTTTGTTTGGCCACTTTCCAATGAAATATTCACGGGAACTCCTGTATTCTAAGTAAAGCAAATTTACTGCAAAATAGAAACCATATTTAAAGAAAACGGATCAAATCAGGAATTTTTTAAAGCTGTTCTAAATACAAAAGATAATAATGAACATAAGACGCAAGAAAGAGACAAACGTAATGTAGAAAATTTATTTATCTTGTGGGAATCTCTCCGAATTCAGATTCAATGCAATGAATAATTTCACTTTTTAAGTTGCTTTTCTACCAAAAAAGTTAACAATTTCCTGACCGAGGTGATAAGTCGTTTATTTGAAAGGTTCGTTTTCTATGTCTTGAGTCCAGTTTGGAGTGCTATATAAATTGTTCCGCAAGTAGAGACCACGACGCAATTGCAGATGTTTATGTGGTGGAGACAGTTTATGAAAGGTATCGCCATACATACAACGTCGGTAAAATTGTCTATTTTCTCCTAGGAAGATATCCTGTATAAGATATATCTATTGCATTTATACATATTGAGCGTTCAAAACTACTCTTTTCACCATTATTGATGGTTTTCAGTTCCAAGACGATCTTCTAATTTTGGGAAAAAATTTCTATTTCGCCTTTAGTAGGAAAACTCGAGGTCTTGTGATTGTCTATATCGAACTTTTGGTGGCTACACAACAAACGCCACCCAAAACGCTTTGAAGGTTTTCAAAATAAGAGCAATAGGCTGTCTTAGGACATTTGCATTGAACAACTCATGCTAAATCTCGAATATTCATAGTTTTCCGACATACTTTACCTCGATCAGCAATGAAGTTTTTCGGCGGTTCCAAAAATCTTGGACACACGTCCAGTATACACTTTGGCGTGGAAGGTTGCGTGCAGTTTGAAATTTGGAGCACAAATGATTTATTTACAGATGCTTCTGGCTTTAATAAAACGTGAGACTTCTATTTAAACAATATATAGAGAGTTTCTGCCGAACGGCTATTGACGGATAGTTGGCAAGCGCAAATATGATGCTTTTAAAACAAACCCCTCCAGGGCTTTTACGTCAGTTTTTAGAACATCAAATTTTCAAGGGGAACAATCAGCCAATGCTTGTTGGCCAAAAACTGCCCTTACGAATCATCAGTGCACCGACGTTGAGTTTTTAGATGGAAAGCTGAAAAAAAAAATAATAACTTGAATAAAAATTAAAAGAGGGACAGGAAAACAAAGAAAAATAGACAACAAAGACAAACAAAAGTACAAATATAAAGAACCCTACCTAATTCAAGAGGACCTTTATTCAAGCGTACGGCCTGTCAAAATTTACAATTTACATTGGCTGAGAGCGTTGCCGACAGATTTGACGGGACCATTAGATTTACAATGATTATGTAGGATTAAAGCTGCCTAATCTTGATGCAGTTGTATCACCTACAAATGTAATACTCACCATAAATGTAATAAGAATCAATCACAAATGTGATACCGCCATAAATATAATAAAAATCAATTAGAAATGTAATGACTAACCCATAAATGTCAAAATTTTGTAAGCATAAATTTTGCTTGTTTACAATTTCGCATTGTAAACATTCTGCCAAATTTCAGTCACGATTTTCCTGGACCTTACGTGTTTTGCTGCACGGAGCTTCCCTGCAAAGCCCACCAAGGGTCAGCGAGTAACCAACCCCGCCGGGTGTTTATGTGGGAAAAACTCAGTGGCTAAAGCCGTAGAAATATGAAATCTAGAATGCTTTCACTCCCGTAGTATACAATTCATGTAACTGTTAATTAAAGAGTTCTAGCAAATGCACCCCTAACCAAAGTACAATATGTATTTCTAAATAATATAGCTTGTGCCAGTTTTTTCTCGCTTTTTTGCCAGCATTTCTTTAAATTGCAATAAATTAATTCACTTACGGGCAAAAAAGGCTCAAAATTAGCGACTGATTTTATAACACAACAATGTATTGCCGGGTTGCACTGTCACGCCATACAAAAATAAATTCGAAACCATTCAATAAAAGAAGCCAAGAATGTCAAATGTTATCAAAGATTAATAAATAAACAACTTCTCCAAGTCTCAGGTCTGTGCGGTACACCGTTCTTGCGTTATTTGCCAAAACGTTCCGCGGAAATTTATAGAGCTCGGTATGCAGACGCCATATTGGTGTACCGCCGTGGTACACCAATATGGCGGCCGGATATCAAAGAAAACACCTGGAATTCACTTTTGCTATGAAAGCGATTACTTTTCGCTCGTGAGCTAGTATACTTTCGCGTTAACACCTCACCTAATACTTGAAATGTTCAAACTGCTAAAAATCCTAAGGAGAGGCCTTTTTTTCAAACAAGACAGCTTTGTCACGGCGCCATCTTGATGTCACGTACGGCGGAGAACTCGAAAATTCAAAATGCTCTAGTTTAAAAACGAAGGACGCTACCGAGCTGGAAACTTGTAAAAAGATATATTTTTATGTCAACTTACACCTATTGACGATAAAAATTCAGCAGGCCTAGCGAGTTTTGATTTTAGAATTTTATGACGTCACATGCAAACCAGCAATTACATTAACGTTACAAAAGATTACTCGTGTGATATACCAATAAGGCCATAGTGCGCAAACATTCTCTTTTGATTTGTTCAAAATGAGTAACCTGATTTAACAATTTTAAAGAAAGTCCTTGAAAGAATGGTTTGGGAAAGTTCTCATATACTCAAAATATTTTAATAGCTATTAGTGTCCTGTTTATTTCATTTATGGTCAAAATTTATTACACTTATGGTGAGTCGGATTATTACAGTTAGGATTGTGTTTATTAAGCAATAGACCGCATTTTCTTTGGGTTTACTAGTGTAATAAACCCACGCGGGATGTTGGGAGAACACGAGAAAAGCTTGTAAATATAATCACGAGCCGCATGCGAGTGATTTACAAGCTTTTTGAGTGTTCTCCCAACATCCCAAGTGGGTTTATTACACCAGTAAACCCATAGAAAATGCGGTCTATTGCTTTAATGAAATAAATAGAAAAAAAGACAAAGTTTTGAGTTCAGAAAGTATGTTTTTAATGGTGATCAAGTTGCATCTTCTCTTAACAATCATCATGTGACGCGTTTTAACCAATTATGATAAGCGATATAATAAACCGTAGCCGCCGAGCTTAACCAGAAAAAAGTACAATGTACAATGGAAATTACAAATGAAATTTAACAGCGAACTCCTTAATAAAGTTCTGTGAAAGATAAAATGCTTCCTGAAGTTCAATTCGGGGGAAAGAAAAGCAATCATCCTTTCATCGATTGAAAGTGATGTGCACATTTCCAATGGTGCAAGAATTCAACATTTGGCGGTAAGCGGAGCTTGTGTTCACCGTGTTTTGTTGAGTTGCTGAGATGATGTTGTTCAAAGGAACTGGCAGCTGTTGTAGAGGAGGCCTTTCACACCCAACGATCTGATTTTGACGCTGTTCAGCTGCCGTATGGTTTCATTGTCGCCAAGTGCCGACGCGAGGACATCGCTGCATTTACGAAGCTGATTTGCTGACGGCATGCTGTGGTAGCTTTTCAGGTTGGATTCGTTACGGTGACCTGATATGGCCATGATTTCTCTGTTTGTCAAGCTAGCAGTCGACCACAAGGTTATTGCTGCCACCCTTACGGAATGGTTTGTGTAAAAACGGGACAGACCTGCGGCGGAGCTGATGTCTTTCATCATTGTTGAAAGCTTGTTGATGCCCAGTGGTCAATTTTATACCAAATTTTGTCAGAAGGTCGCCAATTTCTTTTCGGGTTTGGGAACAACGCCTCACACTCTGGATTCAGCTATCGGTTGGACTGTTGGTATTGTACATGCAGCCGTTCTTCTCTTAACTTTCCACGTCAGAAACTCTACCTGGGTGGTTCTTGGTCGTCTCATCGTGCGACATAGTGGTAAAAAGGCTGCCATTCGCATCTTCGCCAAACACAAAACTGCTTTTCTTTAAACGTCGCTGGCCCTCAAAACCACGGCGGCACCAATACAAAGAAATGTGGAACCAAACATTTCTAAGTAGAGACAGCGGCTTGGTAAGCGAAAGAATTTCACCGTTTTTGAGCTTTTCCAGGTCTTCTTGCTCGATAGCTGGTTTATGAGTAGTGTTTTGTAAGCCATCTTTCTTCAGTTGCTTTATTTTGGCATCCAACATTTGGTTAGATAATACAAATCGGGGATCTTTGTTGAAGGAAATGCCACGGTTGTTTGGAGGCCTATTGACAAATCGTTCAATGCCATTTCCGGTCAGAGATAAAAGTGTAGCCCGGCTGTAATTTTCTCCGTTGCGGTTTCGTGCCTCAGCGTAAAATTGGCGCAGGTTTTCATCTAATTTCTGGATTGACATTTCAGCCAATTTTATTCCAAGTTGTTTTTGCTTACTCCACTCCACAGTAAACAAAGAATAAAGTGGGAATTAGCGGATAATTTAGTGATATAAAGTTTAATTCAAACAAATGAGAATTTTACAGTTTATTTTAGTTTTAAAGTTTCGCGCCGCCATTGTTTTTTTAATGTTTACGCGGCAAGACCTTCGTGTGACTTGCATTAAATTAGACAAGTTGTAAATTTAAGAGTAGAAAATCTGTCCTGTTCGTTTTGTTTTCCGCCAAATGTTGTTCAGATATTATGTTGAAGGAAAATAAGTTCCGTTTATTAAAACCAACCTGTAAAAACTGAAACCGCCTACTGTGTTGCTTGCTTGGTCTTTGCGGCTTGTGAGTTGTTTACGATGTCGTCGAGTTGTTGCGTTTCCATTTCCTCAAACCTTCTCTTTTTATTATTTATGTTCGAGCCTTCTTGGTTACTGCTTTCAGTGTTTTCGTTGTTAGACTCGGGGACTTCGGATGAAACCGGCAGTCCAAACGCCAACATAATATTGAAGTTCGGCAGTTCTTCGTCTGTGCCGGCCATTTTTATCGGACAGGAGAATTTGTCAGTTCCTGGCAGTTTTCTGTGAGTTTACCGGAATAATAGTCAATAGGGTTTCGACCAATGAGAACGCGCGTAGTATCTCAGTTATTTTATAATGGTTGTTATTACATTTATGAGTGTTACATTTATGAGAGAGCAGTAACCTCTCTGTTGCTTGTAAAATCGTATTTTTTTTAATTCTGCCGTTAACAATCGACTACTCACACAGCTGATTTTCTGTGGATGGATACTATTTATTTTCTGACACTTTTAACGCGGATGAGCACTATTGCGTCACGTGTTCGATTAAAGGACGTTCGCACTAATTGTTTCTGGGCATTCTTACTACGCACGTAATTCACGTCGCCATGTCATGCCACGCGGGCGCCGTTGAAGAAATGTAGAGACATATAGTGGTAATAGGCATTTCAATAACTATGCACGGATTTAACTCTCTTAAATGTTTGGTGAACCCAGATTCTTTCTTTTTTCATAGATCACTTTCTTTATCGATTATCTACGTTTTATGAAAAATTGAAGAAAATCTGTGTTGTGGAAGTTTGATTTTTTGGTGAAGTTTTCTGCTCTATTGTTTAAATAGGCCACCAACTTTGGGAGAACTTGCTTAGTAGTACGTGTCACCGGTTTGGACAAGCACAAGCGTTCGTCACCATATATGTAGTGTTGTTTCCGACTGCACGCTATGCGGGCCTAAAATCTGGTTAATCGTTAACGTAGGGAACCTCGGCCGCACTGTAGAAACATTTGACAACATCACGTGCAACATGGCTCGGCGATCTTGCAATGAAAGTTGCAGTTTCCAGCCTGGAAAAGCTCACTTAGGTAAGAGTTATTTCCTAAACATTTCATGAATCGGTTTTTTACTTCGTTATTGATTCCGCGTTCACGTTGTAAACAGACTTTGAATGTATAATTCGGTGATAAACAGAGTAGGTCAACTTCGTAACATACTTCTCTAAATTGCCCAACATCGCTCAATACTGGGAACAAAGGCCTCCAAATTCAAAATTTTAGTTTCCTCTATTTGAAAACATTCTAGAAAAACAAGCAAACTCGTATTCTGGCAAAGGAAAGTCACATTTTAAGAGCTGCTGTGTGTTGATTTCCGTTGACATGAAAGGTCAAAGGGTCGCTCATATCACTCAAGTAGCCTGTTTTCAAAGCGCTCTCAAAATTCGCCGTTTCATTTGACCCAAAATGTTTTTCGGTCGATGTTTAATTGAAGTGATTGTTCTTTCCCGGAATGTAGACTCGTTGTGTAAAGTCATGTACCAGAGTGCTTTTTTGAGCCTTGAATTTAGCCTAAATTTACGGTGGCCCACAAGTGCACTCCGAATTCCAAACGACACTCCAAATTTGTAAACACACTCCCAATTCTTAAACCTCACTCCCAATTCTAATAACTCACTCCCAATTCCAAAAACTCACTCCGAATTCTAAAACTTTTCTCCGAATTCTAAAAACTCACTCCGAATTCCAAAACGTCACTCCGAATTCTAAAAACTCACTCCAAATTCCAAAACTTCACTCCGAATTCTAAAAACTCACTCCGAATTCCAAAACGTCACTCCGAATTCTAAAAACTCACTCCAAATTCCAAAACTTCACTCCGAATTCTAAAAACTCACTCCGAATTCCAATAACTCACTCCGAATTCCAATAACTCACTCCGAATTCCAAAAACTCACTCCAAATTCTAAACACTCGCTCCCAGTTCTAAAACTTCACTCCGAATTCCAAAACCGCACTTCAAATAAAGTAAAACTTATACTTCACTACGAAATTTCTAAACCCTCACAATCCGCTGGTACAACACACACACACACAATGGCGGTGGCAAACTCGACAACATCACTAAAATGTAAAGTTTGCACAGCAATATTGACGCTTTACAACAACTTTTGTGCCACCTGTGGTGCTGAACTTGATGAAGAAACGCTAACACTGAAATATTATTTCAACGAAGGATACGAGTTTGAGGCCATTCTGTGCTTTTCTCTGAAATACCACGGAATAGAAGGAACCTGCGAACGCTCAAGGAGAGATTCAAGTCACTCAACGACGAAAACTATTAGATTCAAATAACCAGGATGTCAGAGCTACAATACAGGAAGAGTTAGACGGGCCTGGCTGTTAATCGGGCTACAGGAGCATGTAGCATACTTTGCGCGAGAGGGTTATCAGGTGTCGAGGCAAGCAGTGGCGACATGCTTACAAGAAACGCATCCTGAGCGGTTGCGAAAGAGGACGAAGGCCGAAGCTCAAGAGAAGAGTTTACATTAATCCAGGGTGGAACTACTGTTGGCATATTGATGGGTATGACAAAATTAAACCGGACGGTTTCGCGATCCATGGCTGTATTGACGGTTACATCCGCAAGGTAATATGGTTAAGATTGGATAAAACAAACCATAATTCCGTAGTGATCGGGAGATATTATATGGATGCTGTGAAGGAATACGGAGGATGCCCCTGAAGGTTGAAACTGACTGTGGTACTGAGAATGGCCTTGTAGCAGCAGCACAATGCTATTTCATTGGCAACGATTTGGCTCATATTTATGGAATCTCACCCCATAACCGACGAATAGAAGGGTGGTGGTCGTACCTAAGACAACACACAACTACTTGGTGGATCAACTTTTTTCAAGGACTTAATGGAACAACAAGTCTTCACTGCTGGTAAAGAACTACAGATGGATTGCTTGTGGTTCTGTTTTTCCGGACTGATTCAGCACGGATTGGATAAGGTAAAAGAACACTGGAACAGCCACTAAATCAGAGGGTCGCGCTACGACACTGTAAAAGGAAGAGCCAGTGAGTTGTTTTACTTACCTGAACTGCACAATACTGAGGATTTTCTTGCTCCTGTCAGTGCACAGCAGTGTGACTATATCACAGAGAATTACCTTGCCCTTGCAGAGAGCACCAGTGAATAACAGGAGTATTTTCAGTATGCCTTTCAAGCTGCAAGACTTTCAAATCCTTCAAAACTGGCGAGAAGCCTTAGATTTGTGCCGTAACCTTTATACCTATGCATCTAGTTGACTATTTCAGTGTCAGACACACCTGCCCTAACTCAGATTAATTTGAATTGTATTGGAGATCGGATATCAAGTTTGTTTTCAGATGATACACATTAGTTTCAAACCGGAAGTGTTTTTTCCGAGCGAGATTATTTAGCTGAACGGAGTAAAAATGTTTGGGTGAGGTGAATTATTCGGAGTGTAAGATTATAAAATTCGGAGTGAAGTCTTAGAATTCGGCGTGAGTTTTTAGAATTCGGAGTGAGTTTTTTGAATTCGGAGTAAAGTTTTAGAATTGGGAGTGAGTTTTTAGAATTCGGAGTGAAGTTTTGAAATTCGGAGTGAGTGTTTAGAATTCGGAGTGAAGTTTTGGAATTCGGAGTGAGTGTTTAGAATTCGGAGTGAGTTTGTAGAATTCGGAGTGAGGTTTAAGAATTGGGAGTGTGTTTACAAATTTGGAGTGTCGTTTGGAATTCGGAGTGCACTTGTGGGCTACCGTATAAATTGGGTTGTCGATAACGACCGTTGTTGGGTATAAATTTTAAAATTTCATAAAAAATGCAAGTTCGCTTTTCATGAAACTTTGACACTGCTAATAAACAGAAGAAGTAAGATCTTTTAACTCCCCGGGTTAATCTTTTTTAGGACGCTTTCAATATTTGAACAGGAGCTTCCGGAAAAGTCCCGACGATTTTGGCGTTGATTTTGACTGCCGCGAAGGGCAAAATACGAAAATATTCGCTAAAAAATAAATAAAAATCTAAAGGACCCGAAACTTATATTTTTAGAACTAGTTCACCAAAGCCTTTATTCTGGCAGATATTGAGAAAATCCGATTTTTCTATCTTGCGTATCCTTAGTCGGTTCTTACAGCAAACTGCTCTTAATTAGTTCACTCATAGCACTGAATGATTACGTACTATTTTCTTTTTTAATTTCATATTTACACTGAAATCTTGCTAGGTTATATTTACTTCAGAAACATCTACTGAACAGTAATATTTAATTATTAGTGTCACTCACCATGAAAAATAAAAATCATTTTGACTTCAGGAACTAACAGAATTGAAGAAAATCTGGTTTGTGCAAATTGCCAAATTTTAGGCTCCGCAGCTATGCTCTATGAGTTCCAGTTCAGTGTGTTTACTGTGTCCTACTCCAATCTGATAAGTTGTTGAACGTAATCTGCTCGCCTGACTACACCACAGGCCCATGCGACTGCAGCGGGTAGACTGCTAGGGTTCCTCTACGCAATAAAATTAAGTCGCCTAATTTTCTGGGGGCATAGTCATTAACGCTTATAAAACCTGAAGTGAAAAAGTTAAACAAAGAAACGCGGTTCTGAGAAACTGAAAGTGTCTTAAGCCTAATCATTGGTGACGTTTAATGTCTACAGGTAAACAAATCACCATTGCCGAAACGTTTCTCGTCACTGTTGCAGCATCCTCTAAGACAGACGCGTGCCGTAAGGGTCTCAGTTTGGGGGTATACATTTTTCAAGGTGTTCGCCTCTTTGGCGGATACTCCTATCCAAGATCGAGATAAGGGCTAACTCTAAGAGCGTCAACATTTAACCCTTATACTCCCAAGGGTGCCTAAAATTAAATTCAAGACAAATCCCAAATTTCATTTTGTAAAATACTTAAATATAAATAGTACCCTGTGAAAGTACTGTTAAAGAGGTTTCATTTGAATGGTGACACTATAGGATTTCATCCAAAGACTCAAACATTAGAACCACCTTAAGTGTTTCCATAACTGACTTTGCGAGTTAAAAGGTTAAAGAGATCAACAGTGTGGCCTCTATTGGCTAGTGCATAATGTTTAAAGACAAGTTTCTAGAGCAGCTGTTGATGAATTCAAAATTGCTGCTGTATTTGAAGACGCACTTCGTGTGGCGTTTGGTCCCTCATCGCTACTGTCTGACTTTCGTTCGATTTGGCAAAAATTCAGTTGTCGATTTAGAGTCAAATTAAATGTTTTTCGTGTACGTGCTTTAAAGCAAGCAAAGCAAAGGATTCTCTTGAATTCCAAGCGGAACTTCTCGCAGAAAATGGGGTAAATGAACGGGTTGATCGCACTGTTCACAATCCCAAACCATGGCAAAATGTAGTGCACTTTCATAGGAACGTACATTTCATAGAATTCCGGTGCGAGCCACCTTAAGACTACCGCTGTCTGCAAAGGAAGCCAACACAGTGCAAACACGACCACAATGCTGATGAGCATTTTAGTGGGTTTACGTCGTATGGCCCTCATTCTTTCAATTGCTTCTTCCGAGTGGTGGCCTGGGGCGACGCTGTTCCATAGCCTCACTCCGATGATGAGATAAATCGTTGCTACAGTTAACAATGGGACGAAGTAGCTAAACACCACAAAGAGATGCGTGTAATGTCTAGAGGAGATAACACTCTTTTCCCAAACTGGAACACAAACGTGTTTATTTCCGACGGGCAACAGTGTTGCGACCATAAACGGAGGAACTGCAAAGGTGATTGCAGTTAACCATATAAACACGATGCACCATTTTACACGCGTTTTTGTGATTATGCTCCTTGGTGGGAAACAAACGATGCAAAAA